>CP106714.1:95305681-96505681 GCA_025503065.1 Gossypium bickii | reverse complement strand
TGTAACGACTCGAATTTGGGCCTAGCAGAATTGGGCTTATTGGGCCTTGACCAAGGGAGCATTTAAAATTTTTGAGAACAAGAGAGCGGCACTAATGCAAGTTGGACCTATTAGGTGAGTGATTTTGGAAGGTTAGGGGGCTTCTATGAAGCCCCGGGATCAAACTTGGGCTTTAGGAAAATTTTGGTTTTAGGTGAATAAAACCCTGGGAGTTAGTAAGTAGGCTTTAAGAATAAAATGTGGAGAAAAATGACACAAAATGAGTTCTGGTCTAGTGGCAAATGACGCCACATAGGAGACAAGGGAATGACGCCACACAAGGAAACAAGGGGTCCAAGGTTCAAGTCTTAGCGATTGCATTTCATTTTGATTTATTTTTAAGTGAACTTAAACTTTGGCTCATAGACTTATATTTAGTTGCGCATAATTTTAGACACAAGAGGAGCTTGTAGCCTAGTGGCTAGCGGCGTGGATTAAGTTACAGGGGAGCCTGAGTTCGAATCCCATCACAAGAAAAAAAGGGATATTTATTTTGCTAAGTTGGGACGGCCAGAGTTTGTGTTGGAATTAAACTCTGTTGAAGGAGGGATCCCACATCGGAAGGCTAGCAAGAGGGAAGGTGAGAAGCTAGCTTTAAATAGAGCAATCTATGAGGAAAGTAAGCATACCTGGGTTGGCGTGTGGGTATAGGAGTGTTCGGAGCGCGGATCAACTCCAGAATCCTATCAGGTGTCTATTTTGCACTACTCTAGCTGTAAAGTAGCAAATGCCGAAAAGCTGGTCACACGGTGATGGTAGCCACACGAGCGTGCAAGCGCACGTGTGGGAGCTTCGACGCGATAGTTGAGGCCACCATGAGTATTCTTGTGGGTTGATGTTTTTTGGGCCACGGTGGGCCCAATAGGCCCATGGGCCCATATGAATAAATTGTATGATCGTGTAGTAGATAGTGAATTGGTCTATGTGAATCTCATATCTGTGGATAGATTTGGGCTAAATGGGCCACACGAGCGTGTGGGCCCATTTGGGCCAAGAATGGGCCCTAGGCCCATTCGCATCATTATCTCAACTTAGAATACCTTGGTTTTCAAATTACCAAAATACCCCTGACTTGTAAAATTATCGAAATACCCCCGAGTTGTAAAATTACCGAAATACCCCTGAGTTGCAAAATTACCGAAATACCCTCGGTTTACAAAATTACCAAAATACCCCCAATCTATGAAATTATTGTAATACCCTCGATTTACAAAATTACCGAAATACCCTTAGTTTGGAAAATTATCGAAATACCCCCAGTTTATGAAATTACCCAAAATACCTCAGTTTACAAAATTATTGAAATACCCCTGGGTTGCGAAATTATCGAAATACCCCCAGTTTACAAAATTACCGAAATACCCCTGGTTTGCAAAATTATCGAATTACCCCTGGTTTGTAAAATTACCGAAATACCCTCAATGGGTAAAATTACCGAGATGCCCTTACGGGGCAAAATGACTGCTTTACCCTAACCGATTAAATGACTATTGTACCCTCACGGTAGTGCTAGTGTTGTATGTGTTAATTGTATGATTGATTATGTTTGAGATGCACGTCATACATGGATTAGTTATGGGTAGAATTACTGAGTTACCCTTGTAGGGTAGGATTACCGAAATACCCGTATAGGGTAAAATGACTGATTTGCCCTTGCGGGTAAATGATTTACTTGAGTAATGATTTGACCGATTTGACTGTGATTGTATGACTGTGTTTTAATCGACTTGACTATGAGCGTGTGTCTGATTTGCTGTTAATATGTGTTGAAATGACTGTTACTAAGCATGGTCATTTTGCATACACCTGTAATGATTGAGCATGACATACATGACATGTTGCATGGGTTGGGTTTGATGATTGGAGGAAGTATCGTTTTAGTGGCTCTACCACATACCGTTCTGGTGGCTCTGCCACATATCGTTTGAGTGGCATCGCCACATACCGTTTTAGTGGCTCAGCCACATATACCGTTATTAGCAGCAAGGCTGCATTATTGGAGAGCTTAGCTCTGTGCCATCTTGATTATGGCTTTGTGCCAATCGTATTTACCCGTGGCTATGTGCCTAACAGATATCGATGACTCTGTGCCAATCATATTCACCCAAGGCTGTGTGCTGATTATATTACCGTCGCTGATGGCTATGTACCAAACATAATACAGTTACTGATGGCTCTGTGCCAATTATAATATCGCTATTGAAGGCTTAAGAGCCACATATATACTGTAATTACCAGCTTGACTGCAATATTGGTGTGGATTGGCGGGGTGGGTTGACATGATCCCCACGCGGTGCGATTGGTTGGTACGGGTGGAGAGTTAGTCGGCTGGTAGGATTGGGGTGGGTTCATATCCATTGCATTGTTTTAATTTGGGGCTTTGGCCCAGCTTGCTACCGAATAGGGCTTAGGCCCAGACCGATACCATAAGGGCTCAGGCCCAAACTGTGACCGTATAGGGGATTACACATTGAGTTCTCGTAACTTACCCTTTCTTTTAACTGTGCAGGTAATCCCCAGCCTTAGAGGATTTGGAGCTACGGAGGACTCGGAGGTGGCCACATGTCATATATGGTTTAAAGATTAAACTTAGTGATTTTAGTTTAATTTAGTTATTTTAAATTATTGGGTTAAAATTTTTGTAATAAGGCCATTGGTTTTTATTTTCCTTTCTAAACTTTCATTTCGGCTAGTTATAAATTGTTAAGCGATAAAACACTGATTTTTAAAACGATAATTATTGCTTTCGAAATATCACATTTCTGCAATTCTTTAAGTCAAACTTCTACAACGAACAAAGTTTTCGAAAATAAAACATCTTTACAAGAATACTCTTTAAGCAAAATCTTGTTTTTTTTACAAACAACGAAATTCGGAGTTTCAAAAAGGATACAAGGTTTACAACGGATGCATAGCTTTTACACAACCTTTTGATGTGACATGCTAGATCCAGCCATAACGTCTAGGCCGGGTTTGGGGTGTTACAAATACTCAATTTAATATTTTAACAACATCATTCATCTATTTCCATATTCAATATCATCACAAATAAGTCCATCCAAATATCAATTTCACATCCTAAAGTATACAAGTTAAACATCATGTAATTCTTACCACAATTCACATTTAATCCATCATTCTCATCAACCAAATCAATATAAAACATACCATTTCCATACTCATTATTTCATCATATACTTAACTTACACATAATGATTATAAACATCTAACATCCAAGCCATGTCATAAGGCTAGGTCCAACATCACAAAATATATCATAACTTCTAGCCTATACATGCCATATAGCAAATATGTACATCTTTCAAAAGTACCCAAAATAGATAGCCGATAGTGTGATAGAGATGCTGACGATCCCCGGAACCGAGCTAGCTTTACTAACACTGTAAAACAGAGAAACAAATCACACAGTAAGCTTTCAAAAGCTTAGTAAGTACGTAATATAATACAATTAATTCATTGAATCCAATCAGTTTACAAATTGAACCATCATATAGATAATTTACCAATGATACACAAACTCAACTATATCCAATACTCACATAGCATTCCATTCATCTACTTTCAAATTCATCAACCACATAGGTATCAAACATACCTTTGCCAACACATAGTTACTCACCAACCATGCTACTCAACTGCTCAACTTTACATTTCGATCAACCTTTGCTAATCTTTTGATTTATTCGCACACTTAGTGCCAATTTCGTAGTCAAAACATAATTATCATCGCACACTTAGTGCCAATACGTTAAATCGATCTTATGTCAGTATCACACACAGTGCCAAATCAATAAGCTGAAGCTTCTGTCGTTTCACACACACAGTGCTAATCAACTCTGTCTCAATTTTATTACGCACACTTAGTGCCTTGTTATTCAATTTCATTCATTACATTTCTAATTAAATATCTATCATTCAATTCACATCACATAAAAAATAAATTGACAACTTGTACTATATCCGAACTTACCTCGGATGTCGAAATATCAAAACAGCCGATTAATCGAGCACTTTATCTTTGCCTCAATCTCGATCCGAATCCCTCCTTTCTTGGTCTATACACATTCAAATTTAGCTCATTCAATCAATAATTCATTCAATTTAGTCCACACACACATATTTTGTAACACCCCAAACCTGACCCATGCGGTATGACCGGATCTGACATGTCACATGAAGAAAGTGTAAAACATCATGTGATTCTTACTAAAATAGGGTTACTTGGTTGTGTTTAAGTAAACAAGTTTTTGGATGAAAATATTGATAAAATACAACTATTATTGAGAGGTTGAGTGATGAATAAAAAATCGAGGTAGTGAACTGGAACGGTGGAAATGTGCAAGTGTACACAATCGTAACAAGTAATAAAAGTGACAAGTAAATGTCGAGTTATCGTACCTACAGGGACTGTAAAAGAATTATTTATGAAATAATTTCAAACATTTTGGTTAGGGAAAAATATTTGATTTTTGAAAACTATTTGAAAACTAAAAAAAAAAAAAAACAAAGTAACTTAAAATAAAACAAAGTTCAAGTGTGCGATTTTGAAAACTGATTTTAATCAATATGACATGATTGTGTTGGTTTAATCACACTTCTTGCCTTAGAATTATTAAACTTGTGCTTATACTTGTTAAAACATGGCAACTCAGTAATTTGCCAACTTATGAACACATTTACAAATAAAAAATCCATTTATCTCTTGTACCGATTAAACAGAATGCAAAAAGTAAACATGTTATTGCACATACATACTCATTAAATTAAACAATCTCTCGCATATTCCTATGTCAATGCAAACGATTAATTCAACCTAACAAGCATATAAAAGATCATGTGAAGTAACAAAGTATTTTTACTTTGAAACAATTTAATCACAAAAATCCTGCAATTTATGCAAGGCATACATATCGTCAAATATAATGCTAATTTAATCTTCAGCTACCTTAGAAGAATTAAACATGCACAGATTAAGTGTTGTGTCCATTAATTACAATTTCAATGCATTTAAATAATTAATTCATTAGCTATCTAAACAATTATAATGCCAGATAACTTAGCATAAGTTTACTTAACCAAACATTTCACCGAGGCCTTTAACAACATAAACATAATTTTAATAATCTAAGAGGGTGAAATGAAATCAAATCAACACGAATTAAATTCAAGCTAAATTGATTAAATTAAACATTTCAAAAGCATGAATATTCATAAACATGTTCGTCAAAACAACAGCAAATAATTTAAAGAGATAGGAAACGAGAAACAAATCCGGTGGCTCTCCGTGACTTGTCTGATTGATTCCTCCTTCGTTCTTCGTTGTCCTCGGCTATCAAGGGGGCTTATGAACACTTCAAATGCTGCTTCAAATGGCTGGAAAACACCTCTTTTCCAAGAGGGGAAATTGGCACAAGAACAATGGGAAAATAGAATGGAAATGAAGGGAGGAGAGTTGAGAGAAAAGAAGAGAGAATGAGATAATGTTGGAGAATTGAGAGATGCCTTGAATGAGCAGCTAGGGGCTATATTTATAGTGTTTAGGGGCTGCTAAAAATAGCAAAAAATCAGTAGCAAAGAGTCCCTCTTGGCCGGCCATCCTATGTGGCAAAGTTGATGGATTCAACCTTGCTAAAATTAGCTTGGACAAATCTTAAAAGCCTTGAATTTTGGAGGGGTTTGAATGAGATTTTGAAAGATATTCAAGGGCTCCTTTGCAATCTGAATAAATCAGCATATAAGCTGATTTGGGCCTTCATTGTGGATGGTTTGGGCTGCTCAATTAATGGCTGGATCGGTTCAATCGGTTCGGTTCAACCAGTGCGGTTTAACTGGACCCTTTTCCCATAATTAATTAATAATAATTTATTTAGCCCAAATTAAACTGGGAATAAATTAAAATTAATTAAATTATGTTTAAATCTTCATAATTGGACCGTCTTGGGCTGGAAATAGAGTCGCCTTGACACTTCAAATCGCTTCTCGGTTTAATTCTTCGAGCAGTGTCTGCCGAGCCGATTTTTTTCCTTTTTGCGATTTTGTCGAAAAATCAAAATTAAACAAAATTAACTATAAAATTAATTAAAATTCAGCATGTTCATATTTTTAGCACAAATTAATTATTTTATAATATTTAATTATTTTTTGACAAGACTTTACTCAGAACCACATGAAATTGGGTCAAAAAGGGCATGAAAAAGTATATAAATTTTCGTGTTTCCACATCCCCAAACTTTATTCATTGCTCGTCCCGAGTAATGCACAAAATTGAGAAGAATTTTCTCAGAAACACCGTTGAAAAACTTCTTTCAGAACAACTTTCTTTTCAAGATTATGAATTGAATATACTTAAACTCAAAGATAAGAAATTTGATAGTTATGCAACTTAAGCATTCATATCGTTCAAATTACCTCCAACAATTATCATACTAGCGAAATTAGACCAAATGTTTCTTTAATAAAGACATGTTCTTCACTCCCAAATTGATTTTAATTCCTTTATTCAAAAATTAAACTACAATCACTAAGCTTAACTTTATGTCTTCATATGTTGAACATAGCAATTTCTCTCCACTAATGTAGGTAACATGGGAATCTTGAATCAATAGGTCTTTAATAAGGTTGTAACGTGGCTGGGCTTAAGGGTAGGTAAAAGATAGATAAAATTTTTGGCTTAAACCCCTAGACTCGGCTTAATATCGAACCTTCGGAACTTCAATCCTTGATACCCAACTTATGCTCTTTCGAACACTTATTTCATTTTGAGTACATGTTTTTTTTTTCAATCTCAAACTCGAGCACTTGCTTCATGTACAACAATTTTTCGAGCATTTGATACTTCTTTTCAACTCCCCCAAACTTATTTTCAAACGATCTTTTGAATAGTACTGAGTCTAGTGTTTGGGATGATTTTAGAAGTAATTAAGAGAAAGTTGATGGCTAAATATCGCATAGGTCCAAATAAAATTAGGCCATATAGTCTCAAAATTGGGTTTCAAAGGATAATTTCATCAGGGTCAGCTTGAAAGGCTCAAACGGTCCAAACAAAAGTTTGCCTAAATCATTTTCAATATTCCAT
Source organism: Gossypium bickii (assembly GCA_025503065.1). NCBI lineage: Eukaryota > Viridiplantae > Streptophyta > Magnoliopsida > Malvales > Malvaceae > Gossypium > Gossypium bickii. The sequence goes on along the minus strand of CP106714.1, from coordinate 96,498,546 downwards.
GCTTCCTAGGATTTCGCCGCAAGAAATTACTGAGTCAATTCTAAAGACTTAAGCTTTCATGCATGCCTAATTTTTTCGTAAGGAACTAAAAATTTTATGGTATGAATTTGTATGCTTTATTAAAAATACATTCACATCTTTATTAAGCTAACATAATAAACTATTAAAATAACAGAACTTTATTAATACTAAAGTTTAGCATAATTAACAAAATTTCAATTTATTGAACAAAAATATACCCTAAGCATAATTAAAAGAACATTTTATTTTGAATGGAATCAATTCAAATTTTCGGTCCCCCTACTTAAAGTGAACAATGTCCTCATTGTTTAAAGTGAATAAATACTATACACCAGGTAAGATAATTAGAAAAGAGGAGGTGAGTCAAATTGACTGCTTAAGTACCAGGCTCTTTCTAAAATCCAATCCTAGACATGTATGTATCTATTGCCACACTTTATCCTTTGAGACTTGTTCAGATTTTATTCATGCTTCCTATCTCTTATTTTATTGTGCAAAAAAATAAAAATTCCTAATTGACCTAATCCTAAGATACTTAAGAAAGAAATAAAAGTTGAAGTCCTCCCCTTTTTTATTTGTTCGCCGATCCTTCCGAATTTGACTCATCCTTTGCTCCATTAGTATTATTCTTGCATGAATCGCCTTGCTCATTCTTCAATGATGAAAGCCATGGTTCAAATATGAAATCTGGAAACTCAGGCACAAAAATAAATGGGTCATTATAAATCTTCTTAAGGGCACTCCTCATTGAGTCATCTCTTATTTTTGCATATCTCCAGTAGGCTTGTTACTGCCATTGCATGTGCTGCATCAAGTCCATCAACTTAAACAGTTCATCACGAAGATCTGGGCTAGGTGGTGGAGCTCTAAACATTGCGGGCTCGATATCAGGTTCAACTTCTGGATCCATCGATTCTGCCTTATGAGGGACGTCAGTTGATGGCTCTGGTTGTATTTCTGTGGGATCATCTTCTGCTTCTTCGGGATCCTCGCTCTCTTCAATTCGTTGCTGAAGAACAGAATCTCTGGCTACTCGGTAGAGGTCCCAATCAGTGATTATGCCTTGACTATACTCTGTCTGCTTTACATCCGCAAGGAGTTTTGCTTTTAAGCATAAGATTGTGATGGTAAAGGGAAAATAGGCAGGGCCGGATCGTCTAACGGCACAATTTCACATTTCTCTCAGGATGATTTTGCCCACATCAATGGTCTTTCCAGTTAGAATCGAGTATAATAGGACCATTCGCTCTAATGAAATTGTCGTCCCATGCGGAATAGGCATAAGGCTGAAACGGATGAAATAGAACCATACCTTCGCTAGAGGTGTCAAATACTCCCTTCGACACGTGTGGATTCCTTGCTTTGACACAGTCCACTTGGAACCTGGCACTGTGAGTTCCTCGAGGATTTCTTGTAGATTTTCAGGCTTAATATTGCTCAACAGAGAGGAATATTCATCGTTGTCGAAATCAGGTAATTCAAAGAACTCATTAATAGCACTAGAATTTATTGGTACCTTGATTCCGCGGACTGGAACTTCAGTCAGTTCGTTTGAAGTTAAGTTCGCGTAGAATTCACGAACTAATTCCTCATCCACACTTGGTCTCTTTTCACAAAACAATTCCCAATTGAGGGCTTCAGCAACTTGACGAATACAAGCCATAAAATCTCTGTAGTTGCTTTCCTTCAATGTGAAGCCTTTTTCTGGATGCATCTGTTGATTCTTAAAGATACTTTCGTATCTTATTTTGGCTTCTTCACAGTGAAATTTGCTTTGTGTTTTGTCAATTTGAGCGGAGGCACGAGTTCTTTTACGAGTCATGATGGACCTGAAAATAAGATGGAAAGAATAAAAATCAGTTAAATAATTTAATTAATTCAACAAATTGAAAATTCAATAATTGAATAGAAATTAAAAATAAAATTTAATAGCAATTACTAATATTTCAATAAATTGAAATATTAAGTAATTGAAAAAAATTAAATTTTAAAAATAAAATTTACTCACAATTATCAATATTTCAATAAGTTGAAAAGAATTAAATAATTGAATAAAAATTAAAATTTTAAAAGAAAATTATTCTTACCACTTACCTTGTAGATTTTAAGAGCTCTAAAAAAAATAAAAATAAAAATATACGAATGAATTAAAAGAGGGAAATTAAAGGAGGGATGGCTTAGGTTGGGGAGAGGAAGAATGTGCACCTAAGCACACAAAACAGCAGGGTACAAGGGTGCAGGTAGGTGGTGCGCACAAGGAGCTTCAGCAGGTGCGCAAGGCCTTGTGCTAGGCAGGCCACAGCTGGTTGGCGCGGTGCGTTGGTGCTGCTGGAAGCAACAGATGTGCGACTTCCACTGGCAGAACCGAGAGCCCGCGCAGTGTCTTTGAGTCAAATGAGCTGCACCACGCTTTGGCGAATGGAGGCTTAGGGACTAGGGGCTTGCGGCATTTGGTGTTTTGGTGGATGGGAAGTTGAGTGATGGGTGAATGGTGAGAACAATAGTGCAATTTATAGATAGAGGAGTATAAACTAGACTAGAACTCTTAAGCATTAAAAATAAGAGTTTAATTCTAATTTAACTCATGATAAACAACAATTAATAATTAAATAAACATAACTAAATTATCAATTGTCATTTAATTATTAAGATAAATATGAAAATTAAAAATAATTCCAATCCTAAGCTAAATTGATAAAAGTTAATATATAAATTATAATGAATATAATTATATATTAAAGTTTATCAATAATTTATAAATATAAAATTGAATAAAAATGTTTATTTTAGATGCCTTTTAAAAATATTTACAAAAAGAGCCACCTAGTTTTTATTATTTATGAAAATAGCAACCACATTTTGAAAATAATTCAATTAAGTCCTTAGACTTAATGAAAATTTGAAATTAAGTTGCAATTTAAGACTTGGGTCAAAATTGACCTTTTATTTGGAAAACTAAAAATTTATTTTGCTATTCGAGGGCTAATTCCTTGGAAATTTATGCAAAAATCAATTCCCAGGAAAGATTGGAGGGGTCACAAGCGGTCCCGCTTAAGTTCCAATCTCCTAGACAGAATTTATTTGAGCATAATAAACCTGAAAATATTCCCTAAATTGAAAGCAATAAAAACTAAGGATTAGATAAACTGAACGAGATTTTATCCCGTTCAGGGTTTCCTCCGTAATAATGTTTCAAACGCTGAGCACTGACTTGAAAATTACCTCTCTTACCTTGGAGTTCAATAACCCCGTATGGATAGACACGGTGAATCATAAATGGACCGGACCAACGTGACTTTAACTTACCCGGAAAGAACTTTAGTCTGGAATTAAATAGCAATACTTGCTGACCTGCTTCAAACTCTCGAGCTCGAATATGCTTGTCATGCCATTTTTTAAGTCTCTTTTTGAGTAATTTGGCATTTTCGTATAAGATCATTCGAAATTCCTCTAGCTCGTTGAGTTGGAGCATTCATTTCTCTTTAGCAAGCTTGAGATCCAAATTGAGTTGTCGAAGAGCCCAGTAAGCTCTATGCTCTAACTCCAGAGGTAGATGGCATGCTTTCCCAAAGACCAATCGATAGGGTGACATTCCTAAGGGTGTCTTGTATGCCGTTCTGTAGGCCCATAAAGCGTCATCTAGTCTCTTGGACCAATCTCGTCGGTTCGGGCAAACTACCTTCTCAAGTATGCCTTTGATCTCCTTATTTGCTAGTTTAGCTTGCCCATTTGTTTGCGGATGGTAAGCTGTGGCAACCTTGTGTTTCACTCCATGCTTATCTAGCAACCATTTTAACCATTTGTTCACAAAGTTGGTCCCTTCATCACTGATAATAGCTCTTGGGGTTCCGAACCTTGTGAACACATGTTTCTGCAAAAACTTCATCACAACTTTAGCACCGTTCGTCGGATAAGCTTCAGCCTCGACCCATTTGGATACATAATCTACTGCTACCAATATATACTTGTGACCAAAAGATCAATACCCCACACATCGAACAATTCTACCTCAATGATATTTGTTCGAGGCATCTCATCTCTATTGGATACGTTTCCAACCCTCTAACATCGATCACAATTCTTTACGTAAGCATATGCATCCTTGAATAGTGTTGGCCAAACAATACTTTGGCCGCTGTACGAGTACCTCCAAAGTGTCCTCCACTTGGAGTTGAATGACAGTGGTATAAAATTTTCGGTATTTCATCCTCTGTCATACATCTTCTAATCATCTGATCTGTACACTTTTTGAACAAATACGGCTTTTCCCAAAAATAATACTTTACATTGTGAAGAAATTTTTTTCTTTGCTGATATGTTTTATCAATTGGCATCAAACCACAAGCTAAATAGTTAGCAAAATTAGCAAACAAGGAGTATTATGGACATGAGTTACCTTCAGTATGTGTTCATCTGGAAATGTCTCATGGATCGGTAAAAGTGAAGAATTTTCCTCTTGCGGCTCCAATTTGGATAGGTGATCTGCTACTTGGTTCTCTACTCCTCTTCGATCTTGAATTTCCAGATCGAACTCTTAGAGTAGAAGCACCCACCGGATCAATCAAAGGCTTAGCATCTTTCTTGGCTAATAAATACTTAATCGCGGAGTGGTCTGTATAGACAATCATTTTGGTACCTACAAGATAAGATCGAAACTTGTCAAAAGTAAAAATAATAGCAAGTAACTCTTTTTCTGTTACCGTATAGTTCAGTTGGGCTCCGATTAGAGTTCTGCTTGCGTAGTAGATAGGATGGAAAACTTTGTTCCTTCACGCCCATGATGACGGCTCAATGGCGAAGTCACTTGCGTCCACACATCAATATGAATGGCGAATCCCACGGTGTGACGATTATAGGTGCCGTGACTAATCGATTCTTCAGATCATTGAAGGCTTTTAAACAATCCTCGTCAAACTTGAATATCGAGTCCTTCTCCAATAACTTGCATAAGGGCTTAGCCACCTTGGAGAAGTCCTTGATAAACCTTCGATAGAAACCGGCATGGCCCAAAAAGCTCCAAACACCTTTTACAGATGTTGGAGGTGGGAGTTTCTCAATAACATCTACTTTTGCCTTGTCTACCTCGATCCCATGTCTCATTATCCGATGGCCTAGAACAATTCCTTCTCGTACCATGAAATGGCATTTTTCCCAATTGAGCACGAGATTCGTCTCTTCACATCGCCTTAGTACCTTCGCTAGATTGGCTAAACAATCCTCGTAAGTATCTCCAAATACTGAGAAATCATCCATGAAAACTTCCAAGTATTTCTCAACCATGTCAGTAAAAATAGACATCATACATCTTTGAAATGTAGCAGGTGCATTACATAAACCAAATGGCATGCGTCCAAATGCAAATGTACCGTACGGACAGGTGAATGTCGTTTTATGTTGATCTTCCGGTGCTATTGTAATCTGATTATACCCTGAGTATCTATCGAGAAAACAGTAGTAATCTCATCTTGCGAGTCTATCCAGCATCTAGTCCAAGAACGGTAAAGGAAAGTGATCTTTCCTAGTCGCCTTGTTCAGCTTCCTGTAATCGATACAGATTCTCCATCCCGTAACTGTCCTCGTTGGTATCAACTCGTTGTTCTCGCTCTTCACGACCGTGATACCTCCTTTCTTCGGTATGCACTGGACTGGACTCACCCATGAACTATCTGAGATGGGGTAAATTATACCCGTATCCAACCATTTGAGGATTTCCTTCTTCACGACATCTTTCATGATTGGGTTCAGTCTTCGCTGTCCATCAATCGTTCCTTTCTCGGCATCTTCTAATGTGATCTTATGCATACATACAGACGGGCTAATACCGCGAATGTCAGCTATGGTCCATCTGATAGCCTTCTTGAATTGTTTCAAAACTATGATAAGCTTCTCTTCTTGTTCATTAGTTAATTCTGCTGAAACAATCACAGGCAAAGTAGAGGCGTTACATAAATAAACATATTTTAATTGTGAAGGTAGTACCTTGAGTTCTAACTTAGGTGGATCCTCGAGTGATGCTTTTGGCTGCATGTAATCTCTATTCTCTAATTCCAAAGACTCAAATCGAGTTTACAGATTAAATCTCTTTTGATTAGCTTCGAGCGAAGCTAAGTATTCATCCTCCTCTTCCTCATTTGGGAGATCCGATGTCAAAATTCTTTCCAAAGGGTCATCAACACTGTTAAGTTCCTTCTCTACTATTAATTCCTCTAAATCGGTCACTGCAGAACAATCATCCATAGTGTCAGGAAATCGCATTGACTTAAAAACATTAAATGTTACCTGATCGTCCTGAACACGCATAGTTAGCTCGCCTTTCTGCACATCAATAAGAGTCCTTCCAGTTGTTAAGAATGGTCTTCCTAGGATAATTGGCACTTCTTTGTCTGCTTCAAAATCCAGAATTACAAAGTCAGCAGGAAAGATAAACTTATCTACGTGTACCAATACGTCCTCGATTTTTCCTTCTGGATGCGCTAAGGATCAATCTGCTAGTTGAAGTGTAACCATAGTTGGTCTAACTTCTCCTATCCCCAATTTCCTAAATATTAACATAGGCATCAAGTTAATACTTGCACCTAAGTCACATAATGCTTTACCACAATATGTTTATCCAATATTGCATGGTATGGTGAAACATCCAGGATCCTTCAATTTTGGGGGTAATTTATTCTGAAGATATGCACTGCATTCCTTAGTCAGAGCTACCGTCTCAAATTCTCCAAGTCTTTGTTTCTTAGACAGAATATCTTTCATGAACTTCACGTAGTTCGGCATTTGCTCAAGTGCTTCGACTAATGGGATGTTGTACGTCTAGGAACTTCTTAAATTGAATTTCTTGCTTCGGCTTCTGAAGTCTTTGAGGGTAGGGTAGCGGTGGTTTCAGTACTGGAACTTGTTTCAGTTGATTCGCCTTTGGCGATAATTCTGCATCTAACGACGTTGTTGGGAGATCAGAATTAACTGGTCCTGTGGTTATTTTGATGGGTCTTGCAGATTTTGGTTCTGGCGAAACTGGTCTGTCAACACTTGGTTGAACTTCTTCTTGAGCATCAGCTTGCTCCTTTTCAACTTCGACAGTGTTGGGCTCTACTATCTTTCCGCTCCTCAATTGTAACACTTTGCAGTGTTCTTTCCCCGGATTCTCGAATTTTCTGTGTCACTAGGTAAAGCACCTTGTGGTTCGTTCCTAAGTTCAGTCGCAAGCTGGCCCACTTGATTCTCCAAATTCTTCAATGTAGCTGCTTGGCTATGGATTAAAGCATCATTCTTTGCTAGGTATGCCTTTAACAAACTTTCTAGGCTATTGGATGCTTCAGCTTGAACTGGTTTCTGGACTTGTTGCGGAAAATTTGGCGGCTGGGTCGGTCTTGGTTGGGTGTAACTAGTTCCAGCCCCTTGGTTACTCCAGGAAAAAATTCGGGTGGTTTCTCCACGATGGGTTATAAAAGTTGGACTGCAGCCCTTGCCTTCCTCGATTTTGGTTCTGATTGCCCATGTAGTACATAGATTCTGGGTTTGATGGACATTCTTTGAACAAATGTCCCTCCCCACAATAAACACAGGCTATATTCTCAAATTGATTAGTTGGCTGTGCTACAAAACTATTAGACCCATTAGCAGTAAGATTTTTAAGCATTGAGGATATCGATGATACCTGGGATGCGAGTGAAGTAAGGGCATCTACTTCATGAATTCCAGCGACTCGTCTTCCTGACGCTGCTCGGTTGGTTGGCCACTGATAATTATTGCTGGCAATCCTCTCAATAATTTCATAAGCCTCATTATAAGACTTAGAAAGGAGAGCACCATTAGCAGAGGCATCCACTACCATCCTTGTGTGAGCGTTGAGACCATTATAGAATGTCTCAAGTTGAATGCAATGAGGAATTCCATGCTGAGGGCATTTTCATAATAGCTCCTTAAATCTTTCCCATGCCTCATACAAGGACTCGTCATCCATTTGATAGAAAGCAGTGATCTCGTTCCTCAGTTTAGCATTTTTGCTTGGCGGAAAATACTTCATGAGGAACCTCTCGGCTAACTCTTGCCATTTAGAAATGGAGTTCGATGGCAATGAATTTAACCAGGCACGAGTCCCTTAACGAATATGGGAATGACTTCAATCTTAAGGCATCTTCGGGTACTCCGGCTAACTTGAAAGAATCGCTCACTTCCATGAATAGTCTTAAATGAAGATGAGGATCTTCAGTTGGCATCCCGCTGAATTGGCCCACTGTTTGAAGCATCTGAAACATGACTGGCTTCAGCTCGAATTGTTGTGCCTCAATTTCGTGTCTCCTAATACCCGGATTTAGATCATTAAATACTGGCACGGCATATTGTCTTAAGGCTCTATCCCTATCATCAGCAATAAGGATAGTATTCTGAGCAGGATTTACTCCGTCTCCTTGGTTTATATTCTCGAGATTCATTCCTTCGGTCCTTCTCTGGTTTGCTTGTCTTCTTCGTTGGCGAAAGGTTCGTTCTATTTCAGGGTCCACAAGGAGTAAGTCAATAATCTGGTCAATACTCATAAACATCTGAAATTTTCATAGAAAAATTAATTAAGTTAAAATTTAAATAGGAAAATAAATAACCAAAATGTAAAACAGATTCACAAATAATGACTTTGAAAAATAGTCCCCGGCAACGGCGCCAAAAACTTGGAATGGTGGAAATGTGCAAGTGTACACAATCGTAACAAGTAATAAAAGTGACAAGTAAATGTCGAGTTATCGTACCCACAGGGACTGTAAAAGAATTATTTATGAAATAATTTCAAACACTTTGGTTAGGGAAAAATATTTGATTTTTGAAAACTATTTGAAAACTAAAAAAAAAACAAAGTAACTTAAAATAAAACAAAGTTCAAGTGTGCGATTTTGAAAACTGATTTTAATCAATATGACATGATTGTGTTGGTTTAATCACACTTCTTACCTTAGAATTATTAAACTTGTGTTTATACTTGTTAAAACATGGCAACTCGGTAATTTGCTAACTTATGAACACATTTACAAATCAAAAATCCATTTATCTCTTGTACATATTTCTATGCCAATTCGACCGATTAAACAGAATGCAAAAATTAAACATGTTATTGCACATACATACTCATTAAATTAAACAATCTCTCGCATATTGCTATGTCCATGCAAACGATTAATTCAACCTAACAAGCATATAAAAGATCATGTGAAGTAACAAAGTATTTTTACTTTGAACAATTTAATCACAAAAATCCTGCAAGTTATGCAAGGCATACATATTGTCAAATAGCTAATTTAATCTTCAGCTACCTTAGAAGAATTAAACATGCACAGATTAAGTATTGTGTCCATTAATTACAATTTCAATGCGTTTAAATAATTAATTCATTAGCTATCTAAACAATTATAATGCCAGATAACTTAGCATAAGTTTACTTAACCAAACATTTCACCGAGGTCTTTAACAGCATAAACATAATTTTAATAATCTAAGAGGGTGAAATGAAATCAAATCAACACGAATTAAATTCAAGCTAAATTGATTAAATTAAACATTTCAAAAGCATGAATATTCATAAACATGTTCGTCAAAACAACAACAAATAATTTAAAGAGATAGGAAACGAGAAACAAATCCGGTGGCTCTCCGTGACTTATCTGATTGATTCCTCCTTCATTCTTCGTTGTCCTCGGCTATCAAGGGGGCTTATGAACACTTCAAATGCTGCTTCAAATGGCTGGAAAAGAGGGGAAATCGGCACAAGAACAATGGGAAAATAGAATGGAAATGAAGGGAGGAAAGTTGAGAGAAAAAAAGAGAGAATGAGATAATGTTGGAGAATTGAGAGATGCCTTGAATGAGCAGCTAGGGGCTGTATTTATAGTGTTTAGGGGCTGCTAAAAATAGAAAAAAACCAGCAGCAAAGAGTCCGTCTTGGCCGGCCATCCTATGTGGCACAGTTGATGGATTCAACTTTGCTAAAATTAGCTTGGACAAATCTTAAAAGCCTTGAATTTTGGAGGGGTTTGAATGAGATTTTGAAAGATCTTCAAGGGCTCCTTTGCAAGCTGAATAAATCAGCAAATAAGCTGATTTGGGCCTTCATTGTGGACGGTTTGGGCTGCCCAATTAATGGCTGGATCGATTCAATCGGTTCGGTTCAACCATTGCGGTTTAACTGGACCCTTTTCGCATAATTAATTAATAATAATTTATTTAGCCCAAATTAAATTGGGAATAAATTAAAATTAATTAAATTATGTTTAAATCTTCATAATTGGACTGTCTTGGGCTGGAAATAGAGTCGCCTTGACACTTCAAATCGCTTCTCGGTTTAATTCTTCGAGCAGTGTCTGCCGAGCCGATTTTTTTCCTTTTTGCGATTATGTCGAAAAATCAAAATTAAACAAAATTAACTATAAAATTAATTAAAATTCAGCATGTTCATATTTTTAGCACAAATTAATTATTTTATAATATTTAATTATTTTTCGACAAGATTTTACTCGGAACCACATGAAATTGGGTCAAAAAGGGCATGAAAAAGTATATAAATTTTCGTGTTTTCATGAACATTAAAACCATGACTTTTGAAAATGTCACTGATAAAATTGAAAGAGAATTCGAGTTAAAATATTTGTACATACTTATAAAAACCTGTTGTTAATCAATTTTAGAAACCGTTATTTAAGTTTTTAGAAAAATCCCATTTAAAACAATTTAAGAAATATAATAAATACGTCCAAACATAAAGCAAATTAAAGTTTATCCCAGAGGCCTTATTACAACTTTAAAACCCAAAATAGTAAAGGTAACGAAATAATACGGAAAAATAGTTTACTAATGTTTGCAAACATCATTTATGAAGTATGGCCTCCACCGAGTCATCCATGGCCCCAAGTCCTCGTCACTGAGCGTTACCTATAGGGATTAAGAAAAGAAATGAGGGTGAGTTACAAGAACTCAGTGTATAATCCCCTTACCGTCATCCACTGGGCCTGAATCCATTTAGCATAACCTTAGGCCGAAGCCCATATAGCGAAACAGAATATATATATGACAAATGTATGTGTGCAATATATGCAACCCAACCCATCCTAATAATCCATCTGCTACACACCACTCGTACCATCCCATCACACCTATGGGGATCAAGTCAACCCACCCCGCCAAACACACCAATCGTAGGCAAGAGGCCATTTAATTCGCAGGCACGAAGCCATTTAATTCGCAAGCACGAAGCCATTTAATTCGTAAGCATGAAGCCATTTAATTCGCAAGCACGAAGCCATTTAATTCGCAGGCACGAAGCCATTTAATTCGCAGGCACGAAGCCATTTAATTCGCAGGCACGAAGCCATTTAATAATTTTTGTGGCTGAGCCACCAGAATCAGAATTATGCGTGGCATAGCCACTATACAAATTATGGCAGAGCCACCATAATATCATATACGGTAATATAATTGGCACACAGCCTTGGTAAATATGATCGACACAGAGTCGTTGATTCATATGTTAGGCACATAGCCATTATCAGAATTTGTGGCAGAGCAACCAGAATATGTGGCAGAGCCACCAGATTATACTTCCTCCGATCATCAATATCCCAATCCCAAGCAGAATGTCATGTATGCAAAGCACATATCATAATGATGTATGAAATAAATTACCATCAGAACTAGATAGACAAAATACACACAATCATGCCAATCAACTTATAAGGGTATAACAGTAATTTACCCTCCAAGGGTATTTTTGTAATTTCGCAACATACAAGGAAAAATATCCACATATAAAAACAACAATCATTAATCTAGTGATTTATTACGGTAAATTGATCAATTATAGAACTTTGTAATTCGGCCCACTAAGGCATTCTAGCAAATCGGCCCATAAGGGCATTTTCGTGATTCGGCCCATAAGGGAATTTTTTTAATTTGATAGTTTACCCACTAAGGGTAATTTGGTAATTTACCCTCCAAGGGTATTTCGGTAATTTCGTAATCCAGACTTAACTACTAATTTGGGCATAAAAATTTAAACTATCCATTTGCATCGTACTGACTAAATTGACTATAACTTGAGTTAGGAATCTTGAAATCTAAATCCGTAAATTTTCCTTGAAAATAGACTCATATATCTTATTACTAGAATTTTTCCAGTATTTATGGCTTAACCATTTAGTATAGTTTATTACTTAAAGTTTCCCTTGTTTCACTGTCCTATAGTTCTGACCTCTCTTAACTTAATTTGAAATATCTCACTATACGGTTTTCATATGTTACTCCCACTTGTTTCTAATCAAAATAGGCTCGCTAAGGAATCTATACATATAAATTATAACCCATAATTCACTTTTTACAATTTTATATGATTTTTCCAAGACAGATCAGGAAACCATAAAGTCAATCAGAACCAGTCTCACTAAAATTAGAATATCACATAATATAAAATTCCTTTTCCTCCTCTGTTTCTTTCATATAAAAATAAACACAGTAAGCTTTAATTAAATATCTTATTCACTTTCTAATTCCATTTCTCCTATTTTTCATGAATTTTCGAAATCACATCACTGCTGCTGAGCAAAACTGTTTCATTGCAAAAATATGGTTACCACTATGAACCTACGCATGCCCGAGTGATCACGGATGCCGGTTTCTGATTTTCTTTGGTATTTTGACCAAATCACTACGCACGCTCGAGTGATCACAGATGCCGGTTTCTGGTTTTCTTTGGTATTTCAACCAAATCACAGAACATTTCTTGCAAATTTTTAGAGAAGTGTGAGATTACACACCATTTCAAACATGTATTCGGAAAGTACGGGATTACACACCTTGATTAGGATTCCCTAAAGAACCACTCTTCGTTGCCCCCACAATCGCAATCCTTCCGTACTAGATTCTAAAATCCAGCCTTGCACCTTGGATATTGCAATGAGTTCCAATCAACTTTCGAGACCAAGGCTAAGAGAAAGATAAGTAGCAGCAAAGTATGGCTTGATTCGTCCTTAATAATAGGGATGAACCGAAATGAAGAACACGGTTTGGCACTAGTAGCAAGACAACAAAGAAGGATCGATAGTTTCGGTTTTCAAGAGAAGATGAGTGAAAATAATTGGTCACAAAGGCTAGGTGTTTTTGGCAAGACAAGAAAGAAAAGAGAAACTGTCCACTATTGTCTTGAAGTTGCGGCAATGAGAGGAGAAGTTGGAAGAATGAACACAAAGGATGCCAAAAGGAACTAGGCCTAACAAGCACCAAAACTATCAAAATTCTCCCATCAAAATTCGGCTACCCTCTCCCTTTCCCAAACCATTATCATCTTTACCAAAAGATGAACATAGACCAACTAAAATCTTTCCAAAACATCCCCCACGAAAAATGCCAACATGTTCCCTATTCCTTCCCTTTTCTTTTATTCCTTTCCGTCCATTCTTCCTTACCATATTTCCTTAGCCACCTTGCCAAAATTAAAAAGTCCACCTTACCAAAAATACACCCATGGCCGACACTTAGGGAAGGAATACAAAAAAATAGTCAAATTTGTTTTGCATCAAGAAGGATTCGAACCTTTTCCCTTAAAGCCTTTCATGTGACACCACATCCTCTTTACCATATGCTCATTTATGCTAGCAATTTACTCACTTATTTCTGTAAGCATTGATGCCACTTACCTTCTCTCCTTAAAGTGCATAAACACAAAAATTTACCTATAGCCTAACTTGAACCCGGAACTTCCTAGAAGCCTCGTAACTTTCCAAAATCACCTTCTTAATAAGGGTAACTTGAAATAATGCCGTTCTCTTGTTCTCAAAAATTTTAAGCACTCCTATGCCCAAGGCCCAATGGGCCCAATCCTACTAGGCCCAATTTTGGGATGTTACATATTTAGGGTATTTTACAAAATAACCCTCACATTTTCACATTTCAACACTTTAGTCCCTATTTCACAAAATCATCAAATAAACAAAATTTCATTTCACCCATGCCTAGCCGAATTCTCTCTATGTTCAGACAAGTCCACACATTTCATTTATTTCACATTTTAGTCCATCAATTTACACTTTTCTCAATTTAGCCCAAATTACTCAAATTCACCAAAAATTCAAAGACAAAGTATGTTAATCTTCCACATATGTTTCATATTTCATAGCCAAATATCACAAAGCTCAAGCATTCATCAATGGCATATCTCAAAATCATCATCAATTTCTAAAATTAAAGCATGGGCTAGCTAGAGCACAAAGCAACGATCACAAAAACATAAAAATTATCAAAAATCGAACAAAAATCACATACCAATTTTTGCTTCAACTTAGCCGAACCCTTAAAGCTTATTTTCTTCTTTCTTTTTCTTCAATAATCGGTGGTGAATGGATGAACAATCCACTAACATTTTTCTTTTGTTTTATTATAACACCTTAATACACATTTTATCGTTTTACCCTTTTTGTTATAACATTAAAACATTTATTCATTATGGTTATTTTGTCCATTACCACCCACTAACCTTAATAGTGGGTTAACTGCATCATAGCACCTCCCAATTAGAAAGACAACAATAATTTGGCACTTTAACAATCAACACACAGCTTTTGCATTTTATGCGATTAAGTCCTTTTTGCAAATTACACACAATCGATAAAATTTCCACACAGAATTTTCACACATGCTCAACCACATACTGTAAACACAAAATAATATTAAAATATTTTTCTGACCTCAGATTTGTGGTCTCAAAACCACTGTTCTGACTAGGGTCTAAACCAGGCTGTTACAAGCCTGGTTGAACTCATTGCCACCTAATTCAATTACCACAAGGCAAGAGTTAGCAGAAAGATTTCTCATGAAGTATTTCCTGCCTAGCAAGAATGCTAAGTTGAGGAATGAGATCACTGCCTTCTAACAAATGGATGATGAGTCCTTGTATGAGGCATGGGAAAGGTACAGAGAATTATTACGGAAGTGCCCTCATCATGGAATCCCACATTGCGTCCAACTTGAGACATTTTATAATGGTCTCAACGCAAAGACGAGGATGCTAATAGACGCTTCTACTAATGGTGCTATCCTTTCTAAGTCTTATAATGAGGTTTATGAAATCATTGAGAAGATTGCCAGCAACAAATATCAATGGCCAACCAATCGAGCAGTGTTAGGAAGACGAGTTACTGGAACACATGAAGTAGACGCTCTTATTTCATTCGCATCTCAAGTATCATCAATATCGTCAATGTTAAAAAATCTTACTACAAATGGGTCTAATAGTTTTGCAGCACAGCCACCAAATCAATTTGAAAATATAGCCTGTGTCTATTGTGGGGAAGGATATTTGTTTGAAGAATGGCCATTAAACCCAGAATCTATATATTACATGGGTAACCAGAACCAGAATCGAGGAAGGCAAGGACTGCAATCCAATTTCTATAACCCATCATGGCGAAACCACCCAAAATTTTCCTGGGGTAACCAAGGGGCTAGAACCAATAACACTTACGCCCAACCTAGATCGACCCAGCCATTTAGTTTTCACCAACAAGTTCAGAAACCAACCTAAGCTCAACCATCCAATGGCTTAGAAAATTTGTTAAAGGCATACATGGCGAAGAATGATGCCTTAATTCAAAGCCAAGCAGCTATATTGAAAAGTTTGGAAAACCAAATGGGCCAGCTTGCTACTGAACTGAGGAACCGACCACAAGGTGCTTTACCTAGTGATATAGAGAATTCAAGAAATCCAGGGAAGGAACATTCTAAAGCATTGAAATTGAGGAGCGGAAAGACTTTAGAGCCCAATTATGTCGAAGTTGAAAAAGAGCCAGCTGACGCTCAAGACTCAGAGGAAGTTCAATCGAGTGTTGAAATTCCAGTTTCACAAGAACCAAAATCTGCAAAATTTGACAAGGTAACTTCAGAACCAACTAATTTTGATCAACTAACAATTCTGTTAGATGCAGAATCACCATAGAAGACGAATCAACCTGTTCTAGTAAAGAAACCTCCACCACCCTACCCTCAAAGACTTCAGAAGCAGAAGCATGAAATTCAATTCAAGAAGTTCCTAGACATACTCAAACAACTTCAAATCAACATCTCGTTGGTTGAAGCACTTGAACAAATGTCGAACTATGTCAAATTCATGAAGGATATCCTGTCCAAAAAATGAAGACTTGGAGAATTTGAGACAGTAGCCTTGACAAAGGAATGCAGTGCATATCTTCAAGACAAACTACCCCCAAAGTTGAAGGATCCTGGATGTTTTACCATACCTTGCAACATTGGAGCAACATATTATGGTAAGGCACTATGTGACTTGGGTGTGAGTATCAACTTGATGTCTATTTAAATATTTAGGAAGGTAGGGATAGGTGAAGTTAGACCTACTACGGTTACACTTCAATTAGCAAACCGATCCTTAACACATCCAGAAGGAAAAATCGAGGACATATTGGTACGTGTAGACAAATTTATCTTTCCTACTGACTTTGTGATTCTAGACTTTGAAGCAGACAAAGAGGTGCCAATCATCCTAGAAAGACCGTTCTTAGCAACTGAAAGGACCCTTATTGATGTGCAGAAGGGCGAGCTTACTATGCGTGTTCAAGATGATCAGGTAACATTTAATGTTTTTAAGTTTATGCGATTTACTGACACAAATGATGATTGATCTGCAGTTTTCGATTTAGAGGAGTTAATCATGGAAAAGGAACTCAACTATGTTGAGGACCCATTGGAAAAATATTTGACATTAGACCCTCCAATTGATGAAGAGGAGGATGAAAACTTAGCTTTGCTAGAAGCTAATCAAAGGGGAATTAATCTGCAATCTCATTTTGAATCTTTGGAGTTAGTGAAAAGGGATTACGCCCAACCAAAGCGTCAGTCGAGGAGCCACCTAAATTAGATCTGAAGGTACTTCCCTCACATTTAAAATATGTTTATTTAGGTATCTCTTCTACTCTGCCTGTGATTGTTTCAGCAGAATTAACTACTGAGCAAGAAGAGAAACTCATCCTTGTATTGAAATAATTTAAGAAGGCTATCAGATGGACCATAGTCAATATTTGCGGTATTAGTCCATCTGTATGCATACACAAGATCATACTAGAAGATGGCGAGAAAGGGACGATTGATGGACAACGAAGACTGAACCCCATCATGAAGGACGTAGTAAAGAAAGAAATCATCAGGTGGTTAGATGCGGGTATAATTTACCCCATCTCAAACAGTTCATGGGTAAGTCCGATCCAGTGCGTACTGAAGAAAGGAGGTATCACAATCATTGAAAACGAGAATAATGAGTTGATACCGACTAGAACAGTTATGGGATAGAGAATTTGCATCTATTACTGGAAGTTGAACAAGGTGACTAGGAAAGATCACTTTCCTCCATTTCATGGTACAAGAAGGTATTGTTCTAGGGCATCAGATAACAAGACGCTGAATTGAGGTAGATAAAGTAAAGGTAGATGTTATTGAAAAACTCCCACCTCCGACATTTATAAAGGGTGTTAGAAACTTTTTGGGCCACGCCGGTTTCTATTGAAGATTTATCAAAGACTTGTCCAAAATTACTAAACCTTTATGCAAATTATTAAAGAAGGACACGACGTTTAAATTTGATGAGGAGTGCTTAAGAGCTTTCAATGATTTGAAGAGTCGGTTAGTCTCGGCACCCATAATAGTCAGACCAAATTGGGATTTGCCATTTGAATTGATGTGTGACGCAAGTGACTTCGCGATCAGAGTTGTCATGGGCTAGTGAAGGAACAAAGTCTTTCATCCCATCTACTATACGAGTCAGACTCTGACAGGAGCCCAACTGAATTACACAGTAACAAAAAAAGAGTTACTTGCTATTGTGTTTTCTTTTGACAAGTTTAGATCTTATCTTCTAGGTACCAAAGTGACTGTTTATACAGATCACTCAGCAATTAAGTATTTACTTTCCAAGAAAGACGCTAAGCCGAGACTGATTCGGTGGGTACTTCTACTTCAAGAATTCGATCTAGAAATTCAAGATCGAAAGGGAGTAGAAAATCAAGTAGCAGATCACTTGTCCAGATTGAAGCAGCAAGAAGGGAATTCTCCACTTATACCAATTCAGGAGACATTTCCATAATACCCCTTGGTTTGCTGATATTGCTAACTATTTAGCTTGTGGTTTGATGCCGAATGATAAGATATATCATCAAAAGAAAAAGTTTCTTCACAATGTGAAGTACTATTTCTGGGAAGAACCATATTTGTTTAAAAAATGTGCAAATCAAATGATCAGGAGATGCATGGCAGAAGATGAAGTACATAAGATTTTATACCACTGTCACTCAGCTTCGAGTGGGGAACACTTCGGAGGAACACATACTATGGCCAAAGTACTGCAAGTCAGATTCTTTTGGCCAACACTATTTAAAGATGTATATGCTTACGTAAATAGTTGTGATCGATTTAAAAGAGTCGAAAATGTCACAAACAGAAACAAGATACCTCGAACAAACATCATTGAGGTAGAATTGTTTAATGTTTGGGGTATTGACTTTCTCGGTCCTTTCCCTCCGTCTTTTGGTCACAAGCACATCTTGGTAGCTGTAGGCTACATGTCTAAGTGGATTGAGGCTGAAGCATATCCGACAAACAACGCTAAAGTTGTAATGAAGTTTTTGTAGAAGCATGTGTTCACAAGGTTTGGAACCCCAAGAGCCATCATCAGTGATGAAGGGTCCCATTTTGTGAACAAGTGGTTGAAATGGTTACTCGACAAACACAGGGTGAAGCACAAGGTTACCACAGCTTACCATCCATAGACGAATGGGCAAGCTGAACTGGTAAACAAAGAGATCAAAGGCATACTTGAGAAGGTTGTTTGTCCAAACCGATGAGATTGGTCCAAAAGACTGAATGATGCTTTATGGGCCTACAGGACAATATGCAAGACACCTTTAAGGATGTCACCTTATAGGTTGGTCTTTGGGAAAGCCTGTCATCTGCCCTTGGAGTTAGAGCACAAAGCTTACTGGGCTCTCCATCAACTCAACTTGGATATTAAGCTTGCTAAAGATAATCAAATGCTCCAACTCAAAGAGTTAGAAAAATTTCGAATGTTTTCATACGGGAAGGCAAATTACTCAAGGAAAGACTTAAGAAATGGCATGACAAGCACATTCGAGTTCAAGAATTTGAAGCAGGTCAGCAAGTCTTGTTATATAATTCCAGATTAAAGTTCTTTCTAGGTAAGTTAAAATCATGTTGGTCCAGCCCATTTACAATTCACTGAGTTTATCCATACGGAGTTGTCGGCCTTCAAGGTAAGGGAGGTATTTTCTGAGTCAATGCTCAGCACTTGAAACATTACTGGGGGGATAAAATTGAACGGGATCAAATCTCATTCATTTTATCGGATATTTAATTTTCCTTATTTTTCTGTAACATCCCAAAAATTAGGGGTTGTAATTTTTTCATGTATTCATGTTGTGCTTTTTTGGCAAGCTTTTTGGGTGTGTTCAGGGGTCCTAAAGAGGCCTGGGTTCGAGTCAGAGCCTTGGAAAAATTTTAGTTTTTGGGCCCTTAAGTGGAGAGGGCTGTTGAAAGCAGGACGTAAGTAAATTTGTGTGTGTTTTTGAATGGTGTGGCGTCAAGTGTAAAGCAAGGAGGGAAGGGGTTCAAATCCTACTGTTTGCAAAATGGAGGTTTTATTTTGTGTCAGGTGTGTGGAGGAAGCAGAGTTTGGATCAAACTCTTTAAGGAGAGTTGGGGACTTGGTCAAACATTTCAAACGGGTGAAGGGAAGCAAAACTAGGAGAAAAGAGTGGAGAGAATCAAGGGATAGAGGAGTGTGCAAGTGTTGGCCGAATGAAGGGAAGTGGTGTTAGGGAATTTTGGTCAAGGGAGGTCGTTTGGAAGGTGCATATTCGGTTTGTGTTAGGGGAGTGCCGAAATTATTCTTTAAATTTTCTTGGGGAAGCATTTGCACTCTTATCACTTTTGGACGTTTCGGGTCATTTCTTGTCATTGTGAACCTCTGTCGAATGTACTTTTCTTCATCTTTTCTCTCCTTCATTTTTCTCTTGTTGATTGCCGAATACACTCTTCTTCAGCTTTTCCTTCTTCTTTTCTCTTGTTGATTGCCGAATTAGTAAGCCTCTACCTCCACTTCCTTTTCTTTCCTCTTCATACTATTCCTTTTATCTGGCCGAATACAACACTCTCTCCTCCTCTTATTATTCTTTCTCCTCTCCCTTCAAATCTTAACCAAAGCACTTTTTCTTTGGTGTAGGCCGAACCTATTAGAGTCTAAGCATACTCTCCTTACCGTTCTTTCAGCTTTCGAATCTCGAAAAGTGGTTGGTAAGTGTGACTATGGCCGAATAGGGGTGGTAGGCTTCTCTTTATCATTTTGAGTTTCTTTGGGCCGAAAGGCCGTTTCTTCTTTTGTTTTGGAACAACGTTGCTAACTTGTTCTTTTCATTTGGGACTCAGTTCCTTAATCAAAGGGTGTAAGTCGAATACTCTTCCATAACAAGGAGTTGTCGTTCTCTGGTAAGTAAAGGCAGTGGATAAAGTATTTCTATATCTTGGTTTATCAAGGGTGAAGCCTAACTAATAGTCAACTGTGATCTCAGGTGCCTTGGATAGTGTCACGAACCGCAATCCGTAACAGGTGTGTAATCTCACACCTCTGCTTAAATTGCTACTGCCATAATCTGCGAAATGACTAAAAGCCGAAATACTGAAAAGCCAGAATACTGGCAACTGAGATCACTCGAGTGTGCGAGTGCTCGTAGGGATAAATCAATCCATTAGTGATGGCGATATATCGTTGGGAGTTCCATGAACGCTCTCATGGAACGGAGGCCATAATGGGCCTTGTTGTGCCGAAGCGAGCTAAATGGGCCCAACGGGTTAACGGGCCCATATGAGCGAAAACGATAAAAAGTGTAAGTTGATTGATACGACTGTGAAATTTGCAGAACCGAGACTGAAAACAAACAGAATGGGCCACACGAGCGTGTGGGTTCGGATGGGCCGAAATCGGGTTTAGGCCCAATAGCACTATATTGATCGAAAATGGAGACCGAGTCGCGCGAGGCGACATTAGGCCTTCGAAAAGGCCGTTGTTGGGGTAAATTATCGAAATACCCTTAGTGGGTAAATTATCGAAATACCCTTAATGGTTAAATTACCAAAATACCCCCAGGGGGTGAAATTACCATTTTACCCCTAAATGACATAATGACCGTTATACCCTTAGTGGTAGTTTAAATGTTGTTTATGTGATTTTATATATCTATTTATAATCATAATATACTGCATTCATAACATATTGCATTGGGTGGGGTTTGCTGATCGGAGGAAGTACCGTTTAGTGGCACCGCCACATACCGTTTTAGTGGCACCGCCACATACCGTTATAGTGGCTTCGCCACATGTGCTTTATTTAGTGGCTCGACCACATATACCGTTATTAGCTGCTTGGCTGCATTATTGGAGAGTTTTGGCTGAGTGGGTTGACATGGTCCCCACATGGTGTGTTGGTTGGTACAGGTAGAGAGTTAGTTGCCTAGATAGGATTGGGATGGGTACATATCCACTTGCATTTATGGGCTCAGGCCCAGACCGACACCGTATGGGCTCAGGCCCAGACTATGACCGTTATAGGGGATTACACATTGAGTTCTCGTAACTCACCTCTTTCTTTTAACCGTGCAGGTATCCCCAGCGATAGATGATTTAGAGCTGTGGAGGACTCGGAGGTGGCCATATGTCGGAGTTGTTGTTAAACGGAACTTAGTGATTTTGGATTTAATTTATTTTAAATTATTTTTGGGTTAATAATTTATGTAATAAGGCCATTGGGATTTTCTTTTAAAGTTTCATTTGGTAATTCTCTTAGTTATGAACTGCTAAACGATTAAGCACGAGTTTTTAAACAATAACTACTGTTTTTCAAAATATCACGTTTCCGCAACTTTTAAAGTTAGTCTTCTGCAACAAACAAAGTTTTTAAAAATGATATTATGTTTACAAGAAAAATAACTTTAAGCAAACTCTTGTTTTGTAAGCAATAAAATTCGGGATTGATAAACGGTAAAAAGTTTAAAATTTAGGAAGGGTTTTCATTGAACGAGTAGTTTTCAAATAGCCTCGCAATGTGACATGCTAGATCCGGCCATAACGTCTAGGCCGGGTTTGGGGTGTTACATTTTCTGTTTAAATAAATGATTTAGGGTATATTTTCGGGATTAGTATGGTTAAATAAATTCTGTCAAGGAGTTTGGAACTTAAGCGGGACCGCTTGTGACCTTTACAATCTTTCTTGGGAATTGATTTTGACATAATTTTTTGAGAAATTATTCCCTAAACGGAAAAATAAATTTTTAAATTTTCAAATAAAAGGGTCGATTTTGATCCAAGTTTTAAAATTGCAACTCGATTTCAAATTCTCATTAAGTCTAGGGACTTAATTGAACTATTTTTAAAATTTAGTTGCTCTTTTTGTAAATATTTTTAAGGCATCTAAAATAAATGATTTTAATTTAATTAAAAAAAGATGATAATTATTAATATATAATTATATCCATTATAATATATATTAATTATTATCAACTTTATATAGAGTTAGGATTAGTTTTAATTTAATCATATTTTATTTTGATAAGTTTTTATCTTAAGAAATTAATAGCAAATAATAATTTAATATGCATTATATTAATTATTAATTGTTATTTACTTTGAGTAGAATTAGAACTTAAAATTTTTAATTATTAAATTTATCTAAGAATTCTACTTTAACTCCTATTTCCCTCACTATAAATACCACCAACCTTTTCTACCTTTCTTCATTCAAACTTCCATCCCACCAAACCACCTAGTGCCGTAGCCTTCAACTCCCTAGCCGCAGCACTATCGACAGCCTAGTCGCCCAGCACACGCCCAACAGCCCTCGCACACAAATGCACCAGCAGCTCGCCTGGCCTTTTCCTTGGCGCTGCACCTGTTCCTTGCCCCAACCCGCGCGCGCCCCATTGTTGCCGGCTACCAAGCACCTGGTCCTGCCAGGTTGTGCCACTCCTTGAATCGGGTTGACGTGTTCGCTTGCTACCTAGCACTCGTGCGGCACATCAGCCTTATTACTTACACCAACATCCCATCCTTAGCCAATAACCCTTCAACCTACCCTAAATCGACCTCTTTTGTTTTCTAACTATTTTTTTAGGAGTTCTTAATTTTTATAAAAAGGTGGTAAGACAAAATTTTCTCTTAAATTTTAAATTTTATTTAATCATTTAATTTTTCAATTTATTGACTATTATTATTTTATATTAATTAAATTTTTGAGAAATTGTTTTCCATCTTATGTTCAGGTTAATCATGCCTCGCAAAAGAACTCGTGCCTCTACCCAAATTGACGAATCACAAAGCAAATTCCACTGTGAAGAAGCCAAAGCGAGATACGAAAGTGTTTTCAAGAATCAACAGATGCATCCAGAGAAAGGCTTCACATTGAAAGAAAGCAACTATATTGATTTTATGGCGTGTATTGTGCTGAAACTCTCAATTGGGAGTTGTTTTGTGAGAAGAGACCTAGTGTGGATGAAGAGTTAGTGCATGAATTCTATGCAAATTTAACCTCAAGTGAGTTGACGGAAGTTCCAGTTCACGGAATCAAGGTACCAATAACTTCAAATGCTATTAATGAGTTCTTTGAATTACCTGATTTCGAAACCGATGAATATTCTTCCTTAATGAGCAATATCAAGCCTAAAAATTTGCAAGAAATACTCGAGGAACTTACAGTTCCAGGTTCTAAGTGGATTGTGTCAAAGCAAGGAATCCACATTTGCAGAAGAGAATATTTGACACCACTCTTAAAGGTATGGTTCTATTTTATCTGTTTTAGCCTTATGCCTAGTTCGCATGGGACTATAATCTCATTAGAGCGAATGGTCTTATTATACTCGATTTTAACTGGAAAGACCATTGATGTGGGAAAAATCATCCTGAGAGAAATGCGGAATTGTGCCGTTAGACGTTCTGGCCCAGCTTACTTTCCTTTTACATTAACAATTCTATGCTTGAAAGCTAAAATTCTTGCAAACATAAAGAAGACAGGATATAGCCAAGGCACAATCACAGATTGGGACCTCTATCTAATAGCTAGAGACTCTGTTCTATAGCAAGAGTTGAAGAAAGTGAGGATCCCGACGAAGAAGAAAATCCCACAGAGATCCAGCCAGTGCAATCGGCTAAAGTCCCTGCTAAGGTGGAACCAATGGAACCAGAAGCTAAACCTGATGTCGAGACTTCAATGCTTAAAGCTCAACTGCCTTGCCCAGATCTTTGAGATGAGCTGTGAAAGTTGATGGACATAATGCAACATAAATAAAGGATGACTCGATGAAATACCTCGTCCTCAACTACACAAGCAAAACTTTTCGACCCAACTGTGTGCGTGAATTTTTGTTTTTGCCTACTTGTAGTGCCAACGTGCTCACGATCCTGCATTATGAAATTATTATTATGTATATAGTAAATACTATAAACTGAAATAATTATACGAGTTTGGAAGTACGTAATACCTCTCCTTTCTTTGAATTCCAAAATCTAACTGCATCTTCCCATTGGTACCTTAGCATTCCCGGCAGGACATTTTGGAATTTCATTGAACTTTGTTTAAACTATTTTGTAATGACAAACCTAAATTGAAACTTTGTTTAAGTAATTACATTAAACTTGCAAATGAGGAAATGGATGAAACCTAACCTTATTACAAGTCAATATGATGTATTACTTTGACAGTTCTGCTTATTATAAGAAAAATAAGAGTGTTTTATGAATTTGGGTATCTTAAGCACATTGTGTAATTCCTTACTTTCATGTTTATTACTTTCATGCTTCCCGAGAGAAGAAAAAAACATGCCCTCAAATTATTTTGTTTAACTCATGTCTTTTAGTCCTTCTAACTCGAACTATTAAGAATCTTCATCAGATTTTTATATTTAAACCTCAATTCCTTAACTAATGTGATTCTCTTCGTATACTGTTTCTTTAACTGCATGCATTTCCATAACTTTAAAACTATTATTACAAATGGGATCAATTTTAAAAGCTTGTTAGGTTTCTTTGATTTTCACATTAATAGCTAATTGGGTTTCATCCACTACAGTATTTCACGTTTGCCAATTAAACTATCATATTATATACATCACATGATGAATTGCCAATTAAACAGTATCCTATTCCTATATAATTATAACAGTTTTTGCTTTACATAAACTTATGTCCCTCACAATAAAAGAGAAAATATTGGATAAATAGTTTTGTTCAAAAAAAAAAAAAGAAAGAACATTGGATAAACAGTCATTCACAATATATTGGTGAATGAGATAGTGACTCTTCCAATTTATGACTCTAAATCAACTAATCTTTAACCTTTCTCCAAACTATGACTTTAACTAATTTTCAATTTAATTAATCAATTCAATCTTAATTAATTATAATTGCTCTCTACTTAATCTTGACTAATAAAAAAGGAAATTAATAAATAGAAAAGAGTACCTTCTTAGTGATGAGACAGTCCTTCACAATATATTGGTGAATGAGATAGTGACTCCTCCCCTAACCATGCAAACAAAACATTGCAACATTTTCAATGCTTTAAATTTGGACAATGTTGGATCGAGTAATGACAAATTTAATACCTCTTAAATATATAAGGTTATTAGTTATCATTAGACGTATCATTTTTCTATTATTAGTTATCATTAGACGTATCGTTTTTCTATTAAGACTAGTAATTAATTTTATAAAATATACAAAATTAAGTCAATTAATTTTACAAATAAAAGTCCATCATTCAACAAATACAAAATAAACAAGGGAAAAAAACACATTTTATACAACAATATTATCTTGTATATGTAAAATACAAAATTTATATATTAAAAAAAAAAGCGTGTTTTATATCCCAAAAAAATACAGAAAACCCTAAATATTTTTTAAAAATGAACTTTTTTTTTTCCAAATTCTGCCTAGTTCTATATCAGAAAGTAAGCATTTTTTGCTGATTGATTTGCCAAGAGAAAAAGGAAATAAGGCATTCAGGTTCTGGCACAGAAGAATGGGCAGATGACTCAAATTGTTATATATTGAAGGGCAAAGGAAAAAGAAAAGGAGACACAATATCAAAAATAGGAATAAATTTTTACGAATGAATAGAAGCCTTAAAAAGAAAAAGAAATGGGTGTTACTTGGTAATTAACACTCAAAGAATGAAAGTATAGAGGAAAATGAAACATTGTGCTTGTCCTCCATCTCTAGCTGTTATGGTGGAGCTGAAAATCCTAGAGCTAAACTGAAAAGATATGTAGCAAAGCAAGAGTGGTGCAATGAAGATTGAATTAATTTTGAAGTGAGAAAAATTTCATATACCAAACCAAATCAGCGAGCAAACAAAAACAAAATAGCTGACAGTGATAGTGATGATTATGTGGACATGCAAATGGTTGCAAAATACCTCTAGGACTCGAACTTCCAGTGGCGATGGCAGAGAGAAGATGCGACGGAGTAGAGAAGAGGTGAAGAATTTCCTTTTGAAGCGGCGAAGAGAAGAGTCGAAGAGTTTCTAGCCAAAATTAGGCTAAAACAAAAACTAAAATGATTTTGAACATTAGGAGGGATTGGGGAAGAAATACAGGGATTTGGGAAATTGGGGATTTCGGTCAAAAGGGATTTTGAAAGTTGGCAAATTAGGGATTGCAAAATTTGGGGAAGAACTTGGGGGAAATTGGGGGAATAAAACTTGGGATGTTGGTGAAAAGAAATCAGGGAAATCTGAATTGGGGGAAAGTAAAGGAAATTCGGGGCTAAAAAACGACGTCGTTTAAGCTGAGTTTAATAAAATTTGCGGCGCTTTTAAAAATGCCATTAATGCAAACTTTTTGTTGTGTTTTACACAAAACGCCACTAAAAACAAAGCATAAAAACGACAACGTTTTGTAAACACTTAATACACATTCGTGATTTTTTGGCTAAAACGCCGGTAATGCACAACTTTTTGCGGCGTTTTAGACAAAACGCCACTAAAAACAAGGATAAAAACACTTCCATTTTACACTATTAATACATTTTTGCGGCGTTTATATTGAAAACACTGGTAATGCATAATCTTTTACGGTGTTTTAGAAAAAAATGTCACTAAATATGCAGCATAAAACGGTGCCGTTCTACAATTTTTTCATACATATTAACGGCGTTTTAACAAAAAACACCACTATTGCTAACTTTTTTTGCGGCATTTTGACCGAAAATGCCACTATTGTTAAACATAGTTAAAATTTGATTCAAGTTATACCCTAATCTAGATTTGAGCCAACTTTTAATGCCCAAGCTAACAAGTAAATTGACAGAAGAATATGATTGATACGACACTGATTATTCGATGACTCAAATAAAACATTTTAAAACAACTAAATTAGAATGCTAACCATAATTTAAGAGAGATAATTATGAATTCCGAAAAATTATTTTTCTTAAGCCTAAAAATAAACATGAAATATATGTTGAATTGAAAAGGAAAATTAATAAACCTAAAAATGCATCATTTTGCCATTTTACTTTTTTTTTCCTCTTTTATTGGTTGTGTTTTGCTTTTTGACTTTTTAATCAATATTAATCCACAAATTATTATAAACATAAGCTTTTACATTAATATCTATATATACACACATCAATATAGATCCCCATATGAAATTTATTTTCAGGGTTTAGAGTTTTAGGATTTAATATTTAAGGTTTAATGGACTAAGGGTTTAGTGTCTGTAGTTAGGGTTTTATGGTTTAGGGTTTAGGGTTGAGTGTTTAGAGTTTAATGTTTAGAGTTTAGGGTTTATGGTTTAGGAATAAACAAATGAACAGTCAGAATTTTTTTAGGGGTTGAATTTAAATTGTAAGTAAAAAATGCAATCTCATCATTTTGACAGCATATATTTTTATAATTTTTAAATGATTAAATCAAAATTTTTCCATTTTCAGAGGGACAAAGTGCAATTTTACCTTTAAAATTTTAAAAAATTTCAAAAGGCCTAAATAAAAAAATTTTCATTTTAGGGGGGCTGAGACCTTTTCAGTCCCTTAGTTATGCCGCTAAATGTATATTAATTATAGGGTCTAGGATTTAATTGAATATGATTCACTTGAGATTGTAAAAACTTGAATTCAAGTTGGATTTGTAATTTGAGACGTAAAGTTTTATTTAAGTGGGATTCAATTTTATAAGATTCAAAATAATAATCGAGGCATTCAAAAGTAGTTGATTAAGTTTGATTTTGGAATTTTGGGGAGGGGGAACTGATTTTTAGAAAAAGACCAAGGCATTTCGGGGATAACAAAATGGAGTCGTTTCGCAAAAAAAAAAAAATATATTCACGGCGTTTGAACTAAAAATGCCACTATTCCTCAGCTTTTAGCGGCGTTTGGACCAAAAACGTCACTATTGCTCAACTTTTAGCGGCGTTTTGACCAAAAACACCACTATTGCTCAACTTTTAGCAGCGTTTGGTCTAAAAACACCACTATTGCTCAACTTTTTGCAGCGTTTTCCTTCTAGCGCCACTAATGTATAACATTTGTGTAACACCCCAAACTCGGCCCATACGTTTTGGCCAGATCTGGTATGCTACAGGTTGTACATTAAAAACTTTTGCTTTGTTGATTTCAGAAATCGTAAGTTAATTAGACAATATTTGAATAAATAGGTGACTTTTTGAAAATAAAACCTTGTATTATTATTATTATTTTGAATAGTCAAACCTTTGACAAAAATTCATAAGTTGTAAATATTAAAAACTAAGCAGTGAAATATAAACTATGGGCCTTATTACATAAATATTCCAAAAAAAAAAATTAAAACTTAAAGAAAAGCTGAAATAATCTATAAAAAATAAAAACTTGATGGCCGCTCGAGTCCGTCTCAGCTCCCATGTCCACAATCTACTGCTCATCTGAAAGAGTGGAGAAAAATGAAAGGGTGAGTCACTAAGACTCAGTGTATAAATCCCGGACACAATGACCTAAGGCCCACAAACACATTATGAGCCCTGGCCCATACATAAAGGCAACAATCATAATTACATGAAAATAATGAATGATGAATAGCCCAACCCATCCTAGAATTCCATCCTCTACACACCAACTCGTACCAACCATCATACCTTGGGGATTTCTACAATCAACCCTCCATCCGCTACACACCATAACGACAGCCATACTGCCTATTCCTTTTAATCAGGAATCATTAAACGTGGCATAGCCACCGATCATTATGTGACCTATCATTTGAAGTTGTGGTTTAACCACCGATCACCAAGTGACCTATCATGCACTTCCCCTTCATTATCATAATCCCACCCCATGCATACACACATAAGGAAAACATCACATAGGCTTTCATATATATTTTGATACACATAGAGATTTCTATGATTACGTACCTGGCATCCTTGCCTAACCCCTGTTAGGGTTTCATTCGACTGTCTACACATCATCTTTCCGGCTTTTTAGCCCATAACGTATATATATAGACATACATACAAGTTTAATAGTGTGTTAGAAATCTACACACCTGATTATCGTTAGAACAAGACTTTCTACGTCGACACTATCCGTAGCCGACACAACCGCTATCTGCCTAAGGTGTTGTTCAGAGGCTGGTAATGGAACATTAGGTTAAGGCACAACTAACGAAAAGAAAATGGTTGATCATCTTAAGGATAATTGAAATCCTTACCTTGAAATCCCGAAAAGTGATATGAGATTCAGGGGCTAGTGTTATCTGATTAGGAATTTTATGAATTATTAATTTCTTTCACTGATTAACCCCGAACAATCTTATGGACAGTAGTTTCAAGAGTAGTTCTTTCGAATTCGAAACTATATCTACGGGTTTCAGTCTCAAGTTTGTATCTCCTAGTTCTAGGAACCACATACATTCAACCATCAAACATCAACATACAAGTAGCATCCACGAACTTACATTCATCATGTAGGGGTATCTTCGTCGTTTCACTACCCAGGGGTATTTTCGTAGTATTGCCCTACAGGGTATTTTCCAAAATAAAGTATCTTGGTGATTTTCTTCGAATTAAAGGTACTTTGGTACTTTTTTTTAACAAAATGAGGGTTTTTTTGGTAATTTCCTCAAAATGGGGTATCTTGTTGGTTTTGTTTTTTTTTGAAATAAAGATATTTTGATGTTGTTGTTGTTTTTTTTCCCTGAAGTAGGGATGCTTTGGAAAATTTAGTTTTGCAAACCGGGTTACCTTTGTAAATCTAAGAGTTTTCGGGTAAATTTGCAAAACATGGGTATTTTATAAAATCACGGTTGTTTTGGAAATTTTCACAAACCAAGGTTATTTTAGAAATTTTGCCAACCAGAGTGTTTCGGTGATTTCAAAAATTTTGGTAGTTTTACAATTCTGGGGTATTCTGGAAATTTTGTAAAACTTGGGGTTTTTTTTTTTATTGTGACTTAGGGTGGCTGGCCCCTTTCGGGTTTTAAATTATAGATTTTGGCCCGTCAATAAATCCTTGTGGCTAAGGTGAACAGTCACTACGCACCAGGCAGGATTCTAGCGAAGAGGAGGTGAGTCACTAGGACTGCTTAAGTACCAAGCTCTCCCTGAACCCAATCCTAGACATGCGTATGCCTGTTGCCACACCCTAACCTATCGACTCGTTTACGGGCTTGTTAGTTGGATTAAATCTTATGAATTTAGAGAGTTGTTTAAACTAAGCCTAAAGTCCATCAATGTCCAATAAACTAGCCTACGTCCACCAAGCCTATCAAGCCCAACATATATATCACAACAGAAGTTAGAATACTTACCTGCGTGGATCGGGTATCGGTAGACTCGAAGGCCATATCTCAACCCCAAAGCATTTCTCCCAAATTTACATCAAATTTTCAAAACACTACTAGACACATTTCACAGCCCGAGTTTTGAACTGGGCTCTGATACCAAAATGTAACACCCCAAACCTGGCCCATACGTTTCGATCAGATCTGGTATGCTACGGGTTGTACATTAAAAACTTTTGCTTTGTTGGTTTCGGAAGTAGTAAGTTATTTAGACAATATTTGAATAAATATGTGACTTTTTGAAAATAAAACCTTGTATTATTATTATTTGAATAGTCAAACCTTTGACAAAAATTCATAAGTTGCAAACATTAAAAACTAAGCAGTGAAATATAAACTATGGGGCCTTATTACATAAATATTCCAAAAAAAATTAAAACTTAAAGAAAAGCCGAAATAATCTATAAAAAATAAAAACTTGATGGCCCCTCGAGTCCGTCTCGGCTCCCATGTCCACGATCTACTGCTCATCTGAAAGAGTGGAGAAAAATGAAAGGCCCACAAACACATTATGAGCCCTGGCCCATACATAAAGGCAACAATCATAATTACGTGAAAATAATGAATGATGAATAGCCCAGCCCATCCTAGAATTCCATCCTCTACACACCAACCCGTACCAACCATCACACCCTGGGGATCTCTACAATTAACCCTTCATCCGCTACACACCATAACGACAGCCGTACTGCCTATTCCTATTAATCAGGAATCATTAAACGTGGCATAGCCACCGATTACTATGTGACCTATCATTTGAAGTTGTGGTTTAACCACCGATCACCAAGTGACCTATCATGCATTTCCCCTTCATTATCATAATCCCACCCCATGCATACACACATAAGGAAAACATCACATAGGCTTTCATATATATTTCGATACACATAGAGATTTCTATGATTACGTACTTGGCATCCTTGCCTAACCCCTGTTAGGGTTTCATTCGATTGTCTACACAGCTTCTTTCCTGCTGTTTAGCCCATAAAGTATATATATAGACATACATACAAGTTTAATAGTGTGTTAGAGATCTACACACTTGATTATCGTTAGAACAAGACTTTCTATGTCAACGCTATCCGTAGCCGACACAACCGCTATCTGCCTAAGGTGTTGTTCAGAGGCTGGTAACGGAACATTAGGTTAAGGCACAACTAACGAAAAGGAAACGGTTGATCATCTTAAGGAGAATTGAATACCTTACCTTGAAATCCCAAAAAGTGATATGAGATTCAGGGGCTAGTGTTTCCGGCTTTTAGATCCAAGAGATCTACTTTAATTCCCGAATGTCGCCCAACAAGAGAATACATAAAACCATTAAACCATTAGCTTTCGGCTTTGTCTTCCAAAACCCGAAAGAGAAAGTGAAGAGATAGAAAAATCGGCACTCACCTTTACATGAAGAATTCGACTACCCCTTAGAGAATCTGACTTTTTGAGAATATCAGAAGAGAAGAAGAAATCTAAGTAGTTTTGGCTTTTTGGTTAAAGAAATCGGTAAAAGGAAATAGGGGTATTCGGCTATGGAGATAAGAAGAGAGTTCAGGGTTTCAGATTTTGAAAGAAAAGATGCTGAGAAAATTGAGAGGTTTCGGCTTCTGAAGAAATCAAAAGAAAAGAAATTGCAGAGGAAGACTGAGAATTTTGGCACAGGGAAAGAAGAAAAGAATAGGGTTTCAAATGCCGGAATTGATAAGCTATCCCTCCTATTTATAGAAATTTCTGCAATTACCTATCAAAAACTGAAAGTGCCCTTTCTGATAACTAAGAATTAAGCAAATAAAAAGGGAAAATTCAGCACCCCTTTGCCATAAAGAAACCGATTTCTTCCCCCCTCTTAGAGTCAAAATTTCGGCCACCACCTAGCCTTGCAGATAACTCTTTGATTCTTTCCTTATCCTTATCTGACTACTCATCCACAGTGTCATGGATAACACTACCTCTTCCTTCCTTTATCAACACATTATCTACCTTATTATCACATTAAATAAATTCCTAAATTTAAGCGTCATTGCCGAACTTCACTACTGCTCTTATAAATGCCGAAAATATTTAAAATAAAAGGTACCGAACAACTCAACCTTGGACCTTCAATTGATGCCAACTTCCTTCCCTCTTAGTGGCGCCATTTTGCCATCACCACAAGCCCATTTGTGTTTTAAAACACATCTAATATCTTTTATGCCCTACTTAACAAGCTTTCCACTAAAGTGTTCAAACAAGAATTTTAACTATAGCCTCGGCCCAAACCTGAGCCCATTCTGAACCCCTAATACTTAACTTAACTCATAACACATATTTACCCATTAAACGCATAGGCCCAATAATTCAGGATGTTACAATTTGCGACATTTTTTTCCAAGCACCACTAAAAACGCCGCTAAAGGTCTATTTTCCTGTAGTGTCACTTCTCTCTTAATTATCTTTAAATTGTCCCAAACACTAAGTACTATTCAAAATATTCTTTGAAAATAAGTTTGGGAGAGTTGAAAAGAAGTATCAAATGCTCAAAAATTTTGTAGTACATAAGCAAAATGCTCATAAAAAAAAAACAATAAGAGCATACATACTTTAAAGAAAATAGATGTACAAAAAGAGCATGTGAAAGCAAAGTAAGTTGAAGTATTGAAGATAATTATTTTGAAGGTTTGATTGAAGCTGAGTCTAGGGGTTTTTAGCCTAAATTTATCTATCTTTTACCTACCCCTAGCCTAGCCACGTTACAACCTTTTTAAAGACCTATTGATTCAAGTTTTCTATGCTACCTATATTAATGGAGAGAAATTGCTATGTTCAACATATGAAGGCATAAGTTAGCATAAGTTAAACTTAATGATTACAGCTTAATCTTGAATAAGGAAATAAAATCAAATTGGTAAGGGTTAACATGTCTTTGTTAAGGAAGCATTTAGTCTAATTTTGCTATCATAATAGTTGTTGAGATTAATTTGAACGATATGTATACTTGATAGCATAAATATCAAATTTATTGTTTTTGAGCATAAGTATACCAAATCAAAATTTTGGGAAGAATGCTGTTCTGAAGGAATTTTTCAAAGGTGTTTCCGAGAAATTCTTTTCAATTTGTGCATTAGGACGAGCAATGAATTAAGTTTAGCAGTGTGGAAACATGAAAATATACACACTTTTTCATGCCCCTTTTAAACTCAAATTCATGCAGTTTCGGCAAAATTATTGTCGAAAAATATATAATTATTATAAAATAATTATTTTGTACTTAAATTATTAACATAATGAATTTTAATTAATTTTATAATAAATTTTGATTAATTTTGATCTGTTTTCGTCAGATTTGCACAAAGGGAAAAAAACGACTCGGTAGACACTACTAAAAGTTCAAAATCGAGAAGCAATTTGAAGTATCAAGGTGAACTAATTTTCAGCCTAATTCGGTCCAATTATGTGTATTAATTCATTATATAATTAATTTTAATTTATATCCAATTTAATTTGGATTAAATAAATTATTATTAATTAATTATGAAAAAGTGGTCCAGTTGAGCCGAACTGAGTGAACCGAACCGACCAAGAAGTGGACAGCACAAAACCGTCCATATGCTGACCCAAGCTTATTGGCTTATTATTTAGCTTGCAAAGAGGCCCTTGAATACTTGTTCAAGTTGCAAACAAACCCCTCCATAATTGGTGGCTTTATAGATTTGCCCCAACTTAAATTAGCAAAGTTGAAACTTTCAACCTTGCCACATGTGTGGCCGGCCATGTAACATCCTGAATTTTTGGGCCTATGCGTTTAATGGGTGGATATGTTTAATGTGTTAATTTAAGTGTTAGGGGTCCAAATTGGGCTCAGGCTTAGGTAGAGGCCTTGATTAAAATTATCTTTTGGGCATTATAGGGTTTAAAAAGTGGTATCTATGTTTAAAATACCAAAGTGGGCTTGTGGCCCAATCTTAGGAGGTGAGGCCACACAAGGGAGTAAGGGGCCCAAATTTAAGTTTCATGGAGCCCAATTCTTTTAATTTAAGTTAGCTAAATTTTGGGCATTAGGATTAGGTGGAGTGGATGGCAACAAGGCTAAAATTTAGGGTTTTAATGTTTAAAATATGTGGATAATAAGCAGATAAAGGCTATTATTTAGGAATTTATTTTATGTGGATAATAAGCAGATAAAGGCTAAAATTTAGAGATTTTAATGATTAAAATATGTGGATAATATGCTGATAAAGGAGGGAGGAGTTAGAGATAATTAAGTCTTTTTTAGATGAGCTAGTAGATTAAGATAAAGGAGAAAAGATAAGATTTATCTGCAAGGTTAGGTAAGTGCCGAAATTTCTATAAATAGGGGGAATATCTCTTCAATTTTGGCATTTGGGTTCTTCTCTCATTCTTTTCTCTTCTTCTCTGAGTAAAAGCAGAAAACTCCTAAAGTTCCATCTTCTTCTTCATTCTCTGCAAAAGCCGAAATCTCTAAGCCTAATCCCTCATCTTCACTTTGATTAAAAAGTCAAACTCTTTCCATTCTTTTTTTTTCCTAAAGAAATCTTCAAGTCTCTTTCTTGTTTTCTTTTTTTCTTCTCTTTTCCTGTCAGAAATTGAAACTCTTCACTCAAGTATTTTAAAAGCCAAAGACACATCAGCCTTCTCTTGTTCATACTTTTTCCGGGATTTTCCTAAAAGCCGAAATCCCTAGATCTCATATCCTGTGATTTCCGAATTGCTTCTATGGTGCCTACTTGTGCCAAAATCCGAAGGGAACTTTAGTGGAGTCAATTGTATAGATCTCTAAGTTATAGATCGGTAGCACTCGAATCGTGTTACTTTCGAGATTTCAAGGAGAGGCCCTATTTTCACATCTTTTTGGCTTTTAAGCAAGGCTTACACTGAGGGTAGTAGATTTGGATATCAACTAAGGATAGTAGATTTCGTGATATCAGGTGTGTAATACTTCCCCACCATCTAGATCTGATTATTAATGTATGTTCATAAGTTTATATGTTGTGATAAATGCTGATATCTCGGTTTGATGTTGGAAACCCGAAAAGGGTGAAGCAAATCACCAGGTCAGTGAATGTTTTGACTTTATATGATAAAAGTATATTGATTTTATGATTGCATGGGTTGGGTTGATGAAAGGAAGAAGTTATACGTTATATGTGTAGCGGTTTATATCGTGATCTGTTATATGTTGTAGCGGCTAATGGGGTGATCTATTATAAGGGCTTCGGCCATAATATGTTGATGAGCAGCATGACTGCCATCCTGGCGTGTAGCGGAATGGCTGGTACGGGGGCGTGTAGCGGATGGAAACCTAGGCAAACGGGTTGGGCCTTGCATATTATCTGTTATTTTCTTTTATAAATGAAATTATTAATCTGTTTTATGGGCCTAAGGCCAAAATCTAGTGGTGCATGAGGGTTGCACACTGAGTCTCGCGACTCACCCTATTAATTAACCTTTCAGGTGATACCTAGTGCTTCGGACCGGGTTGGAGAGGAACGCAAGGTGGCCATGCAAAAGAACATCTGGATCCAGCAAAAAGACTCAAGTTAATACTTTATATTTTTAATTAATGGATTTTAAATCTCGTTGTAATAAGACCATAGGCCACTAGTTTATGTTTTGTTTTATTTTGGGCTTTAATTACTTTTAGTTATTTAAATTCTGATTGAACTAATGCATGTATTTAAATTTGGGTTTTTAATTTATAAAGGCATATTTTATTTAAACTATCAACTATTAAATTTCTTTCGAATAAGAAGATAAATTTTAGAAAAATATTTTCTGAAAATACGACATGTTTTTCCAAATTTTCTTAGTGACATACCAGATCCGGTCGTGGTGCTTAGGCCGGGTTTGGGGTGTTACAGGCCAAGGGAGGGCTCTTTGGCTAATAATTTTAGCTATTTTTAGTAGCCCTCTTCAGCTATAAAAACCCCCTTAGGCTGGTCATTTAAAACACATCTCAAGCATTCACATCTTTTCTCTTTTCTCTCCACTATCTCTCTTCTTTTCCATTCCAAATTCCCTTGCTCTCTTGCCGATTTCTCCTCTTGGAAAAGGGGCATTCATCAGCCATTTGGAGCAGCAATTAAGTGTTCATAGGAGCCTTGGTTGATGAAGACAACGGAGAAGGAAGAACAGAGCAAACTAGTCAAGCCACGGAAAAACACCGAATTTGATTCTTGTTCCCTATCTCTTTAATTTTTTTTGTTGTTATGATGAACATATCTATGAATATTTATGTTTTTGGAATAGTTAATTTAATCAATTTAGCTTGAATTTAATTCGTGTTGATTGCATTTCGTTTGTTAAAATTGTTAAAATTCTGTTTACGTTGTTATAGGCCTCGGTAAGATGCTTGATTAAGTAAAATCATGACTTAGTTATTCTTGCATTACAATTGTGAGGTAGCTAATGAATTAATTATTTAAAAAAATTGAAATTGTAATTAATGGACATAGTACTTAATCAGTGCATGTTTAATCATCTAAGGTAGCTGAGGGTTAAATTAGCAACGATATCTGACGATACATTTGCCTTGCATAACTTGCAAGATTATTGTGATTAAACTGTTTCAAGGTAGGGATACTTTGTTACCTCACGTAGTCTTTTATGTGCTTATTAGATTTAATTAGTCGCTTGAATTAACATAGGGATATGTACAAGAGATTATTTTGATTTAATAAGTAAGTATGTGCAATAACTTATTTGCCTATTAATATTTGTTTAATCGGTTGAATTGACATAGGGATATACTCAAGAGATGAATGGATTTTGGTAGGTGAGTATGTTCATAAGTAAGCAAATTACTGAGTTGCCATGAATTTATTCGTAACAATATAAACATGAGTTTAATAATTCTAAGTTAAGAAATGTAATTAATCTAACACAATTATGTCATCTTGATTAAAATTGTATTTTGAAATTGTGCATTTGAGATTTATTTATTTAGTTTACTTAGTTTAAAATCATAGTTTTTAATCATCCTCTTCAAACAAAATATTTTTCTTCACTAATCTGTTTTAAATAGCATTCAGAAATAATTCTTTTCACAGTCCCTGTGGGTACGATAACTCGACATTTACTTGTCACTTTATTACTTGTTGCGATTGTGTACATTTGCACATTTCCGTCGTTCCACCCATCCCTACACACCATATCGTGCGATTCCAACACATACCAGATAATATGCAGCCATGCTGCCAGAATATGGGTAAAGGTCACCTTTCAGAACACTTCCTCCATTTATACAAATCCCACCCCAAAACAGATACAGAACACAGATTCAAAAATAACAGACTAAACATGCTCAACATACTTATATACAGATAACAGACATACTTAAACAATACCGTCAGACAAACATTTAGTATCCTACTTAGATTAGTCAATTAGAATCTCATAGCATACAATATAGGGTTGGGTTAGCCCTTACCTACCCTACGGTAGGCCCACAGTCGATCGGAAAGACCCGTGTGACCCTAGTAAAAATTTTAGAAATATAGGTCCGCATGCCCAGATTGGGCTTAACCGTGCGACCCACACAGCCTAGCCCAAAACCCACACACCCGTGTGGCCTACACACTGAACTTGGCTTAGCCCGTGTGACCCACACGACGGCCACACTCTGGCCACGGCACGGCCGTGTCTTGCACACGGCCGTGCCCTCGTCAAACACATGGCCGTGTCTCGTACATGGCCAACCATACGCCCGTGTGGCATCAACAGTGTGGTTTTCCAACTTTCGGCAAAGCTCGATTTTTTGTATTTTAGCTACACACCTGGTTCAGTTTTGATGCTACTGTAAACGCGAGCCCTCCAGAACCTAAAAATCATCATTCCAAAGTCCAAATTTAGTAACACTTACGAAAACTCAATTGAGATTATTTCACAAACGAAGCCTTACAACAGCAATCAACACACATGAATACTTATCGTTAACGAACAGAAACCCCGAACACTCGAATCGCTGCAGGAGCCCCAGCCGATTCCTATCCTTCGCCTAAACTGATAGTAACAAACAACCCTCTCGTTAAACACTTAGCCAAAAAAGCGTTAAGATTCTAACAATCTAAGACTTACCGAATGATCGAAAGAAAATAAAACAATAAGATGCTAGTATTCGTCAACAGTTCAACAGACTAGGAAAACGAATGAAATACAGAGAAAAAGGGAGAATAATTGACGTCAATTTTTTTCTAGGAAGAGAGAAAATTTTTAAACAAAAGAGTAAAAAAATAAAAGATATTACCAATACCCCTTATTTCCCTCCCACGAACCCAATACTCATAACTCCTTCAGAATTTCAGTTCAACTGAAACTCTATCAGACAACTGAGTAAAAATAAATACTCTCGCTAACGTAGGGATTCGAACACAGGATCCCCATCACACCAACCCCTTACCACTCGAACTAGCAGGCTCATTCTGATATGAATTAACAGAAAATTTAAAATAAGCCCTTCGAACAAGAGTAATGCTTGGATAAAAAATAACAAAATTTAGCAAAAGTGAGACTTGAACCCAAGACCTCTGACACACACCCAGAACACTTAACCACTGAAGTAGATACACACTTGTGTAAGATATTTACAGAAATAGAAATAAATTATTTAGGGCATTACATCGAAAATGATGAGAAAATAAACAAAAAGATGAAATTGCTGATGCTAGTGTAGCCGAAGATAAAGGTGATGATTTCTTGTTAGTGTCAAAGAACGAAAACTCCCAGCTTACTTCCGAATGGATCCTAGATTTAGGGGCTCTTATCACTTGTGTCCCAACATGGATTGATTCTCCACGTACAATTTAGTTTAAGGTGAAGCAGTGCTAATGGGGAATAATTCTCCATGTAAGATAATCGACATAAGAACAGTACAAATCAGGATGCAGGATGGAATTATTCGGACATTGTCAGATGTCAGGTA
The DNA here is from genome assembly GCA_025503065.1 of Gossypium bickii. NCBI lineage: Eukaryota > Viridiplantae > Streptophyta > Magnoliopsida > Malvales > Malvaceae > Gossypium > Gossypium bickii. The sequence continues at coordinate 96,458,707 of CP106714.1, read as the reverse complement.
TGTACCGAACTTAAAGAAAAATATCATTTCATTGGGAAATTTAGATTCTAATGGTTGTAGGATAGTCATTGAGTCAAATGGCTTAAAAGTTTCTCGTGGATCTCTCGTTGTAATGAAAGGACAAAAAAGGGCAACTTATATGTTCTGCAAGGGTCAAATGTTACTGGTGTGACTGCAATTACTGAAAAAGAGCCAAAATCATCGCCATGTCGTGACGACGTGACATGATTCTTTCTCTATAGATTCTAATTCAACCAGACGACGTGACATGATTCTTTCTCTATAGATTCTAATTCAACCAAACTTTAGCAGATATGCCTCGGTCATATAATCAAGAAAGGTATAACAAAATTGTGTAAACAAGGTCTTCTTGAAGACACTAGAATTGGTAAGTTAAGTTTTTGCGAACAATAAACTTACGGGAAGTAAACACGAGAAGTTTTGATTCAACAGTGCACATAACAAAATGGACTCTTGACAACATCCATTATGATTTATGGAGTTTGACTCCTAACATCTCAAAAGGAGGTAAAAAATATTTTCTAACTTTTATTGATGACCACTGCAGAAAAGTTTGAGTTTATTTTCTGAAACAAAAAAAATGAAGTTTTCAGAATCTTTAAGAAGTGGAAAACACTATTAGAAAAATAGACCACAGAGTCCGTGAAGTGGTTGAGAATGGAAAATGGACTTATGTTTTGTTTATTTGAGTTTAATGACTACTGCAAATAGGAAGGAATAGAGAGACATCGCACTGTTATAGGAACTCCGCAACAGAATAGAGTTGCAGAAAGAATGAGTAGAACCTTGTTGGAAAAGGCCTGATGCATGCTCTCAAATGCTAGCCTAGGGAAGGAGTTTTGGGCTGAAGCTATAAATTTGGTAAGTTATTAGGTTAATCGATCTCCAAATCGAGCATTGAACGATAAAGTTCAAGAGGAGATATGGTTAGGTAATCCTCCTAATTATTCTAATCTTAAAATTTTTAATTTTCCTGTTTATGCTAAAGTTAGTAAGGGAAAGCTCGATCCGAGGGCTGTAAAGTGCATTTATCTAGGTTACTCTACCGGTGCAAAAAGTTTTACAAAACAATTGTTAGTAGAGATGTTCAGTTCGATGAATCGACCATGATTTGTTCAAAAAATGGGTTACTTTTTTTTAAAGACAGAACAAATCAGAGTGTCTCAAATAAGATGGAATCAAAAGCTGAAACACAGGGTGATGTCAAGACGACACGAAAGGCCACATTGCAACGTCACAACGAATAGGATCGTCCCAACGAGGAAGTAAGCGACGTTGTGACGATGCGGCAAAATCCCAATTCTTACGAAGCTAAAACTGTTTCAAATGAGTTTGGGATTTCATCCGACTCTTAGACACCCTCACCATCTCAATTAACTAATTATAAGTTGGCTTGTGATAGGAAAAGGCGAGAAATCCGACCACCACAAAAATACTGTGACAGAAACCTAGTGGCATATTCTCTAAGTGTCGTAGAGAGCATCGATTCAACCGATCCTTTATAACATTTTGAGGTAGTTCAGGCCTTCGATTCTAGTAAATGGCATTGCTTTGGAATAAGAGATGAAATCACTTCAAAAGAACGATACTTGTCGGCTAGTTAAACCACCCATTGGTAAGAAAATAATGGGTTGCAAATGGGTGTTTAAGAAGGAAGGTTTGGATTCAGATGACATTAGGTACAAGGTAAGATTGGTCACAAAGGGCTACAATCAAGTGGAGAGAGTTTATTTTCATAATGTTTTCTCTTCTGTTGTAAAACATACGTCTATTCGAGCACTTGTGGCTCTTATTGCATCAAACAATCTTGAGTTGGAGAAATTAGATGTAAAGACTAATTTCCTTCATGATGACCTTGAAAAGGATATATACATGCATCAATCAGAAGGTTTCAAAATTGAAGGTAAGAAAGGTCATGTTTGCCTTCTTAGAAAATCATTATATGGTTTGAAGCAGTCTCCTCGACACTGGTACAAAAAATTTGACTCCTTCATCTTAAGTACTGGTTTTTCATGAAGTAAGTATGGAAATTGTCTATATTTACAATGTCTTAAAGATGATTCATTTATATATTTCCTACTTTAAGTTGATGATATGTTGATTGCAGGTAAAGATCCATCTGAAATTGAAAGGCTTAAAATCATGCTTAACTTTAAGTTTGAGATGAAGGATTTAGGTGCATCAAAGAAAATTATGGGGATGGAAATTTCAAGGGGATGGAAATTTCATAAAATTGACATAAGACACAACCTGACCAACATGTTGACAAAGAGTCTTCCAGTTTCAAAGTTTGAGCATTGCTTGGACTTGGTGAGCATCTGATGAAGATCCAATTAGGTCCATAACAAGGCTTGTTAAAGGAGTTAAGTGAAATATGAGTCAAGGTGGAGATTTGTGGAAGTATGCCTCGCATTTTGATCAAACAGTGTGTGACATCGCAACGAGGAGAAGCTCTTCGTCTCGACAAGCAGCCGATGTCATGACGATAAGAAATTCCTCGTCTTGACAATGCGATCCTTCTTCGTCTCGACGACCAAACGCCACGTCACGACGTGGCGATGTGCACCTCAAGTTTCTTCTCTCAGTTAAACTTTGTTTTAGATTCCCACTTAAACTTTGATTAACCTAGGGATATTCTAATCATATATGCTACGAATTTCAGCCTATAAATAAGCCTTTATTACTCTAGGTTTTACAAAACAAAAAATATTTAGATTAAGAGAATTATGTTCTTTGTTTTGATGGGTTTTTCTTTCGAGGCTTCGGTTTTTTTTTATTCTCTCCATCTTTTGTACTTTCCTTTTGTTAGTTTGATCTTTTTGATTTCTACTTCATTTACTTGTTCGTTGCATACACGAGTTAATTCCTTACATCCTTAAATATCAAAAAAATCGATTTAAAACCCTAAATATTATTTAAAAATGACATATACATCAAATTTATAAATTCAAATTATTATCAATTTCTTTATCCTTTTACTTATATTAATGTGAAAACTAAACTTAAAATAAATCATGCACAATTTCGTAAAATTCATATAATATTACTATAGAGATTTAACACATATTTTATGCATAATGTTTTATGTGTTTGGTAGTCAATTTGATTTTCGTGATTAATTAATTAATTAATTGTTGTACACCATATATATAATTATTGTTTGAATATTCTCACTTAGGTTCCTATTCAAGCTTACACTAGATAGCTTTAGTGCCACTTCATTAATTATTATTTTAGGTAAATTACAGTTAAAGGTCACTCCAAAATAGGGTTTATCCTATTTTGATCACATAATGTTTTCTCAATTTAGTCACTCTAATTAAAATAATTGCTTGAACTAGTCACTATCTCTAAAAATTTCATTAATCCACTAACAGATTGCTGAAGTGAAAAATTAGCCAATTGAACAGCGACACATGGCATTTTTTTTTAACTTTTGACTAAAGCTTAAGGAATTCATGGATTCAGGTACGCTTCCGCATTTAGTTTTATTTTTGATTTATTCTTGATGATTTGACATGATAGATCCTAGTTTATTCAGTTTTATTTTAGATTTATTTTACAAATCTAACAAGTGGCATCCGAGCCTCGTCATAACGAATCATTTAGAATTGATTAAGGTTCTTCTTTTGAATAATTGATTCATGAAATTTCATGGGTTTATATATTGATCTTTGAAGGTTTATATTAAAGTAAATTTTTTTAAGATCTTGATTATCTTGAATTCATCTTAAAATTTTAGGGTTTTGTTTTAATTTTTTAATTTGAGTGATTTTCAAATTGATGAATTCAATTACAAAATTTTCTGAGTTTTAATCTTTTTCTTGCGATTCAATTGTTTTCTTTATTCATGATTTGTGCTACTATATTTGCAAAATCATGTTTCTGTCACTTTGTGCTTTTTCTTTGAAAGCATTATATTTTTTTATTTTTTTAATGGTATAAAGAATTTATTTTGATGTTTTAAAAAAAAAAAGTTAACATATACGCATGGCTTAATTCTTTAATATATATATTTATTGTATATAAATATATAATATGTGCATGCTTTGATTGGTTTAATGCATGTTGTACTTTCGTATGTATAAATATATAATATATACATGCTTTGATTGGTTTAATGCATGTTAGTTTTGGAAAATTATATAAATATATATGATTATCTTTTAATTTGATTGAAAGATGAAATTAAGCTAAATAACTTAAAACAAATAAATTCAAATTTTGGCTTTTAATTAAGGATGTCTAATATTTTAAATAAATTAGTTGAAACAAAATGCCGCCAAAGTTGTAACAGCCCGATTTTGACCCTAATCAAAATAGTGGTTTCGGGACCACAAATCCGAGTCTGAAAATATTTTAAAATTATTTTGTGTGTGAATTTGTTGGTTTTAAATTTTCATGACTTAATTTCGCAGTTTAGGTATTCGATTTAATAAAAGGACTTAATCGCGTAAAAGGTAAAAGTTACAAACTATAACGTAAGTGCTTAGTTGATAGTGACTTTTTAATATGGAGTCCTTAAAGGGCAAATAGCCTATTTTTCAAAGTTAATGGACGACACATGCCATTTTGATATGTTTTATATGTTATTTATTATAATTAAAATTTATATTATTATAATATAATGTTATATATTATAATAACTTATCATAAAAGTTAAAAAGCGAAAGTTATTATTTGTTTCCATGGCTGAAAGTTAAAACAAAAAGAAAAGAGAAAAGATGTTAGGGCGTTCGGCCATTGTTGGACTTAATTAAGGTACGTATTAAGCTTGGTTTTTGATAACTTTTACGTTTTTGAGATCGTTGCTATGAGATGTACAAAAGCCATGCTTCAATTTTTGATTTTGATGAATATTTTGAGTTGAGCCATTGATGATAGCTTGTTATTTTTGTTGTTTGATGATGAAATATGAAATATATGTGTTAGATTAACATGTTTTGTCTTTGAATTTTTGATGAATTTGAATAATTTGGACTAAATTACAAAAATAAATTTTTGAGAGACTAAAATGTGAAATAAATGAAATGTATGGACTTTTATGGACATATGTAATATTCGGCCAAGCATGGGTAATGTGAAATTTTGTGTATTTTGTGGTTTGTGCAAAAAGGATTAAATTGTAAAAAGTGTGAAATGTTAGGGGCAAAATTGTAATTTTTCCATTTATGTGTTTTTATACTAAATTGAATGGAATGGTATTTAAACAAGCTTAATTTGAATATGTTTAGATCAAGAACCAAATAAATCAGATCTGGACCAGCGAAAAACAAAAGTAGTCGATTAGTTGATTTTACCGACCGTTGACGTCCGAGGTAAGTCTTTAAGCAATAAAACATTGTAAATTATGTATATAATTTAGTATATATCATTTGGAAATTTTATAGCATTAACTTGGAGTAGCAAAATGTGAGTAAATATAGACTTTAATATACTTGAGTTTGATTCGATTGAGATATGAAGTTAGAAAATCCATACAAAGATTATGAAGTATATAAAAGTTTCGATATATGAAATGTGTGGGTGACAGCTTTATAGTATCGTTATTCGGGCTTTGGGCCTAGCAAGCTTTGAGCTGGTGAAATTAATCGGGCTTCGTGCCTAGCAGGCTTATTACCGGTGAATAAATATCAGACTGTGGGTCTAGCAGGCTTTGTCTTGGGTGGATAATATCGAGCTTTATGCCCGCGGAGCTTATTCTTTGGTGATGAATATCAGACCTCGGGTCTAGCAGGCATAGGGTCGGTGTGTGTTTCAGGCTTTATGCCTAGCAGGCTTTACGCCGGTGATTTATTATAAGTGTATGCTTCAATAGATTTTTAACGATGAGGAATATATGTAAATTTTAGTAAGTGTATTCGACCTTATAAATGAATAGTATGACATTATGGAATTGATTTTAGATATGAGCATATATGTGTCTTTTATATTCAGCCAAATTGGTAAGTGCATATGTAATGTTTATCGAGCAAGTAAGTTGATAAAATGCTCTTGTATATGTGAAAATAAGGTAAGTCAGTTGTTGAATTGATTATATAAATGTTAAAGTTACAAATGTGAAAAATGTGAATGTATATGTGATTGTGTATATTCGGCCAAATGGGGTATATGTGATTTTTAATAGTGAGATTTATATAAGTTCATGTGTATTTGTACAATTAGCCATATGGTATGTGCATGAAAGATTTAAATGATAACCATGTATTTGAGAACATGTATATTCGGCTTTGTTAACTTAGTGTTAATTTATAATAGTTGGTATATATATATTTGCCTATGACTTACTAAGCTTAAATAGCTTACTCTATGTGTATTCTTGTTTACTTCTATTTATAGATTTGGATATACGTTATGAGCTCGTGGATCGTCAGCAAGACTACTCACACTATTGACAGTTTCCTTTGGTATTTTACTAAGTTGAAACTTTTAATATATGGCATGTATAGCATAGTAAAAGGTGGATTAGGAATTCGGTGCTTTGTATGTAAATAATGGCCATGCGAAAATAGCATTATCTTCTTTTGATTGATTTGGTTCTGAGTTTATGGTTGATAATGGTCGTTGAAAAATGAGTTTCTATTTATGCATATTTGATTATGGTATATGTTCATGATAGCTAAGTATGTGATATGTTTTTAAGTTAGATATGTTGAACTTGGTTATGTGATTTATATATGTATATTTGATATGTTTTGTACGATGGAATGACTTATTAAGAAGTGGACTAAACCGAATATATACATATAGACATTTTGGTTGTGGTTACGTGTAATTTATGTGTAATAAGTTTTAGAAAGTGTATGTACTTATATGATGTAATTTGGTTTTTGTTGATATAAAGGTTTGGATTGGATAAATAGGTATAAGGTTGGGTTTAGTCAATAAGTTATGAATAAATTTGTTTGTATCGATGGTGTTAATTAGAAACATTCGGCTATGGAATGAATTTGTGATAGATATCTTATTCTGTAATGCCTCGTAACCCTAATCTGGCGATAGATACGGGCTAGGGGTGTTACATTTGATTGGTATCAGAGCTATGGTTTAGTCGGTTCATGGACTACCATAGCATATGTGAGTCTAGCTATATATGCCATATTAAATCTGCGATAGTGTGATATCTCTCGACTCTAACGAAGATTGTTCTGATGAAATAGATAAGTTTTTCAACTGAGCTAATTTTGATAGTACATAAGTAAATATTTAATTAATTGAGTGGACATATGTTGATGATGAGTTGAGACTCATAAAGGTAAGAATCAAATTGTATGACATGTTGTTATTGATAAATGTGGTAATTACATGAGCATATGAGATATGATATTTGAGTTATGATTGCTATCTAAAATGCTCTGAGTTTGAAATGGTGATTTGAGTTTGCATATGAACAATGTGTTAATAATAAAAAGTGATTTAAAGAAAAGGTATATTAAATGATTTGAGAATGTGAAATTAGTAATGAACTGACTATTCGTGATAGTATGTATTATGTGCAATTATGTGAGAGTTAAATTTGAGGCTCTACTACCCTCACCCCTTGTCGAAAAAATGTTCCAATTTTATTATAAGGGTTGGAATGAATAAGCTCACTAATGTGAAGTTTTAGAAAATCCATGTTTGAAAGATTGGTAATGTGGTCCGAAAAGAGAATGAATCAGCAAATGAAGACAGTACTAAAAGAGATATTGGCGATTACAAGACTATTCAGATTTTACAAAGTCACTGTTAAAGAACAAGTTAACTCCAATTAAATGACTTATTCAGGTATGTTATCTAAATAAAGTATTAACTGAAAGCTTTCCTGAATTGATTTCTGTTAGTGATGGGATAATATGAAAATTTTTGATGACAGAATTAGACAGTGGATTGATGTTTGAATTGTATTAATGGTTGAATGTAATGGTTATAGTCTGGCAATTATTATGATTCCATTTGGACATTCTGTGTGTACATTTATCCTCAGAAGTATATGTGATTGTTTAATTTCAAAAAGAAAGTTTTATCATATAAGAACATTAGCTAAACATATTAATAGACAAAAGTATCGTTGATCTGTTTGGGTTATATTCGACATTGTTTTGTCTTCCTTTGATAATTTATTTCATGGTGTGGATATGAAAATCGACGGTAAAATCTGTATGAAACTAATATTCTGTTCCTATTGGTTATTTCTCTGTTGAAAATACGTGAAGATTATATTACTTCTGTTACTGTGGATTCCAGTATTTATGAGCGACATTGATCTTTCTGGATATTTCTGGGATATCATCGGAACAAATATTTTTTTATATGAGTTGTAACTTTCAGATATTCTGTGTAACTCCAAATGTTGAAATTTTGCTGTTACGGTATTTTTATGATTCCATGTGATTATCTGCAAGAGATTTCTATTTGACAGAGATGACTATGTCTATTGCAATTATAATTTCTGGCTTGAAATGTGAGAATGTAATGGTACCTTCCTCAGAGTTATAGAAGATGTGTTTCTACAATGGTTGCTATCTAAATCATATTTGATTCCCTTCTATGTTCAGATACTTCATTAACAACGGGGATAATACTCATTATAGGATTGAGACATTGTTCCTAATAAAGTTCAATGATTTCTATTTGGTTAAGGTGATTTTAGTATAATTCGGAGTTTAGATGATTAATATATGAGACAGCTTTATTATAAACTCTTTTCTAGTTCTCGTGAAAGTTCGACAGTGATAAAAGTGAAAATGATAGAAAATCAAGATTAATTTGTGTAATGATATGTCTGGGGTCATCCTTCTAATGAGAATAAAGATTTCTTTGAAAAGACCGATTTAGTAGTTAGTATGATTTGAATTATTTGATTGAAAAGTTAATTGGGATATATGTGTTTGAATTTATCTACGAACTGGAAATAAACTTTGAATGTACATGTATGAATTGAAGGATGGATTGAAAGAAGATCTTGTATTCTTAAAGACTACGATGTACTAAAGATCATTTTCCCTAACAAGGTACGGATACTATGAGTTTAGTTTTATGCCTTTCGGACTTACTAATGCACCTGTTATTTTCATGGATTTGATGAATCAAATTTTCAGACAGTATCTAGATCAGTTTGTAGTAGTGTTTATAGATGATATTTTGATTTACTCCCATGATGAAACATAGCATGCTGAGCATCTGATACTTGTGCTACAGACTTTATGAGATAAACAATTGTATGCAAAGTTTAGTAAATGTGAGTTCTGGGTATGTGATGTCAAATTTTTTTTTAGGCCATGTTGTATCATCATCAGGTATCAGGGTTGCCCTGAGTAAGATTTCCGTTATATTTGACTGGAAAACTCCAAGAAATGTTTTTGAAGTTCAAAGTTTTCTGGGACTTACTAGTTATTACATGCGGTTCGTGAAAGGTGAAACACCCCACACCCGGCCCACGAGCCTGGACTGGATCTGGTATGTTCCTCGAAGTAAATCGGTTAAAAATTCTTCTATTACTTTGAAAATCTATGTGTTTTAAAGATAGTTTGTTGGTGGGTTGGGCTCGAGTTGAAAACAAATTTATTTTATGTTGAAAACCCATTTATTTCAGGTGTCAAAATATTTAAAGTTTATTTTAAATTAAGTTGGCTTATTCTTTAATTACCATAAATTTGTAACATAGTAAATAAAACAAATATAAAATCATCACTATGGCCTTATTACATCAAAAAAAAAAACCCAAAATAAAGTTATAAAGTACTTAAATAAAATCAAATGTCCCAAATTAAATAAAACTTCAAGCTGAGCATGGCCACCACAAGTTCTGCCGTCCCGGTCCATCACTGTTCATCACCTGAAACATGTTCCCACAACGGGGTGAGTCAACAGACTCAATGTGTAACCAACACTAAAATTTAATAAATCAGGCATACCATATCATACCACAGGCATATTCATATACAAGCAGAATAATGATGCAACCCGAACCCGAACCTAGATGCCATCCGCTACACATCCCCGTACCAACTTTTGCACACCGTGGGGACTACTAAGTCAACCCTCCATCCGCTACACACCATCGAAGCGATCATTTGCGATCGGCGTGCTCATCGCCCATATAAAATTCGTGGCATAGACACCAGATAATTGTGTCATGAGACACCACATTTAGATAATGTAACCGAAGTTACCACATTCAGATAATGTGACCGAGGTCACTTTTTTATATAACCCGAATGCCCCATATTATTCATATTATGCATATCATACTTAAATTCACATTCATGTCACTTTTCACATGTTAAATATAACATATTTCGTAATCCTAGTAGAAGTAGGAAAAGTACCTGAGTACTTTGTACCGTAACACGGTACCTTAGCCATATTCTTATAAACATGCACACATTAAATATTGCCTTATATCTTATTAAAAGTTAGTGTGGGATACACACCTGATTTGCTTAACGAATTCCTTGAAATCCCGAAGAACCGATCTATTGCTTTAGATCTCAATTCCTTGCTGCTGATTGACTTACGAATCGAGTCTCGAAACTTTGTGATGCACACCCTTGTAATCGGCTAGTCACCAAAACTCCTAACTAGTTAGTTTCTGGCTTTTAAAACATATAAGAAATAGATTTAGAATACCATACATGGCCTTAGCCGATTGTATTTAGGCACTTACCTTGCTATTTCCAAATCTCGGAATCCCTGTATACCTCTGTCGCAATCCCTATAGACTTATATATTAGATCTGATTTTCAATCACTTAAACATAAGAAATAGCCTTGACCGATTACTCACCTTAGATCTTTGAAAGTCCCGATAGATCTCCTCTTGTAGTTGACAACCACTAAATCCGGGAAAAACCCGTCATAGATTTGGCCAAAGTACCTTAGTAGAATTAGTCCTAGATTTCAACAAGTCTTAAAATATAAAGAATGGAAACCAAGTTTTGGATCTTACCCTTACTCAATGAAATCGACAGCACCTTTGTTTGAAGCCCCTTAAAGAAATCGGCTTTGATGACTAGATGATAATCTCAAGGTTTCGGCTTTTGGGATTCAATGGAGAAATCGGCTAGGGCTCTTTTAGAGTATTTGATTTCCACAAAAAAAAAAAAGAAAAGAAAACTTGAGGGTTTCGGCACTGGTGGACTATAGATTCGGCTTAACAAATGAAAGAGAGGAGGAGGATGGTTGCTAGAGAGTTTCGGCAGAGGGAAGAAGAGAAAGAGAAGAATGAATGAATGGTCTCTTTTCCTCTAGTAGCCGAAATTACTAGCTAGAGTCCCTTACTTGGCCACCACTCCCCCTTATTTTGATAGCTTTATCCTTGAATTATCACTTTATTTAAAAGAATTTAATCCAACAATTATCTCTTGAAAATAATGATAAATAAATCCCTTATTTATCCATCATTTAGCCGAATTTTAGAGAGAATAAAACTCCTAAAATAAAGCCTTGTGCCGTCCAACTCCCTTGCTCCTTGCCGCAAAATAAAACTCTTTTATTTTGCTTCCTCCGCAGCTCGAACCTTGGCCCATTACTCCTGTAGGTGGCGCCATTTCCAGGAGCCCTAAGTGGCATCTCCAGGCCACTTTTCCAAGCCTGTTTGTGTGCCAAATTTCACATACAATTTCTCTTAAGGCCACCTTGCCCCAGTTTCCTCTTTTAAACTTTAAAACTCGACATTTTCTAAGTCATTTCCTTACATTTCCAAGTTTCCAAAAATTTTCGTTTCCCTCTTTAAACTTGACATTTCCTTACATTTCCAAGTTTCCAGAAATGTTCACTTTCCTCTTTTGAATCATTTCTAAATCATTTCCTTACATTTCCAGGTTTCCAAAAATGTTCACTTAAAACTTAACATTTCCATACATTTCCAAGTTTCCAAAAAATGTTCACTTTAAACTTAACATTTCCATACATTTCTAGGTTTCCAAAAAAATGTTCAAAATACTTTCATAACACATAAGACATGTCATTTCGTACAATTAAACCGAAAATGCATAGGCCCTTTTCAGGATGTTACAAAAGGTTTCTCTATGATTGCTACACCAATGACGAAACTGTTACAGAAAGATGTTAAGTTTGAGCGGTCAGAAAAGTTCCAGAAAAGTTTTGATCAGTTGAAAACTCTTTTGACTAAAGCTCTAGTGTTAGTTCAGCCAGAATCGGGTAAAAAATTTATCATTTATAGTGATGCATCCTTGAGTGGTTTGGGTTGTGTTTTGATGTAGGAAAGCAAAGTTAGCAGCTATTGTGTTCACATTAAAGATTTGGCGTCAATATCTGTTCGGTGAGAAATGTCATGTTTGTTCTGATCATAAAAGCCTGAAGTATTTAATGACTTAGAAGTATCGTAATTTAAGCCAACGTCGATAATTAGAGTTGTTAAAAGAGTACGAGCTAGTGATTGACTATCATCCGGGAAAGGCTAATGTTATTGCTGATGCATTGAGTAGAAAATTGTTATTTACTTTATATGCAATGAATGCGTATATGGTGATATCTGATAATGGCTTGATGATAGCCGAATTAAAAACAAGACTGTTATTTGTTCAACAAATTTGTGATATTCAAAAAGTTAATAATGAATTGTTAGCAAAGTGAGCTCAGTGTGAAACGAATATTGAATTTGACTTCCGAGTTGATAAAAATAATTGTTTAAGGTTCAGAAACCGAGTATGTGTTCAGAGAAATTCAGAGTTAATTTAGATGATTTTGAACGAAGATTACAATAGTCGGTTATATATTCATCCAGGTAGTATGAATATGTATAATGATTTGAAATAGTTCTATTGGTGGTTTAGTATAAAACGAGACATATCTGACTTTGTTTCGAAATGCATAGTCTATTAGTAAGTAAAAGCCAAGCATCAAGTACCTTCTGGGTTACTTCAGCTGATTATGATATCCGGTGGAAATGGGATAGGGTCACGATAGATTTTGTATCTAGTTTACCATTGACACTGAGCAAGAAAGATGTAATCTGGGTTATTGTGGATAGAATAATTAAATCTAGTTTACCTTTGATTGAATTTGCTCATAATAGTAGCTTTCAAATTAGTATCAAAATGGCACCCTACGAGGCTTTGTACAGTCGTAAATGTCGTATACCATTGTATTGGACCGAACTCAGTGAAAGTAAGATACACAAGGTTGACTCGATCAAAGAAATAGAACAGAAAGTGATAGTGATCCGTGATAGCTTGAAAGCTGCATCAGATCGTCAAAAGTTATATGCATATTTGAAACGTAAAGATATTTAATTTCAGATCGGAGATCAAGTGTTTCTGAAAGTTTCACCATGGAAGAAAGTACTCAGATTCGGTCGTAAAGGCAAGTTGAGTCTGAGATTTATTGGCTTGTACAAGATCAAAGAGTGTTATCCAAACCTATTCACCGGTAAGATTTTCGGGGACGAAAATCCTTAAAGGGGGGAGAGTTGTAATAGCCCGATTTTAACCCTAATCGAAATAGTGGTTTCGGGACCACAAATCTGAGTTTGAAAAATATTTTAAAATTATTTTGTGTGTGAATTTGTTGGTTTTAAATTTTCGTGACTTAATTTCGCCGTTTAGGTATTCGATTTAATAAAAGGACTTAATCGCGTAAAAGGTAAAAGCTACAAACTATAGCGTAAGTGCTTAGTTGATAGTGGCTTTTTAATATGGAGTCCTTAAAGGGCAAATAGCCCATTTTTCAAAGGTAATGGACGGCACATGCCATTTTGATATGTTTTATATGTTATTTATTATAATTAAAATTTATATTAATATAATATAATGTTATATATTATAATAACTTATCATAAAAATTAAAAAGACAAAGTTATTATTTGTTTCCATGGCCGAAAGTAAAAACAAAAAGAAAAGAGAAGATGTTAGGGCGTTCGGCCATTGTTGAACTTAATTAAGGTACGTATTAAGCTCGGTTTTTGATAATTTTTACGTTTTTGAGATCGTTGCTATGAGATGTACAAAAGCCATGCTTCAATTTTTGATTTTGATGAATATTTTGAGTTGAGCCATTGATGATAGCTTGTTATTTTTGTTGTTTGATGATGAAATATGAAATATATGTGTTAGATTAACATGTTTTGTCTTTGAATTTTTGATGAATTTGAATAATTTGGACTAAATTACAAAAATAAATTTTTGAGAGACTAAAATGTGAAATAAATGAAATGTATGGACTTTTATGAACATAGGTAATATTCGGCCAAGCATGGGTAATGTGAAATTTTGTGTATTTTGTGTTTTGTGCAAAAAGGATTAAATTGTAAAAAGTGTGAAATGTTAGGGGCAAAATCATAATTTTTCCATTTATGTGTTTTTATACTAAATTGAATGGAATGGTATTTAAACAAGCTTAATTTGAATATGTTTAGATCAAGAACCAAATAAATCAGATCTGGACCAGCGAAAAATGAAAGTAGTCGATTAGTTGATTTTACCGACCGTTGACGTCCGAGGTAAGTCTTTAAGTAATAAAACATTGTAAATTATGTATATAATTTAGTATATACCGATTTGGAAATTTTATAGCATTAATTTGGAGTAGCAGAATGTGAATAAATATAGACTTTAATATACTTGAGTTTGATTCGATTGAGATATGATGTTAGAAAATCCATACAAAGATTATGAAGTGTATAAAAGTTTCGATATATGAAATGTGTGGGTGACAGCTTTATAGTATCGTTATTCGGGCTTTGGGCCTAGCAAGCTTTGAGCTGGTGAAATTAATCGGGCTTCGTGCCTAGCAGGCTTATTGCCGGTGAATAAATATCAGACCGTGGGTCTAGCAGGCTTTGTGCCGGTGGATAATATCAGGCTTTATGCCTAGCAGCTTATTGCCGGTGACTGAATATCAGACCTCTGGTATAGCAGGCATAGTGCCGGTGTGTGTTTCATGTTTTATGCCTAGCAGGCTTTATGCCGGTGATTTATTATAAGTGTATGCTTCAATAGATTTTTAACGATGAGGAATATATATAAATTTTAGTAAGTGTATTCTGCCTTATAAATGAATAGTATGACATTATGGAATTGATTTTAGATATGAGCAAATATGTGTCTTTTATATTCGTCCAAATTGGTAAGTGCATATGTAATGTTTATCGAGCAAGTAAGTTGATAAAATGCTCTTGTATATGTGAAAATAAGGCAAGTCAGTTGTTGAATTGATTATATAAATGTTAAAGTTACAAATGTGAAAAATGTGAATGTATATGTGATTGTGTATATTCGGCCAAATGGGGTGTATGTGATTTTTATTAGTGAGATTTATATAAGGTCATGTGTATTTGTACAATTAGCCATATGGTATGTGCATGAAAGATTTAAATGATAACCTTGTATTTGGGAACATGTATATTCGGCTTTGTTAACTTAGTGTTAATATATAATAGTTGGTATATATATATTTGCTTATGACTTACTAAGCTTAAATAGCTTACTCTGTGTGTATTCTTGTTTACTTCTGTTTATAGATTTGGATATACGTTACGAGCTTGGGGATCGTCAGCAAGACTACTCACACTATCGACAGTTTCTTTTGGTATTTTACTAAGTTGAAAATTTTAATATATGGCATGTATAGCATAGTAAAAGGTGGATTAGGAATTCGGTGCTTTGTATGTAAATAATGGCCATGCAAAAATGGCTTATCTTCTTTTGATTGATTTGGGTTCTGAGTTTATGGTTGATAATGGTCATTGAAAAATGAGTTTCTATTTATGCATATTTGATTATGGTATATGTTCATGATAGGTAAGTATGTGATATGTTTTTAAGTTAGATATGTTGAACTTGGTTATGTGATTTATATATGTATATTTGATATGTTTTGTACGATGGAATGACTTATTAAGAAGTGGACTAAACCAAATGTATACATATAGACATTTTGGTTGTGGTTATGTGTAATTTATGTGTAATAAGTTTTAGTAAGTGTACGTACTTATATGATGTAATTTGGTTTTTGATGATATAAAGTGTAACATCCTCAAAAGGGCCTATGCATTTTCAGTTTAATTGTAAGAAATAACAACTCTTAAGCATAATGAATAAATTTTTGATATTTTTGGATACTCAGAAATGCACGAAAATGAATGGAAATGAACATTTTTGGCAACCTGGAAATGCATTAGGACATGAGCATTTTAGGAAACCTAGAAATGTAAGGAAATGGTTCAAAAATGGAAAGTACACATTTTTGGAAACCTGAACATTTTGGAAACTGAACATTTTAGGAAACCTTAACATTTTTGGAAACTTGGAATGTAAGAAAAATGGCAAGTTACAGAGCCGATCGAAAATTTTAGGAAACTTAGAAATGACCCCGAAATAATGAGTTTTAAAGTTTAAAATAGGAAATAAAGGCAAGAGGGCCTTAAAAGAAAAAGTTGGTAGAATTTGACACACAAACAGGCTTGGAAATGTGGCCTGAAGATGTCACTTAGGGCCTATGGAAATGGCACCTTATGCAGGAGGACTTGGCCTGAGTTCGAGTCACTTGGGAAGCAAATAAAATAAGTTTTATTTTTGCTTCTAGAGACACCAAGGTGGACGGCACAAGCATTCTAGAATGGGGTGTTTTATTTCCATTAATATTGCTTAATTAAGTGATAAATAAAAGCTTTTTAATTTGGATTATTTGGAAGAGATAATAAGGATTTTTCTCTAGTTTATTTTAAATAAAATAGATGATGGAAGAGTGGTGGCCAAGTCTAGGACTCTTGGCTTGTTAAATTCGGCTAAAGAGGGAGAGTTTAAGGATTTTCTCTCATCTTTTCCAAGTGTGCCGAAATTTTCATAGTTCTCCCCCTCTCTGCCGAATTTTCATTAAGCAAAATCCCTCCCTTTTTCTTCTATTTTCTTCTCCGATTCTTCTGTCAAAGCCGAATCCTTGTTGATTCTAAGTAAAGGAGCAATCAACCACAACATCAAAAGGGTTTTCCCCATTATTGAATAGAAGGATCAAGGATCTAAGGTAAGAGGAATGAATATTTGGTTAAAGGTTATGATTCATATTTTCAAAGTTAGATTTAATCTAACACAAAGTTATAGGGATTTTTACAAGCATGTAAAGGAATCCTCTTCAGATTTGGAATTTGTAAGGTAAGTGATATTCGGCCAAGGCTTGTTTTTTTTTTAATATTTAGGATTATTTCCCATTATTTCAAAAGCCGAAAACTAACATGGTTACATGACTAGTGTTAGCCAATTTCAAGGAAAAAGAATACTAGCAAATTTTTGGGACTTGATCATCTAATTCGGCAACAAGGTTAGTAATACAAATCCTACTAGGATTTGGTTTTCAAACCAAATAAGGTTATTAATGTGTCTTTTATAATGGCCGAATATAGGCAACAGCAGATCTAAACTATAAATCGGGATTTTCAAGATCTCAAGGAGCCTATTAAGCAAATCAGGTGTGTACTCACACTAACTTTCAATATGTTATGGCAATAATTATGTTTTAATATGTGAATGTGCATAAGAATGAGAATGTGGCTATGTACCACAAATGTGGCAAAAGTACCCAGGTACGTTTCCTACTTTTGATAGGATTATGAATGTGTTATATTCTGAAAAGTGACATGAATGTGAATTTAAGTATGATTTGAATGATATGAAATAATTGGGGCATTTGGGATATATGTGAAGGGAGAAAGTGAAGGTGATGACTACGGTCTCACCAACGAATTGTGGTGACTACGGTCACATTATTGAATATGGTAACTTCGGTTACAATATCTGAATATAGTGTCTAAAGACACAACGTAAGTGGGCGATGAGCACGTCGACTGCAGCGACTGCCTTCGATGGTGTGTAGCGGATGGAGGGTCGACTTAGTAGTCCCCACGGTGTACAGGTTGGTACGGGTGGTGTGTAGCGGATGGACAAATAGGCTTGGGTTTGGGTTGCATCATCCTTTAATTTGTATGAACATGAAATTGATATGACTTGTATGCCTGATTTGTTGAAAATTAGTATCAGTACACATTGAGTCTCAGGACTCACCCCGATGGGGAATTATTTTTCGTGTGATGAGCAAAGAATGGACCGGGGTGGCAGGAGCTAAAGGTGGCCATGCATCACTTGAAGAATTTATTTAGAAATTTGGACTTTATATAATTTTAGTACTTTAAATTTTATTTTGGGTTTGAATGATGTAATAAGGCCATAAGGCCCAGTTGGATTTTCTTTATTTCTGTTTATTTTTATTTGATTATGATACAATTTATTTTTGATTAAAGTTAAGTAAATTCATTTCTTTTAAAATAATAAACCCTAGAATTATTTTGTCGCCTTATTTAAGTTGGACTTTCAAAATTTATTAAATGGGTTCCAATTTAAGCCCAACCCAAAACAATGTTTTCTAAAATTTACAATTTTTCTCTAAGTAACCAAGAATTTTAAAACCGGTTTACTTAAGGAACATACCAGATCCGGTTCAGGCTCGTGGGCCGGGTGTGGGGTGTTTCATAAAGATCTGGATTGGATAAATAGGTATAAGGTTGGTTTAGTCAATAAGTTATGAATAAATTTGTTTGTATCGATGGTGTTAATTAGATACATTCGGCTATGGAATGAATTTGTGATAGATGTCTTATTCTGTAATGCCTCGTAACCCTAATCTGGCGACGGATACGGGCTAGGGGTGTTACAAAAGTGACCTCTTTTGTGTAGATTAGTTTATTTGAAATATTAAGATGATTATATGTTTTTGTGATTCATGCGTTTATTAATTGACTCAAAGGTAAGTTAATATTTGGCAGAATTTCAAAGACATTTGTGGTGATAAATGTGTGAAAATTATAAGGTATTTTATGTGAGCAATAAGTTAGTCCCAAGATTAATTCATTGTTTGACATAATTTATTGTCAATTTTTGATTGCTACAACAAGAGTACCGCTTACTGTTAATATTACTATCCAAAGACTTGATATTAATGTGGTGTTTGGTATCTTGAGATGGGATTAGTCATTATCTTGAATTTATTGTTTACTTATGAATATTGATTTAAGCTTGTTTTTATTTGTTCTATATTCAGCTAATTCATATTCTGCTTGTAACACCCCAAATCTGGCCCATGCGTTACGAGCGGATTTGGCATGTCACACGAACAGAACATGTTAAACCCTTTTTTTATTTTTACTAAATGTTGCTTTGTTAAAAATCAAGAAAACAAGTTTGATTTGATAAATCGATAAATTTGAACTAATGATCTTACAAAACCGTGACTTTTGAAAATAGCGTTATAAGTTCGAGAGAAAATATCCGTGTTAAAAATATTTGTAAAAGTTTATTTTGAAAATCCATTTGTTAATCGATTTTGGAAACCATTATTTAAGTTTTCAGAAAATTCCCTTTTTAAACAATTTAAGAAATATAATAAAAACATCCCAACCATAAAGCAAAAATAAAAATAGTTCAGAGGCCTTATAACAACATTTAACCCAAAATAGTAAAGTAATAAAATAAACGAGAAAGAAGTCTAAAGTCCAAATAAACCATTTCGGAAGTATGGCCTCCACCCGAGTCATCCATGGCCCAAGCCCTCGTCACAGAGCATTACCTACAAGGGTTAAAGAAAAAGGGGTGAGTTACAAGAACTCAGTGCATAATCTCCTTACCGTTATCCATTGGGCCTGAACCCAAATAGCAATATCTTGGGCCTAAGCCCATTAATAATTGAATGAAATGAATTCAACCCATCCCATCCAGCGAATCTCTCCACCCGTACCGGCCAGTCTCTCCTGTGGGGATCTAGTCAACCCACCCCGCCAGTCTCTCCAATTTGCAGTCAAACTGCCATTTATAAAATTTGTGGCTGAGCCACCAGATTCATATACGGTAATATAATCGGCACACAGCCTTAATCACGATGGCACAAAGCCAAAATCAAGTTTATATTGGCACATAGCCTTTATCGGTATTTGTGGCAATGCCACCGGTCTATACTTCTCTTCATTCAAATTTTCCCATCCCATGCAATATGTAAAGATGCATCATACATAATCGTAAAAAATCCATATAAAAATAACATCCATTAACCTATTGAATACTTTTTATGAATCAGCCCATTAAAGCAATACGATTATTCGGCCCATAGGGGCATTTCGGTAATTCAGTCCATTATAACAATCTATCAAATCGGCCCATTAAGGCAATATAACACTTCGGCCCATTGGGGCATTTCGGTAATTCGGTTCATAAGGACATTTCGTTAAATCAGATCATTATAACACTTTGCTTATTGGCCCATTATAGCAATCTATCAAATCGGCCCATTAAGGCAATATAACAATTCGACCCATTGGGGCATTTCGGTAATTCAGTCCATAAGGACATTTCGGTAAATTTGCTCATTATAACACTTTGCATATCGGCCAATTATAACAATCTATCAAATCGGCCCATTAAGGCAATATAACAATTTGGCCCATTGGGGCATTTCGATAATTTGGAAATTTTACCCACTAAGGGTAATATGGTAAATTTCGCAAACCAGACTTAACTACTAATTTGGGCATAACAATTTAAAACTGTCCATCTGCGTCGTATTGACTAAATAGACTATAACTCGAGTTAGGAATATCAAAATCTAAATCCGTAAATTTTCTTGAAACTAGACTCATATATCTTCTTACTACAATTTTTCCAGAATTTTTGGCTTAGCCATTTAGTACAGTTTATTCCTTAAACTTCCCCTTGTTTCACTGACCAATGATTTTGACCTCTCTTACCCAAAATTCAAATATCTCACTGTACAAATTTCATATGTTGCTTACACTTGTTTCTATTGAAAATAGACTCACTAAGAAATCTGTACATATAAACTATAACTCAAATTCACTTTGTACAATTTTATACGATTTTTCCAAAACAAATCAGGGAACCACGAAGTCAATCAGAACCAATCTCACTAAAATTAACATATCCCAGAATATAAAATTCCTTTTCCTTCTACGTTTCTTCCATATTAAAGTAGACACAGTAATATTTAATTTGATATCTCATTCATTTTCTGATTCCCTTTCTCTTATTTTTCGTGATTTTTCAAAAACACATCACTGTTTCTAACCGAAATTGTTTTATTACACAATATGATTTACCACTATGATCATACGCACACCCGAGTGATTACGGTTGTCGATTTTTGGTTTTCTTCGGTATTTAGACCGAATCACAAAATATATCATACAAACTTTCAGAGAGATGTGAGATTACACACCATTTCAAACATGTATTCGTATGGTACGAGATTACACACCTTGATTTCAATTTCCTAAAGAACCATTCTTCTTTGACCCACTATATCCGAAGGATTTGCAAAACGAATATATCGAGTGATTTCGTCCCTAAAACATTAGTCGAAACTTCAATCCAATTTGCAACATAGCCAAATAGAGATATAGCGAAAAATCCAAAATGAACCCCCTTACCTTATCGATATTGGATCCAATTTCCACTGTTTGACTTCGGCTAGAACAATACACGGTCTCCCACTTAAAGCACTACGAAAAGAGGGTGATTAAGACATGAAGAAGTGGAAGATAACACCATTTCAGTTAAGATCAAAAGTTACAACTGAATAGTGATAAATACCTATTCGGCTAGAAAGAAAAGAATATGAACGTAGAAAAGAATTCACTTACCGATTTAATCGAAGAAAAGAGTGTCAACCCAATTGAGAAAAATGATAAAGAAGAGATGAAGGTTTTGGCTATCAAGGAAGATGGATAAAAGATGAATATATGACCAATCTAAAGAGAAGAAAGAAACAAAAGAATTGCACTATTATGCTAGAAGATTTCGGCAAGGAGAATAGCAATTTGGGAGAAAATGACACAAAGTTGCAAATGGGATTTTTGGCCAAAACAATATCAAAACCTTACCAAAATCCAAAGTAAAATTTTAGCCACCTATCTACCCCCAAAACCGTCCACATGCATTGCCATAAAGGTCAAACTTTTGCCAACCATACTTTCCATAGCATTCTCCATGAAATAAGCCACTTGTTCCCCTTACTTACCTTTTCCTTTTGATTCCTTTCCCCAACCTCAACCTTTCCTTAATTCCTTAGCCACCCTACCAAAAATAAAGAAGTCAAACTTGCCATATATACTTCTTGGCTGACACTTAAGGAAAGAGTGCAAAAATATTAGTCAAAATTTGCACACAAAGGAATTTGAACCTCTTCCCTCAAAGTCCATCACTTGATGCCATAACCTCTTTACCAATAGCTCATTTATGCTAACCATTTACTCACTTATTTCCATAAGCTTTAAGCTCACTTACTCTATCTCCTTAAAGTCTTAAACATAAATTTTCTTATAGCCTAACTTGAACCTGAGACTTCATAGAAACCCCATAACTTTCCAAAATTACCTTCTTAGAAAGTCCAACTTGAAATAATGTCGTTCTCTTGTTCTCAAAAATTTTAAACATTCCTACGCCCAAGGCCCATTGGGCCCAATCCTACTAGGCCTAATATCGGGATGTTACACTGCTGCCACAATATCTGCTAATATAAATTATATACCCATGCTTAATGAGACTAATTTTAAGGAATGGAAAAGACATTACTTATAGTGCTTGGCTGTATGGACATAGACTTTGCACTAATGGAAGAACAACCTGCACCTCTCACTACGGAAAGCACCCCTGATGTTAAGAGAGATTTTGAGAGGTGGGATCGTTCAAATCGCATGAGTCTAATGATCATGAAACACAGCATTGCAGAAGCCTTTAGGGGTACAAAATCTGAAGAGATTATTAGGTCAATGGTTTCCTTGATGAAATGGAGAAATGTTTTGCTAAAATCGATAAGGTTGAGATGACATCACTTCTGACTTCTTTGATGTCTATGAAGTATAAGGGTCAGGGAAATGTAAGAGAGTACATTATGGAGATATTCCATACTACTTCAAGACTTAAGGCACTTAAGATCGAGCTTTCTGAGGAATTGCTTGTTCTTATGGTTTCGGTATCGCTTCCTGCATAGTTTAATCAACTTAAAATTAGTTATAACTGTCAAAAGGAGAAATAGACCCTAAATGAGCTCATTTCTCATTGTTTGCAAGAGGAAGAAAGGTTGAAGCGTGATAAGTATGAAAGTGCTCATTTGGCCAATGCCTCTAAAAAAAAGGGTAAGAAAAAAAATATCAAAATGAAGCTGCTAAGGGTCCAGCTCAAAAGAAACAACAACAAGCCACAGAGAGTTGTTTCTTTTGTAACAAGTCTGGACACGTAAAGAAAGATTGTACCAAATATCATGCTTGGCGTGCAAAGAAAGGTATAATTCTTAAGTTGGTCTATTCTGAGATTAATTTAGCTTCAGTACCTAGAAACACTTGGTCGATAGATTCTAGTGCTACTACTCACATAAGTGTTTCTATGCAGGGTTGCCTGAGTTACCGAAAGCCAAGTGATAGTGAAAGACACATCTTTGTAGGTGATGGAAAATCGGTAGAAGTGGAAGCGATTGGGAATTTTAGGTTGTTATTAGAAACTGGTTTTTATTTGGATTTAAAAGACACTTTTATTGTATTGTCATTTAGATGGAATTTAGTTTCTGTTTCTTCGTTGGACAAATTTGGATATTATTGTTCATTCGAAAACAATCAATTTAATTTGTCTTTAAATTCAAATGTTATTGGAACTAGTTATT
Organism: Gossypium bickii; assembly: GCA_025503065.1. Taxonomy (NCBI): domain Eukaryota; kingdom Viridiplantae; phylum Streptophyta; class Magnoliopsida; order Malvales; family Malvaceae; genus Gossypium; species Gossypium bickii. The sequence goes on along the minus strand of CP106714.1, from coordinate 96,435,032 downwards.
TAAATACTTATGACAACCTTTATTTGCTAGAAACAGTTGCATCCTATAATGAAACCTTTCATGTGGAATCACGTGGTATTAAACGCAAATTAAATAAGGAAAATTCAGCATCATTATGGCATAAGCGCTTAGGTCATATATCAAAAGGTAGAGTTGAATGCCTGTGTCTGATGGTATTTTAGAGTCCCTTGACTTTACAGACTTTGATGTCTATGATGATTGCATTAAAGGAAAACAGACCAAAACCAAAAGATTGGGTGCCAACAGATCTTCAGACATCTTAGAATTAATTCATACAGATATTTGTGGGTCATTCCCTATGGTATCCTGGAATGGTCAACAGTATTTCATAACATTCATAGACGATTACTCATGTTATGGGTACCTATATCTCATTCTTGAGAAATCTCAGTTTTTGGACATGTTCAAAGCTTATAAAGCTAAAGCTGAGAATCAACTCAACAAAAGGATTAAAAAAGTCATATCTAATCGTGGTGGTGAGTACTACAGTAGATATAATGGCTCAGGTGAACAATGTCCAAGACCATTTGCGAAATTCCTAGAAGAATGCGGTATTGCCCCACAGTACACCATGCTAGGATCACCTAGTATGAATGGTGTAGCTGAAAGATGAAACAGAACTCTTAAGGATATGGTAAGGAGTATGATTGCTCATTCTACCTTACCTAAGTCCCTCTGGGGAGAAGCATTAAAGACAGCAGCTTACATTATGAATAGAGTACCCAATAAAGTAGTTGTAACACCTTATGAGCTTTGGACAGGTCAAAAGCCTAGTCTAAAGCACTTTCACATTTGGGGATGTCCAGCTGAGGCAAGGCCATATAGGCCACATGAAAGGAAATTAGACTCCAAAACAGTAAGCAACTACTTTATTGGTTTTTCTGAGCGATCTAGGGGTTATAAATTTTATGATCCCATAATAAGGAATATTTTTTATATGGGAACTGCAACATTTTTTGAGGATGTTGAGTTTGGGGGGAGAAATAAAGTTAGAGATATTGCTTTTGATGAGGAATTGGATTCTAACTCAATTCCTACTATCACTTTTGACGATGTTCAGGTTCTTATACCTATCATTGATCAAGAAGTGAATCTAGAACCTTTACAAAACAATGTTGAACAACTCCCAAATCAAAATGAGGTAATTATTCCAGAAGAACAAACTCAACAACCTCAAGAACAAGTGCCATTAAGGAGGTCCACAAGAGAAAGGAGAAATGCTATTCCAGATGATTATATTGTATTTCTCCAAGAACATGAGGATGATAATGGAATGATGGAAGATGATCTAATCAACTTTCATCAAGCCATGAAAAGTTCTAATTCTCAAAAGTGGATTGATGCCATGAAAGATGCATATAAATCTATGCAAGACGATAAATTTTGGGAACTTGTCCCATTACCTGAAGGTGCAAAACCAATTGGTTGTAAATGGATATTTAAAACCAAAAAGGATGAAAATGGTAATGTGGAGAGGTATAAGGCGCGTCTTGTAGCTAAAGGATATACTCAGAAAAAGGGTATTGAATTTACAGAGACTTTCTCTCCAGTTTCATCGAAAGACTCCTTCAGGATAATCATGGCACTTGTTGCTCATTTTGATATTGAGTTACATCAGATGGATGTTAAGACTGCATTTCTTAATGGCGACATTGAAGAAACAATTTATATGGTGCAACTAGAAAATTTTGAATCGGAAGACTCAAAGAATATGGTTTGCAATTTGACAAAATCTATCTATGGACTCAAACAAGCTTCTCGTCAATAGTACCACAAGTTTCATCAAATAATTGTTTCGTTCGATTTTGAGATAAATATTGTTGATGATTGTGTGTATCACAAATTCAATGGGAGTAAGTACATATTTCTGGTTCTATATGTTGATGACATTTTGCTTGTCGCTAATGATATAGGCTTATTGTATGAAACCAAGGGGTTTTTATCTAAGCATTTTGAGATGAAAGAGCTTGGGGATACCTATTTTGTTTTAGGAATTCAGATACATTGAGATCGATCTTGAGGCTTTCTTGGATTATCACAAAAGAGCTATATCGATAAAGTACTCAAAAGGTTTGGCATTCAGAGTTGTAGACCAGGTGACACCTCTATCGCTAAAGGAGACAAATTTAGTCTTACTCAATACCCTAAAAGTAACCTTGAAATTTAGGAAATACAGAAGATTCCCTATGCATCAGCTGTTGGGAGTTTAATGTATGCTAAAGTATGTACGCGTCCGGACATTGCGTACATTGTTGGGATGTTAGGCAGATATTTAAGCAACCCTAGTATAGATCATTGGATAGCAGCCAAAAGGGTTATGAGATATCTTCAAAGAACAAAAGATTACATGCTTACTTATAATATATTAGATCTTTTAGAAGTCGTAGGGTATTCTGATTCTGATTTCACTGGGTGCCAAGACAGTAGGAAATCTACATCAGGCTATATTTATCTATTAGCTAGAGGAGCTATATCTTGGAAAGTGTCAAACAGACATTTTTAGCTTCGTCCACTATGGCAGCAGAGTTTGTAGCATGCTATGAGGCATCAAACCATGGAATATGGTTGCAGAACTTTGTCACAGGGCTGCGCATTTTGGAGAATTTAGAAAGACCATTCAAATTATTATGTGACAATAAGCCATCAGTGCTGTATTCCAATAACAACAGGAGTTCATCTAAGTCAAAGCATATTGACATAAAGTTCCTAGTTGTAAAAGAAAGAGTGCAAAATGGTCAAATATCCATAAAGCACATTGGGACAAACTCTATGATAGCGGATCCACTCACAAAAGGTTTACCACCCAAGGTCTTTCATGAGCACACTACTCACATGGGTGTTACATTGTTTAAGGATATCATGATTTAGTGGAAGTTTATATTTTATTTATTTTCAGACATTTATGTATTTGGTTATTTTCTGATCAGAAATGAAGTATTTAGTTTATTCACTCTGTTTATTGTTTTGAAACTGACCTCACTTATGTTTAAAGAGGACCAGTTGGAAATAGACATGTTTAGATCATATTGCATGTAATTTCCATCCTACACATCCATACTGGATTTATGTCATTTGGTTGTGTTAATATACGTGATCATGGATGGATTTAGTTACGATATATGTAACGAAAGTCGCCTTGGTTCTATGTTCACATAATTAATGGACGAGATTGTTCGGAATACCTTTTGGATATGATAGTAAAATTTTGAGCTCATAAAGTTATATAATGACATGTAATTATAGAGTAATTAGTATATATATGTGGTCCAAGTGGAAGATTGCTGGAAATTATGGACATCACATATATAATAAGGGTAATTACATGTTATTATTTACTATCATGATAGGTTAGCCCAAATTAAAAGTGATATAATTTGGTTAGAATTTTATTGGGCTTTAATTATTAAATAAAGTATGGGTCAAATATGTGTAGATACTCTAGTAATTGAGTTCTAATCAAATACTAATTAATGATGGGCTAATTAGAATTTGATTAGAACCAATATGCCAAGGTTATAAATATTAGGGTTATGGTCCCCAAATTATACACAAGATATCTTTTCTAATATCCCATCATTAGGGAAGAGAGAAAAGATATTCTATGAATTTCTTGTGTGCTAATTTGGAAGATCAAATCCCCAAAATCTGATAAAAGTTCAAGGAATTCATGGATTTTGGTACGCTTCCGCATTTAGTTTTATTTTTGATTTATTCTTGATGACTTGACATGATAGATCCTGGTTTATTTAGTTTTATTTTAGATTTATTTTACAAATTTAACATTTTGAGTTTAGGTTTGGTTTTTTATTCAAAAAATCACTTTGCTGTTTTTTTTTTTTGGCTAAGAAGAGCTTAGGTTGCCAGCTAAAAATTGGTAGGCTTATGAAACCCTAAAACCTACTTATGCACCGTTGATGATGAATCTCACCTCTTGATGCCTATTTTTGAGAATATATGTTATTTGACTGTGAGGTGTAGTTTCATTGGTTTTTTAAATTTTTATTTATTTATTTAAAGAGTTTTCACAACTTCGAGTATTTCAGGAGATATGAAACAATTCAGGTAACATAAATCCTCAAAACTCTAATATTGGCGTTGAACAAAAAGAAATAGTAGAAAAATAGAAAACAATGAAAAATTCTGATTGCAAAATCAAGAAAACCACAACATATGCATGTAAATTTAAAAAAAAACAGCTGCCTTGAGATAAGAAATTCTTACCCAAACTTTTTCATTCTAAACAGGTAAAAAATATATATTTCTAAGTTTCTTCATTCTCAATAGAAATAATAGCTGGCTCGAGATACGAAAATTTTTGTCTAACCCTAGTCGGGTCAGGTCAGGAGGGTTACCCGATCCTTGGATAGGTCTACTACTAAGGTACCACTACAACAAAATAAGCTTACAACGACACTTTTTTTTTACTTCGACGATTCTCCCGACACTTTTAAAAGCGTCATTGTTAGCACTGTTGGCATAGGTTCCACGATGCTTCGAAAAAAGCATCGGCATAATACAACATAGGCTGACCTTTATTAAAGGGTTGACAAAGACCTAGTCAAGGTCGAACTTTAGAAAAGGTTGAGATAGGAGGAAATAGACGACCCAAAAAATATCAAAATAACGCATTAATATACCGAATTTTAAAGAGTTAGGATAGACCATTCTATCCAACCTTAAAGAGGTTGGGATAGACCTTGTCTATGCCGACACCTTACATAGTTGGCTCAAGTTCCATGTTTTTTTATGACTTTTTTTCTTGACTTTTGAAGAGCCTATTTTGGTGAATATGAGCAAATTTATATGTGTTAAGTTTGGACAAGTTTGAGACGATATTAATTGAATAGTTAATTAACATAAACTGATTATATTAATACCAAATTACCACTGAATAATGCACTTATTAGTTTATATACAAAATCCTAAAAGAAGCAGTCAACACATTGACAACATATTGTCAACTTTTTGTCCATTACATCATTTGGTAACTTCATTCAATGAATGCGTTGCCAACATGTTGTCAATCTATTTCCCATGACATCAAAAAATTCTGGGACAATTGCATTCATCAACTCGTTGAGGAGATCCTTATACTTTTTCTCACGAGCATCCATCATATCCATAAACTTTGCCTCTCAAATTTTAGTTAATTTCATAAACCTTTCTTCTACCTTGACTATCAAACGAGCTTCTCGCTCTATGGCCTCCGCATGGAATCAAGATTCTACTTCCTACATATATGCATAATTGCAATGAACAACCTTGTATAATAATAGAAAAGTAAAGTTTGCTTAAACTTGAGAGTTTTTACTCCAAATACGAGTTTTGAAATTTGTTTTAGCATAAAAAGCATAACACTCACAGGAGGGTGACAAGCAACCATCTCATAAATATAACACCATTTTCAAGATGAAGCAATTTAGGAAAAAAGATCTGCACATATCAAATGCTTACTCATTAAACGGCATACCCAAAGACCATATATCAGACTTGAAACCATAAGGAATATCTGCAAGCAATTCAGGACACATGCAACCAAGTAGAATATCAAATATAGCTCAATGATAACAAAAAAAAGGGGGAGATAGAGAACATGTAAGAAACCGATAAGAAAAATTACATCTTGATCTTTGGTAAGAAAGATGTTGGAACACTACCAATGTAACGCCCCGAATTTGGGCCTAGTAGAATTGGGCTTATTGGGCCTTGACCAGGGGAGTGTTTAAAATTTTTGGGAACAAGAGAAAGACACTAATGCAAGTTGGACCTATTAGGTGAGTGATTTTAGTAGGTTAGGGGGCTTCTATGAAGTCCCGGGATCAAACTTGGGCTTTAGGAAAATTTTGATTTTAGGTCAATAAAACCCTGGGGGTTAGTAAGTAGGCTTTAAGAATAAAATGTGGAGAAAAATGACACAAAAGGAGTTGTGGTCTACTGGCAAATGACGCCACATAGGAGATAATGAGATGATGCCACACAAGGAAGCAAGGGGTCCAAGATTCAAGTCTTGGCGCTTGCATTTCATTTTGATTTATTTTTAAGTGAACTTAGACATTGGCCCATAGACTTATAGTTGTGCATGATTTTAGATGCAAGAGGAGCTTGTGGCTTAGTGGCTAGCGGCATGGATTATGTTACAGGAGAGCCTGAGTTCGAATCCCATTGCAAACAAAAAGGGATATTTATTTTGCTAAGTTGGGACGACTAGAGTTTGTGTTGGAATTAAACTCTCCTGAAGGAGGGATCCCACATCGGGAAGCTAGCAAGAGGGAAGGTGAGAAGCTGGCTTTAAATAGAGCAATCTATGAGGAGAGTAAGCACACCTTGGTTTGCATTTGGGCATAGGAGTGTTAGGAGTGCGGATCAACTTCAGATTCCTATCAGGTGTGTATTTCACACTACTCTAGTTGTAGAGCGGCAAATGCCGAAATGGCGGTCACACGACGATGGTAGACACACGAGCGTGCGAGCGCACGTGTGAGGGCTTCGACGCGATATTTGAGGCCATCATAAGTGTTCTTGTGGGTTTAGGCTGTTTGGGCCTCGATAGGCCGAAATGGGCCATGTGGGGCCAATGGATATGAATAAAGTGTATGATTGTGTAGTAGATATTGAACTGGTCTATGTAAATCTCATATCTATGGCTAGATTTGGGCTAAATGGGTCACACAAGCGTGTGGGTCCATTTGGGCTTAGAATGGGCCTTAGGCCCATTCGCATCATTATCTCTGTTTAGAATACTTTGGTTTAACTGGGCAAATCGCAGTTGATCGCTCTAGTGCAGGTGACGGCGCTCGTGTTTATTTAGTACTCTACGTGATAAGGTGTGTATTCGTATACCCTGTTCTGATTGTTAATCGGTTAAAAAGCCGAAGGTACGTATATTGTACTATCTTGACTGTTGATCGGCAATATGCCGAAAAGCTGAAATACCAGCGAACGATGCCATACAAGCGTTCGATCGCACGTGTGGTGAACCGAGCTCACAGAGCGTGAGCGTGTAATGGAAAAAGGCCACCATGAGCGAATTCATGGGCTTGGGCCATACTGGGCTTCGATAGGCCGAGAGTGCCCAATAGGCCCGTGGGCCCGTTGGGTTAAATTTCACTGTTAAATGGGAAATAGATAGGCTTATCATGTCGCGCACATGACTTAGGTTTTTTGGGCCGCGCAAGGCCGAAAAGGGGCCGTATGGGCCCAATGGACTTGTGGGCCCACACAGATGAAATGTATGTAATGTGGTAAGTTATTGATTTGGGCTATGTCGTTGCATAGCCGTGGTTGTTTCTAGGCTAATGGGCCACATGAGTGTGTGGGCCTACTTGGGTAGGGTATTGGGCCTCAGGCCTATTTTCACCGTTAAGTTAAATTAGGTTTCTTTAGTCGCTCGAGGCGACTGTAGACCTTCTGAGGGGTTGACAAATTACTAAAAAAACCTTTGGTTTACAAATTACTGAAATACCCTTAGTTTACAAATTACTGAAATACCCTTGGTTTACAAATTACTAAAATACCCTTGGTTTACAAATTACTGAAATAAACTTGGTTTACAAATTACTGAAATACCCTTGGTTTACAAATTTCTGAAATACCCTCGGTTTGTAAATTTACTAAAATACCCTTAATTTGTGAAATTATCGAAATACCCCTGTAGGGTAGAATTACCGAAATATCCCGGTAAGGTAGAATTATCGAAATACCCCTGTAGGGTAGAATTACCGAAATACCACTGAAGAGTAGGATTACCGAAATATCCTTATAGGGTGAAATGACTATTTTGCCGTTGCGGGTAACTGACTGATTAGGATTATGACTGACTGATCTAACTGTGAATGTATGACTGTGTTTTGACTGATTTAACTGTGGTCTTGTGACTGATATGTTTTTAATATGTGTTGAAATGACTGTTACTAAGCGTGGCCATTTTGCATACACGTGTAATGATTGAGCATGGCATACACAACATATTGAATGGGGTTGGGACTTGTGTTAGAGGAAGTACTGTACTGGTGGCTATGCCACGTTTTACTGATTTAGTGGCTTTTCCACATATACTGATTCAAGTGGTTCAGCCACGTATGCTATTATTTGCAGCTTTGCTACGTTGATATAAGCAGCTCGGCTGCGTTATTGGTGTATAGGGTTGGTACGGGTGGTGTGTTGGTTGGACTGGGTTGGGATGCATCCTCATACTGTTGCATATCTGTTTATGAGATCTGTCACTGTACTGGGCTTAGGCTACTTGTTCTGGTATTGGTTTGAGTTAGGCCTAATTGATTCTGTTATGGGCTGTGACCCAAATGGTATTGTAGTGGGCTTTGACTCACGTATGCTTTGAACTGACTTTACTATTACTCTTAAAGGGCTTTAGCCTATCGCTTCTTTTTGGTTTAGTCAGATACGCTGATTGTTTCTCTAATAAGGGGATTACACACTAAGTTCTCGTAACTCACCCCTTTCTTTTAACTGTGCAGGTAATCCCCAGCCTTAGAAGATTTGGAGCTGCGGAGAACTCTGAGGTGGCCACACGTCAGATATGGTTTAAAGATTAAACTTAGCGATTTTAGTTTAATTTAGTTATTTTAAAATTATTGGGTTAATAATTTTTGTAATAACGCCATTGGGTTTTTTTCGTTTTAACTTTTATTTGGTATTTCTTTAAATTACAAACTGCTGGTTTGTTAAACACGGATTTTTAAAAACTATAACCACTGTTTTCAAAATAACACGCTTCCGCAACAAACAAGGTTTTGAAAGTAATAATGTTTTTGTAAGAGAATGACTTTTAATAAACAACATTTTGAAGATAAGCAAATGAAATCTGAGGTTTTACATGGCAAAAAGTTTTAAATTCTTTAAGAAGGGTTTCTAATGAAAACATAGTTTTCGAAAAATTCTTCAATGTGACATGCCAGATTTGGGCCTAACTTCTAGGCTGGGTTTGGGGTGTTACAACCAAGAGAGTGCAATGATTATAAATCAATCCATAAATCATTTTGTGATAGAAAGACTAATCCAATTTTACACACATACCTTCAAGTTGTGATGTAGAATAAAATTTGAATGCAAATATTCAATTGCCAAAAGCAATTGTGCAAACCACTTGTAAAGTTTCTTTATAGTGTTCATGATCATCATTTTTACCTGTTAGTTATAACTTAGCAAACTAAAATGTAAAATTAAGGGGTATATAGAGAAATACACCCATTTGATTTCTTCATCAATTCAGCTCTGTTAAAAAGGAATAAGAGAACAAATGATATAGACAGATTACAACAATTGCAAACATTTCTGAAATACAAAAAAAAAAAAAAAAAAACTAATTAAAATTCTCAATTTAACTTAGAAACTTATATATCTCCACCTTTACAGTATCCAATAAGTGTAAAGTAATCTATATCCCCCTTCATAGATTTGTCTTAGGATAAGATTTAATGCACATAAATTACACCCAAAATACCAATCTTCTGAGCTTATTTGATCCGATCTGAATCACATCCATGCAAACTCAAAACATAAAAAGCAAATCCTTTACCCAAAATCAATAATAATGCCAAAAAAGCAATAATTTCTTTTTCCTTTTAATAACAAACTCAAAATGAATTAAACAAAGCCCAATAAAATCAGAACATCATAAAAAACATGAAATCAAACCCCACAAATCTAAAATAAAAGCGAAAAAAAGTGTTTCATAGTTGTTACGATGATTGGAAGGGACAAACCTGGACTACTGGGTCTAGAGTCAAAGATATGTAGAAAAGTCTAGGTGAAGACTGAAGAGAATGGAGCGACCAAAAGGAACACCAGTTTCAAAGATCCAAAGGCAGTTTGTTTTGCAGCAACAACAACACCAACAACCTTTGCCACAATGTAACTTTTACAGCAACAATATCAGTAACACCCATAGTTGCGGTGAGGGACAAGTGACTGGAGACTTAAAACGGGTGAGGGATTTGCCTAAACTCATCAGAAATTAATGAAGAAGAATTGAAGAAGGATAGAGGGTTTGATTTAGGGCTTTTGATTTTTTATTTGGGGGGGTTTGATTTCAGGATAGGAATTAGGAAATAGGAGTGGTATTTTGATTTGGGAAAAACGAAGGGAAAGTAAAAGGGTTTGGGGGAAAGTACAAATAAAATATATAGACTAAATAATAATATAAATTTAAATTTTAAAATAATATAGTTTGGTATTTAAAATAATACAAAGGCAACACAAAAAAAAGGTTGGGTTAGATAAAAATTTTTCTAACAAAAAATAAAAGTTGGGATAGGTTAACATTTTCCCAACTCTTCCTAAAAAGTCAGGATATGATTAGATTTTTCCAACACCCAAAAAATTTGCTTAAAGGTACAAATTTAAACGACACAAAAAAGGGTCAACGTAGTCCAAAAAGAATTGTCGTAGGCTTTTCATATGGCGATACTTTTATATAGTTGGGAAAGGTATAACAAAAGTCGACATAGTTTTGGGCAAAGTCGGCTCTTAGTTAAGCGTTGTCTTAGGCATGCATATCCCGACCCTTATACAAAGAGTTGGCTAAAGCGTATGTTGACAAGTCTATCCCGACACTTAGGAAAGTGTTGGCCCAAAAGTGTCGTCTTAGGGCTGTTTTGTTGTAGTGTACCAAAGTGTGTTATAAAATTGAAGTTTAAGTATCAATTAGGTTCAAAATAATTTTAAGATTCCGATTGGGTAAAAGTAACCAAATTTAGGGGGCAAAAGATAAATTAACTCTAAAATTTTTAACATTTTTCCATATAATCCATCATGTCATTACTTAATAACATGTCAATGTCACATCCAATCTTCGTGGAATTGGGCAAGATGCATCAAGATGAGAATAATGAGGGTCGAGGTTTCTTCTAGTAATCGAGCAGGGATTGTAGATGAATCCCAGCATCCGTTGGTTCTTTTAAATTGAATGTTGATGGAGCGTGCAATTCGTCCTCAAGTATTGCTTCTTCAGCAGCCATCACAAGGAATGAGCATGTTGAGTGGTTGTGGGGGATTGGGAGAAATATTGAGAGGCGTAATGTTGAACAAGCTGAGCTTTAGGCCATTTTCGACGGGCTACAATTTGCATGGGATGTCAAGTGGAACGAGGTGATAATTGAGCCTGATTGCACTATAGCTGTTAAAGATATCCTTAGTGGCCTCAAAAGACATATGAATAGAGATTTGATCTCAAGAATTCAAGAACTCTGCAAGTGTGATTGGCATGTGGTTATCAAAAAGATTCCAAGAGAAGCGAATTTTGCCTCCTACATTATGGCGGGTATAATGAAGGAAGATCCTGTTGGACCACAATTTTTTCATGTAGCTTCGGCTAAAGTTGCTGATCAAATCCATCTAGATATTCAGTCCTTACGATCCAACTCAAATGGCATTTCTATTAATTAGTAATTGATTCGGTCCTATTTTTTAATAAAAAAATAACTTGTCAATAATTTCGGTGGAAATTTAAATTTTAAAGGTTTAATTGCGTAATTCATAATTCAAAGGTTTGAGTTAAATGTTATTTTCAATTAAAAGCTTAATTATTTATTTATTTAATGTGAAATTCTTTTTAGCATTTAACCTATTTTAATTGAAAAGAAAGTTTTATAAAGAGAATTAGTAGCTGTTAAATGGGTCCACTAAACACTCGAAAGGTGAAGGCCAGGCTCATTGAATAACCCTCGTTTCATTAACTTGACACCTTTCATTTATAACATCTTACTTATTTTTTTTATATATTATATTATATGATTAATGGATATCTATGAGCATTATTCACTAAAACACTATTTAGTTACAAAATCTGGAAAGAAATCCTTGTTGTCTTTTCAAAAAAAAAAAAATTGGCATCCAATTCAGCCTCAATGTATACGATTGATTTGAGTTGAGACTAGATACATGGTATGATGATAAGACATATAGACATATAATTGGTAAGCATCACAGTTAACATTTAACATTCTTTTTTTCTAAATTAACTAAAAATCAAACTGAATTTTATCAATTATTTGATTCATTGGTTTTTTAAAACATTAAAAAAAAGATTTTATTTTTTCAATATTTAACTAATGAATGAGAAGTAGAAATGAGTAGAATGAAATGATAAGCTAATCAAAATCAATCTAAAACCAAACTATAAATGAGGTTAGTATTCAAATGGATTTTGAATTCTTTTCCGGGCCCTGGGAATTGGCAGCAGCAACTATAATAGGTTTATAAGATTTACGTCCATCAACAATGGTTGATGATGTTGTGCATGACGATAACTTCTTCTTGATTTGATGTTTGCATTTGACCCTTTTGCATGCTCACCTCTATGTTCCATCTTCTTAACAATTAGTTTTAATGTTATTGTTACAGTAAACTCATCACTGCTAATACAGAGAAAGTCGCCATATATTAAAAGGAAAACAGTGGGTGGCTTTGGTTGCTCTAGTCCTTCCAAATGGGATCAAAATCAAATGCTCATAATCTATTAAATCCATGGGATTTGAAACTTGCAACTCCAATCAAAACTCGGTCTTCGCTTGCTTTCGGTTAGGCAACAATGAATGGGGCTATTGTTTCTGCACTTATTGTGAACGTTATTTTAACTCACCATAAAATAATGTTTCCATGATTTGTAAAGTGGGAGTAATAGTGACATCATTTTCTTACGTCTTCCCATCTCTATCGCTATTAAACTACTTTCAAAGCAAGTCCCCTTCCTTCCAAACTTGTCCTCATCTCAACTCACCATTCTAAGCAATGCCCTAAATTTAAAAATTGGAATGGTATTTGACTAGAGTGAGTAAATTTGATTCGATTTGAAAAAATCGAAAAAGAAATTGAATTTTAAGTTATTTGAGTCAACCCAAATAAGTAATTTAAGTTTCAAGTTTCAGTTGAGTTGAATTTTACCATTCGAATAACTCGTATAACAGATTAATGTAAACACCCATTTGGTCCCTATCAAATTTGAAAATGAAAAAATTGGTCTCTCTCAACAAAAATTATAAAAACATTCAAAATAATTTTTAAAATTCAAAATATTTATAAAAATTAAAAAAAAATCTAAAGAATATATAAATAAAGTTAAAATTTTAATTTTTTTCTCTAAAATAATAATTTTAGGACATAAATAAGTTAATTAATGATTCAAGCTTATCATACTAAAGTATCTCTTTTACTTTGGAAAAGTTTTCAAATATATATGGTTTCAAATTTATGGGCTCTAAAATGGAATTAATTATACTCTAACAAGATTTTAATTTGACATGTTTAATATTTTAATTTAACTTGAATAATTTTATTCAATTCAATTCAACTCAACTGGGATTTCATTCCACTCGACTTGATTCGAAAAAATTTTAAATCAAGTTAGGATGATAAAATATGACTCGTCAACTCAATTAACTCAAAAAATTTTCACTCGATCTGATCGAATACTCACCTTTAGTCTTTGAAGTTTATTAAATTTTGAGTAAACTGTTGGTCAAAATTTTGTTATTCATCTATAAAAGTTTTAAATTGGTCACACAACTTTTTGGGTATTATTATTATTATTATCATCATTTTTCATCAATTGACTAATAAACTTGGACAAAAGGATGATATGGAAATTTAGAAAAAAAAACATAATTTCACCTAAGAATTTTTCAAAATCATGGTTCTTGTTGGGGACTCGTGAAACAATAGTTCTTGGGTTGATGAAGAAATTCGGAGAGATGGAAAGGGAAAGAAAGAGAGAACAAATTTTCTTCTTCTTCATCTCCTTGGTTGTTGTTGTAATGGTTGTGCATGTTATGAAGTATTCCCCTATTTTCTAAATTTAGTGGTTGTGGGTTTTGTTTTCGTAATGAGGTTATGTAACATCCTGAAAAGGGCCTATGCATTTTCGGTTTAATTGTACGAAATGACATGTCTTACGTGTTATGAATAAAATTTGAACATTTTTGGAAACTTGAAAATGCATGAAAATGATTTAGAAATGAACATTTTTGGAAACCTGAAAATGTATGGAAATGATTTGGAAATGATTCAAAAGAGGAAAGTGAACATTTCTGGAAACTTGGAAATGTAAGGAAATGTCAAGTTTAAAGAGGCAAACGAAAATTTTTGGAAACTTAGAAATGACTTAGAAATGTCGAGTTTTAAAGTTTAAAAGAGGAAACTGAGGCAAAGTGGCCTTAAAAGAAAAAGTATGTGAAATTTGACACACAAACAGGCTTGGAAAAATGGCCTGGAGATGCCACTTAGGGCCTTTGGAAATGGCGCCACATGCAAGGGTGTTGGGCTTGAGTTCGAGTCACATGGGAAGCAAATAAAAGAAGTTTTATTTTTGCTTCTAGAAGCACAGAGGTGGACGGCACAAGGCTTGCAAAAGAGGAGTTTTATTCTCTTTAAAATTCGACTAATTAGGGGATAAATAAAGGATTTAATTTGGATTATTTTCAAGAGATAATAAGGATTATTCTTTAATTATTTTAAATTAAGGAGATAAAGTTATCAAATAAGGAAGAGTGGTGGCCAAGCAAAGGACTCTTGGCCTAGTAATTTCGGCACAAGGAGGAGAATTAGGCCATTCATTCATTCATTCTCTCTGCCAAAATTCTCCTAACAAAAATCCTCTCTTCTCTTTTCTTTCTCTAAGCCGAAAATACACCTTATGTTCTAGCCGAAACTCCTTTCAAATTCCATCAGTGCCGATTCTTTCTAAAGCCTAATATTTCTCTCTTCCTTCATATTTGAAACCGAATACCTAGAGGGCTCACAGCCGATTGTTCATCAAGTTTCTAAGCCGAATCTCTGAAGTGGTGTCAGGAGAGATCTGTCGAATTCAATACTAAAGGTAAGAATCTTGTGGTTATCGATTTATTCTCTTCTTTAAGCCGAAACATAGGATCTAATATTATTATTATTTTGGTGGCCAAAATTATAAGGAGTGTTTCGGGGTTCAGCAACTGTCGACTAAAAGGAGGAATATTTCGGGATTCATAAAGATCTAAGGTAAGAAACTATAAGATTCGACCAAAGGCCATGTTTTAAGTTTTAATGTTAGATTAAATCTAACACATGATTATAGGAATTTCGACATCCCTAGGGAGGCAAGGATACTTTTCGGGATTCAAGATTTAGAAGGTAAGTACCAAAGTAAAATTCGGCCAAGGCCTATTTTGATATATAGATCTATTTACTATCTTCTCAAAAGCTGAAAACTAACCCATGGAGTAATCTAGTGTTTAGCCAATTTCAAAGGGGAGGAATATGAAGTTTCCGGCACTTGATTCTTAATTCAAATCGGCAACAAGGTAAGTCTTAGTGTACTAATCCTACTAGGATTTGGATTTATGGCCGAATGGCTTTTTATTAAATTAGTAAGTGATTAATCAAATGTAGGAACTTGGATCTAAGGCAGTAGATCAGATTTCGGGATTTTCAGTGAAGTTGTTAAGCAAATTAGGTGTGTACCCTACACCAATCTTGATAGATTCATGGTTTTAACTTAATATATGTTTTAATCTGAAAATATAAGAATATGGCTAAGGTACCGTGTTACGGTACAAAGTACTCAGGTACGTTTCCTACTCCTACTAGGATTACGAAATATGTTATATTTAACATGTGAAAAGTGACATGAATGTGAATTTAAGCATGATATGTGTAATATGAATAATATGGGGCATTCGGGTTATATGAAAAAGGGGAAGTGAATGTGGTGACTTCGGTCTCACTATCTGAATGTGGTGACTTCGGTCACATTATCTGAATGTGGTAACTTCGGTTACATTATCTGAATCTGGTGTCTCATGACACAATTATCTGGTGGCTATGCCACAAATTTTATATGGGCGATGAGCACGTCGACTGCAGCGACTACCTTTGATGGTGTGTAGCGGATAGAGGGTTGACTTAGTAGTCTCCACGGTGTGCAGGTTGGTACGGGGATGTGTAGCGGATGGCAACTAGGTTTGGGTTCGTGTTGCATCATTATTTTATCTGTATATGAATATGCATGTGATATGATACGGTATGCCTGATCTATTAAATTTTTGTGTTTGTTACACATTGAGTCTGTTGACTCACCCCGTTGTGGGAACATGTTTCAGGTGATGAGCAGTGATGGACCGGGACGGCAGAACTTGTGGTGGCCATGCTCAGCTTGAAGTTTTATCCGATTTGGACAATTTATTTCATTTAAGTATTTCATTATTTTTTTTTTGTTTTTTTTGATGTAATAAGGCCTCCACTGAACTATGTTATTTTCTGTTCTATTTGCTTTGTTATGACATTTTTACTTATTAAAAATTTAGTAAATTTACTTTAAAATAAACTTTAAATATTTTGTCACTTTAAATAAATGGATTTCAACACAAGATAAATTGGTTTTCAATACAAGCCCAACCCAAACAACATTTTCTTGAGAATCGCACAAGTTTTTCCTAAGGATCGATAGAATTTTGAACCGGTTTAATCAAGGAACATACCAAATCTGGTCAAAGCTCATGGGCCGGGTTTGAGGTGTTTCAGTTTGGTATCAGAGCCCAGTTTTTAAACTCTCGGCCTGTGGGCTAAGGCCCAAAATGTTTTCCAAATGTGCCCAAATGAGTTTTATGAAAAGTATTTCTGAAGTTAAGCAGGTTTTCCAGCATGGCATCTAAGTCTTCGACCCGCAGTCCACCAGGTAAGTACCCCTAACCATCTGTGTGTTTATGTGAATTATGGAAGGGTAGAAAAGGAATGGAACGTAGAATAGCATGATAGGAACTTGAACCCTAGGACTAGTCTACTCAAACACAAACACATAAGACTTAATTCCATTAAACAAACCTATGGCTAAGTCACCGAGTTAGGGTGTGGTAACCCCTGTGCGCATGTCTAGGATTGGATCCGGAAGAGCCTGGTATTTTATTAAACAAACCTATGGCTAAGTCCTAGTGACTCACCTCCTCTTCGCAGGAATCCTACCTGGTGCGTAGCTTCGGTTCACCCTAACCCAGAGGGCTCGGTGGGTGTGGCAACCTCATGCGCATGTCTAGGAATGGTTTCGGTGGGAGCTTGGTATTTAAGCGATCCGCGTGACTCACCTCCTCTCCACTCGAATCTGCTCAGTGCGTAGCTTTGGTTCACTCCTCGACCAAGAGGACTCATCTGAGGCTAAACACAATAACTAAAACCCGAAGGGAACTAGCCGTGTTTTTATAAAAACAACAAAACCCTAGTTTTAAAAAAAAAACTCTTAAAACTTTCTTTTAAATTTGTGAAAACCATCTTTACAAAATTTTCCGAAAAATTTTTGATTTATGAAATTACAAAAATGTCCCTAGTGGTAAAATTACCAAAATACCCTTGGTTTATAAAATGTCCAACTACCCAACAATCTTACCAAAATTTCATTATTTTATAAACGCTCAAAAACCCTAATCCGCAAAATATCAAAATACCTTGATTTTAGAAAATTACAAAATTGCCCCTAACTTACAAAATTACCAAAATAACCCTGATTTCCAAAATTTTTGCAACATCACTATTTTGGAAAGTACAATTCTCAAAAAGAACCCTCAAAGTTTTGCAACTTTTAAAATATCCCTGATTTATTAGATTTTACGAATTTATCCCGATTTGTAAAAAATTACCGAAATACCCCTGGATTTTGAAATTTTCCAAAATACCCCGAAAATTTAAAATTTCCAAAATACTTCTTGACAAAATCAC
The DNA here is from genome assembly GCA_025503065.1 of Gossypium bickii. Classification (NCBI taxonomy): domain Eukaryota; kingdom Viridiplantae; phylum Streptophyta; class Magnoliopsida; order Malvales; family Malvaceae; genus Gossypium; species Gossypium bickii. The sequence goes on along the minus strand of CP106714.1, from coordinate 96,417,317 downwards.
CAAGGAACGCTTTCTTTTGAAAAATTACAAAAATGCCCCTGTAGGACAAACTACAAAAATACCCCTGGGTAGTGGAAAAAACAACAACAATGAAAACTGCAACATTTCTCTTAATGAACGAAAGTTCATAATTGATTGATGGATGTACGAATGAATGAAAAGACTGTGTGCATGGATACGAAAGAACCACTCCTAAATTCTTTATCATAAAACTCCTTCGCGGGTAAACAAGTGAAACAATGACTAATTCATAAAACTTCTTAATCAGATCATGACGTTAGAAATGAGCTCTAGAGGACGTGGTCGTCGAGGACGCCAGAGAGGAAGGATGGCGATCGTGTCGTAACCCGTTAGATCGGTCAAGGGTCCGCAATGAGATACCACCGCCACCACCACCCCACCGTTGGTGTTGAGCGAGCAGCTCGGGACGGGGATCATCTTTGTGTCGCGGTCGCAGTCTTTGCCGCGAGTTTTGGAGTTGGTGGCTGGTGCAGGGGGAAATTTGTGAAATCGAAAGTCTGTGCCTGAATGACTCCGAGCTAATAGAGCCGAAATGTTTCGTGGAGTATCGGGTGTGGCACCAGTATAGCTGAGTACTGGTTGGAAGCAACTGAGCGCGTCATGGATGAGCTTGACCTGACCCCTGAGGAGAAGTTAAAAGGAATGGTGGCACTGTTACGCGATGAAGCGTATCAATGGTGGTTAATGACCGGGATGGTGCCACAATGGAGGATCGACACAGGACTACGTTAAGGAAGCGTATCAAAAGAAGTATGTTGGAACCAGGTATACGGATGAGCAAAGGAAGGCATTTCTGGGGCTGGTTCAAGGGAGCAAGTCTGTGGCGGAATATGAGGCTAAATTTCTGAGGTTGAGACGGTATGCTCGAGGAGTAGTGGCAACCGAGCATGAGCGGTGTGTCCGATTTGAGGATGATTTGAGGGATGATTTAAGGTTGTTGATAGCCCCACATCAGGAACGGGAATTTTTCGCGTTAGTGGAAAAGGCTAAGGTAGCCGAGGGAATCAAGGACTCGGTAAAGCAGAGCTCTGATAGGAATAGGCCCAAAAGAGGTTTTGGACCGTCTGGGAAGGTTCAAAAGAGGCCTAGAGTTGATGGGCCGTGAGGTCAGCAAACTGGTACAGGATGGCAGTATCATCCTTGTGATCATTGTGGAAAGAAGCACTTAGGAGAGTGCTGGAAAAAGACGGGAGGATGTTTTAGGTGTGGGTCCAAGGACCATATGCTCAAGGATTGTCCTAAGAAACCAGATGAAAGTCGAACAGCACCTCAGAATGTTAGCCAGGCTGGTAGAGGCGGACAGTAGCCTCAAAAAGGTCGTGGTTTGAATAACAGAGGTAATGGTACTGGCAGAGGACATGGAACTCAGGGCAGAGGTGCTGCTAATGCTGAGGCGAGGCAACCAGGTTTGGTTTATGCGGTTCACCGGAGGGAGGATAGAGACGCGCCGGATGTTATAACCGGTACGTTCTTTATTTATGGCAAGCCCTATTTTGCTCTTATTGATGTGGGCTCGACCCATTCTTATGTTGCATGTAGTGTAGTGGAAACACTAGGCCTAGACTCTGAACTTTCTGATAGGCAGATGACTGTAGTAAGCCCATTAGGCCAAACTGTAGTAGTGGATAAGATCTTTCGGAATGTACCCCTAGAGATTCAGGGAGTGAACTTTCGGGCTGACTTAATGGAACTACCCTTTGGGGAGTTTGAACTTATACTTGGAATAGACTGGCTAGTAGAGCACCGAGCCGTATTGGATTGTGCGGCTAAATGAATGGAACTAAGGACTCCAAAGGATGAAGTAGTAGTAATGATCGAAGAAAGAAGAAACTACCTGTCCCACGTAGTTTCAGTGTTGACGGCTGAGAAAATGGTTAGGAAAGGGTGCAAGGCATTCTTAGCCTTCGTAAGTGCGTTGGGTGGAAAGGAAGAAGGTGTTAGTGGAGTTAGAACGGTAAGAGACTTTGAAGATGTGTTTCCGGAGGAATTACCAGGAATACCCCCAGATAGGGAGGTGGAATTTGGAATAGACTTGCTACCGGGAACAGCTCTTGTGTCAATTGCCCCGTATTGAATGGCACCAAAGGAGTTGGTTGAGCTCAAGGCTCAAATCCAAGAATTGCTGGATTGTCGGTTCATTCGACCCAGTGTGTCTCCATGGGGAGCACCGGTCCTGTTTGTACAGAAGAAGGACGGAACTATGCGGATATGCATAGATTACCGTCAGTTGAATAAGCTGACCATTAAGAACAAGTATCCTTTGCCAAGGATCGATGACTTGTTCGATCAGCTGAAGGGGGTCGCAGTATTCTCGAAGATAGACTTAAGGTCGGGATATCATCAGTTGAAGGTGAAGGAGGCAGATATCCATAAGACCGCTTTTATGACACGATACGGCCATTTTGAGTTTGTAGTAATGCTGTTTGGGTTGACGAACGCTCCAGCCGCGTTTATGGATATGATGAACTGAGTTTTCCAATCCTACTTGGATAGGTTCGTCGTTGTATTCATCGACGATATCTTGGTATACTCCAAGTCGGAAGAGGAGCATGATGAGCATCTCCGAGTTGTGCTACAAGTGTTAAGGGAGAAGAAGCTCTATGCCAAATTCAGCAGGTGTGAATTTTGGCTTAAGAAGGTGGCATTCTTAGGACATGTGGTATCCGCAGAAGGAATAAGAGTGGACCCTAGGAAGATCGAAGCAGTGTTGGATTGGAAACCACCTAGGTTCGTGGCTGAGATCCAAAGTTTCTTAGGTTTGGCAGGCTATTACAGAAGGTTTGTGGAAGGGTTCTCGTCAATAGCCGCGCCTTTGACAAGGTTGCTAAGGAAAGAAGTACCCTTTGAATGGACAGATAAGCAACAGAAGAGCTTTGAAAAGCTTAAGAAGGTGTTGACGGAGGCTCCAGTGTTAATTTAGCCAGAGGCAGGAAAGGATTTTGTGGTATACTGTGACGCTTCGCACACGGGATTAGAATGTGTCCTAATGCAAGATAGAAAAGTGGTCGCGTATGCATCTCGGCAACTAAGGCCTCATGAGATTAACTACCCAACTCATGACTTGGAACTGGCAGCGGTGGTTTTCGCCCTTAAGGTGTGGAGGCACTATCTCTATGGAGAAAGGTCAGTGATCTACACAGACCACAAGAGCCTTAAGTATCTGTTGACTCAGAAGGAGTTGAACTTGAGGCAGCGAAGGTGGGTGGAGTTATTGAAGGATTATGATTGCTCGATAGAGTACCACCCGGGCAAGGCAAATGTAGTGGCTGATGCCCTAAGTCGGAAGGTTGTGTCGGATCTAAGGGCTATGTTTGCTCATTAAGTTTATATGATGACGGAAGCCTGTTGGCAGAATTACAAGTCAAGCCCACATGGCTGAATGAGGTGAAAAGGGGACAGTTGGCTGATAAGGACCTAAGTGCTAAGTTACAACAAGTACAGCACGGAGAATTAAAGGACTATGGCGTTAATGATGAAAGAGCATTGTGCTACAAGGGAAAAGTCTGTATGCCGAGAGACGAGGAGTTAAGACAAAGGATTCTTCGGGAGGCGCATAGTAGCCCTTATGCTATGCATCCTGGAGGCATTAAGCTGTATAGAGATCTAAGGGAACAATTTTGGTGGTCTGATCTTAAACGGGAAGTTACTGAGTTTGTGGGGAAATGTCTGACGTGTCAGCAAGTTAAGGCTGAACACCAAGTTCCATCGGGATTGCTTCAACCAATTGAGATTCCGCAATGGAAGTGGGAGAGAATTACCATCGACTTCGTTAGTGGGCTTCCCCTTACGCCTACTAAGAAGGACTCGGTGTGGGTGATAGTGGACTGTTTGATCAAGTCCGCGCACTTCATTCCGGTAAGAGTTGACTATTCTCTTCAGAAGTTGGCCAAGTTATATGTAGCAGAAATTGTGAGGTTACATAGTGTACTGGTATCGATCATCTCCGATAGAGACCCTAGGTTTACGTCTCGATTTTGGAGGGCTCTTCATCAAGCTATAGGCACTAAGTTGGACTTCACTACGGCTTTTCATCCACAATCAGATGGGCAGTCTGAACGGGTTATACAAGTGTTGGAGGATATGTTGAGAGGCTGTGTGATGGATTTCCGAGGAAGTTGGGAAGATTACTTGCCTTTAGCTGAGTTTGCCTACAACAACAGCTATCAGGCTAGTATTCGGATGGCACCATATGAAGCATTGTATGGTCGGAAGTGTCGAACTCCAACTTGTTGGACTGAGTTAGGAGAACGTCGAGTTTTGGGTCCAGAATTAGTGGCTGAAACTGAAGAGAAGGTGAAGATAATCCAAGTACGGTTAAAGGAAGCCTCTGATAGGCAAAAGTCATACACAGACCTCAAGCGAAAGGAAATAGAGTTTGAAGTGGGAGACCAAGTGTTTCTGAAGGTCTCGCCTTGGAAAAAGGTGATGAGGTTTGGTCGCAAAGGGAAGTTAAGCCCAAGGTTTATAGGGCCCTATCGAGTAATGAAGCAAGTCGAACCAGTGGCATACCAGTTAGAGTTGCCACCAGAGTTGCAACAGATGCACGATGTATTCCATGTATCCATGCTACATCGCTACTGATCGGATCCGTCTCATGTGGTACCAGTTGAACAAGTGGAGCTAAGGTCGGACTTATCCTACGAGGAGGAGCCGATTCAGATATTGGAACGTGATGTGAAAGTGCTACGAAGGAAGTCAGTTCCTCTAGTCAAAGTGTTATGGCACAATCATGGATCGGAGGAAGCTTCGTGGGAGCCAGAAGAGGCAATGCGACAGCAATACCCTCAATTATTTTAGCTAGGAAATTTCGAGGACGAAATTATTTTAAGGGGGTAGAACTATAACATCCTGAAAAGGGCCTATGCATTTTCGGTTTAATTGTACGAAATGACATGTCTTACGTGTTATGAATAAATTTTGAACATTTTTGGAAACTTGAAAATGCATGAAAATGATTTAGAAATGAACATTTTTGGAAACCTGAAAATGTATGGAAATGATTTGGAAATGATTCAAAAGAGGAAAGTGAACATTTCTGGATACTTGGAAATGTAAGGAAATGTCAAGTTTAAAAAGGCAAACGAAAATTTTTGGAAACTTAGAAATGACTTAGAAATATTGAGTTTTAAAGTTTAAAAGAGGAAACTGAGGCAAGGTGGCCTTAAAAGAAAAAGTATGTGAAATTTGACACACAAACAGGCTTGGAAAAGTGGCCTGGAGATGCCACTTAGGGCCTTTGGAAATGGCGCCACATGCAAGGGTGTTGGGCCTGAGTTCGAGTCACATGGGAAGTAAATAAAAAAAGTTTTATTTTTGCTTCTAGAAGCACAGAGGTGGACGGCACAAAGCTTGCAAAAGAGGAGTTTTATTCTCTTTAAAATTCGGCTAATTAGGGGATAAATAAAGGATTTAATTTGGATTATTTTCAAGAGATAATAAGGATTATTCTTTAATTATTTTAAATTAAGGAGATAAAGTTATCAAATAAGGAAGAGTAGTGGCCAAGTAAAGGACTCTTGGCCTAGTAATTTCGGCACAAGGAGGAGAATTAGGCCATTCATTCATTCATTCTCTCTGCCGAAATTCTCCTAGCAAAAATCCTCTCTTCTCTTTTCTTTCTCCAAGCCGAAAATACACCTTATGTTTTAGTCGAAACTTCTTTCAAATTCCATCAGTGCCGATTCTTTCTAAAGCCTAATATTTCTCTCTTCCTTCATCTTTGAAACCGAATACCTAGAGGGCTCACAGCCGATTGTTCATCAAGTTTCTAAGCCGAATATCTGAAATGGTGTCAAGAGAGATCTGTCGAATTCAATACTAAAGGTAAGAATCTTGAGGTTATCGATTTATTCTCTTCTTTAAGCCGAAACATAGGATCTAATATTATTATTATTTTGGTGGCCGAAATTATAAGGAGTGTTTCGGGGTTCAGCAACTGTCGACTAAAAGGAGGAATATTTTGGGATTCAAAAAGATCTAAGGTAAGAAACTATAAGATTCGGCCAAAGGCAATGTTTTAAGTTTTAATGTTAGATTAAATCTAACACATGATTATATGAATTTCGACATCCCTAGGGAGGCAAGGATACTTTTCGGGATTCAAGATTTAGAAGGTAAGTACCAAAGTAAAATTCGGCCAAGGCCTATTTTGATATATAGATCTATTTACTATCTTCTCAAAAGCCGAAAACTAACCCGTGGAGTAATCTAGTGTTTAGCCGATTTCAAAGGGGAGGAATACGAAGTTTCCAGCACTTGATTCTTAATTCAAATCGGTAACAAGGTAAGTCTTAGTGTACTAATCCTACTAGGATTTGGATTTATGGCCGAATGGCTTTTTATTAAATTAGTAAGTGATTAATCAAATGTAAGAACTTGAGATCTAAGGCAGTAGATCAGATTTCGGGATTTTTAGTGAAGTTGTTAAGCAAATCAGGTGTGTATTTAATCTGAAAATATAAGAATATGGCTAAGGTACCGTGTTACGGTACAAAGTACTCAGGTACGTTTCCTACTCCTACTAAGATTACGAAATATGTTATATTTAACATGTGAAAAGTGACATGAATGTGAATTTAAGCATGATATGTGTAATATGAATAATATGGGGCATTCGGGTTATATGAAAAGGGGAAGTGAATGTGGTGACTTGGTCTCACTACTCGAATGTGGTGACTTCTGGTCACATTATCCGAATGTGGTAACTTCGTTTACATTATCTCGAATGTGGTGTCTCATGACACAATTATCCGTGTGGCTATGCCACAAATTTTATATGGCGATGAGCACGTCATCGCAAATGATCGCCTTCGATGGTGTGTAGCGGATGGAGGGTTGACTTAGTAGTCCCCACGGTGTGCGAGGTTGGTACGGGGATGTGTAGCGGATGGCAACTAGGTTTGGGTTCGGGTTGCATCATTATTTTATCTGGTATATGAATATACGTGTGATATGATATGGTATGCCCGATCTATTAAATTTTTGTGTTGGTTACACATTGAGTCTCATTGACTCACCCGTTGTGGGAACATGTTTCGGTGATGAGCGGTGATGGACCGGACGCAGCGGAACTTGTGGTGGCCATGCTCGACTTGAAGTTTTATCCGATTTGGACAATTTATTTCATTTAAGTATTTCATTATTTTTTTTTGTTTTTTTTTTTGATGTAATAAGGCCTCCACTGAACTATGTTATTTTCTGTTCTATTTGCTTTGTTACGACATTTTTACTTATTAAAAATTTAGTAAATTTACTTTAAAATAAACTTTAAATATTTTGTCACCTTAAATAAATGGATTTCAACACAAGATAAATTGGTTTTCAATACAAGCCCAACCCAAACAACATTTTCTTGAGAATCACACAAGTTTTTCCTAAGGATCAAAAGAATTTTGAACCGGTTTAATCAAGGAACATACCAAATCTGGTCAAAGCTCGTGGGCCGGGTTTGGGGTGTTTCAGGTTAGGGTTGTGCTTGATTAGAATGATAATGAGATAAAGGTTTAACAAATAGTGTGGTTTAAGGTTAAGATATCTGTGACAATTTTTATCATGTTTAAAATATGAGAATTGGGTTTACTGATCCAGAAATTCATTTTTGTTCACTTAACATACATGGAATTGTTGTCTATTAAGGTCATGAAATTTTGTAATATCAATACTAGAAATGGTTATTTAAAGTAGTGTGAGTGTTTAAAAGGTAAAGAGAGTAGCATATGTTTAAAAATGGTTTGAATGAGGTAACTAGAAAATGTTAGTCAATAGATTCATACACTAACATATCCACATGAGAATAGCATAAGAACAAGACCTTGCAAATGTAACAAAATAGAGTTTTGTTTTGAATTTAGATATCAACCCTTAATATAAAAAATGTCAAGTTTTCAGTATTAAATGTGTTATATATGATGACCCAATTACATAAGATATACCCTATTAAAGTATATCCAAAGGAACACTTTTAGTTTTGCAACTAAATACAAAAAAGTTGTAAAGTAGAAGAAGTTGCAAGCAAAAGTGTTCTAACGTTTGTAAAACTAAGTAAATAAAAACAAACATTAACAAAGTGTTATTAACCACATAATTCAAAAGATTGGGAGATAAAAAAAATAGAGGTTGGCAATAATTCAATCTTTACTTGTAGCATCAGTTGGAGTGCAAGTTATTGTGCTTGAAATAGTGCTTTCGTGAGAAAAAGGGATGTACGTTCTTTGTAACATCCCAAAAAATAGGGGTTGTGGTTTTTGTTTAATTTTATATTGTGCTTGCTCAGCTGGCTATTTGAGTGCATTTGGGGGTTCTAGGGAGGCCTGGGTTCGAGTCGGAGCCTTAGAAAAATTTTAGCTTTTGGCCCTTTAGTGGAGAGAGCTGTTGGTTGTAGGGCTTAAGTAAATTTGTGTGTGTTTCAGAAACACAAGTTGAGCATGTGGTGGGGTGGTGTGGTGTCAAGTGGAGAGCAAGGAGGAGAGGGGTTCAAATCCCACAAGTTACAAATAAAGGGTTTTATTTTGTGACTTAAGAGGGGATGAAGCAGAGTTCGGATCAAACTCTTCAATGAAAGTTGGATACTTGGTCAACAAGTTTGAATGGGAGGCTAGGAATGATTCAAGGAGAGGATAGTGGAGAAAATCAAGGGATGGAGGAGAGTGGGAGAGTTGGCCGAATGTGGGATTGTGGCTAAGGGGAAGATTTCGGCTAGGGGGGGCTTTTGGAGGCAATTTCGGCAGGTTTGAATTTGTGTAGAAACCAAAACTTCTTTTTGCTACTACCTCTTTTTTATTCTTTTCGAGTTTGTTTTATTTAGGTATTTCGTCTGAAAGTCTTTTGGAAGCATTTCGGGATTTCTCCTTGGCAACATTCGTTCACTTTCTCCTTATCGTTTACTTACCTTTCATGCATTTTCGTTATTTCTTCTTTCTTTTGCTAATAGCCGAAACTTTTGGTAGGCCGAATCACTACCTTTCTTCTCAGTTCTCTTTGCACCTTATTCATCCCTTGTCTTTTCTCTAGTTGAATACCTACACTTCTTTCCTCTTCTCATATTATTTTTTTCCTCTCTTGAACCGCCTCCTCTCCATAGCTGAATCTATTTCCTTTTCCTTTATTCTTCAACTAGTTTCTTTTCTCTTCTTTTATGGTTCTGCAAGGGAGTGTGACAATCGGTATGTTATAGTTCTTTCTTGCCAATAAATCTGTTCCCATTCGATTCTTCTTTAATAATCATATGTTCTTTCTTACGCTATGTGGCTAATAATACGTTTCTTTCTGCATTTTGGCCATCGTCGGGTTTAGGGATTTCTATAAGGCGAAGGGGAGCAAGTGGTTTATATAATCAAACCTTTATTGTGGATTCATTGTTCAACTGAGGTAAGAACGTTTGACATAATACTTGGTTTGGCCCAATGTGCCATATGTTTATGTTGAGTGGTATGCGGATTTTAGTCACTGTAACGCCCCGAATTTGGGCCTAGTAGAATTGGGCCTATTGGGCTTTGGGCTTTGGGTTTTAGGAAATTTTTAAGCAAGCAAGAAAATGGCAATTGGCATGTGGGCTTTGAGGGTTAATGAATTTAGAGTGTTTAGGGGTGTTGGAGATGTTCTGGGATCAAGTAAGGGTATAGGAAAAATTTTGGTTTTAGCCCAAGGGAACTTTATTTAGTAGGCATTTTAAAGAAGAAAAATGTTTCAATTGGGCATGTGGTCCAGTGGCAAGGTGGCGTCACTTGGGGAGCTACAAGGTGGCGTTACTAGCAAGTGAGGAGGTCCAAGGTTCGAGGCTTAAGAGTGGCAAATTAAAGGGTTTTATTTTTTGCACATGGAAGGAATGTAATGGCGCTAGAGTGGACTCTGGAAGGGAGAGTTCAGGAGAGAAATTTAAGGTAAAGATAAGAGAGAAAAGGTAGGGAATTGAAGTGTGGATGTGTTGGTGCCGAATTGGACTGTGGGGGAAGGTAGGATTCAGCTTTGGGCTATAAAAAGGGGTGCCGAATTCATTGAAAGGTTCCTTGGGTTCTATTATTTCTTCTTTTTCTTCCCCTCATTCTTTTCTCCCATTACCGAATTCTCCCATTGAGAGGTTCTTTGAGTTTCCATATTTTTTTTTTCTTCTTTTCTCCCCCTTAATCAGTTTCTTCCATTGTCGAATTACCATCAACCCTTTTTTCCAAAATCCCTATTTGTGCTGATTCTTTGTTGCTTTTCCCCATCATAAATCTGTTGATCAAGTGTTAAAAGCCGAATCTCGTTCAGTAGCTATCTAGGCCGAAGGATCTAAGATTGGATTTGGTAAGTATTCTCTTAACTCCCTTAGTTCGTTTTGTTAAAAGACGAAGGGTTATCTAACTTCTCATTATCGTTAATCTTTTATTAACAAGGGTAAGGTTCAGAGATCGCAAGCATGGTAGGATCGTTAGCAAGGGTAAGTGTACTCAACTCGATTGTGGTTTAAGTGAATGGCTGAATGTGTGTATGATCTATAGGGGTGACTTGTGTGGATTATGAGTCACTCGAATTTTGGTGGTGTATGTGTGAGTGCAGATCTAGGGGATACCCCTGATCAGTAGCTAAGGAAGAGCTATTAGAACCCGGTGGCACATTGTAAGGTTTCGGCTTTTGGTAAATGTTTTGATTTAGTGATTGGTTGAAGGTTGGTTGGTTGTAGGTTCAAGGCTAAGGATAGTATAGCACGTCGCAGTAACCAGGTGTGTATAAACACTACACACACACGATATCGGCAATGTCGGAAAGCCGAAAAGTTGAAAGTGGCTAAATGGGCCCGGTAGGCCTTGAGGCTAAGTTTGATGAAATTGTTTGGTTGGTTATACAAATTGAGTTAGTCATGCATGTTACATGATCTGGAACTGTTTTGGGCCTAATAGGCCATATGGATGAGATTTGGGCCTAATGGGCTGTAAGGATGTGATTTGGGCTTTATGGGGATGTAGACAAGTATGCTAGTGTTTAATGGACTTTAGGCCTAGTTCTGAGCAACTCTTAAACCACATAAGACTTAATCTAATAATTAAACATGTCCGTGGACAAGTTGCTGGGTTAGAGTGTGGCAACGGACATATGCATGTCTAGGATTGGATCTAGGGAGAGCTTGGTACTTAAGCGGTCCTAGTGGCCCACCTCCTCTTCTCTGGAATCCTACCTGGTGCATAGTGTCTGTTCACTTTAGCCGCAAAGACTTGTTAATGGGAAAAAGTTCATAACTAAAACCCGAGAGGGACCAAATACCCCTGATTTGGAAATTACCAAAATATCCTTAGATTTGTAAAATTACTAAAATACCCCTAATTTGGAAATTACTAAAATACCAATGATTTGAAAATTACCAAAATATCCTTAGATTTGTAAAATTACTAAATACCCCTAATTTGGAAATTACCAAAATACCCTTAGATTTGCAAAATTACTAAAATACCCCTAATTTGGAAATTACCAAAATATCTTTTGATTCGTAAAATTACTAAAATACCCCTTATTTGAAAATTACCAAAATATCCATAAATTTGTAAAATTACTAAAATACCCTTAATTTGTAAAATTATCAGAATACCATTGATTTGCGAAATTACCAAAATATCCCTGATTTATAAAATTTCCAAAGTATCCCTATTTTGCAAAATTACCTAAATACCCCGGTAGAGTAGATTTATGGAAATACCCTTGGGCAGTGAAATGACTAAAATACCCCTAAGTGTCGAATGTGTGGAAATGTTTATGTTGTATTCTTGGAATATATGTTGCACTTGGGTGGGTTTTGATGATACGGAGGAAGATTGGAGGATCGCATAGTCGCTTGACGACCGTGGATCCACCGGTGGCTTTAAGCCCATTATAGCAGCTTTGCTGCAACGTTTGAGTAGTGCCACTACTAGTGCTACCTTTGAAGTGTAGGGATGGATGGGTTGATATTTATATCCGCACAGGTGTGTAGGGTTGGAAGGGAAATGGTGTGCAGGGCTGAATTTGGGATAGGTGCATTGCATTCATGTGACACTGATGTGGTATGAGGTCATTGTGGGCTAAGGCCCAAGACCACCGTTTTGATAGGGCTTAGGCCCAATGTGATAATTGTATGTTGATTGGATTACCAAGGGTCGTACACACTAAGTTTCGAAACACACCCCTTTTTATTAAATGTTTCAGGTGATCCTCAGTAAACGGCTCGACGTGGGAGAGGACTCGGAGGTGGCCACACTATAGGATACTTAGAAGTTTTATTTAATTGTTCAAAAGACATGATTTTAAATTGCTTTATTTTCGATGGATGTAATAAGGCCTTATACTCCGATTTGACTTTAGATTTTGAGTTTTGTTATTTAATCTTTCAACTGTTTACTTAGTTATTAAACCTGAGTAAATTTCTTATGTTTAAACTTGGTTTCTAAAATACTTAAAATAATAAAATGGGCTTTTATCATTACTTAACAAGATTCAAGGGTTTTGGGCTTTTAGGCTTTAAACTTTAACTTAGCAAAAAGCATTTTGAATTATCCCTTTTATGTGACACTCCCGGATTCAGCCATAACGTCTGGGCTGGGTCTGGGGGTCTTACAGTCACACTTATGGGTATCATTTTGTACAGATTCTTGTTAAGGATGTGAAGCTAATCGTGCTTAGTAATCTTGTTGTTTAGGGCTGTTTGTTCAAACAAGGTGAGGAGAATGTTTTGGGCTAGTTCTCTAAATGATTAATCTTAAGCAACTTTAGCTAATAGGATAATCTGATGATGTGTAGGATTGATATGAAGGGTTAATCGTGTGTCTCGCTAAGATGTGTAATCTCACACCACTGTTTAATCTATTGTTGCTATGATCTGTGAATCGGCTAAAAGCTGAAATACCGAAAAGTCAGAATACCGGCAACTGAGATCACTTAAACGTGAGAGCACTCGTAAAGATAAACCGAGCCACCAGTGATGGCGATAGACCATTGGGAGTGTCACGAACACTCTTGTGGAACTGAGGCAGTGATGGGCCTTGTTGAGCTGAAACGGGCTAAGTGGGCCCAACAAGTTAACGAGCCCACATGAGCAAAAATGATGAAAAGTATCAGATGATTGATACGACTGCGAAGTCCGCAGAATCGAGATCGAAAATGAGCTAAATGGGCCACGCGAGCGTGTGGGCCCATTTGGGCCGAAAATGAACTTTAGGCCCAATTATATCGTATTTACCCAAAATGGAACCTGTGTCACTCGAGGCGACAGTTGACCTCCGAAAAGGCCGTAGATGAGAAAATTTCTGAATTACCCTTAATAGCTAAATTATCGGAGTACCCTTGATGGGTAAATTACCGAAATACCCCCGAGGAGCGAAATTACTGTTTTACCCCAAATGACCGTTTGCCCTTAGTGGTAGGATCATCAATGCATGAGTAGTAACGGTATGATTGATGCCGATGTTGATGCACTGATTACATGATTTAATTATTACATGGCATACTGCATGGGTTGGGTTATGGATTTGGAGGTAGCACTGTATTGGTGGCTCTGCCACGTTATACTAATATAGTGGTTGTTGCCACGTTATACTGATTTAGTGGCTCAGCCACGTATACTGTTATTAGCTGCTAGTCTATGTTATTGGTGTGCTAGTTGGGCGGGTTGACTTAGTCCCTACAGGTGTGTTAGTTGGTACAGATGGTGTGCTGGTTAGACTGGGTTGGGTACATATTCGTTTTGCATGACATAGGGCTTCGGCCCAAACTGTTATTGAACAGGGCTTCGGCCTAGACTGTTACTGAATAAGGCTTCGACCTAGACCGTTATTGAATAAGGCTGTGGCCCAGATTGATACAGTTTGGGCTTGGGCCCAAACTGTGGGTGTAATATGGGGATTACACACTGAGTTCTTGTAACTCACACTTTCTCTTTAACTGTGCAGGTAATCCCCAGCCTTAGAGGATTTGGAGCTGCGAGGGGCTCGGAGGTGGCCACACGCGTCCTGTATGTTCAAGGGGTGAAATTAGTTATTTTATTTTACTTTACTTTACTTTAATTTTTGGGTTAATAATTTTTGTAATAAGGCCATTGGAATTGTTTTAACTCTTATTTGGTATTTCTTTACAAACTGCTAGTTTACTTAACACGATTTTGAAACAATAACTACTCTTTTTAAAACCTCACGTTTCCGTAACTGTTTAAACCAAAGTTCCGTAACAGACAAGGTTTTAAAAACAAACTAATAGATGCATAACAATATTTTTTTTAAAAGGAATGATTTCGAGTAAAACTTGATTTGTTAATAAGCAACACCAATCGAGATTTTGAACGATAAGAAGTTTTTGATTCGTAGATGAATTTTCAAACGAACACAAAGTTTTCAAACAACACCTGATGTGCCACACTAGATCCGGTCATAACGTCTAGCCAGGGTGTGGGGTGTTACATTCTTCCTATTTCATTGCTCTTTACATACATCTGACAATCATGATTGTAACACCCCATACTAGATTTGATCACCAGACCCGAGCTACAGGATGCTATCACGGAAAACAAAGATCACCACATGCAATTCTAATTTAAAAATAATTTTATCATTTTAATAATCTATGTAAAATATGATTAACAACCTAATCCAAGTCTCAATCGAGCTTACTAAAACTCTAAAACAAGTACGAGATTGAACAGAGACTAAATTGAAACATTTCACAAAATAAAGGAAAAGATGTAAAATAGAGGTCATACGGCCGTGTGAAAGGCTGAGATTGTGTAGTCCTGAGTTACACGACCGTGTAACTCTCTAAGGCCGTGTGGGCCAATTTGTAAAATTTCCAAAAAATGTCACACAGCAGTGTGACTAGGCCATGTAACTAACTATGATCGTGTGATACAAAAGTAACTTAAAATCAAGTAGCACACGATTGTGTCAACAACCTGTGTGTGACACAAAGCCATGTAGTAAATCGTGTGACCCAAAAATGTTCCAACATTAATGTACCTTCAAAAGCATATGATGCCATTTTGAAAATTTTCTTAATACACTTCAAAACTAATGCCAAAACATATCACATAAACATCCAGGTAGTGCCTAACCAATATGCCAATTTGGCACCATCATTGTAACACCCTTCACCTGGTCCGATTGTCGAACCCGAGCTATAGAATGTTACGACAGTTAACAACAATTGTCACATTTAAGTCAACAATAACACATTTTATAATTTAAGTATAACATGAATTACAAACAAAATTGAGTCTCAAATGAGCTTACGAAAACTCTCAAATCAACCTGGAATCAAATAGGGACTTAATTGAAAACTCAACAAAAAGTAGGGAAATTTCAGTAAATAAAGGTCACACGACCGTGTATCCAAGCCGTGTGATAGACTCTAACCGTGTGTACCTGAGTCACATGGGTGTGTCTCCAAGCCATGTAACTAACTGAAACCATATGGAATAGAGTCACACAGCTGTGTCGCTAAGCCGTGTAGACCTAGATGCAAAATTTTCAACTTAAAGTCACACGACCATGTTCTTGAATTATGTGCAAAATTAAATACCATATGAATAGTACCACACGGTCATGTGGCTAGCCTGTGTAACTTTCTAGAGCCATGTGGTGCAAAAATCAACTTCTTTTAGAGGTCACACGGTCGTTTCACCAACCCGTGTGGAGACAAACGATCGTGTGCCAGACTGTGTACAACATATGGTGACTTTACAAACAATTTATCTAACTCAAATCATATCAAAACTCACAACCATACTTATACCTAATGTTAAATCTATTCAAACATATCAAAACATACTTTAAAAAATTGTCCTAAACTCTTAACCAATATGCATTATTGGTACCATTTCAACATCAAAACTTTCATTCATTGCATTTACATTTGACACCAATACAAAGGCCTCTTACCACTTAAGTGTTGCTACCCCTTTATATAGTCAAGGTATCTCCCATGCTTTGCTGATGTGAGATTCTCCTAGGGTGTTACATTCACCCCCCATTATGGACTCCGTGTCCTTGCTGATGTTTGCCCTACCATCACTCAAGAAGTACGACGAGTGGCTCTGATACTAACAAATGACATAGCCAACACCCATCCCGGTAAGATATTGTCCACTTTAGGTGCACATGACTCTCACGACGTTATTCTTGGAAGCATCCATATACCCCTAAAAGGCCTTTTACCACTTAAGTGTTACTACCCTTTTATATAGCCCAGGTCTCTCCCATGCTTTGCTGATGTGGGATTCACCTAGGGTGTTACAGGCTGGTGTTGGTTGCCAATGGTATGAGTAGGAACTTGTTGTTGGGATGGTTGTCTTAAGGATACTCGTGCCTAAGTGCTTGAAGACCTCTTTCTAGTAGCCTATCAAGATAGGGGAAGCATTCATAAATATTTTGTAAAATTGGCATTAAAATACCAAAGCTAATAAATCAGTGAACCCCATATGTTTTAGAGTTGCTTTGCTCATCCCCACTGCAACTTTCCAAATCTTAAGATTGTGGCATGTCTGACCATATTTGGTATAGTTGAGCTAGATTCCTCTTTTGTTCAATCTTGATGTTGATGTTGATATCATTTCCTCATTTGCCTCATTGCTTTTATTTTTGTATTGTCTTGGAGGAAGTCTTCTTATAGGAGGTGGGAAGATCTCTTCAAGTTGATACGATATTTTGCTCCACTAGTTAAGGCCTCTTAGTGGGTTGATATAATGTGAATAGATGTTGATTTGTGTTGTTTTCTGATAGTATGGATGAGCATAAGTCTCTAGTTTCTTATGGTTCATCATTTACAAATTACAGGCATGAATGCATCGGATCTCAGCCAAATCCCATTTCTTACAGTTGCATGTCTCTGCTTGGATATCAACAACATATTAGTTGGAAGGTCCACAATGAACCTAACACTTAGGTCCACCAGCATGTTTTGACCGATGATCGTTGTTTTCGCGATGTCAAAGTCTTAAAATTTATAAATGAGAATGATGGAACCAAGAAACCAACTATGACAACGATTTGAGGAAGTGCACCTATCGAACAGTAGTATAGTTTAGGCAAGACCGGAATGTCGAATCCCAAAGGAACCAAAAGTACTAATACTAACTCTCTTTTTATTATTTAACCTAGGAATTAGATGAATTTGTTATCTAATCTAAAATTAACTAACTACTAAGCTAAAGACTTTAAGACAAAGAAGAATGAATTTGGGAAAATAACTTGGAAGAAAAACCAATTGATTAAGACGACACTTAAGGAAGAATCCACCTAGACTTCGCTTGTTATCTAACTCTGAACCAGACGATTTATTCACTTGACTTGATCCGTAAGATTCCCTAAGTTATATTAATCCCTCTCTTGACGCGACTAACGTCTAACCCTAGGTTGATTAATTGAAATCTCTTTCTAATTAAAACCTCTAGAATCGCATTAACTCGATCTATGGACTCCCATATTAGGTTTCACCCTAATCCGGAAAAATTTCATCACCCTATCTCTGGGCGTGCGATTAACTCCACTTAATTATGCTAGATCTACTCTTAGGCAAGGACTTTTGCTCCTCCACCTAAGCACATCATACTTGAATTAATATCCCGGAAATATCAACACAAGAATTAAGAACACATAATTAAGAACAAGTCAAATATTTATCATATACTTCAGCAAACGATAACAAGATTCATCTTAGGTTTCATCCCCCTTAGGTATCTAAGGGTTTAGTTCATAATGATAATAAAAGAAAACATCTCAAAAGAAAAGATAAAACAAAACATAAGAAATCCCTAAAACCCCCTGAAGGAATTGAAGGAGAGATCCTCCGTCTTGAGTATAACTCCGGCTTCTTGAGATGGATCAACTGGATATCTTCGAGTAATTCTCCACAAATCTACCTTTTCTAGCCTAACCGAACAACCCTTGACTAAGGCCTTGGGTTCTTTTTTTTTTTTTGTCATACTTAAGGTGTTTATATAGGTTTCGAAATGTGCTTCTTTGCCCCTAAATATCCAAATCTGAATGAAACTCTTCTTTCCTGCGACAGGGACATGCCCATGGCACATGCCCGTGTAAGTTATGGCCAGGCTGTGTTCGAGCCTGTTGAATGAGGCACGACCGTGTCGTCTTGGGCCCAGGCAGTGTGGATTTCGTGATATGGCCCATTTACTCCGTTTTGGGCCCGTTTTCTGTTCTTTTTGTCATCCAGTACTTTCTTGGGTATAAAACATGAAAACAAAGGATTAAGAGCACCAAATTACACAATTCAAGGCTTAAATCATCCAAAAGCATGCTAAATGTGGCTTAAAATATGTTACTTTTACGATTTATCAAATACCCCCACACTTAAGCTTTTGCTTGTCCTCAAGCAAAATTCTCAACTCACAATTAAAACGAACTTCCTCGATTCATAAAATTTATCAATAATGTTTCATCATAATTCAAAGATAATTTATACATGGATAATTAATCTCAAAGAGTCCTAGAGATTCAAAAAATCAAAGTCATACATTTATAGCACAAAACATAGGTGTTTCCCCTCATCTAAATAATTACCTCTAATTCAAAATTGATAAGAATTGACATCCTCACTAAAGGTTCACTCAAATCACTTGAAGTCTTTTAAGGTTCAAAATTAAACACTCAAGAGTCGAACATGAAAAGTTAATCCCATAGGCTTGCATTAAAATCAAATCTCCACCACTATAATATTGGATGATACACAAATCAAAAGGTTTTTAACAGGGTTGTAACGGAGCTTGGGTTAAAGATGTGGATAAAGGCTGAATTAGAAGGTTAGAATCAAGATTGACATGACAATTTACCTAACTAGAAAAATGAACTAATCTTTACATCAATTGAAAACTAATAATACGAGCTTTTTCTCTTCGAGGTTTGGAATTTTCATGCATAAGCTCACCTAACATAGAACTAATGGTGAATATACTTCGACTTTTTTTAAGAACAAGACAAATACATAAGAAAGGATAGATTGAAATAGATAAAATAGTTAGGCAAATGATCAAATCAAATCTCGACATAAGGGTAGTCAAAAAGGATGGTGATAAAAAATAAAAAGGGTTTTGAGTTAATATTAGTAGGTGAGTCAATAAAAAGGGTTGTTAAGATCAACGGGGTTCACTAGGGGTTAATTATGAAGGTAGGCTTTTTAATGGAGTAAGTGGGTTAAAACCTAGGTGCCTTTATCATCTCGGTATATCAAATCATAGGTGTGGTTTTGACATGTATAATCAATGCAAGTTCTAGAATAACAAGTCAATGTTGACACACTCATAATTAATAAAGTGAGCATGAAAAATAATATATGCTCTAAAAGGCTCAAAATCTCACAAAAATTATGGGTATTTGATGTCAACCTCATAAATTTCAAACTTCAAGATATCATTCAGATTTAGGTAGACAACCTAAAAAATTTTAATTTTGAAAAATATACTTATTATGCTTGATTCCCTAGTATCCTTCAAATTTAATCATCAATGCACAGTTATCAATGACTTAATCCAAAAACTTTCAATAAAAATCATAAATCAAAGGAAATTTCATCCTAATTATAATATGAAAAACTTACTTCAAGACAAGGCATAATTCAAGGATTTTGGGAATAATGCAGAAAGTTAGGCACTTTCTCGGAATAACTATTCACCCCCCAGACTTAAGATGTACATTGCCCTCAATGTACAAACATGTATATACAATTTAAGAGAGAGAAGGAAGTGAGACTTCCTGAATTTGGATGGTTTCCTAGAGTTGGAAGTCGATAGGGGTGGTGGCTGCTACCGAGCTCTGCGCTAGATGAAGAAATTGGGGAGCTCGTAGAGAGTTAGCTAGGAATTATTAAGACACATTTAAAATAAACTAAATATAAAATTAAAGACAAGAAAGAGAAAGAGAAAGAAAATAGAAATGTAAATAAAATTAAAATGAAAGATGAATGGACTAAATAGTCCTTATTGTTGGATGGTTCGCGAGGTGGGTGTGACCTCTAAGGCTGCGGAGGTGATGGCGGTGGTAGAAGTGGTGTGATTCCCAAGCAGCCTTTAGAACTTTGAAGGTTGCGTTGAGGTGGTGGTCGTGGTTCCGATGTGATTCCCTAACAGCCTTTTGAACCTGACACTTAGAAACTAAAATAAAATAAGTTAAATTAAGCATAAGATAGTTAAAAAGAAGGAAAATAAAGGAGAAGATAAAAGTAAAACAAAAGATAAATGGTCTCAAAGACCCTTGGCTTGTCAAGTGGATGAAGGACCAGCATGAACTTATATAGATCAGTCTTCCTAAGGAGGACTGTGCTTGAATCCTTCCATTTCTTCGACATGGCCAAAAGATTGAGAAGAATGCTATGAAAACAAAGACTGATGAGAATGGAGGGTGTAGAAAGGTGTAAAGGAGGAAGAAGGGTGAGAAATAGGTGAGAAGAGGGAGGGGTGGGTGGTTTAAATAGAATTCTTAAGTCAGGTACATTCACATGCCCGTGTCTCGCGGGTGTGGCATCTCACACGGCCATATCGCATGGCTGTGGTGGGCTTCGTTTGCTTCTCCCGCGCCTATACTCAAGCTGCCATGCCCGTGTGTGATCTAATAGTGTTAACCATGGCCGCATCGTATGGCCGTGGGGTTTTGTCGGTGCCCGTGGTGTGGTGGTTGGAGTCCGTGACTGAAAAATTGATTTTCTCTGACTCGTACTATCCCTGCCATGTCAGTACGGAGATTCTTTGTACCCACACGGCCACGACCACGGCTGTGTGTAAGTCCGTGTGACCTGGAAATCTGCACTTGGTTAGTTTATAGTTAGGTGCTATAAGGAAAGAATAAAATAATATAAATAAGATGAAAAAGGCAGAAGTTAATGGGGTTAGTACTCAGGTTGCCTCCCGAGAAGCGCTCGTTTATAGTCTTAAGCTAGACTCTCCTCTCCTTTGTATATTCATGGTGGTTTGAGGAGTTGAAAGTCCTTCCTCATGCTGACAGTTCCGTTATCATGATAGAGTGTAAGACGAGTAGCGTTTATTTTGAAAGTGCCAAACATAGGGTTACTTACCTCGACTGTTCCGTATGGAAAAACATCGATTACCTTGAAAGGGATTTCCTTGCTGGTGTTAGGATCAGGAGGGGACACTCGTGGGTCTGCTTTGTCTAATAGTACCTAATCTTCGATTTTGAATCTGTCTGCCTCGTAGGGTGGCCTTGGTTCTGCTTCAGGTATCCTTAGTTCTTTTTTAAAGTGCGTCTTCCCTTTTTCTAGTTCATCGATCTGAATCCCTTGTTCCTCGTGAGTTATTTCCTTGTTGGCACAGGGTCTAGGATCAGATTCAGTTGTGTTCTTTTGTGGTGCTTCCTAAAAAGAAGGGTTAACCGAATAGTTATCAATAGAATTGAGGGCTTGAAGAGTGACTGTCTCCTCACCTACACAAAGTATGAGTTTGCCTGCATCAACATCGATTTTAGTTCTGGCAGTTGCTAAGAATGGTCTTCCTAAAATTAGGGGGATCATGTTGTCCTCATCCATTTCTAAAACGACAAAGTCTACTGGGAATACGAATTTATCAATTTTCCCAAGTACATCTTCAATTATACCCTTAGGAACTCTAATAGTTTTATCAGCTAATTGAATGCTCATCCTAGTTTGTTTGGGTTTCCCTAGACCTAGTTGTTTAAACAATTTATAAGGCATGACATTTATGCTTGCCCCTAAATCAGCTAACGCATTATCAATAGATAAACTACCAATTAAGCATGGAATTGTAAAACTCCCTGGATCTTTTAATTTTGATGGTAGTTTATTTTGTAAGATTGCTGAGCATACTGCGTTCAGTTCCATATGTGATTCCTCGTCTATCTTCCGCTTATTTGTCAATAGTTTCTTTAAGAATTTCCTGGAATCTAGCATTTGCGAAGAGCTTCAAGAAACGGTAAGGTAATATGTAATTTCTTTAAAAGTTTAAGAAACTTACCGAACTACTCTTCTGTGTCGTTTTTCGTTATTGCTTGGGGATATGGTATGCGAGGTTTGTACTCTTTAATTACCGATTTTGATTTTTTATTAACCTCAACCATATCTTCTTCTACCACATTCTTTTGCTTCAAATTAGGCTCATCTAACCCTTCACTATCTTGAGCTGTTATGGCTTGAACTTGCTCCCTTGGGTTAGTCTCTGTGTTGCTCGGTAGTCTTCCCTGTGGTCTCTCAGAGATTTACTTAGCAAGTTGCCCGAATTGATCCTTGAACTCCTGTGACAATGCCTCAAGTTTTGTTTCTACCTTCTGGAAACGTGTTTCTGAGGCTGCTATGAAGTTTGTCAGCACTTCTTCAAGGTTCGGCTTCTTTTCCTGTGGGTAGGGCTGTTGTTGGAAGTTTTGGGATGGTTGTTGCCTTTGATTTCTTTGACCACCCCATGAGAAATTAGGGTAGTTCTTCCAACCTAGATTATAAGTAGTACTATAAGGGTTATTGTTAGATCGGAAATTATTACCCATATAGTTCATTTGCTCGCTCTCCATGCCCTGTCCGTAGGGTGGGTACTCAGGATTCACCACTCCTTCACTTGCGTCGCACTGCATAACTGGATGTGCCTGCGAAGAACCATAGAAACTATCAAATTTTTTATGTAGCAACTCTACCTGATTTGATAGCGCGGTCACTGCGTCAATTTTGAAAACTCCAGCTGCTTTGGCTGGCCTTGTCCTTGTAACTTGCCACTGATAGTTATTCAGTGACATCTCTTCTATAAACCCGTAGGCTGCTTCAGGGGTTTTGTTGTTCAAGTTTCCGTTGGCGGCTAAATTGATTAGTTGCCATGTTGAAGGTTTCACACTGTTGTAAAAAGTTTGGACTTGTAGCCACAAAGGTAACCCATGGTGTAGGCACCTCCTTAACAAATCTTTGTATCTTTCCCATGTATCATAAAGTGTCTCTGAATCTATCTGCACAAAAGAAGAGATATCATTCCTTAATTTGGCCGGTGGGAAATATTTTAATAAAAAATTTTTGGTCACTTGATCCCATGTAGTGATTGACCCTCGTGGAAGAGAATGCAACCACTGTTTGGCTTTATTTCTCAAAAAAAAGGGAAATAACCGAAGACAGATGGCATCATCAGAAACGCCATTTATCTTGAAGGTATCACAGAATTCTAGAAAATTTGCTAAGTGTGTGTTAGGATCCTCATCCTGCAAACCATCAAACTGAACAAACTGTTGTATCATCTCAGCATGCAGTGTTAGGTTTTAGTTCAAAATTATTTGCAGCAATAGTAGGCCTAACAATACTAGACTCAGTTCCTGTTAAACTAGGTTTAGCATAATCATACATAGTACGTGGAGCATGATGTTCGGCCATCTCTGGAGGCGGCGGATTATTTTCAGCCATCTCTTTTGTGGTATTTCTTTCGGCTTCTTTCTCTTCTTCTATGTAGTTTAAGCTTCGCCTTATTTCTCTACGATTTCTGCGAACGGTGCCTTCAATATCACTGTCATATAGTAGGGATCCTGTCGGGTTCCTTCTAGTCATAAACTAGAGGTAACTGAAAGGAAAAAAAAGAAAGAAAGAAAGAAAATTTAGAAAAATAAAAATAAAATTTAATTGCAAAAATAAAATAAAAAATCAATATGGCTAAAGTAATAAAAATTAAGTTTTCTTAATATCTTAGTTCCCCGGCAATGGCGCCAAAAACTTTATCGTTGTTTTCACGATGTCAAAGTCTTAAAATTTATAAATGAGAATGATCGAACCTAAAAACCAACTATGACAATGATTTGAGGCAAGTGCACATATCGAACAGTAGTATAGTTTAGGCAAGTCCGAAATGTTGAATCCCAAAAGAACCAAAAGTACTAATACTAACTCTCTTTTTATTATTTAGCCTAAGAATTAAATGAATTTGTTATCTAATTTAAAATTAACTAAAGACTAAACTAAAGACTCTAAGACAGAGAAGAATGAATTTGGAAAAATAACCTGGAAGAAAAACCAATTGGTTAAGACGACACCCAAGGAAGAATCCACCTAGACTTCGCTTGTTATCTAACTCTGAACCAGACGATTTATTCACTTGACTTAATCCTTAAGATTCCCTAAGTTATATTAATCCCTCTCTCGAGGCGACTAACATCTAACCCTAGGTTGATTAATTGAAATCTCTTTCTAATTAAAACCCCTAGAATCGCATTAACTCGGTCTATGGACTCCCATATTAGGTTTCACCCTAATCTGGCAAAATCTCGTCACCCTATCTCTAGGCGTACGATCAACTCTGCTTAATTATGCTAGATCTACTCTTAGGCAGGGACTTTTGCTCCTCCACCTAAGCACATCATACTTGAATTAATATCCCAGAAATATCAACACAAGAATTAAGAACACATAATTAAGAACAAGTCAAATATTTATCATATAGTTCAGCAAACGATAACAAGATTCATCTTAGGTTTCATCCCCCTCAGGTATCTGAGGGTTTAGTTCATAATGATAATAAAAGAAAACATCTCAAAAGAAAAGATAAAACAAAACATAAGAAATCCCTAAAACCCCCTGAAGGAATTGAAAGAGAGATCCTCCGTCTTGAGTATAACTCCAGCTTCTTGAGATGGATCAACTGGCTATCTTCGAGTAATTCTCCACAAATCTACCTTTTCTGGCCTAATCGGACAGCCCTTGACTAAGGCCTTGGGTTCTTTTCTTTTCTGGTCATACTTAGGGTGTTTATATAGGCTTCGGAATGTGTTTCTTTGCCCCTAAATATCCAAATCCAAGTGAAACTCTTCTTTCCTGCGACAGGAACACGCCTATGGCACACGCCCGTGTAAGTCGTAGCCAGGCCATGTTTGAGCTTGTTGAATGAGGCAAGACCGTGTGGTCTTGGGCCCAGGTTCGTGATATGGCCCATTTACTCTGTTTTGGCCTTTTTTCCATTCTTTTTGACATCTGATGCTCTCCTGGGTATAAAACATGAAAACAAATGATTAAGAGCACCAAATTACATAATTCAAGGCTTAAATCATCCAAAAGCATGCTAAATGTGGGCATAAAATAAGTTACTTTTACAGTTTATCAACTGACATCTAGAAAAGAATTCAATTTAAAATGTAAAAATCAATTAATTATGGATATTAAAAGCATAATCAAACAAAGACAAATATTTATGAAAATCAAACAATACCATAATAATAATTTTGAAACAGTTCAAAAATATTACAATCAAGGTAGCAACAATAACTCATTAAAAAAAGACTAAGATTCAAACAAATGGGAAGAAAAGGAAAATCTCAGTAGCTTTAGTAATAATTAGTTAAGTGTAAAAACTCTAAAGAAGGTAGTTGCTTAAAATTTATAAAATTCAAATAAGGTAGTTAGAACATTTATAATAGTAATCATAAATGTGGCAAGTACAAATGTTGTGGCAATTTTAGAACAATTAGGACCAACTATGAAGAAGGCAGAAGCATCGGCAATAGATAATCATTTTTTTTAAGAAGCAACAATAATAATCTATAATAATGTGTAGAAGGCAATTAGCTTACATAAGGCAATTTAACTTATTACCAAAAAGTATAATAGTTTTGACAATACAACCTTGTTAATATTGTTGGAAAATCAGGTTCGGAAAATGCAAGAGAAAATAAATTTAAGGGAAAAATCAAAGTTTCAAAAATTTTCTTAAAATAAGAACTTAGTTGTGATATCTAAAGTAATAAACACTTAATCAAAATTGTACCTTTTCGATTCGTCTAGGATGAATGCTTCGACTGAGTAGTCTTCTCTATTATCTTCAAGCTTACTTCTGCTGAGTGTGGGCTCGCTTTGAATCAAAAAATTTTCCACAATATTATTAGTAGGGCAATTTCATAATTTCTCTAAACTTTGGGGTTAAGTTGGATCGAGGTAGTGTAACACTCCACCCGTCGTAATCTTGTTGATGGTTTGTGTGGGTTGATAGTTAGCTAAGATTAAGCTAATGAAAGTCTAAGTTTTGTTCTATCTGCCAGTGTTGTATTTTGTAATATGTGTTACGCCATGAGTGGTAAACTATCTAATTAATTTGGTAGGTTTGTAATGGTTTTGATCGAAGGGATCACCTTTTGACGAAGTGTTAGTTTTTGGTTTTGATGTGGTTATTGTGGGCACCTGCCAACCAATGTTTTATCTTGGTTAGATGTGTGATAAATCCTTCTGTTAGTATACACTAGTAGTGGATTGTGGGATTATGGACCCGATTGCTTTTTGCTTGGACATGTGTGTTTACTGCTTAGCTTTTGTCAGAACCTTGTTAAAATCCAATTAGAAATTAACTAAAGTTTAATGATTATTTCAATTTGTGATAAATCTAGAATGATTATGTTGGCCATAATAGAGTATGAGTTAGCTTTGCATGTTAGCCATGTGTTAGTTTTGAAAGAAAGAGTTGTGAGCTTTAAATATCGGTGAGACTTTTGTTTGAGGGTTCTTCCCTTTTCTTGTAACATCCCTTACCCGTATTCAAAGCCAGAGCCAGGTTTGAGGTATTACCTAACTTATCTCACTTAAACATATCACATTGGGCTATAAAATTTCATTTAAACCCAACTCTTGCTCATTCTCGGCCTACAAGGCCCTAAACATACCTCTGAGAGGTTTCAAGATTTAACCGGGAACTTTTACTAACTTGGAAAACTTTTCCTCAAAACAGGGTCCACACGCCCGTGTTGTTCTAGGGACACGCCCGTGTACCCCTAAGATATGCCCGTGTCTTCCACCTGTGGTCGACACTAACTTATTTCACACAGCCAGACACACGCCCGTGTCCCTCACACGCCCTCAACACGTCTGTGTCTTAGCTCGTGTGCCAAAACCTTGGCATTCTGACAATGACATCATCATCTCACTATAGTCACATGCACACGCTCATGTCCTTAGGCCGTGTGTCAAATTAAATTCCACATTTGATGTGTAGACTTCACACGGCCTAGGCACATGCCTATGTCCTAGGTCGTGCCTCACACACGGCTGAGACACACGGCCATGTCTCTACCTGTGTGTTTACTACAAGGCATACTGATTTGCAATTCTAGCATGCAAGGGGACACATGGTCGATCCACACGTCCATAAGGTTGACTGTATGTCACACACGACCTAGACACATGCCCATGTGTCTACCCGTGTGGACAATTTGATGGCTATCTACGAAGCCCTTTGTCACCCTATCAAGAAATCATACTCATACCAACCATTCCAATATAAAATATGACCAAATGGTATCTCTAGGAACTCAAAGAATCAAGAAATACACAAGGGCATACACTTCATGAAATTCATCTTCTTTAAGCAATAAAATTTGCCAAGTATTTGCCTAACTTATAAGGCCATTTACAAAATGACTTTAATAATATACATAGCCAACACTTTGGCTAACAATTACAACCTAACAAAATTACCCAAGTCCTATACATGCCATACTCAAAATAAGTCTAAATTGTTATACCAAAGTGATGTCAATAGTGTGATTTCTGGACTCCTACTTTCCATATTTCTCGAGTTATCTTGGCAATACTGCAAGGAAAGAAGGGTAATGAAAGAGGGTATGCATAAAGCTTAGTAAGTTTGCATGGAAATAAATAGCAACAATAAGCTCATAATAAAATCCATCCATGGCATTTACTAAGCATACACAAGTCATAGGCTTCTTGTCATACTTACTCACAATTGCCTTTATTTAGCACATACCATGTCACATATGGTAATCGCTTCTTCGTGACTCATTCACAAGTACCTATATTCAATCATGCACGTGACTTTAGTACTAATCTCATTTCTATTTCCAACTCATCTACTTATCTCGTTAATCATTAGGGATACTTAAAGACGCATAATATCTCCTTATCATAAATACCAGGCCAATGCCACATCCCATAGGTGGTCTTACATGGAGTCACCTCTGAATGCCGATGCCATATCCCGGATATGGTGTTATACGAAATTTCACATCTAGTATCAATGCCACATCCTGGATGTGGTCTTATACAATTCTCACATTCAATACCGAAGCCATATTCCAAATATGGTCTTATACGGAAATCTCCATTCGATGCCAAGGCCATGTCCCGGACATGGTTTTATACGGGGCCTTATTCATTTCTCATCTCGATGATAGCATTTTCATATTCATTATAGTCCACTAGGACTTCAACATCTTATTCAACATCAATTACTCAATTTAGTAGAGTATCATGCATCAATATGATACCAAGCATTTTTAATTATGCTAACATAAATGTTGAATCTATAACATACAAACTTACCTCGATCTCAAAATGAGCTAGCTTGTCGGTCTAGTCCGAAACTTTGTTCTTTCTCCAATCGAGGTGAATTCTTGGTTCTTCTTGCTCTATAATAGCAATTTAGCTCATTTTAATCATCACATTAATGAAAGCATTTTAACAAATCATGCTTTGGCAAAATTACTATTTTGCCCCTAGACTTTGGCAAAATGACCATTTTGCCCCTAGGCTTGGAAATTAATTCTAATCATATTTCTACCTTCAACAAGCCTAGGTAAACATTTAATACTCTTATGGCTATCATCAAAAACCAACATTTCACACACATACTACAAATTTATAACCTTTTCATCAAGGTCCTTTTTAGTGTTTTCATGACAACACCTTTCACAAAAGTTGATCATCTAACAACTAAGACTCAATTTCTTCCATAAAAATTCAACAATTAAAAATGAAAGCTCTCATGGAAAAACTCTAAAATTTTCACCATATTGCACATTAGTCCCCTCATTTGAAAGTTTAAGTTCTAGGGGTTCTAAAAGTACAATTCTCATTAAGAAAAATCATCAAAATCACTTACTAGAATGGAGGAAAGCTTGCTGAAAATTTGAGCTTTCAAAACCCCTATTTTTCTTGAAAATTTCGATGGAGAAAGATAGAAATAAAGATGATATCTTCTCTTTCTTTATTTTAATATTAAACTATTAATTTAGTCCACCTACTCACCAACTTTGACCAACTTTGACAAATTTGTCTCTTAGGTAGTCTATGGCCGGCGAAGAATTCACAAGGGGCTAAATTTCCTTTTAAAGACCTTAAATTAACAATCTATAGCTATTTGGTACATTTAGCTTTTAAAATGGAACTTTCGCACCTTATGCGATTTAGTCCTTTTTCGTGATTAAACATGAAATCGCTAAAATTAAAGTACCAAATTCTCATGTACTTATACAATCATAATCTATCTCACAAAATATCATGAAAATAAAGTTCTCTAATCTCGGATTAGTGATCTCGAGATCACTGTTTCGACTAGCCCCTAAATCGGGCTGTTACATTTCTCTTGCTCTGTTATACTATGGTATCCTGCTTAGGAAGAGTTATTCATTGGAGAAGAATTAACAAGTAATTGAATAGTAAGAAAGGGTTGTGTGTGTAGTGAGAGAGATAGTGTAGCAAAATTTATTAAGATCATCTATGAGTATCTAATCTATACTACTCTTCCTTGTGTTTCCCTTTATCTTGAGTATATCACTACGTTTCGATTGTTATAGCTTAGAGTTCAGGTGAAATGTCTTCATGAAGTGTAGTAAGTTTCTGCATGTAATTATCTGCATATGCTTATTTGTAATATGAAACAGATATGACTTCCTTGGGATATAAAATTGGTATCCAGATATGAAGAGTCACTGGTAGGGCATGCTAGTTGCTAACTAGGAAAAAATGATAGGCCACTGGTAGGGCATGTTAGTTGCTAACCAGATTGGCGTATAAGTTGGGCCACTGGTAGGACATGTTAGTTGTTAACCAGATTGATGGCCACTGGTAGGGTATGTTATTACTAACCAGTTGGCGTAAGTGTTAGGATTGGTAGGGCATGTTAGTTGCTAACTAGCCTAGCGATATGGTTTCTGCCTACGGTAGGACATGTTAGTTGTTAACCATGGCAAAGAGTCATGAACTCACGGGAACACGCATGTGCTCAAAATGATAAGAAATGTGATATCTGTTCTGATATGTGATTTGGGAGATCCAAGGTTTAACCCAAGGAATGATTTGAAAAGAGTAAGTTAATATGAATTTGTATGTAATATATGTTATGTATTAAAAAGAGTAAGTTAATATGACTTTGTATGTAATATATGTTATGTATTGAAAAGAGTAAGTTAATATGACTCTGTACGTGTTAAATGTTATGTATAATTGCTGACAGAAAGAAAAAGTTGAATGTTAAGTAGTAAGTTATGTTTCTTATTGGTTGTGTTAGAAACATTGTGTATTTGTTAAGTATTGGTATTGTCAAATAGAATCCACCCTAATGAAGGTATGTATGATTTAGTCTGATGAGATGTCTGAAATGTAAAGATATGTGTTACAAAATATTGTATTTGGCTGGGAAGTGTCAGCTTTGTTAAGCTTAAATTCTCTCTGGTGTAAGGATGAAAGTATCCACTAGATGTGAAGGAAGAAAGTATACGCCCGATATTAGAGTTCACCAAATGTTAGAGTACGACTGGAAATGTTATCTGTCATGGTTAAGTATCAGCCATTTAGTATAGAAGTGTCCGCCCAAATGCCTCGGCTCGTAGAGTTGGTGTATTAGTTTATGTGCATAAGTTTACAAATGTAGTATTATTCTTGTTTTTGTATTTCATCAATAGGGTTGAGTCTTTTCTTTTCTAAAGCTCACTAAGTTCTTATGAACTTACCCCTCTTTCTTTTCCCTCATCCAGGTGGTACTCCGTCGTAGGTTGTTGAAAAGGCTTAGCCAGAAAGGGCGTCCTCTATAGTGAGCTTCGCATCTGCATGTTTTGTGACATGCATATGTTCTATGGGGGTAACGTATAACTCTAATTTAAATCTGAATATGTAATAAAGTACATTTATTTAACTAGAGTTTTATTTTAATGATACCCTTGAAGGATTTGATAAATTTTATGAATTATGTTTTATGAAGTGTATTCTACTCGTATACGCCAAACTGTTTTATATCTTATGACCACTCCCAGTACTATTGTGTTTTTAAATGAAAAGATTTTCAACTGAAAGTTTAAACCTCAATTGCAGATACATCATGGAGTATACCAGGTTAGATACTTGTGTTTTTGAAACTTTTCCAAGCTAACACACCATTGCAACTATTGTACCTTGAAACTATATATAAGTTTGCTTTTTGTGTAACACCTTAGTCTGCCGTTAGGGATTGGGGTGTTATAAGGAGCTCAACTGTAAATAGAGGTCTCCCCCCTTATTTGTAATCATGCAAAATTGTATTCACTCAATCTTAGTGTTAATTGAAAGCATTTACTCAAACACTTGGTGTGCATTCTTTCTTGTGCCCTTTTCTTTTTGCTCATTACTTGTTTCACTTGCTGGCTTGCTTTTGCAAAGCATCAATGGTGCCACATCCTGGAAATTGGGTCAGCAGTATTGGCATTAAATTATAGACCTAAAATAGAGTAAGTAAAACTCACGTTAGAAATTAGGACTAAATAGGAATAATAGCTAAACTAGAGAACTTAAATAGGTAAATTAGGATTAATGGTTAGTGGGGGATTTATTAAAACAATGGTAGAAATAGGAGGGATTTATAGAATAAATAAACCAACTTTAGACATGGCATTTGGCTATATAAGCTAATCGTGTTTGAAAGTCTTAATATTTATATAATGAATGATCGAGCCTAGAAACTAACTTACGACAACGATTGAGGCAAGCGCACCTATCGAACAGTTTAGTGGCAAGATCGGGATGTCGAACCCAAGGGAACCAAAAGTACTAATACTGACTTTCTTTTTATTATTTAGTCTAAAAATTAAGGGAACTTTTGTTTAACCTAAAATTAACTAACTAATAAGCTGAAGATGCTAAGACACAGAGAAGAAATTGGGGAAAATACTTTTGGGAAAAACCATTTGATAAAGACAATATCCGAGGAATAATCCACCTAGACTTCACTTGTTATTTAAGAACTAGACGATTTATTCACTTGACTTGATCTGTAGGATTCCCTAATTTATATTAATACCTCTCTCGAGGCTACTAACGTCTAACCCTAGGTTGATTAATTGAAATCTCTTTCTAATTAAAACCCCTAGAATTGCATTAACTCAATCTGTGGACTCCCCTATTAGGTTTGACCCTAATCCGGTAGATTTTCGTCATCTTATCTCTAGGGTTGTGATTAACTCCGCTTAGCTATGCTAGATCTACTCTTAAACAGAGAATATTCCCCCACTGCTTAAGCACATCAATACTTGAATCAATATCCTAAAATATTAAAACAAGAATTAAGAACACATATTTAAAAACAAATCAAGTATTTATCATATAGTTCAGAAAACAATAACAAGATCCGTCTTAGGTTTCATCCCCTTCAGGTATTTGAGTGGTTTAGTTCATGTTTAATAAAGAATACATCTCAGAAGAAAATATAAAACAAAACATAAGAAAAACCCTAAAACCCCTTGAAGGAAATTGAAGGGAAGATCTTCCGTTTTGAGTATGACTTCGGCTTCTTGAGATGAATCGATTGGCTGTCTTCGAGTAAATCCCACAATTTGGCCTCTCTAGCTTGGCTCCTTGGCCTACCTGCACCGCCCCCTTTTAGGTCACACTTAGGGTGTTTATATAGGCTTTCGAAATGTCTTTCTTTGCCCCTAAGTATCCTAATCCGAGTGGAATTTAAACAGGTCACGTCAGGGACACGCACGTGTGGCACGCTCGTGTAAGTGAGTCCAGGCTATGTTTTGGGTCTGCTAAGGAGGCACGACCGTGTGGCTTGGTCCCTGGCTGTGTGAACTTCGTACTTTGGCCCATTTTCTCCCTTTTTTTCTCGTTCTTTTCATCCTCCGGTGCTCTCCTAAGTATAAAACATGAAATTAAAGGATTAGGAGCACCAAATTCCATAATTCGAGGGATAAATCATCCAAAAGTATGCTAAATGTGGGATTCAATTATGTATATATCATGGTTTATCAAATACCCCCACACTTAAGCATTTGCTTGTACTCAAGCCAAATTCTCAACTCACAATTAAAATGAACTTCCTCAATTCATAATATTCATCAATAGTGTTTCATCATAATTCATAGATAATTTATACATGGATAATTTTAACTCAAAGAGTCCTAAAGATTCAAACAATCTAAGTCTTTTACAGGGTTGTAATGGGGCTTGGGTTTAAAGGTGTGGATAAAGGCTGAATTAGAAGGTTAAAATCGAGATTGAATTGACAATGAAAAATGAACTAATCCTGAATAATTACATCAATTGAAAACTTGAAACACTAATAACACAAGCTTCTTCTCAGAATGTGGAATTAATTGCTGAAGCTCAAACATAGAAATAACAATGAATAATTTTCCAACGTTTTTTTTTTAAGATAAGTATTCACAATAAAAAGAAAGAACTTCAACAACTGAAATATAGAATATAGTTAGGCAACTGCTCAAAATCAAATCTTGATAAAAAAGGGAGTCAAGAAATGGTGATAACAAATACAAGATGGGTTTTGGGTTATTATTAGTGGGTGAGTCAATAAATGGTTTGTTAAGATCAAAGGGGTTCACTAGGGGTTAATTGTGAGGGTAGGCTTTTAGTGGAGTAAGTGAGTTAAATCCTAAGTGCCTGTTATCATCTCTGTATACCAAATCAATGATGTGGTCTTGACATGTATAATTGAAGCAAGTTCTAGAATAACAAATCAATGTTGACACACTCATAATCAATAAGGTGAGCAAGAAAAGAATGTATGCTCTAAAAGGCTCAAAATCTCACAAAAATTATGGGTTTTTGATATCAACCTTGTAAATTTCAAAATTTGGAAGATATAATTGGAGGACATGTATGGTTAGGTTCCATTTGTATATTTGGTGGAATCTGGCATATCTTAACCAAACCTTTTGCATGGGCTCGCCGTACACTTGTATGGTCGGGAGAGGCTTACTTGTCTTATAGTTTAGGTGCTTTATCCGTTTTTGGTTTCATTGCTTGTTGCTTTGTTTGGTTCAATAATACCGCTTATCCTAGTGAGTTTTACGGGCCCACTGGACCAGAAGCTTCTCAAGCTCAAGCATTTACTTTTCTAGTTAGAGACTAACAACTGATTGCAAAGTTGATCATTCGGACCTTTCAATTCATAGATGTGGATCTCAGACCTATGAATGGGGATATTCCCGAAACTCACAAAGAAAAAAAAGAAGTGAGTTAGACAAAAGAGAAAGCAACTTGGACAAAAGAGAAGTAACTTGGACAAAAAGAAACGAAGTGACTTAGACAAATCTTTTTGTCGATAACCTCGCACCAATCAATCGAATATTGATTAATACGTAATCGATCGAACACTACTTGAAAACGGCTCTTACGCTCGAAGCGAAATGTTCCAAATGCTCCGGAAATTCTTGCTCCCATTGGACCATTTGTATCTATATGCATTAGGATCCCGATTCATGGATCTCTCGGTCCGAGAAATAAAAATAAGAGGATCGAACCATTTCTTCTGACTCTTTTTCAAATTCGATAAATGTTGGTTGATCGTATATTTCATTATAGTTCTATGATTTAGAGTATCATTTCCTATTTGATCCATTTGAATTCCATATTCGAAGTTGCGATGGTAAAAATTAGATCTAATTAGACCACCTAACAAAATTAATTGATTTTGAAAATAGACTCATCATGCTTGATTCTCTAGTCTCCTAAAGTTTAAATCATCACTGCACAATTATCAATTACTTAATCCAAAACATATCAATAAAAATCACGAATCAAAGGAAATTTCATTCTAATTGTAATATGAGAAAATCTCTTAAGAACAAGACATAATTCAGGGATTTGAGAATAATGCAAAAAGTTAGGGACTTTTCAAAATAAAATTCACCCCCCACACTTAAAATGTACATTGCCCTCAATGTACAAAGATATATATCTAGAGATGAAAAGCATGAAATCATAAGAGATAGGGAGAAGTGAAACTTCCTGAATTTTGGATGGATTCCTTGAGTTGGCAATGTAGAAATTTGATTCAAAGGTGAAAGATAAGTTGGAGAAGGCGTCTTTGGTGGTATGGTAGCCGCCAAAAATCTCTGTGCTAGATAAAGAAATTGGAAACTCGTGAAGAATTGGCCAGGAAATAATAAGAATAATTCAAAATATACTAATTATATATTTAAAGAAAAGAAAAATAAAAAGAAAGAGTGTAAAAAGTGAAATAAGACTAAAATAAAAGATTAATGGACTGAAAAGTCCTTATTGTTAGATAGTTCATGAGGTGGGTGTGATTTCTAAGGCGTGGTGTGGTGATTCCCTAACAGCCTTTAGATCCTAAATCAATGAAAAAAAAATGTAAGAATAAAAATTAAAGACAAGAAAGATAAAGGGAAGGAAAATAAAGGAGAAGAGAAAAGAAAAAGAAAAATTAAATGGACTCAAATGACCTTGGCTCGTTGAATTAATGAAGCGGCTGGCATGAACTCATGTAAATCGGTCTCGCACGAAGAGACTATGCTATGGTCCTTTCACTTCTTCGACATGGGAATGGTGGTGTTGGCCTTACCTTTGGGTATTGAGTGATAATGGTAAAGATGGTGAAATAGAAAGAAAAGTTTTGGTGGCTAGGGTTGAGAGGAAGGGGTTTAGTGGAGAAAGTGAGAAGAAAAAGGGGGTTTATATAGAAATTGGGTTCTAGTGATTTACCACGCCAATGAACTGTGGGCGTGCTAGGTCACACGGCCGTATCGCACGGCCGTGTTATGCATCGTTCGTTTCTCCCACACCCATGTGCAGGTAGCCACACTCGTGTTGATAAAACAGTGTCGACCACGGCTGTATTGCACGGCCGTGGTGTTTAGTCGGAGCCCGTGGCTTGAATATATTTTTTTCGTCCTATTTCGTACTACCTCTGCCACGCCAATACGGAAATCCATGGTGTCCACACGGCCACGGCCACGTCCGTGTGCAAGGCCGTGTGGATGGAAATCTGTGTGGTTAGTTGTAGTTAGATGCTGAAAGTAAAAATGCAAAGAAAATAAAATAATAAAATTAATGAGGTTAATGCTCGGGTTGCCTCCCGAGAAGCACTCGTTTATAGTCTTAAGCTAGATTTAACCCTCATTCGCATAATCATGGTGGTTTGAGGAGTTGAAAATCCTTTCTCATGCTATCAGTTCTATTATCAATATATAGTTCAAGTCGAGTAGCATTTAGTTTAAAAGTGCCGAATATAGGATTACTTACCTCGACTATTCCGTAAGGGAAGACATTGAGTACCTTAAAAGGGATTTCTTCGTTTGTATCTAGGCTTGAGGTTTGTCCCATCTTTAGGTTTAGCCAGCAATACCTGATCCCCGATCTGAAATTAGTTTGTCCCATCTTTAGGTTTATCATGGAGTTGCTTCGATTTTGCTTCGTGTATTCCTAGTTTCTCTTTGAAATGTGTCTTCCACTCATCTTGTTCATCGATCTGAAGCCTTCGTTCCTTGTGAGTTATTTCTTTGTTGGTATGAGGTCTAGATTCTGGCTCAATTGTGTAGTTCCGTGGTGCTTCCTAAAAAGAAGGTTTAACCGAATGGTCATTAATAAAATTAATTTTCTCACCTTGATTACTTGATGTCCTAGACGAGTCCAGAGCCTGTAAACTGATTGATTCGTCACCTACACAGAGTATGAGTTCTCCTGTACCAACATCAATTTTAGTCCTGGCAGTTGCTAAAAAGGGTCTTCCTAAAATTAAAGGAATATTATTGTCATCATCCATGTCTAAAACGACAAAGTCTACTGGAATACGAATTTATCAATTTTCACGAGAACATATTCGATTATACCCCTAGGAATTCTAATAGTTTTATCAGCTAATTGAATGCTCATCCTAGTTTGTTTGGGTTTCCCTAGACCTAGTTGTTTAAACATTTTATAAGGCATAAATGTTATGCTTGCCTCTAAATCAGCTAAAGCATTACCAACAGATAAACTACCAATTAAACATGGAATTGTAAAACTCCTTGGATCTTTTAATTTTCGTGGTAGTTTATTTTGCAACATTGCTGAGCACATTGCGTTTAGTTCCACATGCGACTCCTCATCTAACTTCCGTTTGTTTGTTAAAAGCTCTTTTAAAAATTTCCTTGAATCTATCATCTGTAAAAGAGCTTCAAGAAACGGTAAGTTAATATGTAATTTCTTTAAAAGTTTAAGAAATTTACCGAATTGTTCATCTGTGTTGTCTTTCTTCATCACATTGGGGTATGGCACACGAGGTTGGTACTCTTTAATTACTGGTTTTGGGTTGTCATGGTTTACCTCAACTTTACCTTCCTCTACCACTTTCTCTTGCCTTACTTTGGGCTCATCTAACCCTTCACTATCATGAGTTGTTACGGCTTGAAGTTGCTCCTTCGGGTTAGTTTCAGTGTTGGTTGGCAGGCTGCCTTGTGATTGTTTAGAGAACTGCTTAGCAAGTTGCCCTAGTTGGTTCTCGATCCGTTGAATTGATGCTTGTTGATTTTTGAGTGCTGTCTCAGCGTTTTGGAAACGGGTTTCTGACACTGCTATAAATTTCGTTAATATCTCTTCAAGGTTCGACTTCTTTTCTTGTAAGTAAGGTTACTGTTGGAAGCCTGGGAGGGGTTGTTGTTTTGGGTTTCCTTGGCCACCCCATGAGAAATTGGGGTGGTTCCTCCAACCTGGATTGTAAGTATTACTATAAGGGTTATTTTGAGGTCTAAAATTGTTACCCATATAGTGAGCTTGCTTGTTTTTAGCGCTTGGGTTGTAAGGCGGATATTCTGTATTGTTCATCCCTCCTCCATTCGTTTCGTATTGCATCACTAAATGTACATGCGAAGAACCACATAAACCATCAATTTTCTCAGTCAAAAGTTCTACCTGGTTTGATAGCATGGTTACTGCGTCGAGGTTGAAAACACTGGTGGCTTTTGTTGGCCTTATCCTCGTGACTTGCCACTGGTAGTTATTCAGTGACATCTCTTCAATGAATTCATAGGCAGCCTTCGGTGTTTTTTATTCAAAGTTCCATCGGCGGCTGAATCAATCAATTGTCTGGTTGAGGGGTTCACACTATTGTAAAAGGTTTGGACTTGTAGCCACAAAGGTAATCCATGGTGTGGGCACCTTCTCAATAGATCCTTGTATCTCTCCAAAATGCATCGTAAAGTGTCTCTAAATCCATCTGTACAAAAGAAGAGATATCATTCCTCAACTTAGTCGTTTTAGTCGGTGAAAAATATTTTAACAAAAAAATTTCGGTCATTTGTTCCCATGTAGTGATTGATCCTCGTGAAAAAGAATTCAACCATTGTTTAGCTTTATTCCTTAAAGAAAAGGGAAATAACGGAAGACGGATGGCATCATCAGAAACACCATTTATTTTGAAAGTATCACAAAATTCTAGGAAATTTGCCAAGTGATTATTTGGATCTTCATCCTGCAAACCATCAAACTGAACAAATTGCTGTATCATCTAAATTGTGTTAGGTTTTAGTTCAAAATTATTTGCAGCAATAGCAGGTCTAACAATATTTGACTCAGTTCCTGTTAAATTAGGTTTAGCATAATCATACATAGTTCGAGGAGCATGATTTTCAGCCACCTCCGGACGTAGCAGATTATTCTCAGCCATCTCTTCGGTAGTATTAATTTCGTCTTCTTTCTCTTCTTGTATTTATTGTAGGCTTCTCCTTATTTCTCTTCGGTTTCTGCGAGCTGTGCTTTCAATTTCACTATCGTAAAGTAGCGGTCCTGACGGGTTTCTTCTAGTCATAAACAAGAATACCTGCCAGAAGCAAAGAAGAAAATTTAGAAAAGTAAAAATAAAATTTAATTGCAAAAATAAAATATGGCTAAAGTAATAAAAATTGAGCGTTCTTAATATTTCAGTTCCCTGGCAATGACGCCAAAAACTTGATCATGTGTCTGAAAGTTTTAATATTTATATATTGAATGATCGAGCCTAGAAACTAACTTACAACAACGATTGAGGTAAGTGCACCTATCGAACAGTTTAGTGGCAAGACCGGGATGTCGAACCCAAGGGAACCAAAAGTACTAATACTGACTTTCTTTTTATTATTTAGCCTAAGAATTAAGGGAACTTCTGTTTAACCTAAAATTAACTAACTACTAAGCTGAAGATGCTAAGACACAGAGAAGGAATTGGGGAAAGTACTTTTGGGAAAAACCAATTGATAAAGACAATATCCGAGGAATAATCCACCTAGACTTCACTTGTTATTTAACTCTGAACCAGACGATTTATTCCTTGACTTGATCCGTAGGATTCCCTAATTTATATTAATACCTCTCACGAGACGACTAACGTCTAACCCTAGGTTGATTAATTGAAATCTCTTTCTAATTAAAACCCCTAGAATTGCATTAACTCAATCTGTGGACTCCCATATTAGGTTTGACCCTAATCCGGCAAATTTTTGACATCCTATCTCTAGGGTTGCGATCAACTCTACTTAACTATGCTAGATCTACTCTTAAACAGGAAATATTCCTCCACTGATTTAGCACATCAATACTTGAATCAATATCCTGAAATATTAAAACAAGAATTAAGAACACATAGTTAAGAACAAATCAAGTATTTATCATATAGTTCAGAAAATAATAACAAGATCCGTCTTAGGTTTCATCCCCTTCAGCTATTTGAGGGGTTTAGTTCATGTTTAATAAAGAATACATCTCAGAAGAAAATATAAAACAAAACATAAGAAAACCCTAAAACCCCTTGAAGGAAATTGGAGGGAAGATCTTCCGTCTTGAGTATGACTTTGGCTTCTTGAGATGAATCAACTGGCCGTCTTCGAGTAAATCCCATAATTTGGCCTCTCTGGCTTGGCTCCTCGGCCTACCTGCACTACCCCCTTTTAGGTCACACTTATGGTGTTTATATAGGCTTTCGGAATGTTTTTATTTTCCCCTAAATATTCTAATCCGAGTGGAATTCAAATAGGTCACGTCAGGGGCACGCCCGTGTAAGTCGAGTCCAGGCCGCGTG
Organism: Gossypium bickii; assembly: GCA_025503065.1. NCBI lineage: Eukaryota > Viridiplantae > Streptophyta > Magnoliopsida > Malvales > Malvaceae > Gossypium > Gossypium bickii. Next base: position 96,377,332 of record CP106714.1, on the reverse strand, counting down.
GCTTGGTCCCTGGCCATATATATTTCGTACTTTGGCCCATTTTCTCTGTTTTTGGCCCATTTCTCGTTCTTTTCATCCTCTGGTGCTCTCCTAAGTATAAAACATGAAATTAAAGGATTAGGAGCACCAAATTCCACAATTCGGGGGATAAATCATCCAAAAGTGTGCTAAATGTAGGATTAAAATATGTATATATCACAGTTTATCATAAGCCAACACTGCTGATTTTCTTCCTCACATTTTCGATTTCTTCATTTTATTATTTTATTTATTTTCACACTTTCTTCATTTCAAAAATTTGTTGCGTCTGGTAATTGGTTTTCTCTTAAAATGTTTCTACACATGGTATTTTCGAGGCAACCAAGCATCACTTCTGTAACAGCCCATTTTTCTATGGTGTCAAAAATAGTCGGGCCCACAAATCTGACAAACGAATAATTAGGTTTTATTAAAGTTTGAATTGGCAATTTATGCTATTTGAACGAATAATTAGGTTCTAGTGATATGACCCTAAGGTCAAGTGGTTTTAGAAAATGAAGTATCAAGACCTCGTTTCTATAAATCGAGTTGAAAATATTTTATTAAATATTCATGGAGTGTTATTAAGGTTGCATTAAATTTTCGTTAAAAAATTTTAATGTTTAGATAGTTAATTAATTGAAAATGACTAAATTATAAAAGTTACAAAAGTTGAATTCTATTTGTTAAATGGATCAATTAACTTGGAAAGGGTGAATTAATGGACTTGAATGGTAATTATACCATCTTTAAAGTGAGTGGATAATCATGGATAGGTTGCATGGTAAATTTTATGAATTTTAAAGGTTATATTAGTAATTAAATAATTAAAACTAAAATAAACCTAACTAACTGACCATCTTCTTCATTCTTTATTGTTTTTCAACCGAATGGCTATGATGAGGGGAGGAAAAGCATTCAGCCAAATTGGTTTTGGGTGCATGGTCAATATTTTGATCCCCTTTTTAATTATTTTTATTTTTTTTGTTATCGTATTAACTCAATCTAGCTAACCCGGGGGTCAATTTGTTAAATTTTCAAATGTTATGGGATGTACCATTAATGAATTTGAGATCTTCTTGGTTGCTAGATAGGACTATTTTGTAAAGTAATTTTTGGTAATTTTAATGTTTAAGGACTAAAATGTGAAATTAGTAAAAGTACAAGGACTTGCTATAAAAGAATAGTAAATATGGGCTGTGATAGGGTTCCAAACAATTCAGCTAATCATGAAATTTAATAAAAATAGTTAATTTGCATGTTTTCGGCTTAGCAACTATATTGTACAAAAGTAACATGTTGGGGCCAATTTTATAAAAATATAAAAAGGACTTAATTGCATAAAATGAATTGATTTCTCTGTTAGAATTAGTGAATTGAATGGAATTATTGTTTTAGATCAAGAATGAGTGGAAAATCGAGTAGAAGAGAAAATTACCAAATAGCCCTATACTTAGTCATTGCTGCAATTTAGTCAGGTAAGTTTGTATGAACTGTAATCATTATAATGTTATTTAAATTAAATGTTTACTATGTTGTTTTTAATGTAAATGAATCAATATATATGAAAATTTATCCACCTTATGATGAATTGACGGATATCAAGTCCCGGTTGAACCTTAAGAATTCTTAGGATACAAATGACATGTCATTAGGGATTTCATGATTTGGGTGCTAGTCTTGAATCTCCTACTGATGGCTGAGGTCCTGCATTTGTTATGAATTCTCCACAGCTCGTGTGAACAACATCGTATAGCTTACATTTTGATCCACAACTTGTGTGAGCATTGATGTAAAGGAAATGTTACGGTTATATGTAAAGGCACACTTCATGTGAGCTTTCCCGAGTATCCGATGTAATTCTAGATGGTTCAACGAGTAAGAAAAGGAATAGAACGGTAAGTGACTTAATGGAAAGGTTCATAACTGTACGGAAAAGTTGATACTTATGTACTCTATCTTATGAAATCTATTTATGTTATAAACGAGTTTATATTATGGTTAATGAATCTACTAACATGTGAGCTTGATGATGCTTGAATAGGCTTATATAAACTCATGGTATTAGAAACAGTAAGTAAGCCAATGGAATGAAACATGATCGGATGCTAACAATGATGAATTAAATGTTATGTTTATATATATATGGTTGGTTTCATATGTATCATGAACAAGTATGCTAACTTGTGAGTTTGATGGTGTTATATAGACTTTTATTAAGCTTATGACATTGGTAAAGGTTTATACTTTATTGAAATGGTATGTTAAGTTTAAAGTTTATACGGGCTTACTAAGCATTCATTGCTTCAGTAGTTATTTTCCTTTGCTTTACAGATTATCAGAAGCTCGATTTGGATGGAAGCTCATCGGAAACCTATCACGCTATCCAGTAGACAAGTCAGTAGTTTTTCAGTAATTTGGTTAAGGTTTATAATGGCATGTATTGAGTGTTTTGTAGTGGTGTTAATGATGTTTAGCATGTATAAGCTTTGGTAAGCTATGATGGTTTAGTACACTTTGATGCATAACTAAGTTATGTTGTTTTGGTAACCTTAAAGTGCTTGTGTATAAGATTCTCTTAGCATGTTGATGATGGTTTGAAAATGGTTATTTGTGACATGTTTTAGTTCATATTTGAACTAGGTTAGTATGTATGGAAATGGAAATATTAACATGTATATGGTAGTTTATAATGGTGTTTCTTGATGAATATGTAAAGGTAATTTGGTATGTTTGTGTCTTAATGTTAATATATAGTTGACAGACTTATAATACCTGTTTAGGTAAGTCCTTTTGGTCACTTTTAAGAATTGATGTGAATGGTATATTGGTACAAGATTTTGGTTTGGAAATGGTCAATTATGATGTGTTTAGGCACATATTAGAGTGAAGCCTTTATGCATGGAATTAGGAAATGTTTACATGTTTTGGTAAACATTGTGTTCTTATAATTGTGGTGCCTTTGAATGGCATATTGCTTAGTTGAATTAGGACTTTGAAATGACATTTTGATGTGTGATTGGATGATGTTTAGGTCCCCTTGAATGTGTGTTTAAATAGTTCAAAAAATTATGTATAAAATGGTTTTGAAATGGTTTGATTTTAGGTAAATTTAGGTCCACATGGCCAGAGACACAGGCGTGTGAGGCACACGTCCTGGTGACACGGCCGTGTGTCATATGATGATTCCTTAGTGTTCAAGTCAGTGAGTTACACGGCCTAACACACGGCCTGGCACATGGGCGTGTGGGGCAACTTAGAGAGTTACACGGGCTGGGACACGGGTGAGGACACGGGCTGGGACACGACCGTGTCCCTAGTTCAAAAGTTACACAGCCTGAGACATGGGCATGTGTGTCAGCCGTGCGAGGCACACGGCCGTGTGACCCTTGGTTTGCAAATTTTGTATGTTTTTCCTAAACTTTTCAAATTATTTCAAATTAGTCCTAATTTGTTTCTAAGATATTTTTAGGGCCTCGAAGGCTCGATTTAAAGACAATACGCATGTGAATGAATGGATTATGATACATTTAAATTATTGAATACAATGATGTTTAAATGTTTTTGATTGTTTGGTAATGCTCTGTAACCCTGATTTAGTGACGGAGACAGGTTATAGGTGTTACAACTTCCTTCTTTAGTTTCTCAAGTAAAACACCATTTTTCTCTTAAGCTTTGGTTCAGTTATTGAACGGACCACTCGGGAGTCACGAGGGATAGCAAGATCGAAGGTAAATAATTTATTTTCATATTAAATTTGCATGAAATGCTTTTGACTAAAGTATCTACAGTTTAGATATGAAATATAAAATAATCTTTGTTTTTTTTTTAATGATTCAACTTCATGAAAATGGTGGTTTGAAGCTGGCGAAGCTAAGAAATGTTGTTTAAAATGGTTTTATTCTTGAGGAAGACGATGAACAGTTACTGATTTCTAAAGAAAAGAGTTAGGTGAGATTAACATTAAATTAACAACATGGATTTACAAATATATGTAAGTTAGTAGGGTTAAGAGAGAAAATAAGGCAAGTAATAGCATAGTAAAAATTTATCAAAATTAGCATAAATAGTGAGCTGTTGTTGAGCTAAGAATGAATTAAATTATTTTAAACAATTATGTGATAAGTATTTGTTTGTGCAAAGCTAAAATACTGAAGGAGCATCGACTAACAGAGACAAAGGAAAGGAGAAGATCACATAGTTGACGTTATGGTGAAGAAAGGTGAGTACTTTGTATATTGCACTTGAAAGTAAGATCGCACTCTGCTGGAAGCCAAGTATAACATGCAAATCCATACATATGTTATGAGTCTATTTGTATGTGATCCTACAGGCTATGCCAGCCTTGATAAATGCGTAGGTTCTGCTAAATATAATGTATGCATGTGTCTAGGGTTATGTTAAATATACATTATATATAGGCTCCTAAAGTTTGTTTATACAATATAATTGTACGTACTGTTATATATAGTATAAAGGTGTTTATGGGTTTTAATTTATATAATATATAAACATGAGTAAAAAGGGTACTATTATATACATTGAATGCATGCGTAGGTCTTATTATAAACAATATATATATCTTTGCATTAAAAGGTTTTGTATTATTTATATAAATGTATACACGCGGTGTGCGAACCTTAAATCTACTATGTTGTGTGTGTACCAAGGTATTATGAGGACCCACATTGCATGCGAACATATGTCATATGCAAACCTTGTTATTTTATGCTTGATGTTCTGTATATGTGTGTAACGCCCCAAAAATCTAAGTATCTATTTTTGTATATTTTGAACACAAGTACCTGTTTGCTTCTTTGGTTGAGTGATTTGGCTGTGTTTGGGAGTGTTTGAGAAGTCCTGGGTTCAAGTCTGGGCTTGTGCAAAAGTTTTGTTTTTAGGGAATAAAACCCTTGCTTATAGTTAGTAAGCTTTTAAATTATTGTGGGTAAAGCATGACATAAAAAGCCTGCTGGTCTAGGGGGTAAGTGGCGTGTTATCTATGCCAGTGATCTAAGGTTCGAATCTTGCTGGAGGCAAGGGAGTGTTTATTTTGCTGCTATGCCGTGGGGGTGTTGGAGTTTGACTGAAACACTTAAGTGGCTGAAGAGAATTCGAATTGAGTGGTTGAGGGGAGGTGTGATCAGGTAGAGAGATTTGAGGAGGGATTTTAGGAGAAAATCAAGGGAAGTGAGGGGAAAGGTAGAAGTGTGCCAAAAGTGGACTCTGGCACTCAAGAAATTCGGCCAGAGTGGTATATTGTTCATTTGGTATGCCTCATTTCGGTTTTGGATTGCTTTTTCTCTCTTTGGCCGAATGTAGTAGGAGTTTGTGGCATATTGTTAACTTGGTAAGTTTTGTTACCCGATGGTAACATCTTTGAAAAAAACGCGTACGAGTAAAATTTTGAAAAACGTTACTTTTACCGGTTTGTTTAACAGTTTATAAGTTCGTTAGTAATATAATAGAAATAAGGTAAAAGTAACCGCTTAAACATCCACAATAATAACTAGCGGCCATATTACAAACCGAATTTAAAATTTAGCAATTAGTAAACTTTAACGATACGAAATAAAATTTCAAGTCCAAAGAACAAGCATGCCCGCCTCGAGTCCTCTCCGGCTCCATCTCCGCGATCTACTCACCTGTAAAATGATAGGGGAAAGGGGGGGTGAGTCACCAAGACTCCGTGCATAGTTATTACACATGTCTCCACATATGGGCTTAGCCCATATCCACACAGTCCATACACATGAATATGCAATTATAAGCCCAACCCATCCTAAGTCCATCCGTTACTCCTACCTTAGCAGACTCCCTGCTCAAGGCCGTGGCTAATCCACCGATCACATAGTGATCCACATATCTTACCTTGGCAGACTTACTGCTCAAGGCCGTGGCCGAGCCACCGATCCCATAGGGATCCCACATATCAATCAGTCCATGGTGATGCACACAGCTATCAACCGCCGAGATGGGCACCTAGCCAACACCTCCCTTGATGAAGCACATAGCTAACATCAAGCGCTAATGTAGCACAAGGCTACCATTAGACCATGTACATAGCGTACACCCTTTCCTCCAATAGTCACATCCCAAGTCCCATGCATATACATATATATGTACCATGGCAACATATTACTCGAAACAAATATATATCACATGCCATCGCATTTTATACATTCATCAATAATCATTTATATCACTGAAAGGTTAATACCATAACCACTAACCTGATCATTCGATCACCCACCTTAGGCATCCATCATCTTAGCCCTTATTTCGACTAACATGCACAACATATACATTTACATATAACACATATAAACAAGCAAGAGAACAGCGCGATAACTACGTACCTGATTACTAACAGCGTTATGCCCTCAATCCCAAAACTATCTGCCTACTTTGCTATTCGGACGCTGGCCCACACCCCGGCGGCCAATCTCGCACCGCCGAGACAGATCGTTTCTTAAATTTCGAAATAGGGACCTTCACTTTTTCTTCTTGACTGGTATTTGCCTCCATCATAACACTTAATTAGCATATCAAATTAGTCACTAAGTTATAACCAAAAATCAACCAAATCCAAACTTATCGAATGCCCTTACCAAAACGATCTCGAATCCCGAAAGCTTGCTTACCCCAGTCGACTAGCCCCTTGAGCACTTTAATTCCGAAAGACTCCTTTGATGCTCCTTAACACTCGCTTATCCAAAACCCGAATACTTGCTTACTCCCGAAGATATCGAAATCCCTTGAATAGTCGAAACCAAGAGATCCCTCCAAGGTCCCTTAACGCTGGCTACACACCAAAGAACACGAGATTATGGCATTTGCCCAACCTTAGACCAAAGCACAATCACTATTTCGGCATACTAAAAGAGTAGGGAGGAAACCGATAAATGATAAAAGAACACTTACCATCCACGTGCTTTGAAGAGATTGAAAGAAGAGTAGGTTCGGCTACTCCACAAGGATATTCCGGCTTCTAACACTTGTGACAAAAGTAGGAGAATAAAACACCCTTGATATCCAGCTATGGCTACCAATGAAGGTAAAACATTTAACTATCAAAAAGGATTGGTAGGAGATTGAGGTTATAGGAAAGAAAAGAGGAATGGAAGAGTGTTTGGAAGAAAACGGCAATGGTGAAAGAATGGAGTTTCGGTTGAACAACAAGAAAGAACAAGAATGAAATCAATATTTGCTAGCCGAAATGCTCTCTAGCTCCCTCAAAACCGAAACTCAACTCCCCTAAGTCCCTATTTCGGCCATGCAAAAATGGGGGAAGAAAGAAAATTCAAAGAAGCATTTTCGGCTATGCTTCCTCAAACACAAAGCCGACCAAAGGAGTCCCCTAAGCATGCTCCATTCCCCATGCACAAGACCCATTCTCTGTTGCTCCCCATGCCATTGTGATAATGCAATATTATTACATATCACCCATAAAGCCAAGACAATTTTTAACAAATTGTTCCCATCCTTCCAAAATAAAATAAAATCCATCCCATGCATAAAATAACTAACTCATACTTCCTAATAAAATAAAACTCCCCATACTTAAAATAATAATAATAATAATAAATATAACAACTATCCCATACCTCCCATAACAAATAAAATAAATAAATAAATAAAAAAAGAAAAAGAAGCAACACCCATGCTGCATGCGTGCATGCCCCATGCAGGCCACTACCCACACCTGCACAAAAAGAAAAACCCCAGGTGCAGCCCCCAGGTCTCGAACTCGAGACCTGGAGAGAATTCCCCAAGCTTCCAGCCACTCTTCTAACGCGCCTTTCATGCCATAACTCGTCGCGACATTCTTTTAAACTATCCTTCGCTGGCTCCTTATGCTTTAGCGCTAAAAGCAAAAACAAAACGCCTCAAGCACGACCCCCAGGACTCGAACACGAGTCCTCCTAGCCGCAACCCTCAAGCAACGTCCTTAGCCACTCCACCCATGTGCTTTCTTGTGACATAATTCCGCCCCGATTTATTATAAAGCCTCCTTACCTTGCTCCCCTTCAGCGCCAAAAACAAAACTCCCAATTGCAATACATGTAGCTCGAACTCTTGCCCTCCTAAAGTACCCTAGCGCCCCAAGCCACTTTGCCAAATTATTCCTTATGCAATAAACCCCACATAATTTCTTTTAAGGCCTCTTTTCCTATTTTCCTCTTTTTAACCTAAAATTCCAAAAATTTTCCAAAGCTTCCATTTTAGTCCTCGAGCTTTAAGAACTCCTAAAACACCTCCAAACCACTCTTAAAGCCTACTAACACTTGAGTTATGCTCCAAACGCACAACCCCTAATTTAGGATGTTACAATTCTACCCCCTTTAAAAATAATTTCATCCTCGAAATTACTTACTAACGAACATCCGCACATCCTAACTTACCACACTTACTCCACTGCTGCGCACTCTGATCCTAAGGAACTATCATACTTCCTAAACACATTCTCTAAGTTCACAATCAAGGTTCTATACTTCACTAGCATACAAATACGAACTATCTCATAACAATCCAGACAATAAAGAGATTCCAGAATTAGGGAACATACCCGTTATCTCATCTTGGATCTGAACCTTCAGCACCTCTTCTTGGAGTTTCACGTCCTTGACCTCGAGCCCTATCCATCACTTGAGGACAGTCTTTAATCAAGTGAGACTTAGACTTACACCTAAAACATTCTCGCTTCCGGTTCCAACACTCGCCGACATGATATCTTCCACACTGAGCACACGGACGGCTCCGATTCTCGGCTGCATGCGCACGCACGCACGTGCACTTCTCGATCCTTGGTCTTTTCTGAACATCTTCAACCGATGCTGACGGTCTAAAACTTCTCTTATTCCCATTTCTATTCTTCTCTCGGTTCTCTCTTACAGCCCTCTTAACTTCCTCAGCGATCCGAGCTTTCTCCACTAGAATGGCGAAGTCTCTTTCTCTGTGCGGAGCAATCAACTCTCGTAACTCGTCTCGTAGCCCATCTTCAAATCGGACACACCTTTCGTAATCAGTAGCCACGATCCCTTTGGCGTACTGACTTAACCGCACAAATTCTGCTTCATACTCTGCCACCGACTTGCTTCCTTGTACCAAGTTTAAAAACGCCTTCCTTTGCGAGTCCAAGTAGCTGGCTCCTACGTACTTTCCTTCAAACTTAAGCTTAAAATACTCCCAATCCACTTGATCTGCCGGAACACCTTGCCTGACAGTGAGCCACCATCGATAAGCCTCATCTCGGAACAACGAGACAGCACCTTTCAGCTTTTCCCCATCAGTACAGTCCAAATCATCCATAATTCTCTCGACTGCCTCCAACCAATACTCCGCTACATTCGGAGCTACTCCCGATACTCCTCTAAAAACTTCGGCTCCGTTCGACCTAAGCCTTTCCGATACTGACTTCCGAGCTCTATTTCCCACATTAGCTCCTGCTACTCGCTCTAGCACTCATAACATGGCCTGCGATACTGCGTCATCCTCTTCCATCTGATTTTGATCCTCTGCGTCCACTGCTGGCGGCGGCACTTCGTTTTCTGACCCATGGCCAGACCCTACCGATTCTGATGCTGCCATTCTACCTCTACCGCGTCCACGACGACCGGGTCCCCTAGAACTCATTTCTATCGTCGCGACTTATCTGATTAAGAAGTTTTATGCATTAGTACTTTGGTTCCACTGATTGACCCCGAACAATTTTATGAAATAAAGTTCTAGAAGTGGTTCTTTCGATCGCACAAAGGTTTAGTTCAAGTTCACTATTCTAATTCAGGGAGTCACATTCATTCCTCAATAGAGGCACACTCATTCATCAACAAGAACACATTCATTCAGTGGTATCTACCACACACATTCACTATTCAGATCACCTCAATGGTCAGAGGTACTTACTCGAGCGGATCGGTGCCGGAGACTCGGTGCCATGCTGTTTAAAACAAAACCATTTCCATAATATTTCATAGAGACTTATCAAGAAAACATTTTTGGGCCTTGGGCCCCCACAGCTGAGTTTTGAACCGGGCTCTGATACCAATTTGTAACACCCCAAACCTGGCCACGAGCCTTGACCGGATCTGGTATGTCACAGAGTAAAAACGTTTTGAAAGATTTGGGTTAACAGTGTAAATCTGAAAATATTGTTGAAGTTATAAAATGGTGTTTGCTAAAACTCATGTGGGATTGATTTTTCTTTTATAAACATAGTCGAGTTGAAACCTTTGAAAACATTGGATCGTGTTAAAATTTTAGAACCATCAGAGTTATTGTTAACTTGGTAAGTTTTGTTACCCGATGGTAACATCTTTGAAAAAAACGCGTACGAGTAAAATTTTGAAAAACGTTATTTTTACCGGTTTCCTTAACAGTTTATAAGTTCGTTAGTAATATAATAGAAATAAGGCAAAAGCAACTGCTTAAACATCCACAATAATAACTAGCGGCCATATTACAAACCAAATTTAAAATTTAGCAATTAATAACTTTAACGGTACGAAATAAAATTTCAAGTCTAAGGAACAAGCATGGCCGCCTCGAGTCCTCTCCGGCCCCATCTCCGCGATCTACTCACCTGTAAAATGATAGGGGAAAGGGGGGTGAGTCACCAAGACTCCGTGCATAGTTATTACACATGTCTCCACATATGGGCTTAGCCCATATCCACACAGTCCATACACATGAATATGCAATTATGAAGCCCAACCCATCCTAAGTCCATCCGTTAGTCCTACCTTAGCAAACTCCCTGCTCAAGGCTGTGGCTAATCCACCGATCACATAGTGATCCACATATCTTACCTTGGCAGACTTACTGCTCAAGGCCGTGGCCGAGCCGCCGATCCCATAGGGATCCTACATATCAATCAGTCCACGGTGATGCACACAGCTATCAATCGCCGAGATGGGCACCTAGCCAACACCTCCCTTGATGAAGCACATAGCTAACATCAAGCGCTAATGTAGCACGAGGCTACCATTAGACCACGTACATAGCGTACACCCTTTCCTCCAATAGTCACATCCCAAGTCCCATGCATATATATATATGTACCATGGCAACATATTACTCGAAACAAATATACATCGCATGCCATCGCATTTTATACATTCATCAATAATCATTTATATCATTAAAAGGTTAATACCATAACCACTAACCTGATCATTCGATCACCCACCTTAGGCATCCATCATCTTAACCCTTATTTCGGCTAACATGCACAACATATACATTTACATATAACACATATAAACAAGCAAGAGAGCAGTGCGATAACTACGCACGTGATTACTAACAGCGTTATGCCCTCAATCCCGAAACTATCACTAAGCGATACTACGGCTATCTGCCTACTTTGTCGTTGTTGACGCCGCCCACACCCGCGCCAATCTCGCACCGCCGAGACAGATCGTTTCTTAAATTTTAGAATAGGGACCTCCCCTTTTTCTTCCTGACTGGTATTTGCCTCCATCATAACACTTAATTAGCATATCAAATTAGTCACTAAGTTATAACCAAAAATCAACCAAATCCAAACTTATCGAATGCTCTTACCAAAACGATCTCGAATCCCGAAAGCTTGCTTACCTCAGTCGACTAGCCCCTTGAGCACTTCAATTCCCGAAAGACTCCTTTGATGCTCCTTAACACTCACTTATCCAAAACCCGAATACTTGCTTGCTCCCGAAGATATCGAAATCCCTTGAATAGTCGAAACCAAGAGATCCCTCCAAGGTCTCTTAACGCTGGCTACACACCAAAGAACACGAGATTATGGCATTTGGCCAACCTTAGACCAAAGCACAATCACTATTTTGGCATACTAAAAGAGTAGGGAGGAAACCGATAAATGATAAAAGAACACTTACCATCCACGTGCTTTGAAGAGATTAAAAGAAGAGTAGGTTAGGCTACTCCACGAGGATATTCCGGCTTCTAACACTTGTGACAAAAGTAGAAGAATAAAACACCCTTGATATTCGGCTATGGCTACCAATGAAGGTAAAACATTCAACTATCAAAAAGGATCGGTAGGAGATTGAGGTTATAGGAAAGAAAAGAGGAATGGAAGAGTGTTTGGAAGAAAACGGCAATGGTGAAAGAATGGAGTTTCGGTTGAACAACAAAGAAAGAACAAGAATGAAATCAATATTTGCTAGCCAAAATGCTCTCTAGCTCCTCAAAACCAAAACTCAACTCCCTAAGTCCCTATTTCACCATGCAAAAATGGGGAAGAAAGAAATTTCAAAGAAGCATTTTCGGCTATGCTTCCTCAAACACAAAGCCGATTTAAATGAGTCCCCTAAGCATGCTTCATTCCCCATGCACAAGACCCATTCTGCCGTTGGTCCCCATGCCATTGTGATAATGCAATATTATTACATATCACCCATAAAGCCAAGACAATTTTTAACAAATTGTTCCCATCCTTCCAAAATAAAATAAAATCCATCCCATGCATAAAATAACTAACCCATACTACCTAATAAAATAAAACTCCCCATACTTAAAATAATAATAATAATAATAATAATAATAATAATAATAATAATAAATATAACAACTATCCCATACCTCCCATAACAAATAAAATAAATAAATAAATAAAAGAAAAAGAAGCAACACCCATGCTGCATGCGTGCATGCCCCATGCAGGCCACTACCCACGCCTGCACAAAAAGAAAAACCCCAGGTGCAGCCCCTAGGTCTCGAACCCGAGACCTGGAGAGAATTCCCCAAGCTTCCAGCCACTCTTCTAACGTGCCTTTCATGCCATAACTCGTCGCGACATTCTTTTAAACTATCCTTCGTTGGCTCCTTATGCTTTAGCGCTAAAAGCAAAAATAAAACGCCTCAAGCGTGATCCCCAGGACTTAAACACGAGTCCTCTTAGCCGCAGCCCTCATGCAACGTCCTTAGCCACTCCACCCATGCGCTTTCTTGTGACATAATTCCGCCCCGATTTATTATAAAGCCTCCTTACCTTGCTCCCCTTCAGCGTCAAAAACAAAACTCCCAATTGCGATACATGCAGCTCGAACTCTTGCCCTCCTAAAGTACCCTAGCGCCCCAAGCCACTTTGCCAAATTATTCCTTATGCAATAAACCCCACATAATTTCTTTTAAGGCCTCTTTTCCTATTTTCCTCTTTTTAACCTAAAATTCCAAAAATTTTCCAAAGCTTCCATTTTAGTCCTCGAGCTTTAAGAACTCCTAAAACACCTCCAAACCACTCTTAAAGCCTACTAACACTTGAGTTATGCTCCAAACGCACAACCCCTACTTTAGGATGTTACAGATTAACTGGGAATTATTTATCAAGTGTAGGTTTCAAGGGTGTGGGTGGTTTTCTCAACAAATAGAAACTAGGTGTGTAACAGTACTCTAACAAACGATATCAGTGAAATGCCGAAAAGTGCGTAAACACTACACAAATCGCAAACCGACAAAAGCCAAAAAAAATATGGCAATTGACGCTAGACGAGCGTGCGCTCGCTCGTGTGGTAAATCGAACGCATAAAACGTGGGCATTTTACTGTTGAGGCCACCATGAGCGATTTCGTGGTCTTAGGCCGTTTTGGGCCACGTTGGGCCAAAATGGGTTATGTAGGGCCAACGTCTTGTAGGCCACACACGGGTAAACCACACGTACGTGTGGAGAAAATTGGGCCAAATTGTGTAATTTTCATGACTGTGACCAATTATGGGCTACGTGAGCTGCACGAGCGTGTGGGCCCACATTATGAGCCTTGGGCCCATTTTTAATGTTTGACTGTTAAGGTTGCACGGGTCGCCCGAGACGACTGTGAACCTACTGATGGCTCAATAAGTATACCTGGACCCCCAAACTAATATAAAAATAACTGTTACGCCCCTATATGGTAAAAATGACTACTATGCCCCTATGTGGTAAAAATGACTGTTATGCGCTTATGTTATAAAATTACTGTATGTTTTATGTTATGCATGACTGTATATGAGCATGCCACAATATATATGTTGCATACATGTATGATATGTTGCTTGGGATGGGATTATTATGGTTGGAGGAAGTGTACTATACTGGCAGCTCTGCTGCAAATACTGTTTAGTGCCGCAACCGGTGCTAATTTTGGAGTTTAGGGATGGGTGGGTGATTTTATCCCCACATGGTGTGTTGGGCTGGACGAAGTGGAGTGTATAGACTGGTTGGGTAGGATTTCTGATTGCATGTTTGAACTGTTACTGATATTGTAATGGACTAAGGCCCACACTGATACTGATACTGTAATGGGCTAAGGCCCACATTGATACTGATATTGTAATGGGCTAAGGCCCAACTGAACTGTTATTGATTTGGGCTTAGGCCCAGACTGCACTTGCATGATTGGTTATTTTCTTACATGGGGTTACACACTGAGTTTTCATAAACTCACCCCTCTGTTTATCTTACAGGTAATCCCCAATCTTAGGCCGATCGGTGCTGCGAGGGGCTCGGAGGTGTCCACACAACTGCACCTGATTTTATTTTGGATTTTTATTTATAATAATTTAATTTGGCTAGTTGTTTTGTAATAAGGCCTCTTTAAATTTTTAAACTTTTAATTTGGCATTTTAATTATTTAAATTCTTACTGATAGTAGTAGGACATGGATTTTCAAAGATGAATGCTTTTCAAAACACCACGTTTTCGTACCGTAAAAGCTTCTGCATCAAACATCATTTTAAATGTAATAAGAAATTAATATGATCGTCAAACTGCTAAGAACAACTTGAGTTTTCAATGAACAAGATACCCTTAAATTTCTGTTATGATTATAAATGAGTTTAAAGTATAGAGCGGATTCTCCAATGAAATACTATTTTGTAAAAACACTTCAATGTGATATCGCTAGATTCGGCCATAAAGTCTAAGTCGGGTTTAGGGTGTTACATTTAGTGATATTAGAGCCAGGTTCAAGACTCAGCTATGGTTTTTGGGTGTTTCTAAGACTTGCAATTTTTTTAAAAAAAGAAAAAAAACCGTTCCAAACAATTGGGAAGTATTTTTAAATATTCTGAATGTGTGGCACACTGAGTCTCCGGCACTGATCTGGTAAGCCCTCTGAAACTTCTGTTTGTTTGAAATGAAATATTGAGACTACTATAGGCAGTAGGATGTAGTGAGATATTCTGTTTAGGGAAAACTGAAACTGTAGTAAGACTGCGTTCTGCGAAAACAAACTCTTAAAAACTGATATTACATCCATAAGATATCTGTTAACCAACACTGGAACTGTAAACTGATGCACAAAATTGTTAAAAACCAGATAATACGCAAATAGATAATGAGCAACAGAGATACTCATGGAAGGGTTACAAGAGGCCGTGGCGGAGGCCGTAGAGGTGCTCAGGCTGGGTCTTCGTCATCGGGCCACATACCTAACACTAAAGCTAGAGAGGCACCGGCTTCACCTGTGACTGAGACTGGGTCTCACAAGATGTTACGAATTATGGAGAGGGTTGCTGGGCCCAACACTGGTACTGTGGGTTGTGGGTCGATTATAGAACGACTCCGGTCTAATGAGACAGAGATTTTTAGGGGTATTACTGGAGTTGCCGCTAACGACTAGGGGTAGACCTCCCAGAAACATCAGAAATGTGAGTGGAAGTCAAAGAGGGACTATGGATACAGCTGTGAGATCCGAGGTGAGAGCACCTGCCTGAGCCTATGCTATAAGCTCGCGAGAGGAAGCGTCATCTTTAGACGTCATCACTGGTACTCTTACTCTATTTGATACTGATGTGATTGCATTGATAGATCCAGGTTCTACTCATTCCTATGTGTGTGTGAATCTAGTATCAAGTAAGACTCTACCTGTTGAGTCTACTGAATTTGTGATTAGAGTATCGAACCCCTTACGCAAGTGTGTCTTGGTTGATAAAGTGTGCAAGAACTGCCTGTTGATGTTTTGAGATATTTGTTTTTCGGCTAATTTGATGTTACTACCATTTGATGAATTTGATATTATTCTGGGTATGGATTGGCTTACTTTGCATAATGCTATTGTGAATTGTAAAGAAAGAGCATTGATTTGAGAAGTTGGAATGGTGAGATGGTTTGATTTGAATCCAGTGATTTGAATAGGTTACCAGCTATTATGTCGTCAATGAAAGCTTTGAATTATGTGAAAAAAGGTTGTGAAGCTTATCTCGCTTATGTAATAGATACAAAAGTGACAGAAAAAAGTTGAATCTGTACCTGTAGTAGGTGAGTTTCCAGATGTGTTTCTTGAAGAACTACCAGGATTACCTCCGATACGGGAAGTCGAGTTTGGTATTGATTTAGTGCCGGGGACGACTCCTATTTCAATAGCTCCGTTTAGAATGGCACCAATAGAATTGAAAGAGTTAAAGTCACAGTTGCAAGAGTTGACCGATAGAGGATTTGCTCGACCGAGTTTTTCACCTTGGGGTGCTCCTATGTTGTTTGTGAAAGAGAAAGATGCAATTTGGGTGACAGTTGACAGATTGATGAAATTAACTCATTTTTTTCTGGTGAGAACAAATTATGTACTTAACAAGTTAGCCGAATTGTATATTACTAAGATTGTGAGATTGCATGGAGTGCCACTATCTATTGTGTCTGACAAGAATTCGAGATTTACCTCGCGATTTTGGAAGAAATTGCAAGAGGCTTTAGGCACAAAGTTGCATTTTAATACTGCATTTCATCCACAAATGGATGATCAGTCTGAGCAGATCGTTCAGGTTCTCGAAAATATTTTGAGATGTTGTATTCTTGAATTTGAGAATACGTGGGAAAAAATTTTACCGTTGATTGAGTTTTCGTACAACAATAGTTTTCAATCTAGCATTAAAATGGCACGGTATGAGGCCCTTTACGGTCCAAAATGTCGAACTCCATTGTATTGGACTGAGCTGAGTGAGAATAAGATTCACGGGGTTGATTTAATAAAAGAGACTGAGCAGAAAGTGAAATTGATTCGTGAAAGTTTAAAAGCAGCGTTAGATCGTCAGAACTCTTATGCAGACAGAAACGAAAAGATATCGAGTATTGTTAGACCTACTATTGCTGCAAATAATTTTGAACTGAAACCTAACACTAGTCAAATGATTCAACAGTTTGTTTAGTTTGATGGTTTGCAGGACGAAGACCTAAATACTCATTTAGCAAATTTTCTAGAATTCTATGATACTTTCAAAATAAATGGCATTTCTGACGATGCTATTCACCTTCGGTTATTCCCTTTTTCGTTGAGGAACAAAGCTAAACAGTGGTTGAACTCGTTACCACGAGGATCAATCACTACACGGGAACAAATGACTGAAAAATTTTTACTTAAATATTTTCCTTCGAATAAAACTGCTAAGTTGAGGAATGATATTTCTTTTTTTTTTTTTGTGCAGATGGATTTAGAAACACTTTACGATGCATGGGAGAGATACAAGGATCTACTGAGAAGATGCCCTCACCATGGGTTACCATTATGGCTACAGGTTAAAATCTTTTACAATGATGTGAACCCCTCAACTAGGAAATTAATTGATTCAGCCGCCGGCGGTACACTAAACTACAAAACACCTGAGGCTGCTTACGAATTCATTGAAGAGATGTCACTGAATAGCTATCAGTGGCAAGTTATGAGGACGAAGCCAACAAAGGCAGCCGGTGTTTTTACCTCGACGCAGTGACCATGTTATCAAACCAAGTAGAGCTTTTAAATAAAAAGATTGATGGTTTGTGTGGTTCTTCGCAGGTACATCCAGTGATGCAGTGCGATGCGAATGGAGGAGGAATGGGCAATATAAAATTTCCATCCCACAACGTGGCATAGAAAGCGAACAGATGAACTATATGGGTAATAATTCTAGACCTCAGAATAATCCCTATAGTAACACTTACAATCCAGGTTGGAGGAACCACACAAACTTCTCATGGAGTGGTCAAAGAAATCAGAGACAACAACCCCCTCCAGGCTTTCAACAACAACCCTACCAACAGGAGAAGAAGCCAAACCTTGAGGAGATGCTAACAAAATTCATCTTGATGTTAGAAACTCATTTTCAAAACACCGAAACAGCACTAAAAAATTAGCAAGCATTGATTCAAGGGCTCGAGAACCAAATAGGTCAGTTTGCCAAGTTGATTTCAGAACGACCACAAGGTAGCTTGCCGAGTAACACCGAGTCTAACCCAAGGGATCAACTTCATGCCATTACGGTGTGCGACGAAGAAAGGTTGGTGGAATCCAAATCTGAACAGAGGCAAAAACCTGTGGTAGATAAAGGTAAGGTTGGGATAAGCCACAATACGCAGAAACTGGTGAGTAAAGAGCATATACCTCGTGTGTTATATCCTAACGCAATGAAGAAAGACCATACTAATGAGCAATTTGGTAAATTTCTTAAACTCTTAAAAAAATTACATATTAACTTACCGTTTATCGAAGCTCTTTCGCAGATGCCCAACTTAGTTAAATTCTTAAAGAAGCTTCTAGCAAACAAACGGAAGTTAAACGATGAGTCCTATGTGGAGCTAAATGCAGTCTGCTCAGCCATTTTACAAGATAAACTACCCGATAAATTAAAGGATCCAGGGAGTTTTACTATTCCTTGTTTGATTGGCAGTTTAGATGCTAACAATGCCTTGGCTGATTTAGGGGCGAGCATTAATGTCATGCCCTATAAAATGTTTAAACAAGTAGGTCTTGGGAAACCTAAACAAACTAGGATGAGCATTCAACTAGCAGATAAAACTATTAGATTTCCTAAGGGAATTATTAAGGACGTACTTCTTAAAATCGATAAATTTATATTCCCAGTAGACTTTGTTATTCTAGACATGGATGAGGACAATGATGCACCTTTGATTTTAGGATGACCCTTTTTAACAACTGCTAGAACAATCATAGATGTTGGTATAGGGGAGTTAATACTTCGTGTAGGTGATGACACGATTAAACTCCAAGCTCGTGATTCTGCTAGGGTATCTAGTGATCAAAATGATATTACGAGTTATGTTAATTTTAATAACCTTGTGGCTCAACATTCTTTGCAGGAAACCCCTCGAAAAAAAGGTGATAGAGCCACAGTCCAATTTATATGACACAAACAGAACAAATCATGAAGAAAGAAAACTACAAATCGATGAACTAGATGAATGGCGGACACACGTTAAGAAGAAACCAAGAATACACGATGAACCAAAGCAACTCCATGACAACCTTAAGGATGGGATGAACCAATTTAAGATCGGGGATCAGGTATTGTTGGATAAAACAGACCCTCGAATCGCCACTTCAGGGCTTAATGCAAATGGAGTGACCCTTTCACGGTACTCAATGTCTTCCCATACGGAACAGTCGAGGTAACTCATCCTAAGTTCGGCACTTTTAAGGTAAACACTACTCGACTCAAACTGTATGTTGATAATAGAACTGATAGCAGGAGAGGGGAGTGTCAACTCCTTAAATCACCATGACCATGCAAATGAAAGGTAAGTCGAGCTTAGACTCTAAATAAGTGCTTCTCGGGAGGCAACCCGAGCACTAACCCTACTAATTAGTTTATTTTTACTTTTATTTATGTTTTAGTGCAGGTTTTTAACCCACATGGCTTGGACATACGGGCGTGTCCTTGGCTGTGTGGACCTTGGAGCTTAAAATCCCCAAAAATCGATAGAAACACGGCCTAAATATATTTCACACGGCATGCGACACGGCCATATGGACCACACGGCCTGGAAACACGAGCGTGTCCAAAGCCGTGTGAAAACTGGAGCCTAATTTTTCAAATTTTAAAACAAGTCAGGGGGCTCTACTGGTAGGGCACACGGTCGTGTGTGCAATCACATGGGCGTGTGGAAATCCACACAGGTGTGGGAGAACCCAAGGGCTTCGCACACGGCGGTGCGATGTGGCTGTGTGAAAACTAAGCTTTTGCAAATCACGAAGAACACAGGCTAGGGACTCTACCACACGGGCGTGTGACACGACCGTGTGGCCCAACATGGGCCGTTACACGACCGTGTCCCCTATTTAAAGCTTCCTTTTTTCTTTTTCTTTTCTTCCACTTTCCCCCTCCAAAACTTCCCCCAACCCTAGCCGCCGCAACCCCCCCACTTCCGTTCTCAGTCGACCTCAACCCCTTTGTTTCCCCTTCATTCTTCCTTCCCTTTTCTCTCTTTCCTCTCCCCTTCTTCCCTTGCGCAGCCCCGCAAACACCATCCACACCAACCACCACCGACCCCTAGCCGTCAGCCCCAAAAAATCGCCCTTCACCCCTCGTTGACCACTGATCTGCGTCCCAACTCAGTTGACTGCCGCACCTCCGGCTTCCGTCTAGGTCACGATCGGTTACCCTTATTCCCCTTTTACCCTTTTGATATTTTATTTTAATTAATTGCCCTTTATTGTTTTTATGAATTAAATTATTATTTTATTATTATCTATAATTAGTTCATTCTTTTCAGGCTCTAATTATTATCTATTATTAGTTTATTAGCTTTATAATTTTATTATGAATTCAATTCATACATTAGTATTCCAATTTTAGTCAACATCCATTATTTCTTTAAGTAATAGATTTATTTCTTTACTTATTTAATTCTGCTCCTTACTTATTTATATATTATGGGTCAATTTTTTTAGGTTCGTTATTTCTACTAGTGTTCATTTTAAGCATATCATGAATTATCCTTGTTTTATCTTGCTAGTTCAGCTACATGGTTTAGCATGCTTAATATTCATACTGTTTTTAGGAGAAAGTTTTTAGGACTACTTAGAGTTGGACCTCTTGGACTTTATTTGCATTTTTTATTTACTAATGGAAGTCTTTGACCATTTCTTGCAAGTACACTATTGTAACAGCCCGATTTAGGGCCTAGTCAAAATAGTGGTGCGAGGCCATGAATCCGAGGTGAATTTATGAGTTTTAAAGTTTATGCCATGTTTGCATGCTAGTATGAAAGTTTCATGAAGCAATTTTGCCAATTTATGATTGAATGGTCAAAAAGGACTAAATTGAAAAAGTTGCAAAATATGAGTTTCTAGAAGCTTTTAGTATGAAATAGCTTTAGAATAATAATTAGAAGTCCTTAAAGAGCAATTTGCCTAAATTATAATTTTTGGAGAAAATTGGTCATGAGTTGGTAAAATGGAAATTTTTAAAGAGTTGGGCATTTTAGTCATTTGTTTATTAAATGATTAATAAGGGAAAAAGATGAAAAAACTCATTCTCATCTTCTTCCCTCAAGTGCCGAAATTTTGAAGGAAGCCATAGCTAGGGTTTTTCAATTTTTCAAGCTCGCTAGTAAGTTCATATTAGTCCCGTTTTTAATATTCTTCATATTTTTGAAGTCCTCGTATTATGAACTAGCTATTTATAGCCATAAGATGAGCTACGATGCATGTTCAAAAATCTACCTATAAATGACATGCATGTTAAATGATGTTTTATGGAGGTTTATGAGAGTTTCATGTTAGATAAACATTTTTTTCTAAGTGAATTTAATGAAAAATGAATATAGGGACTAGTTTGTAAAAGTTATGAAATTGGTCATACCTAATAGAAATAGTGAGAATTGATGATTACTATAGTTGATACTATTAATCAGATAAGCATGAAGATTAAGAATGTTGAATGAAAATTATTTTACGAGCCTAGGGGCAAAAGTGCAAATATGAGAAAGTATAGGGGTAAAATAGTAATCTTGCCAAAGTATGAGTAATGAGTCAATTTAGTCAATATGAATATTAAATGATCTATTTATGATTATAGATTAAGAAAAACGAAGCCCAGATCGAAACCGAGGCAAGAACAAAGTCGAAAACTAAATTGCATATCTACATACATTTTGTATATTGAGGTAAGTTTGTATGATTTCTAAGCTTTATGATTTACATCATTGAATTGCTTAGTATAATGTATATTACTGTCATGGAATGCTTAATGTTATGATAAACAAAGAAATCAATGAGATTAAGTAAGAGGAAGTCCCGATAGAAAGTGAATTACCTAGGATACTCGGTCTATTACAAGAGATAAGAAAGTCCGTATAAGACCAAGCCTAGGCATGGCATCGGCAATCAAGATATCATGTAAGTCCAAGGCAAGCTTGGCATTGAGTAAGATATCATGTAAGTCCAAGGCAAGCTTGGCATTGATCAAGTTATCAAGCAAGTTATCATGTAAGTCCAAGGCAAGCTTGGCATTGAGCAAGATATCATGTAAGTCCAAGGCAAGCTTGGCAGTGATCAAGTTATCAAGCAAGTTATCATGTAAGTCCAAGGCAAGCTTGGCATTGAACAGATATCATGTAAGTCCAAGGTAAGCTTGGCATTGAACAGTTATTATGTAAGCCCAAGACAAGTCTTGGCATTAAAAAGCTATCAAGAGAAAGAATTTTCATGTAAGTCCCAGCCAAGGCTCAGAGTTGATCAGTTCACGAGTTAAGACTTCGTATAAGTCTATGTCATGACATGGCCTCGTAACCAAGATAAGATTTGGTATCCTCGGTTATTCGCAGAAATTCATCGGGCAAATGAGTAAAGTTAAAATGAGATAACATAAAAGCTAAGTAAACAAAGCTATCATCAAGTTGAAATTGAGTATAACTATTGTTGTGAATGAAGAATTAGAGACCATGATTATTACATTAAAGCATGCTGATCAATGTGATCAAGTGATACAGGTATCTTGTTTACCTTACAAGTATGAGAATAGTAAGTATCATGAGACAAGTAAGAATCATATATGAGTAGCAAGCTTTATAGCTGAAATTATGATACCATTGTTATGTCAAATGGTTTATATTAAGCAAGTAGTTTGATATGTGTTTTACATGCAAACTTACTAAGCTAAATGCTTACGTCTTTACTTCTTTCTTTCTATGTAGTCCCGCCAAGCTAAATTGTGGATCGTCAGAGTCGGAGCTCGTAGCACACTATCAATCTTCATTTTGGTATAGCCAAATTAATTTACTAAGTATGGCATGTATATGAAACATTCATTTTGAGGACATGTTTTAAGAAGGGCCATTGTATAGACTATCAAGTTATTATTCTTTTGTAAATGGCTAAGTGATTGGCCAAATTGACTATGTATGTATGCTTATTGAGGTCAATGAAGTATGTGGTACTATTTATGAAATGTATTGATTTGAGTTGAGCTGATCTTGATTTCAGGGTGGCAAATGTCTTGATAAATAGCCTCTAAGTGCCCACACGGTTAGACATACGGGCGTGTGTCCAGGCCATGCGTACCCTGCACCTTATGGTTTTAAGTCAGGATAGACCATGTTCAAACCCCACGGCCGTTTGTACGAGCCGTGTAAAACACACAGTTTGGACATGGGCGTGTGCCCCAGGCCGTGTGGATGAAGTCAGTATACCAAGGGTTAGCACACGGTCTAAGTCCACGGGCGTGTCAAGACCGTGTGAATATAGTCAAAAACTCCCCACGGTTGAAGACATGGGCGTGTTTAAGGGTACACGGGCATGTCCCAAGTCACATGGGCGTGTGAACCCTGCTTCAAGGAAAAGTTTTAGATTAAGTCCCGAAATTTTTCGGATAAGTGCTTAAGGCCTCGTAGGCCTACGAAATGTACAATTTGACTAAAAAGAGAAGTTGTTAAGCCGGAAAAAAAAACTTTATAGCCTGTAAGTGTGTGTTTAAGTGAGTTCAAGCATGGTAATGTCTCGTATCCAGTCCTAGCATCGATTATAGGTACGAGGTATTACAGCAATGAGGAATACACGAGGCAAGACTAAGGTCGTCGTCCCCGCTTTGAAAAAGTGGAAGGGTCCCAGTGCGACCTCCTCGAAAGTCTCCGCTGAAGTGCGCCACCCCTACCTCAGATTTACCGCGAACCTATCAGAGGACCTATTTCAGTTCCTTCGAGTACAACCCCTAGGTTTGGGCTGCTGCATTGATTGGGCCGCGTTGGAGCAGGTCCACCTCGTTGATGAGGTCCGCACCTTCATTATCATAGCACCATGGGATCGCTTATTCAGTATCGTTAAGCCCACTTGTATGGAGATTACTTTGGAGTTCTGCTCGATGTTCCACCTACAGAGCGTCATGTCTGTCTAGGACAAGCCCAGCACCATCATCTTTCACTTTGGCGGTGTGGTGCGCCACATGAGCATCCCAGAATTTGGTGCGGCTTTGGGACTATACACAGATGAGTTCATGAGCGCCGAGGACTTTCTTCAGCTCCATCGACATATTTGTTATTCGCCCTCGTGTTGTTGGACTGACCTCACGGGTGGCCTGACGAACTTGACCCTATTCACTCGAAGGCGACTTCTTTCTATCCAGCTCTGAGGTATCTTCACGTACTTTTAGCTCATACATTGACAGGACGAAGAGAGAGCACTGGAGTCGTGAGCACACAGGATGCATATTATTTATGGAGCATGGCACATGGCCATGTATTTAATCTAGCATACTTCATCAGTCTATCCTTTCACCATCAAACTGACCGCCATAGGAAGGGCCCCATTTGCCTAAGCCCTTACGTGACTCGCGTAGCTCGACACTTCGATCTCCTCGACACACCGGAGCAGTCCTCCTCACTTACACTTGTTGGCCAGATGTCTCCTCAGGGCATCTCGAGCATGCTACATATGAGGATGATCAAGCGACACTGTGGATTCGATCCTCTATAGTACCGATTATCTCGTCTTAATGAGTAGGATGATCCCGAGGACATCGGTGAGGGTGTTCCTCCCCCTCACGAGGATCCACCACACCCTTCACCACCGAGTCACCGACCTCCTTCTTCTGTTGCTACTTTGATCGACATATATGAGTGACTCACTCGCTTCGAGCAGCAGTGTTATCAGCGGTTCGACAGTCTCGAGGCCACCTTACAGCAGATATGCCACCATCTCCGTATTGCACCTTCAGTACCGCCACCTTGCGACGCGTCTGACGATGAGAACCTCTGAGCCCATTCATTTTCTTTTTCTTTTTCTTTTTAAATTTTATTTTTATTTTTCGTTTTATTTTGTCCATTTTCCTTATGTTCTTATCATATTTTTAAAAGACTTATCTTTTATATTCTAAACTTTATTTTAGCTTTTATTTTTATTCCTAATCAAGTAATCCCCTAATCGTCTTCCACAGTTGTGTTTATTTTCTTATTAGATACTCAGAATCATGCACTTCACTTTGTTATTCCACATCACTATTCCACGGATTTCATCCAAAATTCAGGAAGTTTCACTTCTTTCCCTATCTTATGATTTTCTTCTTATATTGTCATTATCTATTTTGGTACATTGAGGACAATGTACATCTTAAGTGTGGGGAGGTTAATTATATCATTATTAAAAAATCCCTGAATTATTCCCTATTCTTAAGTAACTTTCTCATATTACTATTAGAATAAAATTTTTATTGATTTATGATTTTTATTGATATGTTTTGGATTAAGTCATAGGTAATTGTGCATTGATGGTTTAAACTTTAAGATATTAGATAATCAAGCATGATAAGTCTAGTTTCAGAATTAAAATTTCTAGGATGTTTCCTTCAATTTAAATATTATCTTGATGTTTGAAATGTGCAAGTTAACATCAAAAACCATAAATTTTGTGAGACTTTGAACCTTTTAGAACATATATTTTTCTTGCTCACTTTATTATTGGTTATGAGTGTGTCAATATTTAGAACTTGCTTCGATTATGCATATCGAGACCACACCCTTGATTTGATATACTGAGATGATAAAGGCACCTAGGTTTTAACCCACTTATTCCATTAAAAACCTACCTTCATAATTAACCCCTAGTGAACCCCTTTAAGTCTAATAAACCGTTTCTTGACTCACCCATTAATATTAACCCAAAACCCAATTTTTACTTCTCCTAACTTTATTGACTCCCCTTTTGTCGAGATTTGATTTGATCAGTTGCCTAACTATATTCTTTATTTCTATTGTAGATGAAAAAATGGAAATATTTATTACTAGTTCAATGTTATTTGAGCTCAAGCAGTTAATTTCACATTTTGAGAAGAAGCTCGTGTTATTTTTCAATTGTAATTATTCAGTATTAGTTTATTTTTCTAGTTAGGTAAATTTTCAATTCAATCTAGATTCTAACCCTCTAATTCAGCCCTTATCCACACCTTTAACCCAAGCCCTGTTACAACCCTTTTTAAGACCTTTTTATTTGTGTACCATCTCATTTTATAGTGGTGGAGATTTGATTTTCATGCAAGCCTATGGTAATAACTTTTCATGTTTGACTTTTGAGTGCTTAATTTGAACCTTAAACACTTTGAGTGATTTGAGTGAACCTTTAGTGAGGATGTCAATTCTTGTCGATTTTGAATCAAAGGTAATTATTTAGATAAGGGGAAACACCTATGTTTTCGTGCTATAAAATTTGTGACTTGAATTGTTTAAATCTTTAAGATTCTTTTAGTTAAATTATCATTGTATGAATTACCTGTGAATTATGACAAGACATTATTGATGAGAATTATGAATTGAGGAAATTTAATTTTAATTGTGAGTTGAGGATTTTGCTTGAGGACAAGCAAATGCTTAAGTGTGGGGATATTTGATAAACCATAAAAGTAACAAATTTTAAGCCCACGCTTAGCGTGTTTTTGGATATTTATTTATAGAATTTGGTGAATTCGATGCTCCTAATCGTTTAAATTCATGTTTCTATACTTAGGAGAGCATAGGGGAGCGAAATGAACGGAAAACGGGCCAAAATCGGACAAAACAGGCCATCTTAAGGATCCACACGGCCAAAGCCCGCACCACACGGGCTGAACACATGCCCGTGTGCTAGCCCGTGTCGATCGAGAGCCATGTAAATTCCCACACAGCCTGGGCCTCCTCACACGAGTTGATCACACACCCGTGTCCCTGTCGTACCCTGCTTTGTTTTCACGCGGAAAAAGCCAATTTTTAGGGTTTTTGAGCCTTCCAAAGTCTATAAATACACATCAGAGGAAGACCTAAAGGGTGCATGCAGAGTAGATCGAAGAAATTACTCGAAAAAAGCCATCAAAATCATCTAAAAGATGGATTCACTCCAAGATTGAAGATCTCCATCAAGTTCTTTAGAAGTTTTTGGGTTCTTTATGTCTTGCTGTTTTCTTAATTCTATGATGTTTTCCTTTTACGTTATGGACTAAACTCCCTAAATACCTAGGGAGGATGAAACCTAGATGAATCTTATTATTTAATAAATATGAATTACGTGATAAATACTTGATCTTGTTCTTAATTATGTGTTCTTAATCCTTGTTTTGATGTTTTCGTGAATATTAATTCATGTTTAATGTGCTTATTCAAAGGCAAAGAAAAGTCCCCTGTTTAAGAGAATATCCAACATAATTAAGCAGAGTTGATTGCAATCTTAGAAATAGGACGACATAAATCTGCCGGATTAGAGTCAAATCTAATAAGGGAATCCATAGATCGAGTTAATGCGACGATAGGGGTTTTAATTAGAAAGAGATTTCAATTAATCAACCTAAAGTCAGTTGTTCTTAGTCTTGAAAGAGATATTAACATAATTTGGTGATTTCTACGGATCAAGTCAAGTGAATAAATCATTTTATTTAGAGTCAGAATAATAAGTGAAGTCTAGGTGGATTCTTCATTGGGTATTGTCTTTATTCATTCAATTATTCTCTTCACTCTCTGTCGTGTTCATAGTCATTTAGTTAGTCAATTAGTTAGTTAATTTTAGATTAAAAATAAATCCCCTTAATTATTAGGTTAGATAATAAAAAGATAGTTATTACTAGTAATTTTTGTCCTTGAGGATACGATATTCCGGACTCACCACAACAATACTATTGTTCGATAGGTGCGCTTGCCTTTGTCGAAATATTAATTAGTTTCGAGCCCATCAAATGGCCTAATATTTGATAGTTAAATGGTTGATTAATTAAAGGGCAAAAGGGTAAAACATGAATTAAAATGTATTAATAATAATAAAACATGAAAATGGCCATTATCATCATCTTTGTTCACTGAATTTAGAAAGAAACGAATAGGGTTAAGAAGCTTTGAAGCATTCGGCCTTGGTTGAGCAAAATTAATGTATGCTTTGGTTTCAATTTTTGATAATTTCTATGTTTTTGTGATCGTTGCTTAGTGTACTATCAAACCCATGCTTCAATTTTATGAATTTATGAAGATTTTGAAATGTGCCATTGATGAACTCATGAGCTTTATGATGATAGTTGGTGGAATATGAAAGTTTAATGTTGGGTTAACATAGTTTGTATTTGAATTTTGGGTGAAATTTAGTAAATTGGGCTAAATTGTGAAAATAAGAAATTGAAGGACTAAAATGTGAATTAAATGAAATATATGGTCTTGTTTGGACATAGGGAAAATTCGGCTAAGCTTATGTGGATAGAAATTTTGTGTATTTTGTGATTTGGTGAATTAGGGACTAATGTGAAATTGTAAGGGCTATTTTGTAAAATGCCCTAAATATGTGTGTTAGGACTAAATTGAATGAATTGGTGATTTAATAAGTTAAATTTGAATATGTGTAGACCAAGAAAGGAGAAATTCGGATCGAGATCGAGGCAAAGACAAAGTACTTGATTGATTGGCTAGTTTCGGTATTTCGAAGTCCGAGGTAAGTTCGGATATAATACTAGTTGTTAATCTATATCTATGTGATGTGAATTGAATGAATGTATAATTATTGAATTAGACATGTTAAATAGGAGATTGAGAAATGTGGCACTAAGTACGTAGTTGAAATCGAGACAAAGATGAATAGCACTTTGTGTGCAAAGTAATGGAAACTTCGGCTTTACTGATTGGCACTATGTGTGCGATGCCGAATTAA
This sequence comes from Gossypium bickii, assembly GCA_025503065.1. NCBI lineage: Eukaryota > Viridiplantae > Streptophyta > Magnoliopsida > Malvales > Malvaceae > Gossypium > Gossypium bickii. Next base: position 96,348,479 of record CP106714.1, on the reverse strand, counting down.
TTTCGGTTTTGTATCTAGGCACTAAGTGTGTGATGTTAATTAAGCTTCGGCTATGATTTGGGCACTAAGTGTGCGATTGAGTTGAAAAGATATCGAGCAGTGAATGAGATATGGTATCGAGCATCGAATAGCAAGAACGTTTAATAACTAAGTGTTGGCAAAGGTATGTTTAAACCTATGTGGTTGATGATAGTTTTAATGGTTGAATGAATGGATATTTGAGCATATGGTTGAGGGTGATAATGTACTTAATTGTGCATCTATCTATGTGATGATTTAATTATGTAGTGATGTTGCATTATTGAGTAGTATGCATTATATTACGAACTTACTAAGCTTTAAAGCTTACTGTATGATGTGTTTCTCTATTTTATAGTGTCAGTAAAGCTAGCTCAGATCTGGGGAATGTTAGCGACTCGATCACACTATCGGCTATCTATTTCGGTACTTTTAGAAGATGTACATATTTGGTATATGGCATGTATAGGCTATTAAATATGGTGCATTATGAAGTGTTGGACCTTGCCATGTGACATGGCTTGGATGTTAAATGATTGTGGTTATTATGTGTGAGCTATGTAAATGATGAATGTGGTATGAAATAGTAAGGTTGGAAATGGTATGTTTCATGCTTGTATTAGTTGATGGAAATGGTGTTTTAATTGTGAATTTGTGGCTTGACTAAATGATGTTTAGCTTACATAATTTGAGTTGTAAAAATGGTGCTTTGAATGGATTTATTTGAGTAGGAATTGAGTATAAGAATAGATGGTATTGTTGTTGATTAATTGGTGCTTTAAATGGTATGTTTTGGTTGCAATTGAGGCATGAATTGATAATGGTTTAATGCTTATAGGTAATTCCAAATTGTGGAAATTGCCCACACAGTTGAGCACACGGGCGTGTGGCTTGACCGTGTCTTTCGAGGTTGTGTTTTAAAACAAGTCAGACTCGACCACGGGCAAGACACACGGGAGTGTGACTGGCCGTGTGGATCAAGTCAGTAGCGACCAAGGGCTGTACACACGGGTGTGTGACTGGCCTCGTGGTGCAAGTCAGTTTCGACCACAGGTGAGGGACACGGGCATGTCTCAGGCCGTGTGAACAAGTCAGAATGTATGCCCTATTTTGCCACGGCTTGGACGCACGGGCGTGTCCGAGGCTGTGTGAGGCACATGGCCTACCCACACGGGCATGTGACCTCTGTAACTTAGAAAAATGTTTGAATTTTAGAAATTTTTGTATGTGTTCGATTTACTCCCGGCCCTATTCTAAAGCATGTTTAAGGTCTTGTTGACCTATTTATGGGACTATATGAATGAGAATTGTTATGTTTGGATGTGGAATGAAATGAAATGTTCGAAAATGATTAGTAATACCTCTTAACCCTAGTCCGACGACGGTTACGGGTTAAGAGTGTTACACATCTCTTTATTTTTCCCTTCTAGATAAACAACTTGCGGGATAGCAATGAGGGTGGCGGTTCAGTGATCCATCGGACAAACTTTCTTACAACAATATGTGCACTGAGCTTATAAAACCCCAAAAAGGCAATGTGGGACATTCCTGGGTTAGAGAATTAGAATGGGACTTAGATAATTTTAGACAATCTATAAATAATTTTTTAAAGGGTTGTAATTGGACTTCTTGGCCTGTTTAATTTTTGGGACTTTTTAATCTGTTTGTTTGCTTGTTGGGTTGAAACTACTATTTGAATTATATGATACTGCCTATATGAAATAACAAGACGTTTTGCAACTAGTAAAGCCTATCGAAATTCAAGTCCGTCTTAATTCGCTTATTATATGACTTATTGTTTGCTTTAGAAAAGCATGCTCTTAGGACTAAATGTAACACCCCTTACCCATATTCAACACTAAAACCGGGTACGAGGCATTACCGAACTTAACTCACTTGAAAACACAACTTTGGGCTATCAAATTTCATTCCAACTTAAAACTTTTCATCTACATTCATATCATTCTTATTATAGACCTACAAGGCCCTAAACATGCAAACGGAGGGCCTCAGAATCAAATCGGGAACTTTTGTAAACTTAGAAAAATTTTGCCTTAACAGGGCCATACGCTCGTGTGAAACGGGACATGCCTGTGTGGGCAGGCCGTTTGGTCACACACGCCTATGTCCCTAGCCCATGTAGAATTCATTTTTCATTTCGAACCTACAAGGGTTTTCACACGACCGGACACACGCCCGTGTCCTCCAAACGGCCTAGACACGCCCGTGTCCTCACCCGTGTGTGAAAATTTGGGTATTTTGTTCGTGACGTCAGCAACCATTTAGGAGCACACGGCCTAGGCACACGCCCGTGTGTCTAGCCCATGTTCAACACTAACTTGTAACATTAACATGCAAGGAACACACGATCTGGTCACACACCTATGAGACCGACCGTGCGTCACACACAGCCTAGACACACGCTCGTGTGCCTACCCGTGTGGACAAGAACAAGACTATTTGCCAAGTTCTTGTTATCACCCTAACTGATGCAACATAAATCCCATTCAACCTTTACCAATTAACCCAATCATACGTAATACACAAACATGAATAACCTCATCTTTCCATATATTCATAATAATGAGCAATTAAATATGGCCATTTACAAAAGAGTTCATCCTTGGAAAAGCCAACACACTTGGCAAATACACGCTCAGTCGGGATCCATTTACTATATAAAAACAAATTTTAGAATTGTCAGAAGTCATCACACTATCAATATATGTTTATGGCATGTGTAGCTAGACTCTTACACACGCTACGGTAGTCCGAGAACCAATTAAACCATGGCTCTAATACCACTAAATGTAACACCTTTTACCCGTATTCAACACCGAAACTGGGTACGAGGCATTACCAGACTTAATTCACTTAAACACACAACTTTGGGCTATCAAATTTCATTACAACTTAAAACTTTTCATCTACATTCATAACATTCTTATTATAGACCTACGAGGCCTTAACATGCAAACGGATAGCCTTGGAATCAAACCGGAAACTTTTGTAAACTAAGAAAAATTTTGCCTTAACAGGGCCACACGCCCGTGTGAAATGGGATATGCCCGTGTGGGCAGGCCGTGTGGAATTTATTTTTCATTTCAAACCTACAGGGGTTTTCACACGGCCGGACACCCGCCTGTGTCCTCCACACGGCCTAGACACACTCGTGTCCTCACCCGTGTGTGAAAACCTAGGTATTCTGTTTGTGACATCAGCAACCATATAGGAGCACACGGGCTGGACACACGTCCGTGTGTCCAGCCCGTGGTCGACACTGGCTTGCAACATTAACATGCAGGGGACACACGGCCTGGTCACACACCCATGGGACTGACCGTGCGTCATACACGGCCTAGACACACGCCCGTGTGCCTACCCATGTGGACAAAAACAAGGCTATTTGCCAAGTTCTTGTTATCACCCTAACTCATGCAACATAAATCCCATTTAACCATTACCAATTAACCCAATCATACGTATACACAAACATGAATAACCTCATCTTTCCATATATTCATATTAATGAGCCATTAAATATGGCCATTTACAAAAGAGTTCATCTTTGGAAAAGCCAACACACTTGGCCAAAAGAACATAACATTTCACTAAGACTAGCCCTATACCTGCCACACTCAAAATGTTGTGTCTAGATATACCGAGATGAGCTGATAGTGTAGATGATCTTCAAATTATCTTCGTATCTCGAACCGGCTTTTCGACACTATAAAACAAGGGAAAAAGAAAAAGAGTAAGTTTTAAGCTTAGTAAGTTTACATGTAAACTATAAGCATTATGACATATGTCAATCGATCAATAGCATTTCATAATAAGAACAATTCACATGTCTATGATCATGCTTACTCATCTCAACTCTTACCACCTTCCAACCATACAACATATATATTGCTCACAATTACTTGTACACATTCCCTGCCCTCGTCACCACAAAGCAACATGAAACATTTACTTATACAATTTCTCGATGAACCCCTCGAAATAATACTATGTACCCGATGGTTCCGCACATAGCCCACCATTAATCAATAATAGGGTGGTAACGCACATAGCCCACCAATAAGAATATTTAAGGTGGTTTCACACATAGCCCACCAAATGATTTATAAACGATGGTATCGCACACAGCCCATCGTGAATAAGTAATAAGGTGGTATCGCACACAGCCCACCTAAAAGGATGATTACGGTGGTATCGCACACAGCCCGTCAATTAATCATTTCGGATATTTTTCCACACTTACGTATCTATTTCGAGGTTCATACGAGAACTACTCACTATCTATCAATTTCAATCAATCTCAATCATAATTGATCTCATTCATGTAGTACACCAATAAGTAACAACATATGTATTAAAGATGTATCGTTTACACATAAACTTACCTCGGTGCAAAATGTGTTGATCGACGACTTAACCGGTAACCTTGCCTTTTCCCTAGTCAAGGTTGTTTTCACGCTCTTCTTGATCTATAATAATAAAATTCACTCATTTAATCACTTTATAATTCATGATACATCAAAATTTCTACTTAGGCAAAAATGACCATTTTGCCCTTATACTTTGGAAAATTACTATTTTGCCCCTAGGCTCATAAATCATTTTTCATCACATTTTCTCATTAACCATGCCTAGCTGAACATTTATTTCTCTTTCAACAACTCACGAAACCAATTATTTCATGCATTTATTACTAAATTACAACTTTTACAACTAAGTCCATTTTAGGAGTTTTCATGGTAACACCTTTCACAAAAGTTGTTCCTTAGCTCACTAACACTCATTTTCTTCCTTAAAAACTCAGAAAACAACACAAACACTCTCATGGCAAGTCCTTAAACTTTTAACCATATTGCAAATTAGTCCCCTCATTAGCTAGCTTAAGCTTTGGGGGTTCCAAAAGTACAAAAATTATCGAGAAAAGCCCCTAGAGTCACTTACTTGCAAGAGATTTGTGGTGCTGAAAATTTGAACTCCAAGAACTCTTATTTCCTATCAATTTTCAGTGGAGAAGAAGCATGAATAGTGAAAGAGGACATCTTCTTTTGACCAAAATTTAATGTCGTTGTCTCCTTGTTTCCTATGTCGGCCACACCCTCTTAATGGCCTAATTGCACTTTAAGGACCTCCAATTTAATATTCTATGGCTATTAGACACTTCTACCTTGTAAATTAGAACTTTTACACTTTATGCGATTTAGTTCTTTTTCACAATTAAACATGAAATCACCAAAATTAATGGACCAAAATTTTCATACATCCTCATAAAAATACTATAACACGTAAAATAATATCAAAATAATTTTCTGTAACCTCGGATTAGCGGCCCGAAAACCACTATTCTAACTAGCCCTAAAATCGGGCTGTTACAACTCTCCTCCCGTTCAGAGATTTTCGTCTTCGAAAATCTTACCGGTAAAAAGGTTTGGGTATTGTTCCCTCTTGGCTTTTTTTGGTTCCCATGTAGCCTCTTCTACACCGTGTTTTTGCCATAACACTTTCACTAAGGCTATGCTCTTATTTCTTAATTGTTTAATCTCTCGGGCCAAAATCTTGATTGGTTCTTCTTCATAAGTCATGTCCGATCGTATCTCAATTTCCGTTGGAGGGATCACATGCGAAGGATTGGAACGATATCACTGCAACATCGACACATGGAACACGTTATGTATTCTCTCTAACTCTACCGGCAAAGCCAACCGGTATGCTACTGGCCCAATCCTTTCAGTAACCTCATACGGCCCTATGAATCGCGTACTCAATTTGCCCTTTCGGCCAAATCTCAATATTTTCCTCAACGAGGATACTTTCAGAAATACTTTTTTGCCAACCTGAAACTCGATTTCTTTTCTTTTTAAATCCGCGTATGACTTTTGTCGATCTGAAGCAACTTTAAGACTAGCACGGATCACTTTCACTTTCTTTTCGGTCTCTTTAACTAAATCAACCCCGTGAATTTGCTTCTCACTAAACCTAGTCCAATACAAGGGAGTCTGACATTTCTGACCATACAAAGTTTCGTACGGTGCCATCCGTATACTCGACTGATAATTGTTGTTATAGGCAAACTCGACCAAAGGTAGATATTTTTCCCAACTACCTTCAAACTCTAACACACAGCATCAGAGCATATCCTCCAGAACTTGAATCACTCTTTTAGATTGGCCATCAATTTAGAGATGGAACGCAGTACTAAAATTCAACTTTGTACCCAAGGCTTCCTGCAGTTTCTTCTAAAACCTCGAAGTAAATCTCGGATCTCTATCCTAGATAATAGATATAGGTATCCCATGCAATCTCACCACCTCAGCAATATACAACTCGGCAAACTTATCAAGTGAATAATCCATACACACCGGTATAAGGTGAGTCAACTTCGTTAATCTATCAACAATAACCCACACAACATTTTTCTTTCTCGGAGTCATAGGTAACCCCGTTATAAAATCCATGGTGATTCGATCCCATTTCCACTCTGGAACCACCACTGGCTGCAGTAATCCCAAAGGACTTGATGCTCGGCTTTCACTTGTTGACAGATCAAACATCTTGTAACAAACTTGGATATGTCTCTTTTCATACCCGGCCACCAATACAATTTCTTCAAATCATTGTACATTTTCGTACTACCCAGATGTACTGACAAGCAACCACTGTGCGCTTCATATAAAATTTTCTGGATCAACTCATCATCTTTAGGTACACAAATCCTATCATGAAACATCAAGCAACCATCTGAACTTACCCGAAGATCAGAGTCATTTCTCGATTCGCACTAGGCTCTCTTAGCTTGCATCTCACTATCATTCTTTTGGGCTTCACATATCTACTGAACAAATAGCAGTTTAGCCCTCAACTCGGCCAATATAGCACCATCATCAGACAACGCTAAGCTCGTACTCATAGCTCTCAAAGCATACAGGGATTTTCTGCTCAAGGCATTCGCAACCATATTCGCTTTCCCCGGATGGTAATCGATTACTAATTCATAATCTTTTAATAATTTGAGCCACCACCGTTGTCGCAAACTCAAATCATTTTGGTCTATCAAGTACTTCAAACTCTTTTGATCGGTGAAGATTTGACATTTTTAACCATATAAATAATGACACCAAATCTTCAAAGCGAAGACGATCACAGCCAACTCCAAATCATGAATCGAGTAATTCTTCTTATATGGTTTTAGCTATTTCGAGGCGTAAGCTACAACCTTAACCTCTTGCATCAACACACAGCCAAGGCCATTTAATGACGCATCACTATAAACAACAAACTCTTTCCCCGACTCAGGTGGTACTAAAACTGACGCCTCAGTCAATAATGCTTTCAATTTCTCGAAACTCTGTTGGCATTTTTTAGTCCATTCAAACTTAACATCTTTATGCAATAGTTTCATCATCGGGGTAGCAATCATGGAGAACCCGTTTACGAAACGTCTGTAGTACCCCGCTAAACCCAAAAAGCTTCTAATTTTTGATGCATTCCTTGGAGGTTTCCACTCCACAATAGCCGAGATCTTATTCGAATCAACTCTAATGCCATCACCTGACACAATGTGTCCTAAGAATCCGACCTCTCAGAGCCAAAACTCACTCTTGCTGAATTTAGCATATAACTGGTCTCTTAAAGTTTGCAAAACAATTGTCAAGTGTTCTGCATGCTCACTCTCATCTCGGGAATAAATTAATATGTCGTCGATAAATACAACTACAAACTTATCCAAATACGGTCGGAAGATGCAGTTCATTAAATCTATAAAAATCGCAGGAGCATTCGTTAAGCCAAACGGCATGACAAGAAATTCATAATGGCCATATCTCGTCCGAAATACAGTTTTCAGCACATCTTGCTCCTTAACCCTCAACTGGTAGTAACCAGAACTTAGTTCTATCTTAGAGAACACCGTAGCTCTCTTCAATTGGTCAAATAAATCATCTATCCTTGGCAAGGGATATTTATTCTTCACTGTCATCTTATTGAGTTGTCTGTAGTCTATGCACAATCTAATCAACCCATCTTTCTTTTTCACAAAAAGTACCGGAGCACCCCACGGTGAATAATTCAGTCTTGCAAAACCCTTGTCCGTTACCTCTTGCAACTGAACCTTCAATTCTTTTAGCTCTAATGGTGTCATCCTATACGGGGCAACCAAAATAGGTGATGTACCCGGAACTAACTCAATCCCAAACTCGACCTCTCTAACTGGAGGCAATCCGGGTAACTCTTTCGGGAACACATTTGGATACTCGTTTACCACCGGTACTGATTCAATCTTTATCTCTGATTTTTTAGTATTCAGTACAAAGGCGAGATAGGACTCATACCCTTTTCTCAAGTATTTCTTGGCTACCATAGATGAGATTATCACAGGCAAACTATCTGATCCACCTGATTCAACCCGACTGACATCTCCATTTACACATTTCAATTCAATAAACTTATTACCACAATTCACTAAAATATTATGAGTAGTTAACCAATCCATGCCAAGAATCAAGTCAAATTCATCAAACGGCAACAACATAAGATTTGCCAAAAAACAATGACCTCTAATTGTCAAGGGACAATTCCTACACACGTTGTTGACTAGCACATGTTTGCCTAACGGGTTGGACACCTTTACTACAAATTTCGTAGACTCAACAATCATACTCATGCTAGATGCCAATTTCATACAAATATAAGAATGGGTAAACCCCGGATCAATCAAAGCAACAACATAGATATCATGAAGATAAAAAGTACCCGTTATCACATCTGGAGAGGATGCCTCTTCGCGGGCGCGAATGGCATAAGTTCTTGCAGGTGCTCGACCCTCCGATCTTACAGCAGAGTCTCTAGGTGCAGCTCTACTACTAGTCCCACCTCCCGGGTTATTTTGTGATCTACCTCTCACAGAAACAGTGCTTAATCTTTCCTTCTCATCTCTCTCAAGACAATTTCGGATAAAATGATCGGATAAACCACACTTGTAACAATTTCAGTTGTTTCCCCAACACTCCCCAGTGTGTTACCTACAACAATTTGGACAGTCTGGTTTATTTAACTTTGGATTTCCCACGCTTGCCATCGAGGTGGCTTGAACTCTCGAGCCCAAGTATGTATTACCTCGATCTCAATGTGAATATCCAACTGATGCAGTCGTCCGAGGGTTCATTTCCTTGGACCTCTTTGATTGAGTTTCGTACGACTTACTCATTGGCCTCTTCTTTGCATCTTGGGCCTCATTCATGGCTTTTCTCTTTTGCTTATTCAGCTCTTTGGCCTTACATGCCCTATCAACCAACACCACAAATTCTTTCAATTCCAAAATCCCAACTAGCAATCTGCTATCCTCATTCAACCCGTCTTCGAACCTCTTGCACAAAATAGCTTTCATAGACACACACTCTTGTGTATACTTGCTGAGCCTAACAAACTCGCACTCATACTCTGCCACAGTCATTCTACCTTGCTTCAATCCAAGGAATTCTTTCCGTTTCTGATCTACAAATTTTTTACTTATGTACTTCTTTCAGAATTCTTCCAAAAAGAAGCCCCATGTCACTCTCTCCCTTGGAACTATTGATGTCAACGTTTTCCACCAACGGTATGTCGAGTCCTTCAACAATGACAGGGCACATTTTAAGCTCTCCTCAGGTGTGCAGGAGAGTTCATAAAATACCCGCATTAAGTTCTCAAGCCAGAACTCCGCCCTCTCGGGGTCATCGTCTATATTAGCTCTGAATTCCTCAGCCCCTTGCTTCCGAATCTTATCGACTGGAAGTTTGGCCATCCTCACCAAATCTATACGTTGAAGAGCCATAGGAACTAGCTGAGGTATAGAAAGGGGAGGAGGTTGAGCATTAGGATTCGCTCGTACATACTCCGTGTACCAATTACTCATTATTTAGAAAAAGGCTTCTCGAGTCTCTTCTCCTTGACCCATAGTCTCGGGTCTATCTCTACAGGCGCGGTCCCTTGGAGCTGATGCGTTACTAGCAGCATCGTCAGTAGCTGCTCGGTCGGGATCCATTTACTATATACAAACAAAGTTTAGAATTGTCAAAAGTCATCACACTATCATTATACGTTTATGGCATGTGTAGCTAGACTCTTACACACTCTACAATAGTCTGAGAATCGACTAAACCATGGCTCTGATACCACTAAATATAACACCCCTTACCCTTATTCAACAGTAAAACTGGGTACGAGGCATTACCAGACTTAACTCACTTGAACATACAACTTTGGGCTAACAAATTTCATTCCAACTTAAAACTTTTCATCTATATTCATAACATTCTTATTATAGACCTACGAGGCCTTAAACATGCAAACGGATAGCCTCGGAATCAAACCGGGAACTTTTGTAAACTTAGAAAAATTTTGCCTTAACAGGGCCACACGTCCGTGTGAAATGGGATATGCCCGTATGGGCAGGCCGTGTAGTCACACACGCCTATGTCCCTAGCCCGTGTGGAATTTATTTTTCATTTCAAACCTACAGGGGTTTTCACACGGCCAAACACACGCCTGTATCCTCCACACGGCTTAGACACGCCCGTGTCCTCACCCGTGTGTGAAAACCTGGGTATTCTATTTGTGACATCAGCAACCATATAGGAGCACACGGCCTAGGCACACACCCGTGTGTCTAGACCGTGTTCAACACTGACTTGCAACATTAACATGCAGGGGACACACGGCCTGGCCACACACCCATGGGACTGACCGTGCGTCACACACGACTTAGACACACGCTCGTGTGCCTACTCGTGTGGACAAGAACAAGGCTATTTACCAAGTTCTTGTTATCACCCTAACTCATACAACATAAATATCATTCAACCATTACCAATTAACCCAATCATACGTCATAAACAAACATGAATAACCTCATCTTTCCATATATTCATAATAGTGAGCCATTAAATGTGGCCATTTACAAAAGAGTTCATCTTTGGAAAAGCCAACACACTTGGCCAAAACAACATAACATTTCACTAAGTCTAGCCCTATACCTGCCATACTCAAAATGTTAAGTCTAGATATACAGAGATGAGTTGATAGTGTGGATGATCTTTAAATTATCTTCGTATCCTGAACCGGCTCTTTGACACTATAAAACAAGGGAAAAAGAAAGGGAATAAGCTTTAAGCTTAGTAAGTTTACATGTAAACTGTAAGCATCATAACATATGCCAATCGATCAATAACATTTCATAATAAGTAAGAACAATTCACATGTCTATGATCATGCTTACTCATCTCAACTCTTACCACATTCCAACTATACAACTTATATATTGCTCACAACTACTTGTACACATTCCCTGCACTCATCACCACAAAGCAACATGAAACATTTACTTATACAATTTCTCGATGAACCCCTCGAAATAATACTATGTACCCAGTGGTTCCGCACATAGCCCACCATTAATCAATAATAGCATGGTATTGCACATAGCCCACCAATAAGAATATTTAAGGTGGTTTCGCACATAGCCCACCAAATGATTTATAAACGATGGTATCGCACATAGCCTACCAAATGATTTATAAACGATGGTATCGCACATAGCCCATCGTGAATAAGTAATAAGGTGGTATCGCACACAACCCATCGTGGATAAGTAATAAGGTGGTATCACACACAACCCACCAAAAAGGATGATTACGGTGGTATCGCACACAGCCTGCCAATTAATCATTTCGGATATTTTTTCACACTTACGTATCTATTCCGAGGTTCATACGAGAACTACTCACTATCTATCAATTTCAATCAATCTCAATCATAATTGATCTCATTCATGTAATACACCAATAAGAAACAACATATGTATTAAAGATGTATCGTTTACACATAAACTTACCTCGATGCAAAATGTGTTGATCGACGACTTAATCTGTAACCTTGCCTTTTCCCCAGTCAAGGTTGTTTTCACGCTCTTCTTGATCTATAATAATAAAACTCACTCATTTAATCACTTTATAATTCATGATACATCAAAATTTCTACTTAGGCAAAAATGACCATTTTGCCCTTATACTTTGGCAAAATTACTATTTTGCCCCTAGGCTTGTAAATCATTTTTCATCACATTTTCTCATTAACCATGCCTAGCCGAACATTTATTTCTCTTACAACAACTTCCGAAACCAATTATTTCATGCATTTATTACTAAATTACAATTTTTACAACTAAGTCCATTTTAGGTGTTTTCATGGTAACACCTTTCACAAAAGTTGTTCCTTAGACCACTAACACTCATTTTCTTCCTTAAAAACTCAGCAAACAACACAAACACTCTCATGTCAAGTCCCTAAACTTTCAACCATATTGCAAATTAGTCCCCTCATTAGCTAGCTTTAGCTTTGGGGGTTCCAAAAGTACAAAAATTATCAAGAAAAGCCCCTAGAATCACTTACTTGCAAGAGATTTGTGTTGCTGAAAATTTGAACTCCAAGAACCCTTATTTCCTATCAATTTTCGGTGGAGAAGAAGCATGAATAGTGAAAGAGGACATCTTTTTTCATTTTGCTTATTTTATTCATTTTTTTATCACCTAATTTCACCAAATTTTGACCAAAATTTAATGCCATTGTCTCCTTGTTTCCTATGGCCGGCCACACCCTCTTAATGGCCTAATTGCACTTTAAGGACCTCTAATTTAATATTCTATGGCTATTAGACACTTCTACCTTGTAAATTAGAACTTTCGCACTTTATGCGATTTAGCCTTTTTTCATAATTAAACATGAAATCACCAAAATGAATGCACCAAAATTTTCATACATCCTCATAAACATACTATAACACGTAAAATAATATCAAAATAAATTTTTGCAACCTCGGATTAGCAGCCCCGAAACCACTGTTCCGACTAGCCCCAAAATCGTGCTGTTACACTAAATGCTTGTATGAGATATTCTGTATATGTATGGTGAGTATGGATGGTTGGTGTGATTTGTGGTAGTTTTTTGAAGAGTCACCTCAGTGGCTAATGTGTGGCTCAAAATTCGGGACGAACCGTCCTGGCCGGATTGGGGTGTCACAAATGGCTTATATAATTCTTTGAGATTCTTACTTCTCGAGGATTTAGGCTAACTTAGGCGGATTTGAAGCAACTTTATGCTTAAGTTCGAGCAGTTTGCTAGACTAAAGTTCCAGCCCCGTGACAAATGCCCATGGTAGAGCAAAGCAATGTAAATATTAACTCCATTACATTCAATGTTAGTCAAAATTTTACATAAAAATATATTTATAAAAATTTTTGTTGAGAACAAAAATACCCTCATAAGTAATAGTTCTTTGTACAAAGAATGAGTTTTTAGTCATTTCCCAATTGAATTGACATTCTATTCACTCGAGATACCAACTTAATTAAAAAAAACTTAAATGTAATACTAGATTAAGCCACCCTCGCAATATGGATGAAAAAAGTATGTAATAAATATAATTGCTAAAAATTCAAATAAAAGCCAATTGATATTTTAGTTACAATGGTAAAGTTAAATGTTTATTATGCATGGTGTTTTTTGTTAAAATTTCATTATGATTAAATTTTTATTGATTTATTATATATATAAAAAGACAAAAACACCTTCATAAAAAATATAACTTAATTTATAAATGAGAAGGTAATTCGATAATTTCATAATTGAATTGGTGTCTGATTGACTCGTAACACAAATTATAGATATAATAAACAAATTATAAATACTAGATTTTATCACAACACAATGTAAGTGAAAGAAAATATTTTATGTTAAAAATATTTATTTTTTAAATTTATTTAATAATAAGTATGAGTAGAGTGGTAGCAAACTTGGATTTTAATACTATTGAACACGTGTTTAATACTTTGATTTTTAAGTTTTCATTCTTTTATTTAAATATGATAAAAAATATAAAAGTTCAAAGTGTCATTATAAAAATATTAATTATAATTAAAAGAGGGGATATTTTTATAATTTTATAAATGAGTTGGTATTCTAATTAAGGATGAGGTCAATTCAATAAAGTACATATAATTTTATAATAATAAATTATATGGGATTGGGCAAGCGAACATCATTTTTACCGACCACCATCAACGGTGGAGCTCTTTTCACGGAAATACCCAACTTGTGATGGTGGGAGTGGGACCAAGTTTTTTCTTCATCACCAGGCTGATAATCCACGTAGCCCACTTTGATTTGCTCCACGTTGATGGACTCAAAAATGGTTGGTGAGCTCCGCATAGTAAGGCCCACCAACTCCATGCCTGAAGGAAAGTGCAAAAGAGCTTCCACGTGTCACGAAAGTGATCGATGATGATAAAGACTGTAATTTAGTTCCAATGATTACATCATGGACTGGGGTCCACTCCCAATGAGTGTTCTTTCCAGGTCAGTCCTCTTTTCTCGGTTGGCCTTTGCCTTGGGTTGCTTTTGTCATGGGATTAATATTTATTTTAATTTAATAATATTTAGTATAAAAATTTAAAAGTTTAATTAATTTATTGGTAAATGTATAAATTTGAATTGTTAATTTTAAATGCGTAAATAGTTGGACTGTTAATTTTCAGGTTAGTTCAAATACAAGCTTTAACCATATTTAAGTATAAATATTAAATGTTTAAAAAATAATAATAATAACTTGTCAGTTTTCAGAAAAATAGAGGGCTGAAAATCACAATATTAAAAAGTTAAATTTTTTATATTTAATGAAAATAAGACAATCATTTGATGTATTAATTAGATATTTCTGATATTAAAATTGTTAATTTAATTGTTAAATGATATATTAAATGTCATGTGATATATTTTAAAATTAAGAAAAAATTAATATTGTAAAAATAGATGTTTTAAAAATATTACTTTTAAGGTTTTCAAAACTTTTATAAAAGTTTTATCGTTCATTCTTTCTTTCTTTTTTTCAGTTGTACATTAGTTTTAGTTTTTACTTTTAAAATGTATGTTCTATTTTTCTTTAAATTTTTTCATTTCAAATTTAGCTACACAATATTTAATGGTTAAGTTAACATATTAATAATGAAAGGACTTGATTAATACAACATCGATAGTTTAGGAACATAATTAGAATATTTTGAAGTATAGAGACCAATTTAAAATGAGGATCATAGTTTGGGGATGTCTAGTGCAAGTAACTCTATTTATAATATACTAGATTATGGCATATCATATGAAAAAAAAAAATAGGCATAATGACTTATTAGACCTTCGAACTTTACAAAAAAAAAAAAACATTTTAGCTATCTATTTAATTTTTCGCCTTTTTAGCCTTTAAACTTGCGTTGTTTGTCAAATCACCTCGAAATAAATGAATAAATTAATGTTTGTTACTTTGCTGACATGACATATACGTGTAAGCAATTAATTAATTCTTTAAAAGTTTAAAAATTTAAAAAAAATATTTTAAAAATAAATTTTATTAAATTTATCTAAAAAGTATAAAAATTATAAAAATATCATTTAATTTTTAAATTATATTTATTTGCTAAATTGCCATGTGGCGTGAACAAAATTAACTAACATTAACTTTTCTATTTATTTTTGGGTGATTTGACAAATAATTCAAGTTCAATGGCTAATAGGGCAGAAAGATCAAATGGAGGGCTAAAATGAGTTTGCTTGTAAAGTTGGAGGGCCAAAAAATTTATTATGTGAACAAAATTTATAAAAAGGCTTAACTTACAAATTAGTACCTAAATTATAACCCTTTTCCCATCTTGGTACCTAAACTTTTTTTTTATAACAAATGGTACCTAAACTGCATTTTTTACATCAAGATGGACCTCCTTGGTAGAAGGTGAGTAAAACTCAATTTGACTCGAAAAAATTGAATTCTTTTTCAAATTTTGAGTTAACTTAATCGAATTATTTGGTTTCTTGAGTCAACTAGAATAAGTAATTTGATTTTTTGAGTTCAACTTGAGTTGAATATTACAATTCGAATAACTCGAATAATAGATTGATGTAAATAACCCTTTTGTCCTTGTCAATTTTGAGATGAGCAAATTGATCTCTCTGAACAAAAATTACAAAAGAAAAATAAAATAATTTTTAAAAATTCAAAATATTTATAAAAAAATTCTAAAGAATATATAAAAGAAGTTAAAAATTTTAAAAACTTTACAAAATAATAATTTTGAAGACCTAAACAAGTAAATTGTCAATTCAAGTTTACTATACTAAAGTATTTTTTTCCTTCTTATTTTATTTAACATGGAAATAAGTTTAGTTGTAATAATAAAGTTGAGATAATGTAACTGAAGATGTTTTGGGTTCAAATCTCACGATTCTCATCATGTGCATATATTGTTTTTAGATTTATAAAATTTGTACCCTCAAAATAATATATATATTTTTATTTTGTAAAAAGAGTTGACTTATAATAGTATTACAATTGGGCTAGAACTTGATTAATGGATGAAATTATAATATTATAAATATTATATAAAAAATACAAAATTTAGAAGTATTAATTTAATTCAATGATTTATTTGATTTTTAAATATAAATAAAATTGCTTTAATGTAACGAAACACAATGAAATTTGTAATCAAAACATAACTTAGATTGCGAAAAAGATTGTGGTGTTTACAAAGAGTAGTCAAATGGCATGTGATGCAATGTTGTCACAAGAATCTATATGTTTTTACACCAAAACTGCTCTCTTGTCTTCTTCAAGAATATATCCAATCCTCATATCAAAAACAATATGTTACATGTGTTTTCCTTTTCTTATATATATTCTATATCATTTATTTCATACTTTCTATAATTTTATGTAATTTTAATTTTTAAATAATAATTAAAAGTAATGTTTTTTTTTTAAACCCCGGGCATAGCCGAGTAGTAAATGCTGGCATTATATAAAAATATTAATCGAATATTTAAATATTAAATTATACATATACTTTTATTTATTATTTTAGATAAGCCAACTTTCATTAAATTGTAAAACAAAGAAACAACCCAAAGCAAGAAAAGGAAAACTAAAACCCAAACCGATATGCTTACCCCATACATTATGTCCTATGTCTCTCTTCTTCAATTATTAAAGTAGCATCAAAAGACAAAATATTTGAAATACAATCTAAAATGTGATTAAAAGAAAAACGGGCTACAAATGATAAGACCACCCTAACGAGACTATGAGACGCCCTATTTGCTATCCATTTAGTCCATTGGAAGGTCACATGTTGAAATAGAGATTTCAACTTTAAACAATCCTGTAAAATCAAACCAAACTCCGAAAGATAATAACATCCAAGCAATCTGACTCTAGAAAAATATAGTCTTTATACATATCCTTGAGCCACAATAACGCTTCTTTGATGGACAAAACTTTTGCAATGCGGGGCTCGATTAAGTACTTAACCTGACAGTGCATCCCATGCATAAACACCCCATGTTGCTCACGCAACAACACTGCCAAACTCACATTCCCAATCTCGTGAAAACATGTCGTGTCCGTATTAATTTCAACCAGCCAACAGCTGGTCTCAACTAACACTACATAACAACAGCTCAAGCTGGCGGACCAGATACGACACATTCAATTGTCCATTGAGCTACTCTCCATTCTTC
Organism: Gossypium bickii; assembly: GCA_025503065.1. NCBI lineage: Eukaryota > Viridiplantae > Streptophyta > Magnoliopsida > Malvales > Malvaceae > Gossypium > Gossypium bickii. The sequence goes on along the minus strand of CP106714.1, from coordinate 96,330,851 downwards.
CAAATATTGATCAACAAAGGCCAGAACCCATGGAAATAGTAGTGGACTATTCATTTTTCCAACAAAACTAATCTTGGAAGAAGCACATACTAGACAACAACGTGAGTTGTTGGATCTGGTGCCTTAAGTGTAGTATATTCGTTTGTATACTTGTAATTTTTTTAAACAAATTGATTTAATAAAATTATTCATGAATTACATTAATACCATTTTTATATTGTCTTCAATGGTTTTTGCATGCAAAGCAAAATGGAAGCAAATATTAGCTCACTGGTTATCTAAGGTTTAATTAATATTAAACGATATTATGTGGTCGGATTGTAATACGGAAAGACAACTTATTTTAGTAGATGAACCTAAACATGTTCTTAGTCTAATGGAAAATGAGCAAACCAATTGAAAGACTAATATGTCGTCTATCAAGTCAAATTGGGGAGATGTTTTGTCTTAGGCATCGGAGCAAATGACTCCCAGAAGACAGAGATATAGATGTGACTGACTAGACTGACAGTACATCAGATAAAACCCAAGTAGAATAGATCCTAAATTCGTTTATGGATTTATTCACTTATGACATTCATAGTGCGGCATACCTTAATCCCGAGTGGATGATAGACTATGGATGTGTGACTCGTATACTTTGATGTAAGTAAAAGCCTGAGTTAGAATGGATAAGGAACCAAAAGCTGGCGCATTGAATATATGACTTTTGCAGTATGTAGCATCATTCATAATATTGGAATTTATAGCCCAAGACATGGGTAAATGATATCCTCTCATTGGTATTACCTGATAGATGAAATGTAAACATGGCCGTGAGTTGTTTGTCTTTATGATGAATGACTTAATTACTATATGATAGTGATTGACTTTTCATGAAAAACGGTGTAATGATTACCATGAGATAAAATAGGATCATATTGGGAGAACGGATTAATCCCAAAAAGATTAAGGATATCCTATGAGGGTAACACACTTATGACAAGGTTATTGGATGAGCATTGATCAAGTAGCTTTTGTAATGGTATGTTATTAGGGAGAGCTCAGTCAAGATACTATAGTGGAATGACTTCGAGACTAAATGAATTTATAAATAATAGACGAAAAGCTGGAACTTAATTATAAATCCTTTGAGCCCTAATTACATATGCTCAATTGGTCCCTCAACTAGCTCGTTGAAATCAGAAATGAATTACATATTGAATCAAGTGAAAAGAAATGGATAGAAATGATAAAGTTAGAGAAATGAGTTACATTTGGAAATGAATGTGGTTTCTCACTTAGTATTGAAATGACCTAAGAATTAATTTAAGTTTTTTGAATTATTATTTAATTAATTAAAGTTTGAAAGTGAAATTAAATTATTTGGTCATTGTGAATCTATTGGATGTAGAAATTAAATATACCTTCTCATATATTCTTTTATTGTAAAGTTGTCATGATTTTAACGTAATTAGAATCGAGTTAGGAAAATTATTTAATTGAAAAAATTAATTGATTTAAATTAAATTAATAAATATATTTTTTTGAGAAATAAAAAAAAACATGTACTAGGTTGAATTAAATTATAAAGTGATGAATTAAAAGTCCAAGAAACACATATAATTGGACCAATACAAGAGAGGCCCGAATCCCCATCATAATGCATATGAGGAGAGGCACATCCAAGTAGCCACCACACTCTCCTAGTTTAACAAGGGGACTGTTTTTTTCTATTAAATAGACATGGAATGCATTCTACTAATTCAACTAAAGTATCACTTCCTCTCCCTATAAATAGATGGCATCGGTAGGGCTAAAAATACAAGAAGTTATACACAACTTTGAGATATTGTTATTCTGCTCAAAAAATAGTGAGAATTTATTTCTAAGTATAAATTCAATTTTCCGGGAATAACAATCCTACCGGTTTCTATAAGAGAGATTTACTTTCCCACTAAGAGTAAAAAAATTATTTCTGGTTATTTGTTTGATTCAAAATTATTCGAGCCTACACTCAAAGTAGTTTGTGGTACGAGAATAGCAGAGAAGGTCGTTCGGTTAAAAGCCAGGAATGTCTAGGATATGTCTTACTTAAAGCACATGTATTATTTCGAGAAAAAAGTTTATTGCTATAAATATTACAAACTGACTCGATTTTCAAAATTTTATTTTTCCACAATGTAAGGAAACCATTTTCGAATCGATTTTTTTCCAGCATTAGTGCCCTCTCCATTAGAGGTTCCTCAAGGTTTAAAAAGTACTCAATAAGGGCAGTAATAAAGGCATGTCAAATTCAAATATTAGCATAGTGCCACACTTTAGCAACTCGGTGGCACTTAAGAAACATACAATTCACTGTCTTGACCCCACCACAAGATAAACACAATGGATTGATAATACAACCCTTTTCCAGAAAACGAGCCTTACCTGGGAGGAAATTCCTTAAGCAGCCCATACAAAGTCCTTCACCTTTAAAAGAATATGAGCGCTCCAAACAGGGGACCAATTTCTAACAATAAGACTCTATTCCAAATGCAAGAAAGACTTTAAAGCAAGCACATAACCAGATTTAGCAATGTACCTACCATGCTCAGTGAAATGCATACAAGTTTATCGTTAGGCCACTAATGGCTATTAGAAAAAATCTTGTTTGAAAACGATTTTCTTACACAGTGAAAAATTAAAATTTTGAAAACCGACTTGGTTTGTGATATTTATAGAAATAAACCCTAGAGCAAAATTGTACCTATGTTTTCGGATAGACGGATCCTTGTCGTTTTTGGCTTTCAACCAAATGATCTTCTCCATTATTCTCATACCATGAATTGCTTTGAGTGTGAGCTTGAACAAATTGAATAAATAGATTTAATAGTTGCGAATAAATTCTCTCTATTTTTTTTGGCAAAGTAACACTATCTTAAAGTTATGTAAATAGCTTTACCGGTGCCATCTATTTATAGAGAAAGAAGGTAGAACCCTTGTTGAATTGTAGAAATTTATTTAAACTAGAAAAACAAACTCCTATTCTAATTAGGATGTAGGGAGGAACAACCCTAGTTAATAATACTAGGGTTTTTCGTCCTACCTTATAACATAAAGGGCTTTTGGGCCTCTTCCATATCGGGTCTAATTACAAGCACTTCTCAGGCTTTTAACCAATACTTTATAATTTGATCCAACCCAATTTCTTTTTCTATTTCCCAAAAAATAAAATTCAATATATTTCTAATTAAATAATTTTCTCAACTCAATTCTAATTTTGTTAAAATCATGACGACTTTATCGTAAAAGAATCTGGTTATGTGCTTGCTTTCAACGGTTCACTATAACCAAATGGTTTATTCGCATTTTTTAACTTCATTTAGTTCGAAAAACATAAATTCATTTTTCAAGTCATTTTTATTTTTCATTTTCATTTTGGAGAAAACCACATTCATTTTCAAATGATTCCATTTCTCCATTTTCATTTTCATTTTGGAAAAAACCATAATCATTTCCAAATGTTCCCTATTTCTCCATTTTACCATTTCTATTCATTTTTGTTCTTTTGATTCAACTTGCAATTCATTTATGATTCAACGAGCTAGTGGAGGGGCCGATTGGACATATGCAATTGGGGCTCAAATTATTTATAATTAAGTTCCAGCTTTTCGCCTATTAATTATAAACTCATTTAGTCACGAAGCCATTCCACTATAGTATCGTGACCGAGCTCTTCCCAACGACATACCATTACGAACGTAACTCAATTAGTGATCATCCAAAGACCTTGTCATAAGTGTGTTACCCTAATAGGATATCCTTAATCTCTTTGAGATAATATTCGTTCTCCTAATATGATCCTATTTTATATCATGGTTACATCTTTCTTCATGAAAAGTCAACTACTATCAAATAGTAATCAAGTCATTCATCACAAAACAAATGACCCGTGGCCACATTTACTTTTCATCAACCATGTAATGCCAATGAGAGGATATTATTTACCCATGTCTTGAGCTATGAATTCCACTGTTGTAAATGACACTACATACTTCAGAAGTCGTACACCCAACGCACTAGTTTTCAGTTCCTTATATATTCGAACTTAGGCTTTTACTTACATCAAAATGTACAAGTCACACATACATAGTCCGTAATCCACTCAGGATTTAGGTATGTCACACTATGAATGTCACAAGTGAATAAATCCATAAACGGACTCAAGATCTATTCTTCTTGGGCCCAGTTCAATGTACTGTCAGTCCAGTCAGTCAGATCTATGTCTCTATCTTCTGGGAGCCATTCGTTCTGATGCCCAAGACAAAGCACCTCCCTAATTGGACTTGTAAGATGACATATTAGTCTTCCAATCAGTTTGATCATTTCTGATTTAAATTAAGGACATGTTTAGGTTTGTCTACTAATATAAGTTGTCTTTCCGTATTACGATCCGACCACGTAATACCACTTAGTATTAGTTTAAACATTAGACAAATAATGAGTAACATTTGCTTTCATTTTTCTTTATGTGCAAAAACCATGTGAGGACAATCATAGAAAGTATATTAATAATCAATGAATTTGTTTTATTACCCAATCTGTTCGAGAAAATTACAAGTTTACAGAAGAATATATACACTCATGGCACCATATCCAACAATAGCTAATAAGAATATATATGACGCGAGCTACATCCAAAAGGCACAAGAACACCCTCGAGGAAAGCTTTATCCTAAGCTGCCCTATCACGTAACGACAAGTCCTTTACCCTTAAATCTTCCATACCTGGAAGCGAGGAGGACGCAATATAGAAATCACTATCATCCATAAGCCAAGGATCATGAAAGGTTCATATGTCTGCCCCATTAATAACACGCCAACCTATACCTTTCGAGAGCAGCACTTTAACGACTCGATTTTTAGTGGTGTCATAAAATGCAGTTTTAGAGCCCAATTTTCGTAAATCAAGCCCGTAAATATACAATAAGAATATTTATGGGGTTAATATGAAATTATAATAAAGATCGGCTAAGTAATTTAGCCAAAAAGTAGTTAATTAAAGTTTAGGGACTAAATTATAAAAGTCCATTCGCTATTGAGTTTTAATTAAGAAAAAGCTTGGGGACTTAAGACAGCAATTTCCGAAGGAATAAAATGGCTATTAAACCATTATTATTTTAAAGTTAGTGGAGAATTTTATGATGGTCATTTATTAAGTAAAATTTCAATTAAAGAAATATAAGATTAATTAAATAATTAACCATAACTAATTAGATTAATCAAGTTTAATTAAACATTAAACCATGTATATATAATACCATAGTAGAAAGAAAGATGATATTCTTATCTTCTTCCACCATAGCCATTAAAGGAAAAAGAAAGAGAACTTAAGCTTTTTTTCAATACATTCGACCATTAGATTATCCAAGCTAAAGACGACGTCGGGTCGTCGAGGGGGAAAGGAAAAGTGAGAGTCGTCTATGAGTGATGAGAGGATTCGATTTGTACTTTTATTGTAACAGCCTGGTGTTAGCTAAATTGGAACATTGATTTTGGAACTACAAATCTGATGTTGAAAATTTATTTTAATATTATTTTCGGTATTTACAGCATGTTATTTGATATGTGTGAAAACTTCGTGAGCTAATTTTATCGATTGGTTGGTTAATTTGATAAAAAGGATTAAATCGCGTAAAATGCAAAAGTTGAATTCTACTTGTTAAAGGTGTTTAATTGCTATGATTTAATAAATCAAAGGTCCTTATAATGTTATTAGTCCATGATTAGTGTAAGTGGACAATTATGGCCATCCATTATATGTTTTTATATGTTTATAAAAAAGGTTATTATGGTAAAATAGTTAATAAATGTTATAATTAATAAAACAAAATCAATTTTAAACTTCATTATCATCTATTTGGCCGAATATTGAAGAAGAAGAAAGCTTTTTGTTGTGTTTTAGGGTTCAACACTCGTAAGCTTAAATTGGTAAGTCATTTTGACTCGGTTTCTAATGATTTCTATGTTGTTGAGATCGTTGCTTCGTATTCTAGCTAGCCCGTACCTTAAATTTTGAAGTTTTTAAAGATTTTGAGAGTTTCCATTGTTGAATCTATGTGTTCTTTGATGTTTAATGTTCAAATATGAAAGCTTGATGGTAGTTTTACATGTTTTGTTAAGTGATTTTTGATGAAAATGCATAATAGGGATTAAATTGTGAAATGTGCAAACTGTGTGGTTGAATTGTGAAAAAAAATGAAAGTTTTGGACTACTAGGAACCTATATATAATTCGTCCAAGCATGGGTTTTGTTGAACTGTGTAATTTTATGTATTTGTGAAATAGGGACTAAATTGATTAAATGCAAAAGTTTAGGGGCTAATGTGTAAAAATACCCAAATGTGTATTTTTGGATTTATTGAATGAGTAGATGAATAAATAAGTTAATTTTGAATTCATATAGATCAAGAAAGAAAGAATTCAAATTTAGATTAGGGGAAAAGCAAGGTTATCGAGTAGTCGACCCGATCCGTCAATTCCGAATACGAGGTAAGTTCGTATGTGATGATTACATAATAAGTTCGTATGTGATGATTACATAATAAATTTATCTTAAAATGCTTTAATATTGCATAAATTCTTAAAACAGGATTATGGATAATGTATGAATTGTGAAAACGACTTTATGGATGCATTCGATGAAAGAAACGAAATGTGTGAAAGCCTGGTTGAACCTTAAGAATAGTTTTGGATACTATTGACATGTCAGTAAGTGATACGTTGAGTTGGCTTCGGGCTATGATATTAGCACTTTTGGTGCATATTTTACCGATTTTTGGCTTCGGGCCATGCATATCGAATGATTTGGCTTCGGGCCATGATAATAGTTCTTCGGATAAGTTACCTTGATTTGGCTACGGGCCATGGTATAGGTACTTATCGTATGTGACTCTTGAGTATCCGATTTCTATTCTGAAAGGTTTAACGGGTTAATGAATGACGTGGTTGAGAAAGAGGTTAGTACAAGGCAATACAGGTACGTGCAGAACCTATTCGAGTATTAAATAGTGAAAGTTCGATGAGTTTGTATTTGATCATGTTTTGAGACATGAGAAAGGTTTGTAGTTAATGTGTATATGGTTTTGTCATGTGTAATTGGTTGATTTGCATTTATTCGATGAAATAAGTTATTCATATACGAGCTTACTAAGCTATATAGCTTACTTCTTGTTATTTTTCTATGTTTTATAATGAATCAAGGCTAGCTCGAATCCGGGAGTCGTTGGGAACATCATCCTAATATCAAACATCTAAGTTGGTACTTTTGAATTATACATTTATGGTATATGGCATGTATAGGCTAAATGTGGTATTTTGGTTGTGATCATATCCATGATATTTGACTTGTAAATGATGTTAATATTGATGTGTGTTTGGCTATTAGAAATGGCTTGTAAATGTATATGTTTTGGTTTGTATATATATATAGCCATGAGTGATGACTTATTTTGGTTTGTTTTGGCATGGTTGTAACCAAGACATTATTGAAGTTATAATGGTTATGTGAGTTATAGTAAATGAACCATATTGTTTGATATTGTTTTGGCATGTATTTGGCTAAGTAAATGGTAGTGATTTGAGAAATTGGAATAGATGAAATTGTAATGGCATGAATTGGCATTTGGTTGATGATTTTGGTTGCCTAATTGTATGATGAAATGGTACCATTTTGCCTTGTGTAGGTACATTGAAGTTGGGGTGGCAAATTGGCCTTGCAAATAGCCTATTTTTGTCCACATAGGTAGAGACACGGACGTATGTCTCAGCCGTGTGTGACACATGGTCATGTTACACGGCCGTCTGTCCCCTGGTGTTAAAATTGAATCGAAGTCAGTATGCTCCACATGGTCTCACACACGGGTGTGTGACTTGGCTGTGTTGCATAAGTCAGTATACCCTACAGGTTTGGCATGACCTAGCATACGGCCTAGAACACAAGCGTGTGTGGCCACTTCGAAGGGCACACGGGCTAGACACATGGGCGTGTGGTTGGCTGTGTGACCTAAGTCAGAATGTATGCCCTGTTTCCACATGGCCTGAGACACGAGCGTGTCTGAAGCCATGTGAGGCACACGGTCTATTCACACGGGCGTGTGACCCCTGTATGGTTGAAATTTTTCTATGTTTCCAAAAATTTTCGTATGTTATCAATTTAGTCCCAAACCATATTTAAAGCATGTTTAAGGCCTCTTAGGCCCTTATAAGGGACAGTGTAATTGTGTTGAATGATTTATGAGAATGAATGCTTTAAGTTTGATAAATTTAAGCTATATGTTGTGAATTGATCGGTAATACCTCGTGACCCTACTCTGGCGACAGATACGGGTTAGGCATCTTACATTTTATTGGTATCAGAGCTACGATTTAGTCGATTCTAGGACTAACATAGATTGTGTGAGAGTCTAGCTATACATGCCATATATGCTCTACGATAGTGTGATGATTCTTGATAGCTTAAATAATGTTTTCGTATAGTAATGGATCCCGAACGAGCTGTAGCTAATGATGTAGAGAGTAATGCACCCGCTCTTACTTTAGAGGCAGCGCCATCTGATTCTAGGCCTGTAACGAGTAGCCACGATGAAAAGGATAAACAAGTCTTTTTCCAAATAATGAACAAGTGGTTCACGGAGTTCGTTCGAACAAATCCAGCTGCTCAACAACCTCCACCCCCACCTATTCCTCAACAAATCCCTGTTGTTCCTCAAGTTATAGATCCGATACAGTTAAACAAGCCGCCAGTAGATAAGATTCATAAATATGGGGCTGAAGAGTTCCGGGCTACTGCTGATGATGATGCTGAGAGAGCTGAATTTTGGCTTGAAAATACGATTCGAGTATTCGATGAATTGTCTTGTATCCTAATAAATGTATTAAATGTGCTATATCTTTGCTGAGAGACATCACGTATCAATGGTGAAACACGTTGATATCAATGGTTCCGAAAAAAGGGGTTACTTGGGAATTCTTTCAATCCGAATTCTGAAAGAAATACATCAGTCAAAGATTTCTCGATCAAAAGCAAAAAGAGTTTTAAGACAAGGCCGAATGACTGTAACCAAGTATGAAAGAGAATTTGTACGGTTGAGTAAGTATGCCAGGGAGTATGTTTCTATCGAAGAGATTATGTGTAAGCGGTTCGTTGACAAGTTGAACGAAGATATAAAACTATTAATCAGAATTCTAGAGTTGAAAGAATTTGTAGTTCTGGTCGAAAAGGCTTGTAAAGCTGAGGATCTTAGCAAAGAAAAGAGAAAAGCAGATTCAGAAGTTAAAGACTCGAGAAAAAGATCGATGAGTAAGCCATATCATTCTTCATCAAAGAAATCTAGAGATTCGTACGCTCGCCCAAATGCTTCAAACGAATATTCGAATAGAGATCGTAGAAAATAATACTCAGGTTTTAAAGCTGAAGCTACACCAGTATAAAGTGTTGGCAGTGTGAGAGACAACAAACCTGAGTGTCAGTAGTGTGGGAAACGACATTTTGGATAATGCTGGAATAAAATTAATAAAGCTTGTTACAAATGTGGTTCGCTAGATCACTTCATCCGAGATTTCTTTGAGCTAGATGAAAAAGATAAAGTTCAGAATGTAAGACCAAGTAATACGTCGAATAGAGGTAGACCACTTAGAATTACTGGAAATGTATGTGGTAGTAGAGGGGCGACAAAAGATTTAGCTGTGAGGTCCGAGGACAGAGCACCTGGTAGAGCCTATGCTATTCGCGCTTGCGAAGAAGCGTCATCTCCAGATGTTATCACCGGTACTTTCACTCTCTTTGATACTAATGTGATTGCATTGATAAATCTAGGATCAACTCATTCTTATATATGCATGAATTTAGTATCTAGTAAGACTTTGGCTGTAGAGTCTACTGAATTTGTGATTGGAGTATCGAACCCCTTAAGCAAATGTGTTTTGGTTAACAAAGTCTGCAAGAATTGTCTGTTAATGAATCGGGATTTCTATTTTTCGGCTAATCTGATGTTGTTACAATTTGATAAATTTGATGTGATTTTGGGTATGGATTGGCATTGCATGATGCTATAGTGAATTGTAGATGAAAGACAATTGAACTGAAATGTCGGAATAATAAGACTATTAGAATTGAATCTGATGATCTGAATAGTTTTCCAGTTGTGATCTCATCTATGTTAGCTCAAAGATTTATGAGAAAGGGGTGTGAAGCTTATCTTCCTTATGTACTTAATACAAAAGTGACAGAAACAAAGATTGAATTAGTACCAGTTGTGTGCGAGTATCCAGATGTATTTCCCGAAGAGTTACTAGGTTTACCATCTATCAGAGAGGTTGAGTTTGGTATTGAATTAGTATCGAGAACAATGCTGATATCGATAGCTCCGTATAGAATGGCTTCGACAGAGTTAAAAGAATTGAAACCTCAATTGCAAGAGTTGACAGATAGAGGTTTTGCTAGACCGAGTTTCTCTTCCTGGGGTGCAGCGGTGTTATTTGTGAAATAGAAATATGGTACGATGAGAATGTGTATAGACTATCGACAGCTCAACAAAGTGACAATCAAGAATAAATACCCTTTTCCATGAATAGATGATTTGTTTGATTAGTTAAAAGGGGCAACAGTGTTTTCGAAAATTGATTTGAGATCGGGTTATTACCAGTTGCAAGTTAAAGACTCAGATGTACCAAAGACTGCATTTAGAACAAGGTACGCACACTACGAATTTCTTGTTATGCCTTCCGGACTAACAAATGCACCTACTGTTTTTATGGACTTGATGAACCGGATTTTCAGGCTATACTTAGACTGATTCGTATTTATGTTTATTTATGACATTTTGATTTACTCTCATGATGAACCTGAGCATGCCGAGCATTTGAGAATCGTGTTACAAACTTTGAGAGATAAATAGTTGTTTGCAAAGTTCAGCAAATGTGAGTTTTGGCTACGAGAGGTTGGTTTTCTAGGACATATAGTTTTAGCCGCGTGTATTTGAGTTGACTCGAGCAAAATTTTTGCGATTATAGATTAAAAGCCTCCGAGAAATGTATCCGAAGTCCGTAGTTTTCTGGGACTAGTTGGCTATTATAGACGATTTGTGAAAGGCTTCTTGATGATTGCGACTCTGATAACACAATTGCTTCAAAAAGATGTTAAATTTGAATGGTCAGAAAAGTGTCAGCAAAGCTTTGAGCAATTGTAAGCAGTATTGACAGAGGCACCAGTGTTAGTTCAGCCTGAGTCAGGTAAAGAATTCATAGTTTTCAGTGATGCATCGTTAAATGACCTGGGTTGTGTTTTGATACATGAAGGCAAAGTTGTAGCTTATGCTTGAGACAGTTAAAGTTGCACAAAAAGAATTATCCGACGCACGATCTAGAGTTAATCACAATAGTGTTCGCATTGAAAATTTGGCGTAATTACTTGTTTGATTAGAAATGCCATATTTATACCAACCAAAAAAGCTTAAAATATTTGATGACTCAAAAAGATTTGAATTTACGACAGTAGAAATGGCTAAAATTGCTAAAAGACTATAAATTAGTGATTGATTATCATCCGGGGAAAGCGAATGTAGTTGTTGATGCTTTGAGTCGAAAGTTCTTATTTGCTTTACGTGCTTTGAACACACAATTAGCTTTGTTTGACGACGGTTCGATAGTAGCAGAGTTGAAAGCGAGACCGTTATTTCTACAGTAGATTTGTAAGGCTCAAAAATTTGATAATGAATTGCAAGCAAAACGAGCTCAGTGCGAGTCGACTTCTAATTCAGAGTTTCAAATAGGGCCTGATGACTGTTTGATGTTTCGTAATAGAATATGTGTACCAAGAAATTCTGAGCTCATTCGAAAGATTCTAAATGAAGCACACAGTAGATGTTTATCAGTACATCTGGGAAGCACGAAAATGTATAATGATTTGAAATAGCTTTATTGGTGGCACAACATGAAACGAGATATATCAGGATTTGTTTCGAAATGTTTGATTTGTCAGCAAATCAAAACTGAGCATCAAGTGCCGTCAGGTTTATTACAGCCTATTATGATTCCTGAATGGAAGTGGGATAGAATAACAATGGATTTCGTATCGAGTTTGCCCTTATCTTCGAAAAAGAAAGATGCGATCTGGGTTGTTGTTGACAGATTGACGAAATTAGCTCATTTCATTCAGATACATACAGATTTCTCGCTTGATATATTAGCTGAGTTGTATATTTCCAAAATTATGATATTTCATGGTGTTCCTCTATCTACTGTTTCGGATACAGATCCAAGATTTACTTCGCGATTTTGGAAGAAATTGCAAGAAGCTTTGTGTTCAAAGCTGCATTTTAGCACTGCATTTTACCTGTAAACAGATGGTCAATCCAAACGAGTTATTCAGATACTTGAAGATATGTTGCGTTGTTGCATTCTTGAGTTTGAAGGTAGCTGGGAGAAATATCTACCGCTGATTGAGTTTGCTTACAATAATAGCTTCCAATCGAGTATAAAGATGGCACCGTATGAAGCTCTATACGGTCGCAAATGTAGAACATCATTGTATTAGACTGAGCTTAGCAAAAATAAGATTCACGAGGTTGATCTAATCAGAGAGACTGAAGAAAAAATGAAAATAATTCGCGATAGTTTGAAAGCAGCTTCAGATCAACAAAAATCGTATGTAGACTTGAAACGAAAGGATATTGAGTTCCAGATCGGGGATAAAAGTGTTTTTAAAAGTGTTGCAGTGGAAAAATATATTGCGGTTTAGTCGGAAAGGGAAATTGAGTTCGCAATTCATCGAACCGTATGAGATTACTGAGCAGTTGGGCTAGTGGCATATCGCCTATCTTTACCGTCTGAGTTAGAGAAAATTCATAATGTGTTTCATGTGTCGATGCTTAGACGATACCGATCCAACCTTTCACATGTCATTTCCCTGATCGAGGTTGAAATTCAGTATGATATGTCATATGCTGAAGAACCGATTCGAATTTTAGCTCGTGAGATCAAAGAGCTGAGAAATAAGAGAATGTCATTAGTGAAAGCATTATGGCATCGACACGGGGTTGAAGAAGCTACATGGGAACCCGAGGATGCTATAAGAAAACAATACCCAAACCTATTTACTGGTAAGATTTTCGGGGATGAAAATCCCTAAAGGGGGAGAGTTGTAACAGCTAGGTTTTAGCTAAATCGGAATAGTGGTTTTGGAACCACAAATCCAATGTTGAAAAATTATTTTAATATTATTTTCGGTATTTACAGCATGTTATTTGATATCTGTGAAAATTTCGTGAGCTAATTTTATCGATTGGTTGGTTAATTTGATAAAAAGGATTAAATCGCGTAAAATGCAAAAGTTGCATTCTACTTGTTAAAGGTGTTTAATTGCTATGATTTAACAAATAAAAAATCCTTATAATGCTATTAGTCCATGATTAGTGTAAGTGGTCAATTATGACGATCTATTATATGTTTTTATATGTTTATAACAAAGGTTATTATGGTAAAATATTTAATAAATGTTATAAATAATAAAACAAAATCAATTTTAAACTTCATTATCATCTTTTTGGCCAAATATTGAAGAAGAAGAAAGCTTCTTGTTGTGTTTTAGGGTTTGGCACTTGTTGTGTTTTAGGGTTTGGCACTTGTAAGCTTAAATTAGTAAGTCATTTTGACTCAGTTTTTAATTATTTCTATGTTTTTGAGATCGTTGCTTCATATTCTAGCTAGCCCGTACCTTAAATTTTGAAGTTGTTGAAGATTTTGAGAGTTTCCATTGTTGAATCTATGTTTTCTTTGATGTTTAATGTTGAAATATGAAAGCCTCATGATAGTTTTACATGTTTGGTTAAGTGGTTTTTGATGAAAATGCATAATAGAGATTAAATTGTGAAATGTGCAAATTGTGTGGTTGAATTGTGAAATAAATGAAAGTTTTTGACCGCTATGGACCTATATATAATTCAGCCAAGCATAGGTTTTGTTGAATTGTGTAAATCTTGTGTATTTGTAAAATAGGGACTAAATTGATTAAATGTGAAAGCTTAGGGGCTAATGTGTAACAATGTCCAAATGTGTATTTTTGGATTTATTGAATAAGCAAATGAATAAATAAGTTAATTTTGAATTCATATAGATGAAGAAAGAAAGAATTTGGATTTAGATCGGGGGAAAAGCAAGGATATCGAGTAGTCGACCAGATCCGTCAATTCCAAATATGAGGAAAGTTCATATGTGATGATTACATTATAAATGTATGTTAAAATGCTTTCATATTGCATAAATTGTTAAAACGAGATTATGGATAATGTATTAATTGTGAAAACGACTTTACAGATGCATTTGATGATAGAAACAAAAAGTGTGAAAGCCCGATTGAACCTTAAGAATAGTTTTGGATACTATTGACATGTCAGTAAGTGATACGTTGAATTGGCTTCGGGCCATGATATTAGCACTTCGGGTGCATATTTAACCGATTTTTGGCTTCGGGCCATGCATATCGGATGATTTGGCTTTGGGCCTTGATAATAGTTCTTCGGATAAGTTACCTTGATTTGGCTACTGGCCATGGTATAGGTACTTATCGTACGAGACTCCTGAGTATCCGATTTCTATTCCGAATGGTTCAATGGGTAAACAAATGATGTGGTTGAGAAAGAGGTTAGTACGAGGCGATACAGGTACGTGCAGAACCTATTCGAGTATTAAATAGTGAAAGTTCGATGAGTTTGTATTTGATCATGTTTTGGGACATAAGAAAGGTTTGCAGTTAATGTGTATTTGGTTTTTTCATGTGTAATTGGTTGATTTGAATTTATTCAATAAGATAATTTATTCATATACGAGCTTACTAACCTATGAAGCTTACTTTGTGTTATTTTTCTATGTTTTATAGTGAATTAAGGCTAGCTCGGATTCGGGAGTCGTCAGAAACATCATCGCACTATCAAACATCTAAGTTGGTACTTTTGAATTATACATTTATGGTATATGGCATGTATAGGCTAGATGTGGTATTTTGCTTGTGATCATAGCCATGAGATTTGGCTTGTAAATGATGTTAATATTGATGTGTGTTTGGCTATTAGAATTGGCTTGTAAATGTAAATGTTTTGGTATGTATATATATAGCCATGAGTGATGACTTATTTTGGTTTGTTTTGGCATGGTTGTAACTAAGACATTATAGAAGTTATAATGGTTATGTGAATTATGGTAAATGAACCATATTGTTTGATATTGTTTTGGCATGTATTTGGCTAAGTAAATGGTAGTGATTTAAGAATTGGAATACATGAAATTATAATGGTATGAATTAGCATTTGATTGATGATTTTGGCTGCCTAAATGTATGATGAAATGGTACCATTTTGCCTTGTGTTGGTACATTGAAGTTGGGGTGGCAAATTGGCCTTGCAAATGGCCTATTTTTTTCCACACGGGCAGAGACACGGGCGTTTGTCTCAGCCGTGTGTGACACTCGGTCATGCTACACGGCCGTGTGTCCCCTGGTATTGAAATTGAATCGAAGTTAGTATGTTCCACATGGTCTCACACACGGGCGTGTGACTTGGCCGTGTTGCATAAGTCAGTATATCCTACAGGTTTAGCACGGCCTAGCACACGGCCTGGGACAGAGGCGTGTGTGGCCACTTCGAAGGGCACGCGAGCTAGACACATGGGCGTGTGGTTGGCCTGTGACCCAAGTCAGTATGTATGCCCTGTTTCCACACGGCCTGAGTCACGGGCGTGTCTGTAGCCGTGTGACGCACACGGTCTATTCACACGGGCGTGTGACCCCTGTATGGTTGAAATTTTTCTATGTTTCCAAAAATTTTCGTATGTTATCGTTTTAGTCCCGAACCACTTCTAAAGCATGTTTAAGGCCTCTTAAGCCCTTATAAGCGACAGTGAAATTGTGTTGAATGATTTATGAGAATGAATGGTTTAATTTTGATAAATGTAAGCTATATGTTGTGAATTGATCAGTAATACCTCGTAACCCTACTCTGGCAACAGATACGGGTTAGGAGTGTTACATTTATGATTCAAGATCATTCCATTTATATACATACATATACACGTTTGTTGCATATTAACTATTAAGGTAATATTATTACTTGTCTTGAATTAAATCGTGTGACGGTATTGAATGCTAAGATTTTGAATTGGTTTGAGCATAGTAGAAACAAGTATGATACAAACTACTAAATGACATGTGATATGTGATAAGAATGGCTGATGGAAATGGTATGGAACTATGATATTGGTTTATATATATGATGGTTTTGATTGTTGATAATTTGATTGGATTGAATGTAGCATATACGAAATTGATATAAATTGTGATGTGTATTGATTCAATGGTTACCCTACCAATGATCCCGAGTAGAGTCGAGTTAGTTGGCATGCCTTGGGATGAAAATCATCATTGTTGAGCAAACCAGGATGGTGGAATATACAATTGTGGAAACCATCATTGTCGAGCAACCCAAGATGGTAAAATGTGTAAACAATGAAAGCCATCATTGCCAGGTTATTAGGATGGTAGAAAATCGAAATACTTAAAGCCATCATTGTCGAGTCACTCAGGATGGTTGAATATGAAAATAGGAAAAGCCATCATTGTTGAACCATCCGAATAAGGGAGAATTGAAATAGTGAAAGCCATTGTTGTCGAGCCACTTGGGATGGTAGAATATGAAAACAGTAAAAGTCATCGTTGCTAAGCCACCCGAGATGATAGAACATTTGAAATCTAAATGTCATCATTGTCGAGCAACCCGGGATGACAAGAGTATAAAAGGGCTATGGAACGTGATGAAGTCGGTATATCATGTATTTATACATATGAAATATGCATATGGTTCGTAAAAATAAGGT
Source organism: Gossypium bickii (assembly GCA_025503065.1). Taxonomy (NCBI): domain Eukaryota; kingdom Viridiplantae; phylum Streptophyta; class Magnoliopsida; order Malvales; family Malvaceae; genus Gossypium; species Gossypium bickii. The sequence goes on along the minus strand of CP106714.1, from coordinate 96,313,967 downwards.
CATGCATAATATTTGGTATCCGATACATGAATGGCAATCCAGATGGTTGTAATTTGATGATATGTTGATTGTATCCTTATTATGTTAATGCTTTCATATTATAGACTTGAATCATGAAAATACCACTGAGCTTTATTACTTAACATACAATTTGTTTATTCTGTGCTTAGGAATAGGCGGGTCTCGAAGTCCTGAGAAGTACATCAACATCTAATCTGTGGTCCTCGGCTCAACAATGTTTGTCTAGCTCCTAATGTTTTGATATATAGTAGGTTTTGAGTCAATTTTGTTTTATAAATGGTTAAATCGAAAGTTTGAATAGTTATGTTAACTTGAATTACATATATGGTTGGTTAGTGTGTATAAATTTGGTTTAGTAGTTAAAATGGTTGGAATTTAGCAATTGAACATATGTTGAATTGCCAATTAGGTGACCTAGATCGAAATGTGGCTGAAATGGTAATATATGATACTTTGAAAACATGTATGGTGTTTATTTGATTGAAATAAGGTATTGATCTTTGGGTTTTAGGTGATTGAATTGGTACCATTTGAACATTTTGAAAATAGACACTCATGTCGCGATGTTGGATTCCTAATGTCATGACGAGGGGAAGTCTGTGAGTTACTGTAAAACCCCTAACCTATAATCGTCGCCAAAATAGGGTTATAGAATATTACCGAACAATCAAAAAACTTTAAACTTTAAATGATTTAATGACTTAACCACATTATAAACCAATCAGAAACATACATACTATCCCTAAATCGAGCCCTCGAGGCCCTAAAAATAACTTAGAAGCAATTTGGGACCAATTTGAAACAATTTGGAAAGTCTAGGAAAAATAAAAAAAGTTTGGGAACCGGGGTCACACGGCCGTGTGCCTCACACGGCTGAAAACACGCCCGTGTCTCAGGGCGTGTAACCTTTGAACTAGGGACACATGACTGTGTCCCAACCTGTGTCCTCGCCCATGTAACTCTTTGAGTTGCCCCACAAGCCAGTGTGTCAAACCGTGTAACTCACTGACTTGCAACCTAAAGAAACCATCAGATAACACACGACTGTGTCGTCAGGCCGCGTGTCTCACACGCTCGTGTCTTAGGCCGTGTAGACCCAAATTTACCTAAAATCAAGCCATTTTTAAGACCATTTCATACACAATCATTCAACCCATTGAAGCACATTATCAAGAGACTTAAACATCACCAAAACACACTTCAAAATGTCATTTCAAGACTCTAATTCAACTAACCAATATGCCATTCCAAGGCACCACAATATACCAAGACATCAACCATCCAAACATGTCTATATGCCTAATTCCATGTATATAATTCTAGGTTATTTAGGTATTTAAACATTCCTTACTTAGCCATTTTCAAAACATACAAAACATACCATAACAACCATTATCAAGCCATTACAAACTTACCAAAAAAACCTTATATATATGCACTTATAAGTGACCAAAATGACTTACTTAAACAAGCATTATAAGTCCATTATCCTATCATGAACATCAAAGTAAAAACATACCAAATTATTGTTTACATATTCATTAAAAACACCATTATAAACCATCATATACATGCCATTAAAAACCATAGGCCAAAATGCTCAAAAACTACAAAAAAAGACTTCTAGATAGTGTGATAGATCTCCGACAAGCTTCCAACCAAATTGAGCTTCTGATGATCTATAAAACAAAGAAAGAAACTACGTAAACAACATTGTTTAGTCAGCTCGTATAAACTAAAAATGAACTTACCATGTCATTGTAGTAATTCAAAGGTTAAACATAAATCATCATCAATGACATATGTTTAATAAAAGCCTATACAACATCACCATATCACAAGTTAGTGTACTTGCTCATAATACAAATGAAATCTTCTATAAAGTATATGAATTCCATAAGTAAATGCATTATTTAACTCATAAATTCCTTTCCATAAGCCATGAATCAATCCATTTGCATACTTACCAATTAGTTCCCTTTTCTTGCCCGTTGCTCACACGAAGTCTGCCTTTACATATAACATTTCCTTTACATCATTGCTCACACAAGCTATAAAATGAGCCTTCTCACACGAGTTGTGGGTCTAAATGTAGCTACATGATGTTGCTCACACGAGTTCTGGAGTATCTGCAACAAATGTAAGACCTCAACCATCAGTAGGACATTCAAGACCAGCACCCTAAACATGAAATCCTTAATGACATGTCATTTGTATCCTATGAATTCTTAAGGTTCAATCGGGACTAGATATCCGTCAATTCATCATAGCATTGATAAGGTTACAATTTGATCCATTTACATTGTAAATTGCATAATAATATTCAATTTGAATAAGATAAACACGACAAACATTCATACGAACTTACCTCGATGACTAGGGCGTAGTAGTTTGGTCGAACTAATCCGAAGCTTTTGCTTTACCTCGATCTAAATCTGTACGTGATTTATCTTGATCTAAATAGATAATTGTATTCAATTAAGTACTTCAGTTAATCTCAAACATTCAACTCAACCCATAATTCACATTAATGTAAAATTACCAATTTGCCCCTAATATTTTAACTTTTCACAATTTAGTCCTTAAGCTAATAACTTAACATCTAACCATTTTAATCTAGATCTATGTTAATCTAACATGCAAGGGACCTTGAAACAACTCATATTCATCACCATTTCACAATAAAACCTTAAAATTTATACCTTTAACAAATTAGTCCGTAAATGCCATTTTCATCAAAAATTACTTTACAAAACTTCTTTATTTTTCAACAAAGGTTCATAATCTATCATTTAACATCACAATCTACTTAAAAAATCTATGGAATAACCCTCAACCTTTAACAGTTTTACAAATTGACCCCGGGGCTAGCTAGATTAAGCTAAAACGAACTTAAAACATAAATAATATTAAAAACAGGGCTTGAAAATCATACCATGCAAGTAAAATTCAAAACGAAGCTCTCTCCCCCATTCAATGGTGTATTCGGCCAAGAAAGAAGAAGAAATAAAAAGATGACAATGTTGTTTCATCTTTTCTTTACCTAATTTTCTTTTTAATTACCTAATTACCATTTTGACCTTATTACTTAATAAAAGTTACAACAAAACCTTGTACATGCACATCCACTATCACCTTGTAAAAGCCATTTGACCCTTTTAACTAATAAAACTCAACTTTTACACCTTTTTCAATTTAGTCTTTTTCACTTAATTAATCATGCAAACATCAAAATTTCTTAATGAAATTTTAATACGACCTCACTATAATTCCATAGACCTTAAAATAATAATAAAATAATAATTTACTCATCAAATTTGTGGTCCCAAAACCACTATTTTGATTTCGCTAAAAACAAGTTGCTACAATTACGTTGCGACTTGAAACCCCTGAAGCCGCAATGCCAACCTAATAGTTTGAAAATTTTACAATTTGGTCCTTATTCGACCTTGAGTCATCTTAAGAGCTTTCGTAACCTCGTAAAGGATCCAAAAATAAATGTATATTATATTTTGAATGAATATTATAATTAATAGCATGTATACATGGTTAAACTGAATTGTAGTTTCTTCGACAATGAATGTGACATCCCGTAGCTCGAACCCAACGATCAAGTTAGGTATGGGGTGTTACAAGCCCCTTGGCTGCATGCAAGCTTGTCCACACAAAAGAAGGGTTTGCCCTTCCGTCGCATATAGAAATCCACAACGGGGAAAATACTTCGCTTTGAACACCCTAGACAATTGGGACTCCAGAGAAGAGATAAAGCGCCACTTCTATTTTCCTAACATGGGCAGAATAATGCAAGCTTCGAAAACCCATGTCGTTGAAATTTTTAACTACATAATGATTTTTCCATAATGCCCAATGAATCTTTTGTCGAGTTATATTACCTGCCGCCGACCAAAATGCATTAATCATGTGTTGCAAGTCATCACATAAACCCAATGGCAATAAGAAGACACCCATATAGAAAATCAAAAGGGCTTGTGCAACCATTTTAAGAACAATCTATTTACCTCATCTAGAGAGTAATCTATTCTTCCAACTTAGTAGCTTTTTACTTAAACTATCTTACAGAAAGGAAAAAACTTGCTTCTTATTATGGTCAACAAGTGAAGGCAATCCCATACACTAGTCATGATATAGAGGTGTGTCCACTCCAATATAGACATAACATATTGCTGATCATGCACCCTCGTGTTAGATCTAAACATTATACCTGACTTCTGTAAGTTCATTGCTTGCCTCGAGGCTAATTCATATATTGCCAGAATGTGTCAGGTAACATGACACCAGAAGCATTCACTCGAAAGAAAATGAAGCTATCATCAATAAAAAATAAAATAGGCATCGACGAAACACCTCAACAAATCGCAACCCCATGAAGGTCACCTCTAGCCTTTGCACGTCAGAACAAATAACTCAACCCCTCAGCATGCTAGATAAACAAGTATGGGGAGAGAGGATCCCCTTTACTCAAACCTCTTTGTGGTGTAATCGACACAAACTCATACCTGTTCAACAACACTGAGTATTTCATCGTAGAAATGCATATCATGATCCAATGTACAAAAGTAGAACAAAATCTTGTCTTACCGAACATAAACTTGAGAAAAGCCTAGTCTACTCTGTTGTGTGCCTTACTGGTGTCAATTTTCATAGTAGCCTCTCTAAAGTTATCCTTACCCTTATTTTTCATATGGTGAATCATCTTGAAGGCTACCATAATGTTATCTGTAATCAAACGCCCCTGAAACAAATACAGATTGCATAAGAGATAGCAACTTCAACAAGAAAGCTTTTTGAATGATTAGCTAAGGCCTTCACAAGTATCCTATACAATGCATTATGGAGAGCAATGAGGTGCAATATTTCATATAGTTTGACTTATCTTTCTTTGGAATGAGCACAATATTAGAATCATTAAGATGGTTAGGGAACTCACCATCTGCAAGCCAAGCACAACACCGCTCAAAACATCATTCCCCACCACCAACCATCACTTTTGGCAAAACATCGAATTCATACATCCAGTCTATGGGCTTTATTTGGATGCATGTGAAAATATCTTGACAAAATTTCTTTTCACAAAATGACACTACAAGGACCTTATTATCATAGACAGTGAGTAGGGTTGAAAAATTATTAAAAGCACCAAAAGAAACACTTTGGGAACATGAAAATAAACTTCTAAAATAGGAAATTACAGTACTATTCATACTCGCTCCACCTTTTTTATAATTATTTAATTCTTTTTGTATAAAAGATATAAGTTTGTAACACCCCGAAATTGGGCCTAGGAGAATTGGGCCTATTGGGCCCCGAGCGTAGGAGCATTTTAAAATTTTTGAGAATATGGGAACGACATTAATGCAAGTTTGATCTAGTGGGTAAGTGATTTTGGAAGGTTACGGGGTTTCTATGAAGTCCCGGGATCAAACTTGGGCTTTAAGAAAATTTTGGTTTTAAGTGAATAAAACCCTGGGAGTTAGTAAGTAGGCTTTAGGAATAAAATATAGAGAAAAATGAAACAAAAGGAGTTGTGGTCTAGTGGCAAATGGCGCCACATGGGAGACAAGAAGGTGACGTCACACAAGGAGGCAAAGGGTCCAAGATTCAAGTCTTGGCGCTTGCATTTTTATTTTCTTTTTAAATGAACTTAGACTTTGGCCATAGACTTATATTTAGTTGCGCATGTTTTAAGACAACAAGGAGCTAGTTGGTAAAGTGGCTAGCGGCGTGAATTATGCTACAGAGGAGCCTGGGTTCAAATCCCATGACAAGCAAGGGAGTATTTATTTTGCGGATTGGACGGCCAGAGTTTGTGTTGGATTTAAACTCTACTGAAGAAGGGATCCCACATCGAAAAGCTAGCAAGAAGGAAGGTGGGAAGCTGGCTTTAAATAGAGCAATCTATGAGGAGAGTAAGCATACCTTGGTTAGCGTTGGGCATAGGAATGGTCGGAGTGCGGATCAACTCCAGATTCCTATCAGGTGTGTATTTCGCCCTACTCTAGCTGTAGAGCGGTAAATGCCGAAAAGCCAGTCATACGACAATGGTAGCCACACGAGCGTGCAAACACACAGGTGGGAGCTTCGATGCGATAGTTGAGGCCATCATGAGTGTTCTCATGAGTCTAGGCTGCCTTGGGCCAAGTGGGCCCCTATGAATAAATTGTATGATCATGTAGTAGATAGTGAACTGGTTTATGTGAATCTCATATTTGCGGATAGATTTAGGCTAAATGGGCCACACGAGCGTGTGGACCCATTTGGGCTGAGAATGGGCCCTAGGCCCATTCGCACCTTATCTCTGTTTAGAATATCTTGGTTTGCAAAATTATCGAAATACCCCCAACTTGCAAAATTACCAAAATATCCCGGTTTGTGAAATTACCAAAATACCTCCAATTTGTAAAATTACCAAAATACCCTCGAGTTGCAAAATTATCGAAATACCCCTGGTTTGCAAAATCATCAAAATACCCCTAACTTGCAAAATTACCAAAATACCCCAGTTTGTGAAATTACCAAAATACCCTCAATTTGCAAAATTACTGAAATATCCTCGAGTTGTAAAATTACTAAAATCCCCCCAATTTGTAAAATTATCGAAATACCCTCAATGGGTAAATTACCGAAATACCCTTAGTAGATTAATTACTGAAATACCCCCAAAGGGTAAAATTACCGTTATACCCCTAAGCGACGAAATGACCGATTATGCTCTTAGCGATAGTTTAAATATTGTTTATGTGATTTATATATATGTGCTTTGCATACATGACATACTGCATGGGTGGGATTTTGTAATTCGAGGAAGTGATTGATCTGTTAGGGTCACACGGGTCACCCGAGACGACTGTGGACCCACTGATTTGATTGTTGGGTCGCCCGAGACGACTGTGGACCTATCGATTTGATTGTTAGGGTCGCACGGGTCGCCTGAGACGACTGTGGACCCACTGATTTGATTGTTAGGGTCGCACGGGTCACCTGAGACAACTGTCAACCCACTGATTTGATTGTTAGGGTCTTACGGGTCGCCTGAGACGACTGTGGACCCATTGATTTGATTGTTAGGGTTACACGGGTCGCCCGAGACGACTGTGGACCCATCGATTTGATTGTTAGTGTCGCACGGGTCACTCGAGACGATTGTGGACCCACCGATTTGATTGTTAGTGTCACACAGGTCGCCCAAGACGACTGTGGACCTAACAACGGTTTTAAGCCGCTTATATTCTGGCAGCTCTGCTGCTATATTGGTTAGTGTCGCAATCGGTGCTAACATTGGTGTGTAGGGCTGGGTGGGTTGACTTGGTCCCCACATGAAGTGTAGGGCTGGTACGGGTGGAGTGATGGTTGGACTGGGTTGGGATGCATCCTCATACTGTTGCATATCTGTTTATGAGATCTGTTACTGTACTAGGCTTAGGCCACTTGTTCTGTTATTGGTTTTGGCTAGGCCGAATTGATATTGTTATGGGCTATGACCCAAATAATTTCGTAGTGGGCTTTGACCCACGTATGCTCTAATTTGTACCGCATCGTTATCGCTGAAAAGGGCTTCGCCCGCATCGCTTAGGTTTCGCTCAGATACCGATCATCGTTACTCGTAAGGGATTCCACACTGAGTTATCATAAACTCACCCTGCTTTTAACTGTGCAGGTAATCCCCAGTGTTAGAGGATTTGGAGCTGTGGAGAACTCGGAGGTGGCCGAACGCGGTTTTGTTAATAAACGGAACTTAGTAATTTTGGTTTTAAATTATTTTAGATGAATTTATTTTGGGTTATCAATTTATGTAATATGGCTTTTGGGATTTCCTTTTAACTTTCATCGGTAACTCTTTTAGTTATGAACTGCTAAACAATTTAACACGGGCTTTTTTAAAATGATAACTGCCATTTTCAAATGTCACGTTTTCGCAACTTTTAAAGTCAATCTTCTACTACAAACAATGTTTTGACAACAATACTATGTTTGCCAAGAAAAATAACTTTAAGAAAATTTTATTTGTTAAGCGACGAAACTCGAAGTTTTTAAATTGAGGAAAGGTTTTTAAAGATAGTATGGTTTATACAACCTTCTATTGTGACATGTTAGATTCGGGCCTAACTTTTAGGCCGGGTTTGGGGTGTTACAAAGTTTGTATTATTTTTTTAGGGCTAATATTTGATGCATTGGTGACGAATGATTTTTTACATCATTAGTGGATCAAATAATGTCATGTCATTAGAAATAAAGTTAATTTGAAAATTTTCCAATAACATGTCATTAATTGATTCACTAATGGTTTATAAAATTACATACCCTCAATACATCAAATTAAATTATTTTTTAATAAAAGAGGAAAATAAAAAAATTAAAGAAAAATTTAGCAAAACATATTTTTATTTTTTGTAATAAAAAGGACAAATACCCTAAGCTACTGTTTGCAAATTAACACAATTTCTTGGATAAGTCACCCCTAGAAAAAGGTGGTTTTAGATGATTTCACGGAATAAAAATTTACATTCAAGTCAAAAGAATCAAACAATTTTAACATATTTATGTTATGAATATCTTATTAAGTGGATGTACATCATGATCAAGATAAAGTTTTGATTTACTTTAAATTCTAATAGTTATTAGAATTAGATCTTTACTTATTTTATACTTCTTATGCCTATACATAAAGACTCTGATGAAACATTGTAATCATCCATTTTAATCAATAAAGTGCATTCTCTATTGCTTTCATATTTTCTTTGTTCTTTATTCTCTCCATCTCTCTTTATTTTATAACACGTTATCAGCATAATGATTCTCTATTTTTTTTTCAAAATCTTTCGAAGTCGCCCCGCAGATGAAATTCTTTTTCACCTTAAATTTCCACCCTTACAACTTCCTCTTTGGGATGTTGAAAGATTCAATCTCAGAATGGATTATGGTCCTTATTCCCGATCTTTGATTTATTGTACAAGCATGGGTAAGTATAGATTTGGTAAGAAACTTTTATATTTCGAACATATTTCCTTTTTCAATTAAGGTATACTACTATTAATTTTTATTTGACATAAATTTCACATTCTGATGGTATTTGATTTTTTTTTTTGGTAAAAGACATAATTATTGAGTAGATATGTTTTTTATTAATATGGTATTTTTTTCTTTTTTCTTTTTGAATTTTTTTAATTAAATTATATTATGCATAATATTTTTATGTTTAAATTTTTTTGTTATTTATTCTTGAAATTTTATTAAAATTATAGTGGAAAGTGTTATTAACCTACCATTGTTGATTAAAAGGAAATTTGATAGGATCTATTTAGTCTAATTAACTTACTAATATTGAATGATTGTATGATATCTTCTAAATTGAACATATAAATATTTTATTAGAGCAAGATAAGATTTTATAACATATATGTGGTATTGAAATTTGATATAATGTGTATCAGATAATTTACAAGCATCGTACATGAAAATTTTGATTATATATTAAATTATTTTTACTATTAGATTATAAATGTTATTACAAAAACAAAGTTGTTTTACTACTTGTAATAGTGCTCGTGATAATAGTCAAGATGATGATGATGATGCTAAAGATCTTCAGGTATATTTTACTATGTTTTATTTATTATATCATGTAACAGCCCGATTTAGGGGCTAGTCAGAACAGTGGTTTCGGGACAACTAGTCCGACATTGACGAAAATTATTTTAATATTATTTTATAAGTTATAGCATGATTATATGGGTGCATGAACATTTTGGTGCTTTAATTTTAGCGATCTCATGCTTAATTGCGAAAAAAGACTAAATCGTATAAAGTGAGAAAGTTCTATTTTACAAGCTAAAGGTGTAAAATAGCTAAGGGATATTAATTGGAGGTCCCTATGTGCAATTAGGCATTGTTTAGGGTGGTGGCCGGCCATAGGGATAAAGAAAACACTTTGTCAAGTGGTTAGGTGAAAATTTGGTAACTAAATTGATTTTTATCATAAAATAAAGAAAAGAAAAATATCATCTTTTCTCTCCATCTTCTCCACCGAAAATTAGTAGAAAAATAGGGGTTGAGAACTCAAAAATTTCAGCCAAGCTTTTCTCCTTGCAAGTGTCTTAATGGTTTGATCATTTTTGTACTTTTGAGACCCTTGTAGCTTGAGCTAGCTAATGAGGGGACTATTTTGCAAAATGGTTGAAAACCTAGGGTTTTTCCATGAGAGCATTAATGTTGTTTGCTGAAATTTTATGGAAGAAAATGAGTCTTGGTTGTTAAACACACAACTTTTGTGAAAGGTGTTTACATGAAAACACCTAAAAGGACCTTTTTGTAAAGGTTGTAAAATAGGTGTTAAATGTGTGAAATAATGAGTATTGGGAGTATCTATAAGAGTAATAAATGCCCAGCTAGGCTTGTTAAAAGACGAAATTTGATTAGAATCGATTTACGAGCCTAAGGGTAAAATAGTAGTTTTGTGAAAGTTTAAGGGCAAAATGGTAATTTTACCAAAGTATGATTATTGAAATGTGTTGATTAATGCGATAATTAAATGAGTGAATTTGTTATTATAGATCAAGAAGAACAAGGAATTAACCTTGGCCGAGGAAAAGGTAAGGTTTCGGACTAGATCGGCAAATTGGCCTATTTTGGTATCGAGGTAAGTTTGTGTGTAATAATTCAACATCATGTTATTATGTCTTAAAATGTTTGACATTTCACAAAGATGTATGTTATTTTTATGAAATTGATCAATGATGTTTCTATGAGAATACAATGAAGATTTATGATGTTGAAGTCCCGGTTGACCTTAAGAATAGAAAGGATACCATCGTCAAGACATGAGGTTTATAAGGTCCCGTATAAGACCATGTCTGGGACATGGCCTCGGCACCGAATTGAGATCCCGTATAAGACCATATTTGGGATATGGCATCGACATCAAATGAGAGATTTCGTATAAGACCATGTCAGGGACATGGCTTCGACACCGATTTGAGATCCCTTATAAGACCATATCTGGGATATGGCATCAGCATCAAATATGAAAATCGTATAAGACCATATCTGGGATATGGCATCGACATCGATATGAGATCCCATATAAGACCATATCTGGGATATGGCATCGACATCAAGATGTGACCCCATGTAAGACCATATCTGGGATATGGCATTGGCATCGTATTTATGTGTATGATGATGATTGTATATTCTCGAGTATTCCTAGTGATTCAACGGAATAAATAGTTAAGCTTATAATAGAGATGAAATTAGTGCTAAAGCTAGGTGATGAAGTGATATAGGTACATGTGAGTAATTCATGAGAAATGTTTACGATATGTGACATATAATTGGTAAGAGTAAGCATGAGTAAGTTATGGCAATGTGCTTGAGACTTTGTGTCTTTCTTTATTCCATGCAATGGATGGATGAAATTATGAGCCTTTATGTTATTATTTATTTCATGAAAACTTACTAAGCTTTATTCTTACCCCTCTCATTTCCCTTTTCCTTGTAGTATCGCCAAGCTAACTCGGGGATTGTAGGAAGTCAGAGTTTGGATCACACTATCAACTTCTCTTTGGTATAGCAAAGTTTGTTTAATTTTGAGTATGGCATGTATAGGAACTTGTTTATTTTTGGTGATATGTCATATTGGTTAGCCAATGTATGGTTGTTAATGTTATTCAATTCATTTTGTAAATCGCCATTGGAAATTGGCCAACACTTGATATGTTATATATATTCAATAGTGAAGAAGTTCATGAATTGCATGTTTATGTGTTTGGGTTAATAATTGAGTGAAGAATATGCATGATGAATGTAGTGTAAACCTATGTACGAATATCTTGATTTTGGGCATTAGGAGTGCCTTATGATCATGTAGAGTGTTAAAATGAAATGGTATAAGTGTGGTTGTATATCAAGGTGGCAATTGGCTTGGTAGATAGCCTTACAATTGTCCACATGGTTAGACACACGGGCGTGTGTCTAGGTTGTTTATGACACACGGTTAGCCTATGAGAATGTTGATAGGCCGTGTGTACCCTTGCATGCTAAGTTGGTAAGTCAATATGCCTAGTAGTAAACACACGGGCTGAGATACGGCCGTGTGTCTCAATTGTGCGGGAGACACGGCCTAAGACACGGGCATGTGCCCAGGCCGTGTGAAGTTTGCACCTGAAATTAGGAATTTAATTCACCACACGGTCGAAGGACACGGGCGTGTGCCTTAGCTGTGTGACCCTATTGAGGTGATGGCTTCATATACAGAATGACAAGGTTTTTACACATGGGCTAAGACTCAGGCGTGTCTAGGCCGTGTGAGGGACACGGGCCATGGACACGGGCGTGTGTCCAGCCGTGTGAAAACCCCTGTAGGTTCGAAATGAAAAATAAAATCCACACGGACTAAGGACATGGCGTGTGTGATTACACGGCCTGCCCACATGAGCGTGTCCCTCTTCACACGGGTATGGCCCTATTTTGTGAATCAAAATTTTCTAAGTGTTCAAACGTTTCCGGTTTGGTCCCGATTCATTCTGTTTGTAAGCTTAGGGTCTCATAGACCTATAATAAGGACATTAAGGTCTCGAATGAAAAAAATTTAAAATGAAATGAAATTTTATAGATTGATGTTGTATTTTTGAGCAAGTTAAGTACGGTAATGCCTCGTACCCGGTTCAGGTGTCGAATAAGGGTAAGGGGTGTTACATATCATGTTTATTATAATTGGAGACTAATCATGACAACATGAATAGATAAATTTTGATTTGAAATCTCATGCATGTTTGCGATGGTGATTCTAAAATAAAGAATCTATTGGGATGTCTATAAGTTCGTCCTACTAGATTTGTTGCATTCCCCGAAGTGAATGTAAACATAATTACCACCAACATGCAGGTACAAACAAGTCTTATCAATGTAGAGTACATTTGGAAAATATCGTAAAAGTACCTGCATTGTTGCCAAATGCACCATGACTCCCTCGACGCCTAGTGGCATATCCATGTCTTTGATTTTGATATTGAGTTGAAGCTTGCATCCGACTAAAAAAGTGACGTAAGCAATCCCTAACTCGATGCTTAATAGACCTACATCTGAAACATATCGCCCGGATGACGCTTATCACATTAAGTACAAATCAAAACCTGATCTACATTCACAACTGCCTCACCCCACTGAGGCCAATCTATTCTGGCCCGTTTCCTTGGTCGCAGATTCAGGTAAATAGAACTAGCACTCCTCTTATTTTGCACTTTATTTCATTCCTTATTCTTGCCCTTTGAGCATTTACTCTCTTCCACTAACTTTACTTGAAACGTCTGCGTTCACTCAATCATAGACTCTTGACCCATAGTTTCGAATTGGGTCCCATCAACCCTTTGCAAATCTCTAAACACATATTAGGGTACATGTAACACCCCTTACTCGAGTCCAACGCCGAGACTGAATATGAGGCATCACCATGCTTGATCTTGTTTGAACATAGTAACGGGCTATAAAATTTCTTCTTTACTTAAAAATTTTCTTACTTAGTCATAACATACATCTCATGGGCCTACGAGGCCTTAAACATACACCCGAAGGGTTTTGGAGTTCAACCGATAACTTTTTCAAACATAAAAAATTTTTCATCACAATAGGGGCCACACGCTCGTGTTGCTCTAGGGACACGCCCGTGTGCCCTAAGACATGCCCGTGCTCTTTACCCGTGGTTGACACTGACTTATTTCACACGACTGAGCACACACCCGTGTCTATGACCCATGCCCTTCACACAGCCTAGACACGACCGCGTCTCCTACCCGTGGAGCTCCCTGACTATGACATCATCAAATCCTTAATGGCACATGGCCTAAGCACATGCCCGTGATCTAGCTTGTGTGACGAATTACATTCTCATAGCTAGATGCAGGGGACACATGGCCTATCAGCACCCCCATGGGGTTGACCGTGTGTCACACACGGCCTAGACACACGCCGGTGTGTCTACCCGTGTGGATACTTAGAGGCTATTTTCCAAGCCAATTGCCACCCTGAAAACGTAATACACTTATACCACTACAAGAAATGCATAATATGGCCATTATACTCTATGAACAGCCTTTGATTCAACACATTTAAAACTCATAAAACTCATCATCATTAACATCTTAAAACTTAGCAACATTTGGCCAATCTCTTAGGCCATATACAAAAGAATCGTAACCTTCATAACCAACACTTTGGCTTCCAACATGTTATAACTCAAAATGACATAATCTCTATACATGCCATACTTAATATAAAAATAACTTGGCTATACCCAAAATAATGATTGATAGTGTGATCCAAGCTCCGACGTCCTTGATCCCCGAATTAACTTGGCGAAACTACAAGGAAGAAAGAAATGAGAGAAGTAAGCATAAAGCTTAGTAAGTTTGCATGAAATTCATATAGCAACTTAATTTGCTTAACATATCTTATCCATTAAGAGACAAATACAACATGAGTCTCAAGTACTTGGCTTACTTACTCATACTAATCTCATACTTGTAATGTAAACATGGTACCTGTATCACTTGATCACATAGATTAGTACATTTTGCTGATAAAAAAAGTAAACTCAATCCTCATCTTTCTTAACTTGAATAATGCTTTTAATCAACTTAGAATAACCTAACTTGATAATATCTTTACTTGTTTAACTTTCTTATTACCTCTTTTCTTTCGTACTTGATTCTTTTGCCCGATGAATTACCCGAAATAACTGAGGTTACTCAATCTCATCCAACATGTATCTCGATACCAATGCCATGTCTCAGACATGGTCTTACATGGGATCGCCTCATGATGCCAATGTTATATCCCAGATATGGTCTTACATGGGATCGCCTCATGATGTCGATGCCATGTCCCAGACATCGTCTTACACAAGATCTTCCTTTGGTGTCGAAGCCACGTCCCGAACATGGTCTTACACGGGACTTTCCTTGTACGGTGTCGATACCATGTCCCAGACATGGTCTTAGACGAGACCTTCCTTGTTCGATGCTGAGGCCATGTCCTAGACATGGTCTTACACAGGATCTACGTTCGGTGTCGATGCTATGTCCCAGACATGGTCTTATATGGGACCTACATTCCTTGGGTGCCGATGCCATGTCCTAGACATGGTCTTACACGGGATTTCCTTGTCTCATGTTATGACATAGGTATCCTCGTTATTCCGAATCTTCAAACGAGATTTTTACTTACATACTTTTATTGATTTCCTTATTAGACATTGATAATCAACTTTATGGAAGTAATGTATATTATACATCATAATAAGTAATTTTAAAAATAAAAACATATGCAGCCTTAAATTCATACAAACTTACATCGGTATTCAAAATGAGCTAGCTCGACGGTCTAGTCTGAGACTTTGTTCTTTCCCTGATCAAGTATGATTCTTGGTTCTTCTTGCTCTATAATAGAAAATTAGCTCATTTTAATACTCACATTAAATAAAGCATTTTTATAGTCATGCTTTGGAAAAATTACTATTTTGCCCCTAGACTTTGGCAAAATTACTATTTTGCCCCTAGGCTCGGAAATGAATTCTAATCATATTTATACCTTCAACAAGCCTAGGTGAACATTTAATACTCTTATAGCTATCATCAAAACTCAACATTTCACATAATTACTACAAATTTGTAACCTTTTCATCAAGGTCCAATTAGGTGTTTTCAAGACAACACCTTTCACAAAAGTTATTCATCTAACAACTAAGACTCAACTTCCTCCATAAAAATGAAGCAATAAAAATGATAGCTCTCATGGAAAAACTCTAAACTTTTCACCATATTGCACAATAGTCCCCTCATTTGAAAGCTTAAGTTTCAGGGGTCTCAAAAGTACAATTATTATCAAGAAAGATCATCAAAATCACTTACTAGAATGGAGGAGAGCTTGCTGAAAATTTTGAGCTTTCCAACCCCTATTTTTCTTGCAATTTCGGTGGAAGAGTGAAGAACAAAAAGATGACATCTTTTCTTTTCTTATTTTATTAATACTAGTCAAATTAATCACCAACTATCAACCACTTTGACCAATTTTGTCCATCTATGTCTCCCATGGCTGGTCACCAATATATTGGGGGGTCTAATTGCCTTTTAAAGACCTCCAATTTACATTCTAAGGCTATTTGGTACATTTAGCTTATAAAATGGAACTTTCGCACTTAAAGCGATTTAGTTCTTTTTCACGATTGAGCAAGAAATCGCTAAAATTAAAGTACCAAAATTTTCATGAAATTCTAAAATCATGCTCTAACACATAAAATAACATGAAAATAATTTTCCCTAACCTCAGATTAGTGATGCCGAGATAATTGTTCCGACTAGCCCCAAAATCAGGCTGTTACAATACAACATAGTCCTCAACTTCCTGATTACCACCCTCAGATTCGAGTGTCTTAGTAGACTTACTAATTTCCAAATTGGGCTTACTTGGCCAAGCAGATGACTCAGCTCGCATCACTCAGCTTGTCCATCATGCTCTCATACATCATAACCACGAGTACTCATTATACTAATCTACAGTTTTAGAAGTTTTATAAATTAGCGTAGGTTTATTAAAAACCCTAAGTCCAAAGTTTTAGCAGAGTTTTTATAGAACAATTACAGTCTTTAGCTAGAGTAGAGTATTCCTAGCATTATAATTTTGCTAGTTTATCTAGTATAGCTAAAGTGGAGATACTTACAAGATCTACATCGGAGTCTTGAATGCTCTTTTTATAGACTCAAATATAAAAGTAATCCAAAATATGAATACACACTTTTTATAAACCCCAAATCTCAAAATTAATCAGGTTTTCGACTTATTTAAAACATATTTCATTGAGATATTTGAACCCAAAAGAAATCACAACCTGAGTTTTGTAACTTGGCTCAAATACCACTAAATGTAACACCCCAAACCCGTCCTAGAAATATGATTGGATGTTGAGGAATTACATTAACTTATTTAAAAGCCTTTGTTTCGATCAAACAAAACACGCGTATTGAAAACATGAAATTTTGACAAAAACTCTTATATATGATTAGAAAGCCAAACTTCGAAAACACTTATTTAAAACCTAGAATTTGAATTCAAAGTCGCACGTTTTGAAAATACTAACGTTGGCAGTTCATTTTTAGTATTAAAACAATCATTCATTAAATCCATAAGTTTCATTTATAGAAAATTCCTAAGTGATTGCTTGATTTTGCAGTAGAAAACTTCCAAAGTTTTAAGTTTGAAGACCGAATTTTTAAATTGTTAGCCCGCAAGGTTTTGTAGTATCACATTCGTAAATATCAATACCGACGAATTAAACAAAAACCAAAACAAACCCAAAAAAAATTACAGTCTCAAAAGTCCAAAATAATTACGAAAATCACCAATTTTAAATTAGCTAATAAAACCATCCGAGCACCCGCACGCCATCCGATACTAAACTTACCGATTACTTGAAACGTAAGAAACAAAACGAAGGGGTGAGCTATATAGCTTAGTGTATAACTAACAATCAAAATGAGATCACATACAATACAACATACAAATCAGAGGTTCACAAAAAATTTCATATCAATCAACTATACAGAATTGAGAATGGATGAGTATGCCAATGCGATATTTTTTAGAAAATCATAATGCAAAATTTTCAAAAAAATTCCTACCCACTCCACCACACACCAAAATAGAGTTTCCCAGAATTAGTCCAACCATATCAGACCAACAGAAAAATTGTGGACATTGCTACCAGAAACTACAGTTAAAACTGCCAGATCATAATATACGTGGACAAGCTACCATATTACAACAAAGCTACCAGAACAGATATAAGTGGTCGAGCCACTATAATTGCAGACAAGCTGCCTTACAAAAATATGGTTAAACTACCAGAATGTGTGAATTATTAAACTGCTAGAAACTTCCTCCTTTCAGCACCATCCCAAACCCCATGCAACGTGTCATGGCATGCATATACAGAGTCAAAATCACAAACATGTGGTACATGCTAACATACAATAGCAGAAATAGAAGGCATGGGAATCCATGCTTTACAATACATATTTATCATATCTCATTGAAAACATATCAATTTTTTAATGAAATCAAAAGCACGGTCATATAGCAGATTCAAAAACATACACATTAACTTATTCTAGCATCACATGCTCACATCCAAAACATAATAACACGGAGACTTACCATCAGAACTGATGGAACAAGAAACTTAAATGTATGAGTTCCATACCTTAAACATAGTACATACAAAACATATTAACAGATACCATAATTTTAAGTCTTATTTCAGTAGTACAGACCCTACGAATAGTCTAATTATGAATCATAGGTCAAATCAGGCCAAAACAACAATTTTCAGTAAATGGGCCCACACGACACAAATGGCCTGCCTGTGTAGTGTACACGGCCTCAAACACACCTGTGTGACCCACATGGCCCAATTAGCGCAGACCGTGTGACACATTACAGTCTGGCACACAACTATGTGTCACACACAACCTAGTATACGGCCGTGTGGCGTCAACATACCAGTTTTCAACTTTTTTTCGTTCGCTGTTTTTCAAGCTTTTCATTGCACACCTAATTATTTTCGAAGCCCAACACAGCAGCACACCTCTAGACCCCAAACAAATTAGCAGCCCAATCATATCTAGGATATGGAATTGGCCTTGTAATACATGTTTGATAAGATTGAGTATCCTCCGATATTTCGAATAGTTCAACGGGCAAAGAGTTACATTTAAGTTAAGGATGATAATGAGTTAAGTCTATGTTCAAGATAGCATAAGTGCTAAACTATGTGATGAAGTGATACAGGTACCCATGAGTAAAATAAAAGTTATGAAACCATAATGTGATAGGTGATGGGTAAGAGTAAGTATGAGTAAGTATGTCAAAGCACTTGAGAACTTGCGTTGTTATTGTTCAATGAGATGAATGGATTTTATTATGAGCCCATATGTTGCTATTTTAATTCATGCAAACTTACTAACCTATATGCTTACCTCTCTCTTTTCTTTTTTCCTTGTAGTATCGTCAAGCTAGCTCAGGGATCGTAAAATGTCGGAGCTCGGATCACACTATCAATCATTCTTTTGGTATAGTAAAGTTGATTTATTTTGGGCATGGCATGTATAGAAACTTGGTCATCTTGTGTTATGTCATATTAAAGAAAATAAAAGATATACTCATGGACCACTAAAAGTGGGAACATAGTAATAAATAAGAGAACAATGAGAGTTCTCAAGATAACTTTTCAAAGAGTAAAGATAACTTATGTTATCAATGTGATATGAAAGATTATTGGTCACATATGTGGTGTATGCCCAAATATTTTTATCTCTGTTAATATTCTTTAAGAAAGGATATGAGAATGTAGTAATGAACTTTATCATTACAGATAGAAATTTTATATCTTATTTGGTATTGAAATAAACGAATATATTTCAATATTTGATAGTACAAAATTAGTTGAAAGAGAGCTAATATATCAATATCTAAAAAGCACAAAGTTTGTGATGGTTAATGCATTAGTTTTAAAAGATATTCATAATGGATCTCATATTGAGATTGTGAATGAGGAAAAGATTATATTTCATATGAATAAAAAGAGGTTTGGGTTATTTATATTTTGAATCGAACTTGGGACCTCTTGCACTCTAAGCGAGAATCATACCACTAGATCAAATGCCTTATATTTGAAGATTTTGACATATTCATTGAAGCGAATATTACATATAATTGTTTGAAAATTATATTTTTTTATTGACTTAGTGGCATTATAGACTTCACACTAATTTAGACATTTCCAGTAGTAAATGTCACAATAGTATTTATATGTGGATACAAAATAAAAAGAATGACAATAAAATTATTAATTGTTAAATTTTATATTTACATTATTAGTACAATTGAAAAACATGTTAAAGTAAACCAGAAGTTTACTAATACAAATACATTTACTACTTGGCGTGACCAGTTAGACCATCCTGGATCATATATGATGCGAAAATTAATTGAGAATTCATATGGACATTCGTTAAAGAACCAAAAGATTCTTTAAAGAATTCTCATTCGTTGTTTGTTCTCAATGAAAATTGATTCTTAGAAACTCAGTAGCTAAAGTTGAGATTTAATGTCTTGCATTTCTGAAATGAATATGGGCTCATTCATCCACTATATGGATGGTTTTGATATTATATGATTTTGGTAGATGCATCTACAAAATAATCATGTATGTGTTATCAACTTGTAACATGTCGTTTGTGTAACGCCCCGAATTTGGGCCTAGTAGAATTGAGCCTATTGGGCCTTGGGCATAGGAGCGTTTAAAATTTTTAAGAACAAGAGAACGGCCCTAATGCAAGTTGGACCTATTAGGTGAGTGATTTTGGAAGGTTAGGGGGCTTCCATGAAGTTCTGGGATCAAACCTGGGCTTTAGGAAAATTTTGGCTTTAGGCGAATAAAACCTGGGAGTTAGTGAGTAGGCCTTAAGAATATAATGTATAGAAAAATGGCACAAAAGGAGTTGTGGTCTAGTGGCAAATGGCGCCACATGGGAGACAAGGGAATGACGCCATAGAAGGAAGCAAGGGGTCCAAGGTTCAAGTCTTGGAGCTTGCATTTCATTTTGATTTCTTTTTTAAACGAACTTAGACTTTAGCCATAGACTTATATTTAGTTGCGCAGGTTTTAAGACAACAAGAAGCTAGTTGGTAAAGTGGCTAGCGGCGTGGATTATGTTACAAGGGAGCCTGAGTTCGAATCCTATCGCAAGCAAAAAGGGATATTTATTTTGCTAAGTTGGGACGACCAGAGTTTGTGTGGGAATTAAAATCTGCTGAAGGAGGGATCCCACATCAGGAAGCTAGCAAGAGGGAAGGTGAGAAGCTAGCTTTAAATAGAGCAATATATGAGGAGAGTAAGGATATCGGGGTTGGCATTTGGGCATAGGAGTGTTCGGAGCGTGGATCAACTCCAGATTCCTATCAGGTGTGTATTTCGCACTACTCTAGCTGTAGAGCGGCAAATGCCGAAATGCCAGTCACACGGAAATGGTAGCCACACGAGCATGCGAGCGCACGTGTGGGGGCTTCGACGCGATAGTTAAGGTCATCATGAGTGTTCTTGTGGGTTAGGCTGTTTGGGCCGAAATGGGCCGTAATGGGCCATGTGGGCCCGTAGGTCCATAGGAATAATTTGTATGATTGTGTAGTAAATAGTGAACTGGTCTATGTGAATCTCATATATGTGGCTAGATTTGGGCTAAATGGGCCACACGAACGTGTAGGTCCATTTGGGTCGAGAATGGGCCCTAGGCCCATTCGCATCGTTATCTCTATTTAGAATTCCTTGGTTTACAAAATTTTTGAAATACCCTTAGTTTACAAAATTATTGAAATACCCTTGGTTTACAAAATTACTGAAATACCCTTAGTTTACAAAATTACTAAAATACCCTTGGTTTAAAAAATTACTGAAATACCCTCGGACTGTAAAATTACTGAAATACCCCTGATTTGCAAAATTACAGAAAACCCCTAGTTTGTGAAATTACTGAAATATCCCAATTTGCAAAATTATCGAAATACCCCCGATTTGCAAAATTACCAAAATACCCCTAGTTTACAAAATTACTAGAATACCCTCAGTTTGTAAAATTACTGAAATACCCCTAATTTATAAAATTACCGAAATACCCTCAGTTTGTAAAATTATCGAAATATCCCTAATTTGTAAAATTTTCGAAATACCCTCAGCCTGTAAAATTACCGAAATACCCTCGACGGGTAAAATTACCGAGATGCCCTTACAGGGCGAAATGACCTTTTTTCCCCTAACCGATTAAATGACCGTTGTACCCTCGGGGTAGTACTAGTGTTGTATGTGTTAATTGTATGATTGATTATGTTTGAGATGCACTGTATACATGGATTATTTATGAGTAGAATTACCGAATTACCCCTGTAGGGTAGGATTACCGAAATACCCTTATAGGGTAAAATGACTATTTTGCCTCTGAGGGTAAAAGACTGATTTTGGTGCCATGATTTGACTGTGATTATATGACTGTGGTTTAACTGACTTGACTGTAGGCGTGTGTCTGATTTGCTGTTAATATGTGTTGAAATGATTGTTACTAAGCATGGCCATTTTGCATATACGTGTAATGATTGAGCATGGCATACATGACATACTGCATTGGGTTGGGTTATGCTTATGAAGGAAGTATTGTACTGGTGGCTATGCCACGTTATACTGATTCAGTGGCTCCACGATATACTAATTTTAGTGGCTCAGCCACGTATATTATCTTGGCGACTTTCTTTGCGTTGATATTGACTCATTTCTACGCGCTTGGTGTGTAGGGTAAATTTGGGTGGGTTGACTTGGTCCCCACATGGTGTGTAGGGTTGGTACGGGTGGTGTGTTGGCTGGATCGGGATGGGATGCATCCTCATACTGTTGCATACTTGTTTATGAGATCTGTCATCGAACCGGCTTAGGCCCACTTGTTCTCATTATTGGTTTGGGCTAGGCCCAATTGATTCTGTTATGGGTCAGACCCAAATGATATTGTAGTGGGCTTTGACCCACGTATGCTCTGAACTAGACTGCATCACATCTTTGTAAAGGGCTTTGGCCCGCATCATTAGATTTTTGATTCGTATAACGATCGTTACTCGGTAAGGGGATTACACACTGAGTTTTTACAAACTCACCCTGTTTTTAACTGTGCATGTAATCCCCAGCCTTAGACAGATCGGAGCTGCGAGGGACTCGGACGTGACCACACGTCTGATTGGCTTTAAAGTACAAGTCCTATTTTTATTTTAGTTTAATTTGTTGGGTTATAAATTTTGTTATAAAGCCTTAAGATTTTTGAACTTTAAGTTTTGAGATTTTATTGTTTTATAATTGCTAGAAGTAGAACATGATTTATCGAAAATAACTACTATTTTTCAAAATATCACGTTCCGCAACTGTTTTAAAACAAGGTTTTAAAAATAATAATGTTTTCCATGAATGATTTCTAATAAACCACGTTTTGAAAATAAGCAAACAAAATCTGAGGTTTTGAATAGCAGAAAGTTTTACGTTGTAAGAAGGGTTTCTAATAAAAGCATGGTTTTCGAAAAACTCTTCAATGTGACACGCCAGATTTGGGCCTAACTTCTAGGTCGGGTTTGGGGTGTTACAGTTTGCAAGATTGCTTGTTTAAATAATTAATTTCAAATCATGCAATTAAGACAATTCGTCTTACTAATACTGATGAGTTTATATCTTATTCTTTTATTTATTGAGTTTGAATTTTTTTTTTTGTAAAAGTTTTTTATTTATGCGCATAATGGTTTAGATAAATTATAAATTGAACACCTCTAGTTAATGTCTAAACCATTACTTATGAGAACAAAACTTCTTATTTCAACATGAGATTGTATTAATTTACATGTTGTACTTATCAAGCCAATAAATTATAAATACTCCCAATTACAATTGATTTTGGTCAAGAGCCAAATATTTCTCATTTTACAGATTTTGGATGTGCGGTACATGTTCCAACTGCTCCACCACAACGCACAAAGATGGGTCATAGTAAGAGATTGGGAATGCATATTTATATGAGTCTCCTTATAATATTTTTGAGCTATTAATTTGAGATTTAATTATGACATGAGTTATTAGTTTTCCCAACATTAGGGGAAGAGGATAAAAAGCTGGATTAATAAAGTACTTGAAATGAATTATCAGTGTCTAAGATCCTTGTACAAAGTAATGTGAACCAGAAGTTCAACAGATAATTCATTTTATAAATCAACTGTCAGATTGATTAAATCTCACATACCAACTGAAAATGCTCCAACACGAATTGATGTCCTAATAGGGCAAACTATTAGTACAAAAGAAAATAATCCATGCCTAAAGGATGGAAGACCGGTCAGTTCCAAAGATAAAAATCCTTGTAAAAGAAAAGGAGCAAACATCCAAGATGGTCACATAGTAGAGGCAGGGGTTCCTGAAGAGACCCATGACATAACTAATTATAAAACTCTCAGGTACCTAAAAGTGAAAATAGAAATGATGAAAATAAAGAGATCTCGATAAGTTATGTCAATACGAGAAAAAGATGGAACCGGAAAAATAAATGTAGTTGTCGACAACAATTTTGCTTATAATATTGTTATTGCAATAATAAAATAAAACGAAGATCTTGAGCCTAAATCTACTAAGGAATGTAAAAACAGAAAAAATTGGCAAAAATGGAAAGATGCAATTCAAGCAGGATTGAATTCACTTTCTAAACATGAAGTTTTTGGACCTGTAGTCCAAACACCTAAAGGTGTAAAAGCTGGTAGGATATAAATGGGTATTTGTGTGAAAACAAAATGAAATTGATGAAGTCGTAAGATATAAAGCTCGCCTTGTAGCGCAAGGATTTTCACAAAGGTCCAACATTGATTATGATGAGACATATTCTCCTGTGGTGGATGCAATCACGTTTAGATATCTTATTAGTCTGGCAATACGTGAAGAACTTGACATGCATCTAATGGATGTTGTTACATCTTATTTATATGGTACACATGATAGTGAAATTTATATGAAAATCCCTGAAGGATTTAAAATCCCAAAAAGATATAGAGTTTCTTGAGAAATTTGCTCGATCAGATTTGTAACAGCTCGATTTAGGGGCTAGTGGGAACAGTGGTTTCGGGACCACTAATCTGAGGTTGAAGAAAATTATTTTTATATTATTTTGTGTGTTATAGCATGATTATATATGTGCATGAGAATTTTAGTGTTTTAATTTTATCAATTACATGCTTAATTGCAAAAAAGGACTAATCGTAAAAAGTGCAAAAGTTCTATTTTACAAGCTAAAGGTGTCTAATAGCTAAGAAATATTAATTAGAGGCCCATAATTTGCAATTAGGCCTTTTTTAGGGTGGTGGACGACCATAGGGACAAAGAAAAGACTTTATCAATTGGTTAGGTGAAAATTTGGTGACTAAATTGATTTTTAATCATAAAATAAAAAAAGAAAAGATATCATCTTTTCTTCTCTTCTCCTCCACTAAAAATTAGCAGCAAACTAAGGGGTTTGAGAGCTCAAAATTTCAACAAGCTTCTCTCCTTGCAAGTAAGTGATTTTAGTGTCGTTCATTAATGATATTTGTATTTTTGGAACCCCTAAAGCTTAAGCTAGCTAAAGAGGGGACTATATTGCAAAATGGTTGAAAGTCTAGAGTTTTTCCATGTGAGTAATTATGTCGTTTACTGCATTTTTATAGAAAAAAATGAGTCTTAGTTGTTAGATAAACAACTTTTATGAAAGGTGTTTCCATGAAAACACCTAAGAGGACCTCTTTGCAAAGGTTATAAAATAGGTGTTCAATGTGTGAAATAATGAAAACACCTAGGCTCATTAAAGGAAGAAATTTGATTAGAATTGATTTACGAGCCTAACGGTAAAATGATCATTTTGTGAAAGTCTAAGGGCAAATGGTAATTTTGCCAAAGTATGATTTTTGAAATGCATTGACTAATGTGATAATTAAATGAGCTAATTTGCTATTATAGATTAAGAAGAACGATGAATTAACCTTGATCGAGGAAAGGGCAAGGTATCGGACTAGATCGGCAAATTGGCCTATTTTGAAATCGAGTTAAGTTTGTGTGCAATAAATTCAACATCATGTTATCAAGTTTCTAAATGATTGACATTAGTGATGTTGTATAATATTTCTATGAATTTGAGTAATGATGCTGAATGAAAAAATGACGAGAATGGTGATGTGGAAGTCCCGATTGGACTTTAATAACTGAGAGAATAATATCATCCACATTTGAGAAGGGTAAGGTCCCGTATAAGACTATATCCGAGATATGGCCTCGGCACCGAATTGAGATCCCATATAAGACCATATCTGGGATATGGCATCAGCATCGATTATGAGAATCGTATAGAACCATATCTGGGATATGGCATTGGCATCGATTATGAGAATTTTATAAGACCATATCCGGGATATGGCATCGACAATCGATATGAGATCCCGTATAAGACCATATCGGGGATATGGCATCAGCATCTAGAGGTGACCCCATGTAAGACCATATCTGGGATATGGCATTGGCATCGTATTTATGTAAATGATGATGATTATGTATCTTCGAGTATCCCATGTGATTCAATGGGGGTAATAGTTAAGCTTGTAATATAGATGAGATTAGTGCTAAAGCTGTGTGATGAAGTGATACAGGTACATGTGAGTAATTCACGAGAAAAGTTTACGATATGTGATATGATATGTAATTGGTAAGAGTAAGCATGAGTAAGTTATGAAAATGTGCCTAAGACTTTGTGTTTTGTTCAATGCCATGGATGGATGACATTATGAGCCTTATGTTGTTATTGATTTCATGCAAACTTACTAAGCTTTATGCTTACCCTTATCATTTCCCTTTTCCTTGTAGTATTGCCAAGCTAGCTTGGGAATTCGTGGAACGTCGGAGTTCAGAAATCACACTATTAACTTCTTCTTGGTATAGCAAAGTTAGACTTATTTTGAGTATGGCATGTATAGGACTTGGTTATTTTGTTATGTCATATTCGTTAGCCAAGGTGTTGGCTATTAATGATGTTCAATTCATTTTGTAAATGGTCATTGGAAATTGGCCAATACTTGACAAATTCATATTTAAAAATGAAGAAGAAATTCATGAAGTGCATGTTTGTGTGGATGCCTTGATTTTGGGTTCTTGGAAGTGCCTTATGGTCATTATATAGGTTGAATTGATTTGATATAAGTGTGGTTGCTTGTAGGGTGGCAAATGGCTTGGTAAAGAGCCTTACAATTGTCCACACGGGTGTGTGTCTAGGCTATGTGTGACACACGGTCAGCCCCATGGGCATGTTGAGAGGCCGTGTGTCCTCATGCATGCTAGGTTGACAAGTTAGTATGCTCAATAGTAAACACATGGGCAGAGACATGGTCATGTGTCTCGACCGTGTGGGAGACACGGCCTAAGACACGGGCATGTGCCCAGGCCGTGTGAAGTCTGCACCTGAAATTAGGAATTTAATTCGACACACGGTCTAAGGACACGGTTTGAGATGATGATGTCACAAATAGAATGCCAAGGTTTTCACACACGGGCATGTCATGGCCGTGTGAGGGACACGGGCTATGGACACAGGCATGTGTCAAGCCGTGTGAAAACCCTTGTAGGTTCGAATTGAAAAATAAATCCACACGGGTGTGGAGCACGGGCATATGATATGCCATACCGGCGTGCGGCCCTGTTTTATGTCAAAATTTTCTAAGTGTTTAAAAGTTTCTAGTTTGGTTCTGAATCATTTTGGGTGCAAGTTTAGGGTCTCGTAGACCTATAATAAGGGCATTATGGTCTTGAATGAACAATTTTAAATTTAGAATGAAGTTCTTAAGGATTGATATTGTATGATTGAGCAAGTTAAGTACGGTAATGCCTCGTACTCGGTTTAGGTTTCGAATAAGGGTAAGGGGTGTTACAAGATTAAAGAAAAGTTTATATGGAATAAAACAATCTAGACGTATGTGGTACAATCGTTTTAATGAATACTTATTAAAAGAAGGTTACAAAAACGATCCAATTTGTCCATGTGTCTTTATAAAAAGGTTTGGATAAGATTTTGTGATAATTGTTGTTTATGTTGATGATCTAAATATTATTGGAACTCCTAAAGAGCTTCAAAATACAATAAATTGTTTAAAGAAAGAATTTAAGATGAAAGATCTTAGAAAAATAAAGATTTATATTGGCTTACAAATTGAGCATTTAAAAGATGAAATTCATGTTCATTAATCAACTTATTTGGAAAAGATATTATAGAAATTTTACATGGATAAACCAACCAATTAAGTACTCCGATGGTTGTACGGTCGTTAGATGTGAATAAAGATCAATTTTGTCCTTGCAAGAATGATGAAGAGTTTCTTGGTCCTGAAGTACCATATCTAAGTGCCATAGGGGCATTGATGTATCTTGCAAATAACACAAGACCTGATATAGCTTTCGCTGTAAACTTGTTAGCAAGATTTAGTTCTTCTCTAACATGTAGACACTGGAATGGAATTAAACATATATTTAGATATTTCAGAGGGACCATTGATATGAGATTACTTTATTCAAATGATTCAAAATCCTATTAGTTGGCTATGCTGATGCTGGATACTCTTCAGATCCACATAAAGGTCGATCTCAAACAGGATATTTACATGTGGGGAAACTACCATATCATGACGTTCGACAAAGCAAACATTAGTTGCTGCTTCTTCAAATCATGCAGAAATAATTGCAATGCCTGCAAGTCGAGAGTGTATTTGGCTAAGGTTATTGACCCAACATATCCAGAAGATATGTAATTTGCCTTTACAAGAAAAGATATCAACTATCTTATATGAAGATAATGCAACATGTATAGCTCAATTGAATGGTAGTTACATCAAAGGTGATAGAACGAAACATATTTTACCACAATTATTATTCACCCATGATCTTGAGAAAAAAAGTGATATAAATGTTCAACAAATTCGTTCTAGTGATAATTTAGTAGATCTTTTTACTAAGGCATTGTCAACTTCAACATTTGAAAGACTACTACACAAGACTGGAATGTGTCGAGTCAAAGATGTAGTGTATTGTTGCCATCAGGGGAGTCTAAAAACAAGTTGTACTCTTTTCCTTTAACCAAGGTTTTTATCCAATTGGGTTTTCTTGGTAAAGGTTTTTAACGAGGCAGCTTGTAATAGAAGATTGTGTACTCTTTTTCCTTCATTAG
The DNA here is from genome assembly GCA_025503065.1 of Gossypium bickii. Taxonomy (NCBI): domain Eukaryota; kingdom Viridiplantae; phylum Streptophyta; class Magnoliopsida; order Malvales; family Malvaceae; genus Gossypium; species Gossypium bickii. Next base: position 96,285,081 of record CP106714.1, on the reverse strand, counting down.
GCTTTTATCTCATAGGGTTTTTTCTAATAAAATTTTAACAAGTCACATTATCTACTAATGGACATCTAAGGGGGAGTGTTATAAATATTATTAAGTGAATGTCCATCATAATCAAGATAAAGTTTTAATGTACTTTAAATTCTAATAGTCATTAAAATTAGATCTCTACTTTTTTTTATACTTCTTATGCCTATAAATAGAGACTCTGATGAAGCATTGTAATCATCCATTTTGATCAATAAAGTGTATTCTCTATTGCTTTCATATTTTCTTTGTTCTTTATTCTCTCCACCTCTCTTTATTTTATAATAAATTTTATATATTTTTATAATTATATGGATATAAATAATCTTACATTTCGATAATAAAATGCAACTTTGATATTAAAAGTTTTAACCCTTAATTAAATCTATTAACTTTCACATAATCCATTAATAATATTGTAAATTTAACAGCACATCATATATAATTTTTGATTAATTAATATCACATTTAACAAAGATTACTAAACTAAACAAAGTAGAAAGAAAAAATAAAAGTTTAAAGCTTTTATTATTTATTTGAGAAATCCCAAATTCTCCGCACCCAAAATAAGAACCCATGATCCCATAACATAAAAGAGATGGTATATAAAACAGTACTTTATGATGTAAGCAAGCATTGCCCCCAACCCAAACCCAAAAGCTTCCTTGTTTTTATATTTAACAAATTGTTGCCACTCGACATTACCATAATCACAATAGAGCTCCCTTTGTTGTTCTTTGGGGATGCAAAGCTTTTGATCCACTCCCACAACCATACCCTTCTTTCTCTTTTCATCCACCACCATGAGTAGTCCCACCGCAGGCGGCGGCAGCGGCCTTTCCATAGACGAGGAGGAGACGGCGGAGACTCGGATCAGGAGGCTGATATCGGAGCACCCCCTCATCATCTTCAGCAGGTCGTCTTGTTGCATGTGTCACGTCATGAAAAAGCTGTTGGTCACCATCGGGGTTCACCCCACTGTCATCGAACTCGATGACCATGAGTTCGCTTCCCTCCCTCGACCACCGTCCCACGATACTCTCATCTCCTCTCGGAATCTCTCCCCCGCCGTCTTCATTGGCGGAACCTGCGTCGGCGGGCTCGAATCCCTCGTCGCTCTCCACCTTAGTGGTCACCTCGTCCCAAAGCTCGTCGAAGTTGGCGTTCTCTGGGTATGATATATGTACACATAAATAATATAAACCAATTTTACTGGTTTTTTATTTTAAATATTGGGGCAGTCCACTTCCAAATGAGAAGTAACTAGTTTCTGCTTCCTTTTCCTTTGGGTTTAAATATTAAATTCAAGTATTGCAGAAGGAATTAGACTTGTTTTTGTTTTTCGCTCCCTATTAGCTTTGCTGGTCAAATGAGAAAGAGTTCTGGGGGATTTGAGCTTTGTGGAGTTAGAAACAATGGGCAATGAGGGGAATGGGGGTCCATTGCCAATTATTGAGCAATCAGAGCCGTTGATATTTGTTGCCCTTAGGTTATAGATGAAAAAAGAAATTTGGGTTTTCTATTTTTAGAATGCCCCCTTAAGAATTCAGATCCTTACATGGCTTTTGGGGGGATTGAGATTTTCTTTTTTTATTATAAAACAAAAAATTTTCAATTTTTTAATTAAAAAAATAAAAGTTCCAACTCAAAATTAAAAACTTAAATGGTCCAAATTAGTTTCCATTACACTAATAATTAATTAGTATTTCTTTTATATATATATATATATATTAAAATCAGGCTTAGATGAAACTTGAGAACCAACCAAGAAAGATGAAATTAAGGAGGTAATAAGCTGTAAATTATATTACATATTTATTCCAGTTGCTTTGAAAAAATTGTATAATTCAAAATTCAAAATATTTTAATTACATATTCAAATTATCGGTAGTCTCCCATTATTAAAATCGCTATTTTAATTGTTGAATGAGACATGAGATCTTGTGTCACATAAGATTGCAATATTTATTTTTCTCCTCTAAGAATCTCTCCCCCCGTCTTTACAATATTTTTTTCTTTAAATATTTCATTTTAAATTATGTCACATAGGATTTTGTGTCATTTAACAGTTAAATTAACAATTTCAATAATGAAAGAACCTGATTGATATAACATGATAGTTTGATGATTCAATTAGAACATTTTAAAGTTTGGGGACCAATGTAGAATGAGGGTCATAGTTTAGGGATGTTTGGTGCAATTAACTCATTATTTTAATTTAAAATTTAATCATTTTTTAAATTAAATCGAACTTTAGTCACTCTATTTCTTATCTATACTATTATTTAAGCTCATGATTGAGTCATTGTTACCTTCAATTGGGTCATCGACTCGGTTAGAAATTACAAGAATGCCCTTTCGTAATTAAAATAAGTAATATTATTCGACGGTATTTTAGTCTTTTCACATTAAAAAAACCAATAAAAATATGCATATGGTAAAACTTGAGCCCATGCCAATTACATTAATGAAAAATTTATTTTACCATTAAACTAAAGCTTTATTTTAATATTTTTGTACATTTTAATTTTATTATGCACAATTTATTACCTTTATCAGTTGTATATATTAATAATGTTGTTAATTAAGGTAGTGTCACAAGTCAATTTAATACTAACTCACAATTGATGATAATGCCATAATAAACAATTTAATATAATTTTTTCATTTTGAATAACATACATATTTCACGTGTTATTATTAATTAATTTCAAACAATATATTTCATTATTTATAGTATGTCGTTTTAAAATAAACATTTGTGTTCTAAATTTGTGGTTTCCACATGCATACGCGTATAATAGGATTTCTAGTATTATTTAAGTGTTTTACTAAGTTGGTGTCACCCTTAACCAGGCCACCAAGTCGGTAGAAAAATTATAGAAATATCCTTTTGTAATTAAAATATGTTATATTATTCGAGAGTATTTTAGTCTTTTCATTTTAACAAAAACCAATAAAAATATACATATGATGAAATTTGAATCATTGCCAATTAGATTAATACCCTTAAATTTACCACTCAACTAAAACTTTATTTTGAAGTATTTTATACTTTTTTTATTTTAATATGCACAATTTATTATCTCCGTCAGTTGTATATATTAATAATGTTGTTAATTGAGTTGTTGTCACAACTCAATTTGACACTAACTCACAGTTGATGACAACGCCATGATAAATAATTGTAGTACATTTAGTATTGTTAATTTGATGTATTTATGTTGTTAATTTCATGAGCTATTATGATTAATTAATTTTAAACCATACGTTTTTATTGTTTATTGTATGTTATTTTTAAACACATATCTATTTTTAAAATTTGTGGTTTTAAAGACTAAGAATTTCTAGTTTAATGACAATAAGACTAAGAATGATAAATTGAAACATGTGAACTAAATTTATAATTTCGCACATAGTACACGTATAATAGTAGAATTTAACCAAACATATTTAATTACTATTGTTTAGATTAATACTAAAATTTTAAAAATAAAAAATATATAAAAACTAAAATTGGCAATTTAAAAAGTTTTAAGAATTAAAATTGACTAAATTAAAATATGAGATTAAATTCATAACTTATACATCATACAGGGACTAATAACAAAATTTTAGCAACAAAGAGGTATCTTTCCAAATTAAGGAAAAACTAGGATGGGGTTAAAGCTCTAACAAGCCAACATGATGGAATCCACTTTTATATAAATCAATTCCGTAGGGTTTGGAAAAAAGTGCATGATTCATGAAACCCACAAATCGAAGAGTGGGACTTAACTTGGGGAGCATTTTTATTACACGTGCCAACCATAATATGGTGTTGATGAATGGACCCCATTCTAGAATCTCTTTCTGATTCTCCATAAATCATCAATTTGTGGGATGATTAATAATAATAGTAAAAACAAAATTATGTTTTTGCTTCTATATTTTAATTAGTGGAAGTAAAAGCAACTTTAATTCTTTTGTTTTCATGGATGGGTGAGGTCAGGGTTTTGCTTTGGTTTCTTTTATGGGTTCCCCACTTTACTTGATGTGTATGCAATTACAAATCCACAATGCATGTATGTTTATTATTGTCAAATTTTTCATTACCTACTCGGTCCCAGATTTTGTTCTTCTTTTTTTAGGCCATTGTTTATGGCTCTCAACCCCTCTACTCAAATTATGGTTATATAAGTCTGATCCTAGTCATCAGTTCAATAGTTTGAATCAAAATTTAGTTGATTTGATAGTTCAATTGATAAAAGAGAAACTTGAAAAATCATTTAAAAAGCAATAAAACATGATTTTTTGCTTTTTCATTTAAAAGAAAAGAACTTTTGCATTATATTTTGGTTCATTATAAGTTTTTTTGGAATTTTTCCAGGCATATCAGAAAGTGTAGGAGGGTTAGGAGTGGTTTTTGTAGATCACTCGCCGAATACAGACATTGATGAGACTCCAACTTTGGTTCTATAAAAGCATTGAATTACTTTTTTAAGTGCTGATCCTAAAGCTAAATGCCACCTTTTATACGGCCCTGAATTGATCTTTTGATTAAAAGCATGTCGTACAACAAACACAGCAGCAATCAGAAATTCAGTTGTTGCTAGTTCAAAAGATGAACAAAAACTATATCAACTTTCCATGAGATGAACTAGCAGCAGTAACACAAGAAGCAAGCAAATTCATGTGGTTTTGGCTCTATGATATCCATAAGAATATTGCAGACATTTGGGACGTGAATGCTGAATCAGAAAGGAACAACTGCATAAAACTCACAAAAACTCTGAACAAAAGAACACAAATTCGACAAGCAACAATTTCCTCTTTTATTCGTCAAGCAAAATCATGGTGTGGTTCACCACTATGGTAAATGAATGTCATCTAGTAAACAACATGGTAATGAGAGTATCAATCTCAGTTGCAGTTTTACAAGGCCTTTTCCAGTTGTAAATCCTGAATCTCATTCTACTCTAATCCTTTTAGCTCAAAAAAGAAAGACTGTCAAAAATTGCTTCCACCTACAATCCACCCCATTTCATGAATTTCTTGACCTCATCATATAGAACCAAGATGGCTGCAGCACCAGTGCTCCTAAATATGTTAGATAGTGCCCCGCGGTAAAATGAACTCACCCCCTCTGTTCTATAAATCGTCTTCCAGCAGTGCAGTGTGCTATGGTACATCGGTTGTTCCAAGCCAGATTGCATCATCATCCGCCTCCGAACTGTATCAAGTGGATATGACAACAATCCAGCAGATGTTGTCACAGCCTGTGCAACCACCCAACGTTTCCATAATGCCAACTCAGTTTTGGACTCCTCAGACAAGATTTCCTTTATCGTATCAAATCCTCCAAAATATAGACCCCGATGAACAATCATCCCTTGTAGAGAAGCAGGAAGACCCCTGTAAATTCCTTGTATCCCATCTTTTTCGCGTATGGTGCTCAGGAAATGGTAGACACCTCTGAATTGACGGACATTGCTTCTTCCAATGTCTGCAGCAAGGCGGGTGTGAGCAATGTCAAGAGGGTAGATCAAGATCAATGTTGTACAACCAGCTGCAGCTCCAGCAATGAAGTTAGCAGATGCTCCAGAGAAAACATGACCACCTTCAGAATAACCATTTCTTAATATGTTTTTATACAGATCCTGCATAAACAGATGCAAGTAAAATGACAACCGCACATGTTGCAAGTTTACTCAGCGTTATAATATTAGAACCATAAAGTTGCATATATTTTTCAATTTTGAGGCACTGGTTTTGAACTTTTGTTCTGGCTCCATTAGGCCTTGAGCCTTACATGAAAGGCAGATAACTCCCTACTATCTCATAAATCCTACCCTTTTGATCCCCAAGATTCAAACCTTAGATCTCCTAGTTTATATTTAAGTCTCAAGTTATAATATTTGGGGACTCCCCTAGCGGACTTTTGAGCTTGCTTACCATCAAAGTAAAATTTTATCTGAATTCAAATAGATTGTCTCAATGTCCTTTACCAAGTGATCTCAATGAACTTTTCAATTATGGCTAACTGGTAATAAGCTAGGCGAATTCATGTCACCTATTCCTAATGCTCGTCCAAGAAGTAACTCTATAGTTATACTTACAGCCAGAGTTGTCATTCCACCAATCGGGCCGATATTTCAGTAACATTTTACCTTATCTGTCCCTAGTATTCCGACATTATGGTTATCTTTGAGATCAGATTTGATTAATGTGCCTCACCAAAGAAACAAAAAATATAAGAAACAGGCAAACCGGGCACAAGCATGAACATACATGTAGAAAAAATATTCAGCTTAGGTTCTTATTTGATGACAACTTTCAATTTAGTTCCAACAACCTTATAATCAATAGTACTATGACTAGTTCTTCTAACAGTATACACAACCTTGTAAACTTTCAATTTTATCTCCAGGTAACTGCTAACATGTACATCTTTCTAGGTGGAACACAAATCTTCATGAAATAAGAATCTCTTTTGAAGTTCAGAAAGCTTTATCTCTTCAGATTATATTAAATATCAGCCACGTGCTTTATTATATAATATATATAATCCTATGATATATGAAAAAACCAAAACAGTAAAGCACCACCATATTAAGAGTAGCTGAATTTTCTATACAAAGGGTCGTCCCCTCTTCATCTGCCATGGCCCTAAAGGGTAACCCTCTATTGCCTTACCAGGTAATGAAGGCATATTATATCCCACATATTTATTTTCATACTAATCCTCAGAGCCACCTAAATAATATTCCATCCATTTTCTGCCAAAAACTTCGATTCCAGCAATTTACACTATTTCACAAATAGCTTGATATCAACTTTAACCATTCTCAACCATGCATAAACTTTAGGTGGTATTAGAATTCGCAAATAATCCTAACGTTAAGTAGAGTTGGCTAGCTGGATATATTACATCGTTGTACTCTACTCAGGATTACATCTATTTCCTTATACATAAATTCCTAATCATATTTCCAGTATATATAAAGACATCTAGAATAGCACTTCAGTCTCAGCCACATCCATTTGGTTTTCTTGCATTTCTCAATAGTTAAAGGCCAACACTGCAACCAATACAACATTGCTAGTTTGATTGCTATCCCGTAACATTTTCCTTTAAATTTCCGCGGAATTCATAACCAGATAAGATTGCCGATACATTTCCCTGTTCCATCCAAATCCTATCTGGATCCCATGAGTAAACTCTCTATCAAATCCTAAGTGTCTAAGATAACTAAACAAGATGAAAACTACTCAATTCATAGCATGCCTTCTATAATTGATCCCCTATTCACAAATAAAGCCTAGACTTAGTCTGAGTCATTCATACTCTATTATGATTGATTACAGCCAAAAATTCTTGTATGCCAAAACCAATAAGGAGAACAAAAAGCTTCATCTTCAGGGAAAACCGAAACATTAGCAAGAAAGCACCCAATGGTGGTTGAGCAATAGAAATGAGACCAATAAGTTTATCCATGCCTAAAGGATTTGTAGCCTACTTGCAAGCCAAAAGAACCAACTGTTACCAACTAGCATGTTTAACAAACTCACCAAAGATATATAAAGAAGACTCAAATGACGACATTTTCCGAGGCCAAGGTGTTATCACAGGTAATAGGATTCTTAAGTTCTCTACTTTAATCATGACTGTTGTAATTAGCAATAAGAACCAAAAAAGAAACAGCAAGATTAATAAGGTCTCTTTCCCTTTCATGTAAATTTTCATGAGAAGCACGGTCTATAAAGCAAGAACGCATTAATTACATTCTAACATAGCAAAACATGGAAAAGCATACCATGAGTAAACCAACATCCCATGTAATAAGATAATAACATCACATCATCTCAAAGAAACCTTTTATCATTCATTACACATGCATGGAACATCTCCTCTCAAGAACATTAACAACCTTGACAAAGATTCACTCTAAATACCCCCAAAAAGAAAATCACATGTTTTCATTTCACTTCATACCAAGAAACCAATGGAAAGGGAAGGGAAAGATGACAAATTTGCAAAAAAGAAAAGAAATTATTACCTTGAGGGAGAAATTAAGTGCAACAGAAGGGTAATATCTGAGAACACTACTCCCATTGCCTCTCCATAAAGAAAGAATACCTTCTTCTTTAACCGTACGGAAGATACAATCAAGCATCCCTTTGAATTTCCTTCTCCCACCCGCTACGATAGCCAAATTGCTCTCTTGGGTTTGAAGCAACAACTTCGCCCTCTCAATCGGTGCCACGATCGTGTGCACCACGCCACCCATCACCGCTCCCGCCATTAGATCACGGTGGAAGCTCGCCAGCCATTTGTACGGCCCCGACGCCGGTTTCAACCCTCCTCCCCTGTTTTCTATTTCATCCTCTTCTTCTTTACTCATAACTTCGAAGAACCAAAATTTCTTTGCTTCAAGAAAAAGAAAAAGAAAAAAGAAACCCTATTTTCTTCTACTGAGTACAAAAAAAATAGTGCGCTAAAATGATTGAAGCATTGCCTACTCAGGGGACAATATTAATTTGCTCTGCTTTTATAGAACAGAGTTTTAGATTAGATGCCTCTTATAGCTAATCTTTGGGGGGCTTCTATTGCTTTTAAGCTTTGTGAATGCTGATCCCTCATCTACCACTGCACCCCACACACCCCCTCAAAAAAAAAAAAAAAAAAAAGGTAAAATAACGAAATTTGTCCTACGCGGTTCATTTCCCAATACGGTTGTTTGATCAGAAGGAGCCTAGGTTTCTCTTTTTTTTTTTTTTTTTTTTTTATTTCATAGTTGAGTAAAGATTCTTCATTATTATTGAGATTAATGTTAAACAAACCGTTTAGCTTTTGCCAAGTGGTACCTTAATCCTAGTATTGATGATATCATTGGAAGAACTGTGGATTCCTTAATTATGTCTTTTGACTTTTAAACTCAGCAGATTTAGCTTAATCAAACAAGGGTAAGATTCAAAAGTTCTAAAAAGGAAGGTATTAGGATTTGATTATTTATTAGTATGCTTGTTGAATGTGTCACACACATGCATATATATTTTGTTATGATTAGATTCATTACCAAAAAAGTAGTTTAGTATTAAAGAAAGAAGGGGGTGTGGGTGGATGTTGTCATGCTAGAAACAGAACAAAGGGATATGAGTTTGCAATTCTATGGTACCAAATATGTGGGTATTTTTTAGGCATGAAAAATGTAATACAAGCATTTTGGGAAAGATGCTTTGCGATACAATTGCAAAAAAGCAAGCGTTAACAGCAGTGAGAAATGGAATCTTAGTGGTAAGCATGTAATTGCTTGTGTTAGATAGTACTTTGAAGATAGATTGGAAGATGATGCCTTCGTAGAGCTGTTAACAGAAGCCAATACATGTAAAAAAGGGTGTCCCATTTGCCTTCTGTTATAGGCAATTGATGATACCCATAATTTGTAAAATTCTACATATGAAAGGTGGAGAAGAGATAGTTCAAGAGGTTTCACTAGCAATGTGTATGATGAAATGGGCGACTGGAAATTGGAGGAAAAATTATAAATATGGTTCTATTTGCTTGTTTCAGTTCAGATGTGGCTTTCTTCTTTTTGTGAAAGAAACTATTTGAGCTTTCTTCATACTCCAAGCATTGAGGGTTGAGATATTGACATCAAAAGTGCCATTGTTGAATGCATATAGGTAGGCTTGGTTATCAATGGCCAGCTTGGGATAAACTCTGGCAGTGATGCAAGCTCTTCCTTCGCCACCAAAGCTCTCCACAATAGAATGATCTATCTGCAATTTAGGAATCCAATTGCATCAGTCTAAAGAAAACTTTGAAATGTTATTAGTGAAGTGTTAAAGCAGATATAACATACAAGACTTCTCAGTGAAATCATCTCATTAAGAGGGTCTATGTCAATGAAAGCTCCATAAATGGTCTTTTTGGGTCCTTCCTCTAGAGATGACCTGCTTTGATCACTGCACATGAGCACTACATACTTGTCATTACTTCTGAAAACGCGAAAGAAGATTGAGGTTTGCTCTGTCAAGTCTTTTGAAGCTAAAACCAGTATTCCGAATGGTCCAATATTGCCTCCAATCGATGCTGTCTTCTGACTACAGAGCAGTTGAGGATCAACCCAACTTGGATCCAATAAGTCAGCCTCCTTTAAGTTGGACGAATTGAAGGAAACTTCGACATCGGCCTTTAGCAACATGAAGGCAAGATATATAACTCAATATTTTACTTTTATGAGATTCCTGGGCATTATGCACAATTGAGAAATAAAGCTACACCTGAGAAGCTGTAATGCCTGAGATTTCAAGTACATATCCACCCTTAAGTTCCTTGTTCTTGAAGCTGACATTAACGGTACGTTGCTTTTCGATCTCTTCCACCGGCCACTGAATCAATTGCTTACCAGTTTTACTAAGTAGAATGCTTCGAGGAAATGACTGAAAACAAACATCACCATTGTTAGAAAACATGGAATCTTCAACGTATTTTGTGACTAGTAGGATTGAAGGTTATATTACCTGTAGACCAGACCAGTCTTTCTTAACGTCATCTGTTGTACTGTCAGACTCTTGTATCCAGGCCCACAAGATCCTTCTCTTCTTGGCGCTGTCGAAAAATGTCTTAGAAGCATAGAAGTTACCATAATCGTATCGTAAATCTGAACCATTGTCCAAGAAATCAGTGTCAACCGAAAAATTATCTGTCACGGCCGTGTAATTTCCTAGTACATAGTGATCGCTGCTGTCGAAGCTTGCCTTGAGAACATGTTTTGTGAATTTGTCAAGTGAAGAGGTGTCAACTCCACTTTTTCCATCAATGGAAACTGGATAGAAATCAGGACACTCCCACATGCCAGTCCTTGTGGATGAGTGAATAGGTTCTTTACTCTGTGTCCATGTAACAAAATCTCGACTACGATATTGCAGTGCCCTTCCGTGGCTATTCATCTCGTTCCCAACTAAGACCCTCCATAATCCATCAGGACCTTGCCAAGCAGTTGTAGGATCCCTAAAGTTCTCTGAGTCCATACCATCAACATGGGTGATTATAGGATTATGAGATGATTTCACCCATTCCCTTAGCATAGGATCAGATAAGTTTTTCGGCTCGGCCAAGTTTTGAACTTGGCTGTTCATGGTAACACCTCCCGTATATAAAATGACTGGTTTTCCCCCAGAAAGGAACATGGTTGAGCCTGACCAGCAGCCGTTGATATCGAAAGGATCATCAGGAGAAAGTGCAATATCAAGATGAATCCAGTTGACAAGATCATATGATATTGAATGAGCCCATGTTATGTTGCCCCACACTGCAGCATATGGATTATATTGATAGAACAGATGGTAAACTCCCTTGTAGTACATGGGTCCTGAGGTAGATGTATCCATTTTAGAAGATTTGCATACTTCTATTACAAAATTAAATGGTGGGACTTTGTTTGTTCATATGAAAAGTTCCATGAATATCTGAAATGAACTTTCAGCCTTCTAGTAATCAATACATAGAACAAATAAAGAACATGTAACACATGAAAAGCATAACCAGGAGAAACAAAAAGTTTTACCATTAGGATCTGCAGTGCCATAAGTGCCCATTTGAAGATTACATGTAAAACACACACACACACAGAACAAAGACAAAGTCAACTCTCTATAATAGGGGATAAAGACTGTAAACCACAGTTGTAAGGAAACAAACCATTCATCCAGTTTTTGGGAGGCTGAAAGTGGTAACCAGTTCTATAAGGCTGATCCTGTGGAAGAGATTGAAGCTTTTCATCATCTCTATCAGATTGAACTCCATTCCCAAGCAACACAAAGCAGAAGCCTACGACCAAAACAACAGATAAATCCATTGTAACCTTCAGTTTCAGGTCAGTCATCAATGGCTCAATGGGTTGCTATATACTTCCAATGAAGATACTAGAATACTGAAGGAAGTTTTCGAAGGTCAGATTGAATCATCTTTTGGTCTTGCAAAGTCGACTTTAATTTCATTGATGAAAATGGGATAAAGTGCCGGTCGGTATAAAACTTTGAATAGCAATGGAGACAGGTTTGACGAAAATTTCTTTTTGGTAACCAGGTTTAATGAATTTAATACTCTGATTAATGCAACTTATCCATTTCAATACATCAACAACACTTTATGACGAAAAACACAAGAAATACAACACGTGTCGTGCCTCTTATGGTTAGCTTTATTTATATTGTCTATTCAAATGGGTCTAATGATGCTTTAGTCCCTACTTCTTTCATAAATTTAAAATGCTTTTGTGATTTGTTAATTTTAAGTGTTTTTTATTATCGTAAAAAATAAATTGCTGTGAGAAGTTAAAACGTCGATTTTAGGCATAATATTGAAAAATAAATTTTATTTAATTTAAATAATTTGATATTTTGATACATAAAATATAAATTTTAAATATTTTTAAGATTCTATATTATTAATAAAACTCTAGGTTAGGAAATGACTAATATACTCTTTTATCAAATCACTATTACTATTATTTTGGTGGTCATTTTGTCTTTTCATACTTTTATATAATATTTAAATAAAAGAACTAAAATTAACATATCTTTACCATTACAATAATAATTCTTGAGTAAGCTTTAAAAAAATTTAACTTTTAACATAAACTGTTTTCTCTTACTAAATTTGTGTATATAGATAATGTCACTGATTAAGTTGGTGTCACATGTCAACTTATACTAACTCACAATTGATAATAACATCATGATAATTAATTGTAATGCATTTAATAGTGTTAATCTAATATATTTAAGTGTTAAAATTCTGTTTTACTCACAATTTAATCTACTTTTTATTTTAATATCATATATATTTCATGTGTTCTTATGATTAGTTGGTTTATTTGTGTACTAAATTTGTGGTTTCTACATGCATACGCGTGTGATAGGATTTCTAATTAATCTAAATTATTTGTAAAATTAATGATAAAAAATATTAAAAAAATTTAAATATAATTAAAATGATATTTAAATAATTTAACATAATTATAAACTATAGTTAAATAACTTTTTTATTAAATAGTTAAATAATTTAATATAATAATATATTATATTTAAATAATTTAATATAATGAAACATAAAATATAAATTAATCTAAATATTTAAGTGCTTTTTAAATAGTTAATATAAATAAGGATATTTTGATATTTTTGCTTCAAAACGCAAAAGCCAAAAACTACCTAAAAGGAAACTTTTGCATTTGGGTGAAAATACACCTTTTTACTATAGTTATAACCCTAAAGCCATGATAATTGTTAAATTCGTTAAATTAATTTCTAAAATTTGATACATCAAACATATTATCATATGTGTAATATTATTTCAGCCTGTTATTTTCACATATTACTTATTAAAATTTTAATTAATGAATTAACGATTGTTATTTTCATAAAGATTGAAATTTAAAAATTTGAGACCTACATTGAAAAATATGAGCTAAATCTACAATTGTACGAATAATGTTGGACTAGTAATTGAATCTAACCTAACGGATCTAACGGATATTGCTTGGGTTAGGGCTAAATTTTCAAATTTTGAAAAGTACATAGACTAAAATTAACCAATTAAAGAAGTATAGAGACTAAAATTGATCAAATTATAATATAAGAACCAAATCCACAACATTTGAAAAGTATAGAGACTAATAAACAGTTTAATCTTAAAATTTAAGATCCTTTCAAAATTCTAATCCCGAAATCTTAAACCTAATTTTAATTTATTTAGAAACTTAAAGCTAAAAAACCATACCCAGTTAAAATTCTAATCCAATCCATTTGAAAATGAAACCTAAGCTGCTTCTGTTAGTACAACTGAAGGAAGACAAGTAGATGATGAAACATCTGTAATAAAAAATATGTTGTAAATGTAGAATTAGTTCTATTTCACTTGAGTGTTCCTAATGCTATTGATCCCTAAAAGTGCTTGTTGCATGCGTGAATGTGTATATATATTGAAGATAGAGATAGGAGCCAAACAAATGGCTCTATACATTACAAATGGTGTTATTTTAATTTGTTTTTATGGTCCGAGTACTAGTGATCCCTAAAAGTGTTATATTGCATGGTGGGGTTGTTAGAAAGTTGTTTATTGAAATGGATTTAAAAAAGGATGTGATCATACATATGGTAGGAGATATGCTTGTAAGCTTGAAATAGGTTTTTTTTTTTTTTTTTGGTGAAACAAAAAAATTAAAGAAAAATTACATCATATTTATTTGATCAATTGCTCCCCTAGGTTTATCTTGAATGAGAATTTTTGAGGAAGCATGAGGACACTCATCATAAACTTGGAGACCTGTCTTCCCTTCTAAGCTCAATTTAGCCAAACAGTCCGCAATATGATTGTCTTCTAGGAACATGTCGAATCAACCAATGCCCTTCCGTGTTCATTATCTTTTAGACTCTCTTGAGAATTGTTATGTAATATCCCGAAATAGGGGTTACGAGTTTGGAAAATAACTCGAGTGTATTAGGCCTCAATAGTGGTTTGGATGTGTTTTAGGAGTTCCTAAAACTCTCGGATTAAAATAGGACACTTTTGAAAATTTTGAAAATTTTGGGCTAAAAGTGAAATTGGGCTGAAGAGGCCTTAATAATAAATTTTGTAAAATTTTGGACATGAAAGTCTAGGTAGCATAGTGGCTTCCGTGTGCCGCTTAAGGTTCGGCGCCAAATGTGGTCAGGGGTTCGAGTCTTCTGTGCGGCATAAGTGTTTTGTTTTGGCAAAATAGCACTGCTCTGAAGGAGGGCTTAAAACAAATTGTTGACGCGACATTAGCATGAGTTGAGCACTGGCCGAGTGGTTAAGGCGCTTGCAGCATTGGGGCCTCTCGAGGTCGGGCGTTCGGGTCCCATTGGGGGCGCAGATGTTTTTATTTTGGCTCCTAGCGTTAAAATGAGAAAGCCAGTGGAGTAAGGCTTAAAAGAAATCTCAATGCGCTTGTTGACATGAAATTCAAACGGGCCGAGTGGTCGGGACGTAGCCAGGATAACTCCTTGAGGACTCGCGTTCGAGTCTTGGGAGTTGCGCATGAGGCGCTTTATATTTTCATTTTAGCACTCGAGATCGAACCGCAAAATAAGGTTTAAAAGAATTTATATGCGTTCATTGACACGAAATCGCAAAAGGATTGAATGGCGGGAAGCATGAGGACTTTCTCCGTGTCTCGGGTTCGAGACACAGAAATGGCCGCTGATTGGCCTTGTGTTTTGTTTTGGCCACGTGAGGAGGCTCAGATGGCACATGCATGCACGCATGCACCTTGGGGGGCTTGCTCCTCTTTGTTATTATTTTTATAAGTATTATTCTTATTGTTTTTGTTATTTCAAGCTGCTAGAGCATGGGAATAAAGAATAAACAATGTGTTATTATTTTATTAAAGGATGGGTTATATTTTTAGTTTATTTTATTGATGAAGAATGATGGAATAATAATAATAATTTTTACTATTAGTTATGCATGGATGAATTTTTGGCCTTGGGAAGGTTATATGCGTGGCCGGCCTTGGGTTGGTGAAAAGAGAAGCATGGCTATTAACTTGTTTATTTATTCAAGGATGGGTAAGGTGATAAACAATGTATTATTTTTTTTTCAAGGATGATGGGTCTTTTGCTTGGAGAATGAACCCATTTTGAGGCATACTTTGGAAAGTTGGCCGGCTTGGAGATAGCTTAGCATGGCCGAAATTTCCAATTTTTGGGTGCATGGCCATTGATTTGTTTGTTCCTTCCAATTGGTTCTTGACCGAGGGAGAGAGAGATAGGGCAAGGTTTGAGTTTCGGGTTTGGAAGGAGCTAGGGAGTTTTCGGCTAGCTAATGTTGTTTGCATGGATTCCTTACATCATTGTTAACTTGAATCCTTTAGTCACTACACCGTATCGAAGTTCCCTTCTCCTTCTCTTGTGGTGCTTTGACCGAATGATCCTTGCCTTTTTGAGCATAGGCCGAATCTTCAAAGGAAGGTATTGACGATTCCGAATGTTGGTAAGTATCTTAGTTAACATTCGATTCCTCTTTCCCTTTTTCGTGAGCTAAATCATGTTGTTAGGCTTTGAGTAAGGCCGAATGTTCTTAAGCTTTGCTATGTGTTCTTATAGTGTTAAATCGAAGGGAGGGAGCATTAAAGGAGCCCATTGGTTTCGGCTATACAAGGAGATTGGTGATTACCAAAACAAATAAATCTTTTAGGACTTATAAAATTAGGTAAGCATTAAGTATAATTCGGCCAAGGACCTTTGTTCGTGTAATAGCCGATTTTGATAATATTTAGTATGACTCTCGGCCATGAGCTATGTTTTGGGCCTTGTAATAACCTAATATTGACCTTGGCTCTAGGGATGGCCGAATGAGTATAAGGCCATATTGATGTATTTCTATTGTGCTAGTGTTAAGGAGTTTTTAAAAGAGCTTACGGGTTTCGGCTATTCAAGGGATTTGGTATCTACAAGAGCAAGCAAACCTTTTGAGACTTGGAAAAGATAGGTAAGGTGGGTAATATTCGGCCCAGAGTTTTTGTTTATAGAGTTGTGTATGAGCCTTTTCTAACTACGTTTTAATAGGAATTTTGATGACTTCGAGAGCTAATCCACAAGATCGAGTGGTGTTTCGGGATCAAAATAAGCTAGGTATGTGGTTGTGAATTTCGGCCTAAGGCCATGATATTGATACTAAGTGTGACCAATTTCGGTTATGTGTTCTAGGGACTAATCGATAAATAACAGAAGCTTCGGGACTTTAGTTGATGTTAGAATCGATAAATCGAATATCACTTTAAACAGGTGCGTTGTTATCGCACTGTTCTTTGCTCGATATATGTATTGTAAGTATTATTTTATGCAAATGTATGAGTTGTGCATGATAGCCGAAATAAAGGCTAAAAGTATGGATACTAAGGTAAGTGATCGAATAATTAAGTTAATGGTTATGATATTAACTTTTCAGTGACTTGCAATAATAATTGATTATTGATGAATGTAATATAAAGTGATGACTTGTAATGTATATTGTTATGAGTAATATGTGACCATGGTATAAAATATATATATTTGCTTTATACGAAATGTTGTTATGGTACATATACGTACGCATGAGACTTGTGTTGTGACTATTGGAGAAAAGGTGTACACTGTGTGAGTGTTCTAATGCTAGCCTTGTGCTACATTCGTGATTATTGATTAGTGAACCTATTGATATGTGAGATTTCTATGGGATTGGTGGCTTAGCCACGACCTTAAGAAATAATGTGCAAAAAGAAAGATATGTGGATCACTTTGTGGATTGGACTTCGAAATTGTATATTTATAATCATATTTATAATATTGTGTATTCATGATGGCATGTTTAAAATTGTATATTATGTATATATATGGATTGTGTGGATATGGGCCAAGCCCATATGTGAGGACATGTGTAGTTAACTATGCACTGAGTCTTGGTGACTCACTCTGTTTTTGTTAAACCCTTTCAGGTGGCTCGTAAAGCTTGGACCGGGTCGGAGAGGATACAAAGGTGGCCATGCCAAAGTGGATTTTTATGCAAAGGAATCTCTTGTTTAATGAATTAAGTATCGATATTTTCAGTATTTTTGATTAAGTATGTATTGTAAGAAGGCCCACTAAAGTATTTCAGTTCTCTTTTTAAGTATCTTTATTATGCCCTATTATGGATGGATGATTTAAATGTTGGTTGAAAATGGTTTTATTTTTCTCAAGTAAAGTTTGAATCCGATATTTTTATAACAAACTTCGACTTTCGCTAATAATATTACAAGTCATAAAAACGTTTTATTAAAAGAAACAAATTTTTTTATAGTTTTTACTGTTAAGTAAGAATGTTTTGAAAGTGTTCCGCAGTGGCATTCCAAATTCGGTCGGAGTGAATGGGCCGGGTTTGGGGTGTTACATGTTATGCCCAAGTCTCCCAATAAATTATCCTATAAGGTTTGGACTACTACCAAATTATCTGTATGAATCACAACTCTATTAAAACCATTACTAAGCGAAGTAATCTTGCCATTCAAAATACCTCAAAGATGTTGCATTTTTCGAGAAAATGATTAAAGCCGAAAATCCAATTCCTATTCTGATCTAGCAACACTACACCAGCAGACGCTGCTCCAGACCCTTGATCAAACACTCTATCAGTTAACAATTGTATCCAATTCTCTGACAACGTGCTCAGATGGTTAGAGATATGGACATTTGACTTATCCCCATAATGATTCCACTCATACTATTGTGTCCATGAATAGTAAATTTTAACAGTCTCAAGGACACTCCAAGAGATGCCTTAGAAAATAAAAAAAGTTCCTATTCTTCCATATGCACCAAGCAATTAATCTGAAAAGACAGGACCAAGCTATCTCTTTTCTAGTCCCTCTTGTGAAACAACAAAGATTGGAGTTTAGCTAAGTTTGTAAATTCACAGAAAAAAAAGTTGTCCTGTTGGTTATTTGGAACGACTTGCCTCCACATCTCATTTGTTGTTGAACAATCACGTAACACATGCAAAATATCCTATGTATCATGACTGCAAAGTGGGCAAGAATTGTTGCTCTCAACTCCACACTGAACACGTTCCATGTTAGTGAGTAGTCTTTGTTTAGAAGCAAGCCAAATAAAAAAGCCTGACTCTCTAGGGTCCCTGAAACTTCCACGTAACTTTCCAGAACTTATCTATGGGGTTCCAAGAATTTTTTTTTAAATACCAAAAGGCGCTTTTGACAAAAAAGGATCCCACCATTGAACGTGTCCAAATAATCCTATTTGGCCTAGATAAAGGATGGGGGGAATACTTACAATACGCCTAACAATATCCTCTGACAGCCAAAGTCGAAAGATATCCAAGTTCCAAGACTCATCTTGTAACACCATCTCACTCAGGGAGCAATCACTCAAGGATGGGCAGAAATACCTTGGTTTTAATTTTTACAAGCATGTCGAATAATTTGGTTCGGTGTGTTGGGTAAGTTCCTTAGAAGTTTGTTTTAGGTCCTGAGTTTGATTCCCTTATTTTGAATTTTCCTATTTATTTTGGCTTTATGTTAACCTTGAGCTTTAGGGCTTATTATTTATTTCTCGTTGGGTTGTGACAAGAATCAGCTTGCTGGTTTAGTGGTAAAGTGTTAGCTTACCTTTGAGTTTTGTGTTTGGATCCCACGTTGCGCGAGTTGGAATATTTTTGGCTCCTTGCCTTTGAGAATTATTGAGTTTAATGTAAATTCTATTAAATCTGGTGGGTAGGATTTGGATTAAGATAAGATTTTATTTTAATTTAATTTCTACCCAAAATTCCCTATTTTCCCTCAACTTGATAACCGTTCACTTTTCCCTCTCTTGATTTCATTTTTTTTCCTTTCTCATCATATTTTACCCCTTTTCTTCTTCTTTTATTTTCCTTCATTTTTCTTGTGACATTCTTTTTTTCTTCTTGGTTTATTTCTTGCTCGTTACCTTTGGTTTGTTATGGGACTACGTTGATTGCCTGTTGCGATTTTAGTTCATCAATAGTATAAGTTTCGACCGTTATTTTTCTGCTACTTCTAGTTGTATTTTGTTTGTGGTTCGAGATTTCATTTGAGTTTTAGCCCATTCTATTCTATTTTAAATGTTCCTATGATTGTTGGTTAGGCGAAAGGTTGGAAGATCGAATACCTCCAGCGGAGTAGTCTTGCTTCGAATGTTGTTCTTCGAGTGGTAAGAACTCGATTTTGGTTTTGGGGATTGAAATTTTGATAAGTGTATGCTATTTTTGGATAGATTCTTTTTTATGGTTAATTAGTATAATTTACTGAACGGATATAAGTTTCGTGAGTTCCAGACGTGTGGTTTATCATATCAACAATCAAATGTATGAAACTAACTTGAATTATCGCTTGAAACTCGAGAACATTACAAAACAAGGGCTATTTTCGAAACTGCCCAGTGCCACACGGTTGTGTGCGCCACGTGACTATGTGATTGGCCGTGTGCCAGACCATATACGCCACATAACTGTGTGTGATTGTGGTAGGCTGTGCGATAGACCGTGTGCCAGGCAGTGTGGAGCACATGCCCGTGTGTGATTTTACAACCCGTGTTGGTAGGCTATGTAGATCTCATGGGCTAACTCTTTGGGCCGTATGGGCCTTTTGGGCCAATTTTAAGGACCATTTAGAGGTCGAATAAGGAACTCAAAAATAGGGTCTGTGGGTATCATATAGGCCCAAGAAAGAGTAATTTTTCGTTCGTATATACACAAGGGTAAGATTAGAAAAAAATATGTTGAGTAAGTTTGGTTGTATAAAAAAAAAACTATATGCTACACTATGATCTCTTAAGAAAATATGTGTGTATGCATGCCGTAGGACTTATGGTATAAGTATGTGTTTACGATTTTATGATTATGCTTATGTTTTGGGGTGGGATATGATATGATGGAAGAAGTGCTTTATAGTAGTTTTTACTGCAACTATGGCGGCTAGACGACAATATTCTTGTCTGGTGGCTCAGTTGCATGTTTATGAGTGGTATACCACTACATATTGGTATGATTGGATGGATAGACTCCTGTAGTCCTAATTGGTGTGATTGGTTGGATGAAGATGGTATGTAGCGGATCGGGTAGGATATGATATGATATGATATGTTATGGTATGGTATGGGATATGATATGATAATATATGAAATATGGTACAACATGATATGAAATATGATTTGATAAGATACGATATAAGATATGCTTTAATTTGAAATCTATTATGCTATGATGTACTCTGATATTTGTATATATTTACCACGTTTTGTGGGCCAAATCACACACTAGGTGTTAAGCTTACGATTTTTTTGTTTTGTTTTAGGTGAACTTCAGACTTAGGATTGGACGGTGACATTGGAGCTCGGTTTTCACGCTTTTAGGTTTAGTATGTTACGAACTTTCATTTTTATTGACTTTTTCAGACTTTGGACATTTTAATTTTGTTCGGGACATTAGAATTTATTTTGGTAATTGTTTTGTTAAAGTTTTAGTTTTTAATAGGCTTTTAAAACAAGATGACTAACAATATTCTAAAGGTAAATAAGACCAATTTGATGTGTCTGCTGCAAATTTTGTCAAAAAATCGCTAGAATGTTTTATCTCGCAAATGATTTAAGTAAAATGGATTTGTTTTTGGTAAAACTATTTAACATGGCTTTCCTCAAAGTACTTGCGAGTTATCGAGAATTAGTGCATTTTTAAAGAGTTATTCAAATCGATTTTCTTTACGCTGATAGTGGGTTTTCATCAAAATTTAGGGTTAGTGTTTTCACGTACGATATAACCTCCACAATCTGACCGTAACGTCTAAGATGGGTTTGGGGTGCTAATTTGGTGGTATCAAAGCTAATTTTCAAAACTCGGGCTGTGCATTTTAGGTCCAAAATGTTTAAGAAATAAACTGTTGTTTTAAATTGGAATGTTACCAAAATGACATTGAATTTTTGGAAAGTGAAACCGAGACTCTAGCGCCAATCTGAGTAAGACTCTAAACTTTAGATATGCTTTACATATACTTGTAGATGTGATACTTTGTATAATTAGTTGCCTTTAGAGATTGTAGTGAAATAACACACTCTCTAAATACTGATAAGTACTTTCGATAAAATTTTGAAATAACGGTTTAAAAACTTAAAATGATGCATAAAACTTTGAAATTGTAGTTAAGATCATGAATACTCATGGATCCCGAGGATGTTGTACCTGTGAGTGCGGTGGTCGTTGTCAAGAAGCTCGAGTCGAGTATCTTCAATGGGCAGTATACCCCAAATGGATATGAGTGAAACTGTAGGAACTCCGACTGCGTGGACTTAATTTGGGATTCAGACTGCCAGGGATGATACACTGTCTTAGGTAATGTTAAGGGTTTTGGAGAGGGTCGCTGAGACCCATACTGGATTTGGGAACCTAGGATCGGTAGCTGAACAACTTCAGTCTAATAAAGCTAAACTGTTTAGGGGCGTCACTGTAGTCGCCCCGGCTATGGCTGAATATTGGTTATAGGCCACATAAAAAATAATGAATGATTTAGATTGCACCTCTGAGTAGAAACTGAAGGGTGTATTATCCTTGCTTTGCGATGAGGCATACAAGTGGTTGTTGACTATGGAGGAGGACACTCAGCCTGAGCAGTTGACATGGGATTACTTTCAGAGTGCCTTCTAGAGTAAGTATGTGGGGGCAATCTATGTTGAAGCCTGTAGACGCGAGTTTGTGGGGCTAACTCAAGGAGGTAGATCGGTGGTTGAGTATGAGTCCGTATTCTTGAAATTGAGTATGTATGCTCATGGTTTGGTAGCCATTGACAACGATAAGAGTATCCATTTTGAAGAAGGTCTGAGGTATCACCTTAGGGTTTTGATAGCTCCCTAAAGAGAGCGGGTCTCTGTAGTCTTGGTTGACAAGACAAAAATTATGGAAAAGGTTAAGTGCATTGAGTGTGAGAAGAGGGAAAGGGAGAAGAATCATAATAAGAACAAAAGAGATTCGAGTCCTTCTAGTTCTTCTCAACGGCATGTGAAATAGGCCAGGTATGAGAGATCTCCATAGGCAGAGCCAGTTGCCAGAGTTGAGCCTATTGTCAGATTTGAGTAGGCACCGATTTGTGGATTCTGTAATAGACGCCATCCGGGGTGAGTGTTGGAGGAGGACTGGAGCATGTTATAGATGTGGGTATACTGAGCATAAGATTGGCAAGTTCCCCCATATGGTTGAGTCGGTGAAGGCTCCGGTTTAAGGTCAATTTCAGCCTTAAAGGGTTGTACAGCAGCCTACTAGGAGCTGTGGTCAGATGAGAGGGGGTAATAGTGTTGAACGGGGTTAGAGAGCACCGAACAGAGGTGCGGGTTATGCTGAGCCTAGGCAGCTAGCCTTAGTTTATGCGGCTAGCTGCCGTGAGGACAGGGATGCAGTTAATGTGATTACCAATGTGTTCGCTATACACTCTTTATCCTATTTTGCATTAATTGATTGTGGTTCTAAACATTTTTATGTATCTAGTAGTGTATCAGGAAATCTGGGGATTTTGGCTGAGGACACTAGTTGTGAACATTTTGTGATTAGTCCTTTGGGTCATCTTGTCCGAGTTAGTAAAGTGTATATGAGGTGTCTTCTTGAGGTTCAGAGGTTTGTATTTTTGGTAGATTTGATGGAGTTGTCATTCGAGGAGTTTGACCTGATTTTAGGTATGGATTGGTTGGTGGAGCATTGGATTGGATTAGATTGTGAATCTAAGAGAGTGACCTTTAAGGTTGGAGATGATGTGGAAGTTGTGATGGTTGGCAAGTGTAGAGATTACCTCTCTAATGTAATCTTCGCTCATGTAGCTGAAAAGCTAATTTGTAAGGGTTGTGATGCATATTTGGCATATTTGCATGATACGAGTAATGTGGATTTGACTGTGGAAGGGGTTCATACTGTTAAGGATTACCTTGATGTTTTTCCTAAAGAGTTGCCAGGATTAACTCCGGATAGGGAGGTATTCTAAAAGTATTACCTTGGAGCAAAGTTCTCTATTTTGGCCAAAAAGGGAAGCTTAGTCCACGATTCATTGGGTCATATGTGATCATCCATGTAACACCCCTTACTCGTATTCGACCCCGAAACTGGGTACGAGGCATTACCAGACTTAACATACTTAATCATGCGAAATTGGATCCTAAGTTTTCCTTCCAACTTTAAAACTTTTCATTCACATTCTTATTGTCCCTATTACGGGCCTATGAGACCCGAAACATACATATAGAGCGGTTCGGGACTGAACCGAAAGCTTACGAACATTTATAAAATTTTTGCTCAAAATAGAGCCACACGCCCGTATAAAAGGGAGCACACCCGTGTGGGCAGGCCGTGTGGTCTCACACGTCTATGTCCCTAGTCCGTGTGGATTTATTTTTCATTTCGAAACTACAGGGATTTTCACACGGCCTGGCAATGGCTCGTGTCCCTCACACGGACACCACACGCCCGTGTCTTAGCCCGTGTGTGAAAACCTTGACATTTTGTTTATGGCGTCATCAAACCTTTGGGGTCACACGGCTGAGTCACACGCTCGTGTGCTATCCCGTGTGACAAACTGAATTTTTTGCAAATTAAATGTAGGAGACACACGGCTAAGCTACACACCCATGGAATAGACCGTGTGTCACACACGGCCTAGACACATGCCCGTGTTCCTACCCATGTGGACAAGCATAAGGCTATTTACCATGCCATTTGCCACTCTGAAAAGTAACCACACTTATTCTATTGCCAATAACACATGACATGACAATAATGCATCTTTAATATCCACAATCAAGATATCCATACCTTCATTTCATATTGCATTCATCATGCATATACTTCACACCTTATTCAATTGTATAAACTTGCACTTCATGAATTTCATCATCATTGAATAGATATAACTTGACTAGTATTGGCCAATTCCAATGGCCATTTACAAAATGAATTAAGTAACATTAATAGCCAACTCCTTGGCTAACCAATATAACATATAACAAAATGACCAAGTTCCTATACATGCCATACTCAAAATAATTAAACTTTACTATACTCAAAAGAATAGCTTGATAGTGTGAATCGAGCTCCGATGTCCTACGATCCCCGAACTAGCTTGGTGATACTACAAGAAAAAGGAAAAGAGAGGGAGTAAGCATAAAGCTTAGTAAGCTTGCATGTAATAAATAACAACGTAAACTCTTGTGATAACATCCACACATTACAATAAGATGATTAGACTAGTGGCTTATCAATTGACATTACCATCAGAGTTAGAGAAAATTCATAATGTGTTTCATATATCGATGTTACGATAGTATTGATTAGACCCTTCACATGTGATTTCACATGTAGATGTTGAGATTCATCCAGATATGTCGTATAGTGAAGAACCGATCAGAATTTTGGCTCGGGAAGTTAAAGAGTTAAGAAATAAAAGAATATCTTTAGTTAAAGTTCTATGGAAACGTCACGGAATCGAAGAAGTTACCTAGGAACCGAAAGAAGCTATGAAAATGCAATACTTGAACCTATTTTTTGGTAAGATTTTCGGGGACGAAAATTCTTTAGAGGGGAGAGTTGTAACAGCTCGTTTTCAGTGATGTCAGAAACAATGGTTTTGGAACCACAATTTCGATGACTAAATTATTATTTTATTATTTATTTAATGTTTACGAGATTATATTAAGGTCATATTAAAATTTTGTTAAGAAATTTTGATGTTTGCATGATTAATTAAGTGAAAAGGACTAGATTATAAAAAGTGTAAAAGTTAAGTTCTATTAGTTAAAGAGGTCTAATGGCTATGGAATTTTAAACTAAAGGACTTGAATGGTAAATAGACCATTTAATGAGTTAGTGGATTGTTATGGACTAGGTTTTATTGTAATTTTGATAAGTGTAAATTGGTAAATTGGTAAATTAATCCTAAAATAAGCTAAATTAAGGTTATCATATTTCCCATTTTTTTCTTTGTTGGTCGAATTCACCATTGTTGAATGGGGAGAGCTTTGGTTTGAATTTCTTCTTGCATGATATGATTTTGTGCCCCGTTTTTAATGATTTTTATGTTTTTAAGTTTGTTTTAGCTTAATCCAGCTAGCCCAGGGGTTAATTTGCAAAATCGTTAAAGGTTGAGGGACTTACCATGAATTATTTTGAATTATTTTTATGTTAATTAATAAATTATGAATATTTTTTGAAAAATAAACAAGTTGTTTTAAGTGATTTTTTATAAATTTTGGAATTAGGGATTAAATTGTTAAAGGTGTAAATCTATAGGTTTTATTGTGAAATGATGGTAAATATCGGTTGTTTCAAGGTCCCTTGAATTTATGGTTAACATGGATTTAGGTGAAAATGGTTAGATTTTAAGTTATGAGCTTAAATACTAAATTGTGAAAAGTTAAAATGTTAGGGGAAAATTGGTAATTTTGCATAAATAGTAACTATGGATTGAATTGAATTCTAGAAGTACTTAATTGATTGAAACTATCCATTTAGATCAAGATAAACAACGTTCGGAATTAGATCGAGGAAACGCAAAAGCTTCAGATTAGCTCGACTAAATTACTATGCCCTAACTATCGAGGTAAGTTCGTATGAACTACAATCGTTTTGATGTTATTTAAATTGATTGTTTACTAAGTTTTTTTTAATGTAAATGAATCAATATACATGAATGTATCCATAATGTGATGACTTGCCGGATATTGAGTCCCGGTTGAACCTTAAGAATTCCTCGTTATTCCTCAAGGTTTGGAACAAGTACGTGCAAGTAAGCTTTCAGTTGATAAAATTCGAAAATATAGGGTTGAAGAGTTCTGTGGTACAACTGAAGATGATCCTGATAAAGTCGAGTTCTGGTTAGAAAACACTGTGAGGGTTTTTGATGAATTATCTTGTACCCCTGCTGGACGTTTAAAGTGTGTTGTATCTTCACTGAAATACTCAGCGTATCAGTGGTGGAATACATTTATTGTGGTTGTATCGAAAGATCGTGTGAACTAGGGTTTCTTTCAAACGGAATTTAGGAAGAAATGTATTAGTTAGAAATTTTTTGACAAGAAATGGAAAGGATTTCTGGAGTTGAAACAAGGCCATATGACAATAGCTGAATATGAGAGAGAATTTTTGAGACTTAACAAATATGCTTGGGAGTGTATACCATACGAGGCTATTATGTGTACGCTGTTTGAAGACGGTTTAAATGAAGACATCAAGTTGCTAGTTGAGATTCTAGAGTTGAAAGAATTTGTGGTTCTGGTTGATAGAGCACATAAGGCTGAAGAATTCAGTAAAGCCAAAAGAAAAACAGATTCTGAAGCTCATGATACGGGTAAATGACCTACGGGAAAGTCATTCTCATCTCCATCGAAGAAATCAAAGGAATTTAACAGTTGTTCATCAGCTTCAGTAGGATTCTCGGGGAAAGATAAAGGGAAGCAACATTCAAATTTGAGACCTCAAGCTACATTTGTAGCGAGTGTGGGTAGTGTCAGAAATAATAAACCTGAATGTCAGCAATGCAATAGACGACATTTCGGGGAGGGCAGATTGAAAGACAGTTTGTGTTTCAAATGTTGCTCTTATGATCATTTTTTTAGAGATTGCCCTGAAAGATCATATAAAGAGAAAGCTCAGAACACTCGTTCGAGTAATAAAACTGTGGGAGGGAGCCCACCTCAAAATAGTGGCAATGCGGGCAATAGTTGGAGTGGAAAAAAAGATTATGTTGTTAGATCTGAGGCACGAGCACCAGCTAGAGCTTATGCGATTCGTGCTCGAGAGGAAGCTTCAGCACCTGATGTGATCACTTGTACATTTTCTATCTTTGATACTAATGTTACTGCTTTGATTGACCCAAGGTCAACAGACTCATATGTATGCACAACTTTAGTGTCGGATAATAAAATTCCTTTTGAGTCTATTGAATTTGTGGTTAAAGTAATGAATCTTTTAGGTTGGTATATGGTAATTGATAAAGTCTGTAAAAACTATCCTTTGATGATTTGGGATTGCAACTTTCCAGCTGATTTGATGTTTTTTCCATTTGATGAGTTTGATGTGATTTTGGGTATAGACTGGTTATCTCTGCATGATGTTGTTGTGAACTGCAGATGAAAGCATATTGTGTTGAAATGTCAGAACGGTGAAAGGATTCAGGTTGAGACAGATAGAAATGATGGCACATATAATGTAATTTCAGCTATGTCGGTGCAAAAATATGTCAGAAAGGGCTGTAAGGCGTATTTAGCCTATCACACTATCCACCAGTCAATTCGGTAGTTTTTGAGCCTTTTGGTCAAGGTTTATAATGGCATGTATAAGGTGACTTGTAATGGTGCTTTGATGAATGTGTTAATGTTGTTTTGGTATGAATAAGCTTTTGGAAGCTATGTTGGTTTGGTACACTTTGATGC
Source organism: Gossypium bickii (assembly GCA_025503065.1). NCBI lineage: Eukaryota > Viridiplantae > Streptophyta > Magnoliopsida > Malvales > Malvaceae > Gossypium > Gossypium bickii. Next base: position 96,257,100 of record CP106714.1, on the reverse strand, counting down.
CTTATCAAGTTGTATCATTTTGGGTACTTTAATATGCTTGTTATTATGGTTCTTTTTGGTCTGTTGATGTTGGCTTGAGAATAGCCTATTGTGACATGTTTTAGAACCTATATGGTCTAAGTTTGTATGCATGAAATGAAGTATATGGACATGTTTAGGTAAGTGATGTTTGGATGCAAATTGTGCTGCCTTTGAATGACATATTGGTTAGGTGGTTTAGGATACTTGAAAATGTATGTTTATGCAAGTTTGAATGATGTTTGAACCCCTTGAATGTGTGCTTAAATGGTTTGAGAGGTTATGCGTGAAATGACTTTGAAATGGCTTAATTTTAGGTAAATTTTGGGTTCACAAGGCTTGGGACATGGGCATGTTAAACAGCTGTGTGAGGCACACGGCTTGGTGACACAGCCGTGTGTCATCTGAGGATTTCTTAGGGTTCAAATCAGTGAGTTACATGGCCTAGAACATGGTCTGGCATACGGGCGTATGGGGTAACTCAAAGAGTTACACGGCCTAGCACTCAGGCGTGTAACACGGTTGTGTGACCTAATTAGTGAGTTACACGGGTGAGGACATGGGTTGGGACATGGCTGTGTGTCCCTTGTTCGAAAGTTACACGGCCTGGGGTGATTCCACAAGGCTGTGTGACCTTGTTTTTAATTTTTGTAAATTTTTCCTAAACTTTTCAATTTGTTTCAAATTAGTCTCGAATTTCTTCTAAGTTATTTGTAGGGCCTCGAGGGCTCGATTTAGGGACAAAATGTATGAGAATGGATGGTTTATGATTTATGATGTTTAAATGTTTATGATTGTACTGTAATACTCTGTAACCCTAATCTAGCGATAGAGATAGGTTAGAGGTGTTATAGCGTGTCTCTTGTTCGAAAGTTACATGGCCTGGTGTGATGTCACACGGCCTGGCCACACGGCCATGTGACCCCTGTTTTCCAAATTTTGTAACTTTTCCTTAAACTTTCCAATTTGTTTCAAATTAGTCCTGAATTGTTTCTAAGCTATTTTTAGGGCCTCGAGGGCTCGATTTAGGGGCAGAATGCATGTGATTGAATGAATTATTATATGTTTAGACATTAAATGTTTTCGTCTGTACATTAATGCTTCGTAACCTTAATTCTGCGATGAAGATAGGTTAGGGGTGTTACATGTCTACTTCCAAAAACCACACAATTTCATCTCAAAGCAACACATAAAATATGTACTTAACACTACTCAAATATTCTGTTTTATCACATCCTTTAAAAAAAATTTATATTTATTATCATAAGGCATCAACCAAAAGACCAAAAACATTTGAAATTAAAACATTAACCAAAGTATCAAACATAGTACATAACTACAAGGTGTCACCAAGTCAAAGTTCCAAACATAAACAACATAAACAAGTTAACCAAAAGATCCTAATATATGGCATTCATAACGAACATCAAAATGACCCAAAACATCTACCAAGATGAGAGATGAATAGTGTGTATGCTTTGACTTGAACTCTCGATCAACTAGGCTTTCTGTGATCTATAAGAAAAAACACAAACAACATAAGCACATAATGCTTAGTAAGTTTGAACAAATGTAAACATATCTTACCAAGTAAAATTAATTTACATAAAACATACATTATCTCAAATATCATTTACGTACTCATTAATTCCTATTCACATGGCAGACCTTAGATCATTAATATAACAACCATTCAATTTGTGATCCTTTTTTATTTTTTCATTGTTCAGAGGGTGCCATGGTATCTTTCAAATAGGGTCTTACACAATCCTGATGTGGTGCCAAGTATCTTTCAACTATGGTCTTGTTTAGTTTCCGATATAGTGCTGTAGTATCTTCCAACTAGGGTCTTATCCATTCCGATTTAATGCCATAGTATTTTAAAATTATGCTCTTTAATGCCATAGTATTTTTCAATTATGCTCTTTCTTATTTCGGTATAATGCTATGATACCTTTCAGCCATGGTCTTTCTAATTTCTCAAGTCAACGAATCTGGTCACCAAATTTATAAATGTATATCAAATTATAACTAGCACCTAAATAAATTACTTTAATTAAATTACAAACTTACCTAAACAAAAACAGTTCCAGGAACAAGACTGACAACTATTCCGTTACTTTAGCTTTCCCATGATTCAAGTCCGCTTGGTTTGTTTCTTGATCTAAATAGTAATTTGATTCAATTAATACAATTCCAACACTTAAATAAGCAGATTTATACAATTAAATCCTTCTAACATCATATTACAAATTTACCCCAACATTTTAACTTTTATGCAATTAAATCCCTAAATTCAAAACTTACAAATTAACAACATTTGATGGAAAAATCATGCTAGCCGAATTATATCTAGCCCTCTAGTTAGCCAACTTTTATCAAAAGTCACAAAAATTCCATGAAGTTTTCTTATTTTAATTATTTAATCCTTAACTATCAAAATCAATAAAAATTATTATACAAAATATTCTTTTTTAACAAACAAGCTTAATAATCTACCATTAACCTCAAAAACACTTCAAATTCATCAATGGAATAATCCAAAATGTTTCACAATTTTACAAATTAGTCTTTGGGTTAGCTAGATTAAGCTAAAACAGACTCAAAAACATAAAAATCACTAAAAACGGGCTCAAAATGCATACCATGCAACGTGAAATGAAGCTTGACCGAAACCTAGCTTAAGCATCCATGGTAGAATCGATTATGACCAAAAGAAGAAGATGATGATAATAATTCATCTTTTTTTTTAAATTATTAAACTAATTCATCTTTTTTTTTAAAATTATTAAACTACCTTTTTAACCTTGAAAATTAACTTTAATTACATGAATTATGACAACCCATTTTTTAGTGGTGTTGAAAATAGTGGTTTTGAGACCACAAATTCGACAAGTGAGTTCGTAAATATTATTATTTAATATTTATGAGTCAAATAAATTATTATGTTTAATTTTTGTTAATTGAACGAATAGTTAAGTACAAGTGGTTCGTCCCTAAAGTTAAGTGATTTTAATAAATGAGGTTTTAGGACCTCGTTTCTATAAACCAAGCCCATAAAGAGTGATTATATTGGTGTACCAAAATTTGGTCAAAAACTTTTAACATTTAGATAGTTAATTTAGTAAAAAGGATTAAATCGTAAAAGTTATAAAAGTTAATCGCTATTAATTTATTTATGCTTAATAGCTATAAATTCATGAATTGGAGGTTTTAAATGGTAATTGGACCATAATTTAAATAAGTGGACGATCATGGCATGTTAATTAGGAAATTTTAATGGTTTTTAAAGGGTAAAATAGTAAGTTAATAATTAAAACAAAAATAAATGAAAGACAAGCTTGGAGGTTCGGCTAGCTATCATCCCTTGCAAGTAAGTCAGCTTTAATTCCATATTTTGTAATTTTTATGTTTTTGAGATCGTTGTAGCTTAATCTAGCTAACCCGGGGACTAATTCGTAGAATTGTTAAATTTTAGAATTTTTTGATGGATGAATTTGTGATGTTTTTGAAGTTTGGTGATAGATTATTAAGCTTTATAATTAAATAAGATTATTTTGTAAAGTCATTTTGATTAGTTTTTAGTTAGAGGATTAACTTGACATAATATTAAATTAGGCATTAAATCTTTGTGAAATTTTAATAAATATGGGTTGTTCTGGTATAATGGAAAATTAGGCTAGCATGAAATTGGGGAAATTGTTTTAGATTAGAAAGTTTCAAGTTTAAGGACTAAATTGTATAAAAGGTAAAAAATTTAGCGTAAAAACATAAAATGTTAATTAAAGGGGAAGTTACATGAATTTTAGTATTTTAAAAGTATTTGAACTAGATAATTGAATTAAATTATTATATAGATCAAGAAACAAATCAACCGAACACAAATCGTGGAAAAACGAAGTAAGCGGAATAGTCATCGACATCGCGTTTGCACTCATTTTTTATTAGGTAAGTTCGTATAATGACTAAGCTCATTAATTTCTATTTTGGACGAATGGTTAATTATTTTTGTGCTTTGTACAACTTTAATTGATTGTAAAGTATTAACTAGTAATTTGGACTAAATCGTAATGTTAATCAAATTGGTGATTAACTGTGAAAAATGTGAATTTCATGGATGTATATTTGAAATGGTATAATGGAACGAAGTTAAAGGATTGGATATGGAATATGTCTCGTTTGAACCTCATGAATACTGAGGATACAAATGACATGTCATTAGGGGTTATTTACAGTTTCGAGTATTGGTCTTGGATGTCCTATCGATGGCTAATGTCTTACATTTATTGCGGATTCTCCACAGCTCGTGTGAGCAACATCGTGTACTTTAACATCCCTACCCACAACTCATGTGAGCAGACCCATTTCACAATCGCGTGAGCAGATACGGTTACATGTTACAGTCACAGCTTGTATGAACATCTCTCGAGTGTTCGATGGTATTTCATTTGGTTCAACGGGTGATAAAGGCTAAATAAATGTGTATATATATATGAAATGTTATATGATCAAGACATGTGAATTGGAAGATGTCGATATAAATACTTGAAATGGGAATTTATGTTTATTGAACATATAATGGATGAAATATCTATTGAAATGTTTATTATAACACGTTCCATGATTTTGTTGGAATTATATGTTTCATTGATAGACCCACTAACCTTGTGAAGTTGTGTGTATAAGAATGAAATGTATGCATAGGATCTAATGAACGAATTTATGTTTGAAAGGTTTAAACATAACATGTTCGGTAAGTTTAAGTTCACGTTATACGAGCTTACTAAGCTAATTGCTTATGTTAGTTTTTTATCTTTCTGTAGGTCATCAAAAAGCTCGATCAGCTTGAATCATGTAACACCCCTTACCCGTATTCCACTCCGGAACCGAGTACGAGGCATTATCTAACTTAACTTACTTGTACATGCAACTTTGGGCTCTAAAAATCCATCCCCAACTTAAACTTCTCATTCAAATGCATAACATCCTTATCATGGGCCTATGAGGCCTTAAACATACATTCGGGAGGTCTTGGAATTAAACCGAAAAATTTTACGCTCTTAGAAAATGTTTCGCCTAAACAGGGGCCACACACTCGTGTGAAATGGAACACGCCTGTGTAGGCAGGTCGTGTGGTCACACACGCCCATATTCCTAGCCTGTGTGGAATTTATTTTCTAATTCGAACCTATAGGGGTTTTCACACGGCTTGACACATGCCCGTGTCCCTGGCCCGTGTTCCTCACACGGCCTCGACACGCTCGTGTCTTAGCCCGTGTGCCAAAACCATGGCATTCTGTTTATGAAGTCATCACTTTACTAGGGTCACACGGCCAAGGCACACGCCCTTGTGCTTAGGCCGCGTGTCGAATTAAATTCTAAGTTTTAAGTGCAGACTTCACATGGCCTGGGCACACACCCATGTCCGTGGCCGTGCCTCCCACACAGCTGGGACACATGACCGTGTCTCTTCCCGTTTGTTTACTACTAAGCATACTGACATGTAAATCTAGCATGCAAGGGGACACAATTCTAATCAACACACCCATAGGGCTAATCGTATGTCACACACGACCTAGACACACACCCGTGTGTCTACCCATGTGGACATTTAAAGGGCTATATTTCAAGCAAAATGCCACCCTACATAGCAATCATACTTATACCAACTCTGTAACACCCCTTACTCGTGTTCGAAGCCAGAACCGGATACGAGGCATTACCTATCTCAACTTGCATAAACATGATGTTTCGGCTTGTAAAATTTCGTTTCATCTTAAAAAATTTCCATTCAAACCCATAACATACTCATCCTGGGCCTACGAGGCCTTAAACATACTTCTGGAAGGTTTCGGGAATTAATCGGAAACTTTTATGCACTTAGAAAATTTTTGCCTAAACAGGGGCCACACGCCCGTGTAAAATGGGACACGCCCGTAGGGCAGGCCGTGTGGTCACACATGCCCATGTCCCTCACCCGTGGTCGACGCTGACTTATTTCACACGGCTGGACACATGCCCGTGTTCCTTACATGGTCTCGACACGCCTGTGTCTCAGCCCATGTGCCAAAACCTTGACATTCTATTTATGACGTCATCATCTCATTATGGTCACACAGCCAAGGCACATGCCCGTGTCCTTAGACCGTGTGTCGAATTAAATTCCTAATTTTAGGTGCAGACTTCACACGGCCTGGGCACACGCCCATGTTCTAGGCTGTGCCTCCTACACGGCTGAGACACACGGCCGTGTCTCTACCCGTGTGTTTACTATTGAGCATATTAACTTGCAATTCTAGCATGCAAGGGGACACACGACCGATCAACACACCCATAGGGCTTCCGTGTGTCACACACGGCCTAGACACACGCCCGTGTGTCTACCTATGTGGACAATTAGATGGCTGTCTACCAAGCCATTTGCCACTCTATCAAGTAATCACACTCATACCAAAACATTTCAATATATAAGATGACCAAATGGCACCTCTATAAACTCAAAAAGAATCATTACATCCTCAAAAGCATACACTTCATGAAATTCATCTTCATTAAGCATAAGAATTAGCCAAGTATTGGCCCAACTTTAAGGACCATTTACAAAATGAATTGGAACAATCTTAGTAGCCAACACATTTGGATTACAAATATGACATAAAAAATATTCAAGTCCTATACATGCCATATTCAAAATAAATCTAATTTGACTATACCAAATTGTGGTTTATAGTGTGATCTCCAATTCTGACGTCCGCAAATTCTCGAGCTAACTTTGCAATACTACAAGAAAAAAGGCAATGAAAAGGAGTAAGCATAAAGCTTAGTAAGTTTGCATGGAAATAAATGGCAACAATAAGCTCACAATATAATCCATCCATGGCAATAATTAACCATACACAAGTCATAGGCTTCTTGCCATATTTATACATTCTCATACTTGCCCTTATCTAGCACATACCAGGCTACTTATCATAATTGTTTCTTCATGAATTACTCACGAGTACCTGTATTAACTCAAACACATAACTTTAGTAAAGTCTTATTCACTATTTCTAAGCTAATCAATTCATCCCGATAATTCACTAGGGATACTCAAGGATGTATATTCATAAACATTAACATAACACGAAACCAATGCCACATCCCGGATGTGGTCTTACGTAGGATCATTTCTGAGTGCCGATGCCATATCCTGGATATGGTCTTATACGAAATCTCTCATTTAGCATCGATGCCATATCCCAGATATGGTCTTATACGATTCTCATACTCAATACCGAAGCCATATCCCAGATATGGTCTTATACGGAATCTCTCATGTAGCATCGATGCCATATCCCAGATATGGTCGTATACAATTCTCATACTCAATACCGAAGCCATATCCCGGATATGGTCTTATACGGAATCTCAATTTGGCACCGAGCCCATGTCCCGGACATGGTCTTACACGGGACCTTGTTCATCTCATAAGTTGATGATAGCATTTTCACACCTATTATAGTCCTTCTGGGGCTTCAACATCTCAACTTTTATTCATTTTTCTCACATAACACTAATATTCAATTTCATAGGATGTTGTTATAATATCAACCATTCTCAAACATGCTAGCATAAATATTGAATCATCATATACAAACTTACCTCTATTTCAAAATAAGCTAGATCTTCGATCTAGTCCAAGACTTTATTCTTTCCCCGATCGAGGTGGAATCTTGGCTCTTCTTGCTCTATAATAGCAAATTAGCTCGTTTTAATCATCACATTAATAAATGAATTTCAAAAATCATGATTTGGCAAAATTACCATTTTACCCCTAGGATTGAAAATTAATTCTAATCAAATTTCTACCTTTAATGAGCCGAGGTGAACATTTATTACTCTTATGGCTATCATCAAAATTAAACATTTCACACATTTACTACAACCTTTATAACCTTTACAACAAGGTCCAATTAGGTGTTTTCATGGTAACACATTTTAAAAAAGTTGTTCATCTAACAACCAAGTCTCATTTTCTTCCATAAAAATGCAGCAAATAACAATGAAAGCTATCATGGAAAATCTCCAAACTCTTTACCATATCACAAATTAGTCCCCTCTTTAGAAAGCTTAAGCTTTAGGGGTTCCAAAAGTACAATTATCATCAAGAAAAACCATTAAAATCACTTGTGAGGAGATAAGTTTGCTGAAATTTTTTTGAGCTTTCTAACCCTTGTTTGCTGCCAATTTTCGGTGGTGATGTAGAGAAGAAAAGATGATACTTTTCTTTTCTTTATTATTCTCTTATTTTATTCATTAATCACCTAACACCACCAAAGCTTGCCTAATTTACTCATCTTGTCTCCCCTATGGCCAGCTATGTCCTTTAGATTGGTCTAATTGCAAATTAAAGGCTTCCAATTAAAAATTATATTGCTATTTGTCACCTCTAGCTTATAAAATAGAACTTTTGCACTTTATGCGATTTAGTCCTTTTTCACGATTAAGCAAGAAATTGCTAAAATTAAGACACCAAAATTTTCATACACTTATACCATCACACTCTAACTCATAAAATATCATGGAAATAATTTTCTCTAACCTTAGGTTAGTGGTCTCGAGATCACTGTTCTGACTAGCCCCTAAATCGAGCTGTTACAAACTCAATTTAACATAACTCATAACCCTAAGGCACTTCTAAGAACTCAAATCAAAGCATTCACACTAGCATAACTTCATAATTTCATCATCATTGAATATATAATAACTTTTCAAGTATTGGCCCAATTCCAATGACCATTTACAAAATGAATTTAACAACATAAATAGCCAACACTTTAGCTAACTAATATGACATAACAAAATACCCAAGTCCTATAGATGCCATACTCAAAATAAATCTAACTTTGTTATACCAAAGATATGTTGATAGCGTGATTTTCGAACTCCGACGTGTCATGATCCTCGGGTTATCTTGGCAATACTACAAGGAAAAGGGAAATGAGAGGGGTAAGCATAAAGCTTAGTAAGTTTGCATGAAAATAAATAGCAACAATAAGCTCATAATGACATCAATCCATGGCATTAGATAACCACACAAAGTCATAAGCACTTTGCCATAACTTACTCGTACTTGTTCTTATCTAGAACATATCATGTCACATATCATAACATTCCTCGTGAATTACTCACGGGTACCTGTATTCACTCAATTACATGGCTTTAGTACGAAATCTCATTTCTATCTCTAAGCTTATCTACTTATCCCCCTAAGTCACTAGAGATATTCAAATATGCATATTCATCGTCATTACATAAACACGAAGCCAATGCCGCATCCCTGATGTGGTCTTACATGGGGTCACTTCTGAGTGCCGATGCCATATCCCGGATATGGTCTTACACGAAATCTCATATCAAGTATCGATGCCATATCCCGAATATAGTCTTATACAATTCTCATATTCAATACTGAAGCCATATCCCAAGTATGTTTTTATACGGGATCTCAATTCGGTGCCGAGGCCATGTCCCCGACATGGTCTTACACGGGACCTTATCATTATCCATCTCATGTCTCGATGATAGTAATCTCACATATATTATAGTTCCATTGGGACTTCAACATCTCAACTATTATCATCTTTCTCATTCAACACCAATACTCAATTTCATAGAATATCATGCATCATTATAATATCAAACCTTATCAAATATGCCAGCATAAATGTTGAATTTATCACATATAAACTTACCTCGATTTCAAAACAAGTTAGATCGTCGATCTAGTCCGATACTTTGTTCTTTCCCTAGTCAAGGTAAATTATTGGTTCTTCTTGATCTATAATAGAAAATTAGTTCATTTAATTATCACATTAATAAACGCATTTCAATAATCATGCTTTAGAAAAATTACTATTTTGCCCTTAGACTTTTGCAAAATAACCATTTTACCCTAGGCTCGGAAATCAATTCTAATCAAATATCTCTCTTTAACGAGCCTAGGTGAACATTTATTTCTCTTATGGCTACCATCAAAACTCAACATTTCATACATTTACTACATATTTTACAACCTTTACAAAAAGTCCTTTTAGGTGTTTTCTTGGTAACACCTTTCACAAAAGTTGTTCATCTAACAACTAAGACCCATTTTCTTCCATAAAAAATGCAGCAAACAACTTAAACGCTTTCATGGAAAAACTCTAAACTCTTCACCATTTTACAAAATAGTCCTCTCTTTAGAAAGCTTAAGCTCTATGGGTTCCAAAAGTACAACTTTTATCAAGAAATGATCACTAGAACACTTACTTGTAAAGAGAAGAGTGTGCTGAAATTTTTGAAGTTTTCGAACCCCTATTTGCTGTTAATTTTCGATGGTGGAATGAAGAAGAAAAGATGATATCTTTTCTTTCTTTATTTTAAACTTTCGCATTTTATGCGATTTAGTCCTTTTTCGCGATTAAGCATGAAATCGCTAAAATTAAAGCACCAAAATTTTCATGCACTTATATAATCATGCTCTAACTCATAAAATATTATGAAAATAATTTTCTCTAACCTCAGATTAGTGTTCCGAACCACCATTCCGACTAGCCCCTAAATCGGGCTGTTACAAATCATGTCAGACTACATTCACACTATCCATCCTTCATCTCGGTAGAAGTTTTGGTTATTTTGATGTCAGGTTATAAATGGCATGTACTAGGAGCCTTAAGTTCAGTTTAAGTAAGCTTTGGGGTTGTATTTATATGTTTGGTACTTTTGGTTTAAGTTTGAGCTTTGAAGTGTATTTAGTCATTTGTTAATTGCCTTATGTGATTAGCTTGATATATGGTGAATAGTTGTGATGAAATAGAGGATTTGGTATATCTTTAAGGAAATGTTTTGTAAGTATTGAGAATGTGTTTGTTTGAGTGTTTAATTTGTGGTACCAATGAGGGTACATTGGTTAGGCATTTAGGTTGATTGATACGAATGTGTTTTGGCATGTTTCGGGCTTATTTTGGTGTGTTTTGAATAGGTTTAATTGCTTGTATATGGTATGCTTGTGGTCCATGTAACACCCCTAACCGTATCCGTCACCGGAACAAGGTTACGGAGCATTACCAAAACATTCAAAAACATTTATAGATAATTCACGCAAGTTACTATTCAAATTCCAAAATCATTCGTAATGTCCCTTAAATAGACCCTCGAGGCCTAATATAAGCATTAGAATCGAGTCGAGACTTAATCTGAACCTCTAAGAATTTTTTGCAAAATTTTAAAAATTTTCCAATGTGCAGGGCTCACACGCTCGTGTGGTCCAGGGGACACGCCCGTGCTGCAGGCCATGTTCGACCCTGTGTAACTCTTTGACTTGTGCACATGGTTATGCCACACGCTTGTGTTCTAGGCCGTGTGGTTAATTAATTCATTTTGAAATTAGGTGCAGGTTTCACACGGTCAAGACATATGCCCGTGTTCAAGGCCATGTGTGACACACGGCTGAGACACACGTCCATGTGCTCAATTCTGAGCATTCTGTTTTTCTCGAATTTAAGGTGTAGGGGACACACGGCCTAACCACACGTCCATGTACCAGGCCGTGTGTCACACACGGTCTAGACACATGCCCATGTGTCTGCTTGTGTAGACAAAATAAAGCTATTTCTGGCTTCATTTCTTACCTAAAATCACACGAATGACCTACACTTAAATTCACATCAAAATACCAACCATTCCAAGCATTGAATTCAAGTAATTTGTAACATCTAACATGATATATTGTTATATATATTCATGCTTTAATCTTATCTTTTGTAAACATACTCATTTTTCTCAATCAATCAACATTAAACACTTATGTTATCTCCATAAGATAAACTTAAACACATATATATACATGTACCAAAACAAAATTATCACTAGCCATTCCAATGGCTAGATTACAATAACCATTTACATTTACATGCCAATATGGCCAATATAACCTATACATGCCATTACAACCATAATTGATTTACCGTATTGTACCGACATGGGCTGATGGATAGTGTGAGTGATCTCTAACGAGCTTCCAATTTACTCTAAAACAGGGAAAATAAAACTAAGTAAGCATAAAATGCTTAGTAAGTTCGTATGACATGGTACTTAACTAACCATTCATTTTGTTTTGAAGTAACTATGTAAGGCATATTAGATCAATTTGACCTCAAACCCTATACATATCCTCATTGCCCTTGTTAGTCATATATTCTATAATACATCAAAAACATATATGGCTCAACAACAATCAAGTTTTCATGTACATATGCTTTCCATAACATGTGTTCATTTAACTTGTATAAATCATTTCTCTTTATATTACAATTATAATTTCATAATAGTTCATCTTGAGTTTAGATTATTTCATGTTAGAACTTTACTCATATCATTCGAAATATCAAGGTCACACGAGTAGTAGTACACTCAAGGTGTACAAGTCTATAATCAAGGATGAACATTCTCATCAAATAGTTTCCTTGTACAAATATCATCATCTCACACTTTCATATATCACTTGTCATGTATCATCATTTTCTTGTATTTCACTTTCATATATCACTTTTCATGTATAATCATTTTCTTGTATTTCAGACAGATACGTGTAAGAACTTTTTTTTTATTATTCATATCTTCTCATGTCTGGATTGTTACCTGTTGAATTTATTCGGAATATCGATGGATACATAGATAGTACACTCGAGGTGTACAAATCAAGATCTTTCAATTCATATTCAGTGGTACCTGTAAGGTACTATTTCAGAGAGTACACTCTCGAGCCATAGATATATACAACAAGATTACCAGTCCAGGCTAAATCCTTTTTATGACATATGCTCTAAAGAGCTTGATCTGGATTACCCATCCATGCTGAATCCAATCCATAACATATGCTCGAGAGGACTTATTTCAGGTTTACCCGTCCGGGCTAAATCCTTTCATAAATGAGGTTAATAGGATTACTCGTCTGAGCTAAACCCGTCAGCAACAAATGCAGGACCTTGTTCATTTTGGGGAAATCACATATCCATCGGTTTTCATTCATTCAAACGGGATTTAACATCTTTCAAGCATGATCAAGTAGGTGGTCAATCTCATATATTTATGCATTTATGCAAGTCAAATGTCAACATTCAACTCAAGCATAAAATTAACATTTTTATCATTTATCATTTAACGGCCATTATCATTTATTGGGGTTTAACGAATATGTGATAATTTCACATATTTATGGCATTTATACAATTCACAAACACAACATTTAATTCAAGCATAAAAATATATACAATTTAGTTACACGAACTTACCTCGATAAATGTTCGTGTACATAAATCTACTCATCCTACATTTTCCTCTTTTCCTCGCTCTACTCTGAATTTGGTCTATCCGGATCTATGTGAGTAAATTTAGCATCAATTTATCACATTTCATATTCATGTGGACTCAATTTACATCCTAGGCAAAATTACCATTTTGCCCCTAACTTTTCCATAAATTCCCATTTCGTCCTTAGGCTTGGAAAATGAAGCTTGTGCAATTTACTCCCTATTCCAAGCCTAACCAAAATCTCATGACAAAATTTTCAGCACATGTATTCATAAAAATTTAGAATTTTTCATCAAATTTCACAACTTTGCATTTTAGTCCGTAAATCATGTTTTCATCAAAAATCACTTTGTAAAACTTGTTTATCTATCATCAACCTTTCATTTTCTACCATAAATTTCTAATTTTCAGCATATATATCCATGACCCATTTTCCATACTTTAATAACTTTACAAATTGATCCCCTAAATAGATAGATTAAGCTATCCCGATTTCAAAAATATCAAAATTATTAAAAACAGGGCTTGATTACTTACCCAAATAAGCTTGATAAGTTTTCTTTCTCTCTCCTAGGGTTTCCATGGAAATATTTGGGGAAGGTGATATGAAATTGTTTTTTTTTCATTTAATTAAATTGTCATTTAATAACTTTTCATCTTTCCAATTTAGTCCTTAGCCTTTTTTTTATTTTTCCATGGATGAGTCATACCAAATATCTACATACTTCTCTTTAATGGTTTAATTACCATATAAGGACCTCTAGTTTTGAATTCCATCGCTATTTAATCCTTATGGCTACAAGAATTTAACGTTTTCATTTTATGCAATTTAGTCCTTCTCGTAATTAAGCACATAATCGATAAAATTTTCTTTTCAAAATTTTCACATGACACGTCTATCATAATATGAACCATATAATAAAATAAAAATAAGCTTTATTTTTGAATTAGATTTGTGGTCTCGAAACCACTGTTCTGATTCCACTGAAAAATGAGATGTTATAGTCCAAGTAAACATGTTTTGGTAAACTTGCATTTGAATGTGCTTTTTGAGGCATACTGCTTGGGAGACGACCGTGTGTCACATACGATCACTCCGCACGGCCGTGTGCCTTATTGTTTTTAAGTGTAGGATGGTCCACACGGTCTTAGTAAGTTACACGGTCTGGCAACACAACCTTGTCTCCTTATTTTGAATGCAGATACGACCTTGGACACGACCATATGACCCTATTTTGAATATCCACATGGATGGAAAGATGGGCTGGGAAACGAACGTGTGTAACATCCTAGATTAGGGGTTATGCGTTTGTGCATAATTCATGAGTTAGTAGGTTTTGGCAGTGTTTGGAAGTGTATTAAGGGTTTTTAAAATTCTAGGATGGAAGAGAAAGCTTAGAAAAATTATTGGATTTTAAGTGAAAAGAGGAAACGAGGCAAAGAGGCCTTAAGGAAAATTTGTGTTGGACTCATGACACAAGGAAGGCATGTGGCAAAGTGGGCTCAGTGGGTATGTTGGAAGTGTTCTGAGGAGTTTAGGAACCCTAAGGTGTATGGAAATGTATGGAAATGTATGGAAATGTATGGAAATGTATGGAAATGTAAGGAAATGCAAGGAAATGTAAGAAATGGTTCAAAATGGAAAGTACACATTTTTGGAAACTCAACATTTTGGAAATCAACATTTTAGGAAACCGAACATTTTTGGAAATGTATCAAAAATGGAAAGTGAACATTTTTGAAACTTGGAATGTAAGAAAATGGCAAGTTCTGAGCCGATCGAAAATTTTAGGAAACTTAGAAATGACCCCAAAATGATGAGTTTTAAAGTTTAAAATAGGAAATAAAGGCAAGAGGGCCTTAAAAGAAAAAGTTGGGGAAATTTGACACACAAACGGGCTAGGAAAAGTGGCTCAAGATGGCACTTAGGGCCTATGGAAATGGCGCCATGTGCAAGAGGCATGGGCACTGGTTCGAGTCACAAGGGAAGCAAATAAATGAAGTTTTAATTTTGCTCCCAGTGCTATGAGGTGGACGGCACATGAGTTGGAAAAAGGGGGTGTTTTAATTCCATGAATACATGATTAAAAAGTGATAAATAAGGGATTTTTAATTTGGATTATTTGGAAGAGATAATAAGGATTTTTCTCTAGTTTATTTTAAATAAAAGAGATAATATTATCAAAAAGAGGAGTGGTGGCCAAGTAAGGGACTCTTTGGCTGATAACTTTGTCTATAAAAGGAAAGGAGGAGGGCTACTCCTCAGTTTACTTCTTTTTCTGCTCTGCCGAAATTCCCTAGCTCTTTCCCCCTCTCTGCCGAAATTTCTCTTCATCTTTTACGCTTCTCTTTTCTTCATCTGTCAAGCCAAAACCCTTTTTCTTTTGATCCCTGACAAAAACCCCATAGCCGAATCTCTGTGACTCTAGGCAAGGAAGCAATCGACTAAGGTATTAAGGTAAGAACAATCAATTTTGTTCTTCTAATTCTCCTAATCAAGATCTAGGGAATAATCTCTTCTATTGTCTCTTAGCCGATTATTAAAGAAGAATATCGGGATTTCAGATTCAAGGAATTCCGGCTAATCAGGAAGATAGATCATTCGGGATTCAAGATTTAAAAGGTAAGTATCAAAATAAATTCGGCCAAGGCTATTTTAATATATATGTATATGGATTATTAAAAAGCCGAAAACTAATGAAGTGATATGGTGTTAGCCGAAATCACAAGGAAGGAATACCAAGATTCGGCACTTGGTTCTTGAAAACAATTCGGCAACAAGGTAAGTAATACAAATCCTACTAGGATTTGGTTTTAAAGTCAAAAAGGGTTTATTATGTATTTTAATAATGTGGCCGAATATAGGGATTGAGATCTAAGGCAACAGATCAACTTCTTCGGGATTTCAAGGAATCTATTAAGCGAAAAAGGTGTGTACTCACACTAATTTTCAATATATATTATGGCAATAATTGTTTTAATATATGAATGTGTATAAGAATGAGAATGTGGCTAAGTACCACAGATGTGGCAAAAAGGTACCCAGGTACGTATTCCTACTCTTGGTAGGATTATGAATGTGTTATATTCTGAAAAGTGACATGAATGTGAATTTAAGTATGATACGAATGATATGTAATAATTGGGGCATTTGGGATATATGTGAAGGGAGAAAGTGAAGGTGATGACTACGGTCTCACCAACGAAGGTGCTGACTTCGGTCTCACCAACGAAATATGGTGGCTACGGTCCCATTAATTGAATATGGTAACTTCGGTTACATTATCTGAATATAGTGTCTAAAGACACAACGTAAGTGGGCGATGAGCACGTCGACTGCAGCGACTGCCTTCGATGGTGTGTAGCGGATGGAGGGTCGACTTAGTAGTCCCCACGGTGTGCAAAGGTTGGTACGTGGGGTGGTGTGTAGCGGATGGACAAATAGGCTTGGGTTTGGGTTGCATCATCCTTTATTTTGTATGAACATGAAATTGATATGACTTGTATGCCCGATTTGTTGAAAATTAGTATCAGTGTACACATTGAGTCTCATGGACTCACCCTCGTTGGGGAATTATTTTTCGTGTGATGAGCGAGAATGGACCGGGTCGGCAGGAGCTAAAGGTGGCCATGCAACACTTGAAGAATTTATTAGAATTTGGACTCTATTTAAATTTAGTACTTTAAATTTTATTTTGGGTTTGAATGATGTAATAAGGCCATAAGGCCCAGTTGGATTTTCTTTACCTCTGCTTATTTTCATTTGATTATGACACAACTTATTTTTGATTAAAGTTAAGTAAATTTATTTCTTTTAAAATAATAAACCCTAAAATTATTTTGTCACCTTATTTAAGTTGGATTTTCAAAATTTATTAAATGGGTTCCAATTTAAGCCCAACCCAAAACAAATTTTTCTTAACTACACAAATTTTCTCTAAGTTATTCAGGACATTGAAAACCGGTTTACTTAAGGAACATACTGAGATCCTGGTTCGGGCTCGTGGGCGGGTGTGTGGTGTTTCATTTTAGTATCGAGCCCAATTTTAAACTCTCAACCTGTGGGCTAAGGCCCAAAACATTTTTAATTCGAGCCCAAATGATTTTCTGTGAAATTAAGCAGGTTTTTGGCATGGCACCTAAGTCTCCGACCCGATCCACACTGTAAGTACCCCTAACTTTATGAGTGATTACGTGTTTTATGAATCAGATAATGGTAGAAAAGGCATGGAACATAGAATAGAATGATAGGAATTTGAACCCTGGGGCTAGATTACTCAAACACAGAACCCATAAGACTTAATGAACTTAACAAACCTATGGCTAAGTCATCAGATGAGATAGGTGTGGTAACCCAGACGCATGTCTAGGATTGGATCCCAAGAGCACGGTATTTAAGCGGTCCTAGTGACTCACCTCCTCTTCGCAGAATCCTACCGTGCGTAGCTTCTGTTCACCCTAACTCGCAGGCTCGGTGGTGTGGCAACCTCACATGCGCATGTCTAGGAATGGTTTCGATGGGAGCTTGGTATTTAAGCGATCCGTGTGATTCACCTCCTCTCCATTCGAATCTCGCCTCAGTGCGTAGTTTTGGTTCACCCTGACCAAAGGGGGCTCGGTCATAGGCTAAACATAATGACTAAAACCCGAAAGGGAACTAGCCATGTTTTTTTTTTTAAAAAAAGAGAACAAAACAACAAACCCTAGATTTCAAAACTCTTTACTAAATTTTGGAAAACCATCTTTACAAATTTTTCTGAAAAATTTCTAATTTGTGAAAATTACAAAAATGCCCTTGGTGGCAAAATTACCAAAATGCCCTAGATCCACAAAATGTCAAACTTTTCAATGGTTTTGTCAAAACTCCATTATTTTATAATGTTCATAAACCCTAATGTGCAAACCATCAAAAATACCCTGATTTTGGAAAATTACAAAATTGCCCCTAACTTGCAAAAGTACCAAAATGACCCTGATTTCCAAATTTTTGTAACATCACCATTTGAAAGGTTAAACTCTCAAAAAGAACCCACAAAATTTTACAAATTTTGAAATATCCCTGATTTGTTAGTTTTTCCAAATATACCCAGCCAGAAAAATTACCAAAATACCACGAGGTCAAAAATTACCGAAATACCCCCGGATTTCAAAATTTTTCGCGGTTAATAAGTGGAACAAAAAAAATAATTCTGATGCATAAACTCTTTAATCGGATTAAATCGTGACATTAGAAATGAGTTTTAAGGGACGTGAACTTAGAGACTGTGCCTAGAAAGTATGATGGTTTTATTAAGATCAGAGTGCGCAGCGTAAGCATAGTGCGATAAGAAGGATTGTACGGCTGTTAATAAGTAATTTCGAGGACGAAATTATTTTTAAGGAGGGTAGAACTGTAACATCCTAGATTAGGGGTTATGCGTTTGTGCATAATTCATGAGTTAGTAGGTTTTGGCAGTGTTTGGAAGTGTATTAAGGGTTTTTAAAATTCTAGGATGGAAGAGAAAGCTTAGAAAAATTATTGGATTTTAAGTGAAAAGAGGAAACGAGGCAAAGAGGCCTTAAGGAAAATTTGTGTTGGACTCATGACACAAGGAAGGCATGTGGCAAAGTGGGCTCAGTGGGTATGTTGGAAGTGCTCTGAGGAGTTTAGGAACCCTAAGGTGTATGGAAATGTATGGAAATGTATGGAAATGTATGGAAAAGTAAGGAAATGTAAGGAAATGCAAGGAAATGTAAGGAAATGGTTCAAAAATGGAAAGTACACATTTTTGGAAACTCAAACATTTTGAAACCAACATTTTAGGAAACCTGAACATTGTTGGAAATGTATCAAAAATGGAAAGTGAACATTTTTGGAAACTTGGAATGTAAGAAAAATGGCAAGTTACAGAGCCGATCGAAAATTTTAGGAAACTTAGAAATGACCCCTAAATGATGAGTTTTAAAGTTTAAAATAGGAAATAAAGGCAAGAGGGCCTTAAAAGAAAAAGTTGGGGAAATTTGACACACAAACGGGCTAGGAAAAGTGGCCTGAAGATGGCACTTAGGGCCTATGGAAATGCCACCATGTGCAAGAGGCATGGGCCTGGGTTCGAGTCACAAGGGAAGCAAATAAATGAAGTTTTAATTTTGCTCCCCAGGTTATGAGGTGGACGGCACATGAGTTGGAAAAAGGGGGGTGTTTTAATTCCATGAATACATGATTAAAAAGTGATAAATAAGGGATTTTTAATTTGGATTATTTGGAAGAGATAATAAGGATTTTTCTCTAGTTTATTTTAAATAAAAGAGATAATATTATCAAAAAGAGGAGTGGTGGCCAAGTAAGGGACTCTTTGGCTGATAACTTTGTCTATAAAAGGAAAGGAGGAGGGCTACTCCTCAGTTTACTTCTTTTCGCTCTGTAGAAATTCCCTAGCTCTTTCCCCTCTCTAGAAATTTCTCTTCATCTTTTACGCTTCTCTTTTCTTCATCTGTCAAGCCAAAACCCTTTTCTTTTGATCCCCGACAAAACCCCATAGCCGAATCTCTCTGTGACTCTAGGCAAGGAAGCAATCGACTAAGGTATTAAGGTAAGAACAATCAATTTTGTTCTTCTAATTCTCCTAATCAAGATCTAGGAATAATCTCTTCTATTATCTCTTAGCCGATTATTAAAGAAGAATATCGGGATTTCAGATTCAAGGAATTCCGCTAATCGGAAGATAGATCATTCGGATTCAAGATTTAAAAGGTAAGTATCAAAATAAATTCGGCCAAGGCTATTTTAATATATATGTATATGGATTATTAAAAAGCCGAAAACTAATGAAGTGATATGGTGTTAGCCGAAATCACAAGGAAGGAATACCAAGATTCGGCACTTGGTTCTTGAAAACAATTCGGCAACAAGGTAAGTAATACAAATCCTACTAGGATTTGGTTTTAAAGTCAAAAAGGGTTTATTATGTATTTTAATAATGTGGTAGAATATAGGGATTGAGATCTAAGGCAACAGATCAACTTCTTCGGATTTCAAGGAATCTATTAAGCGAAAAAGTGTGTACTCACACTAATTTTCAATATATATTATGGCAATAATTGTTTTAATATATGAATGTGTATAAGAGTGAGAATGTGGCTAAGTACCACGGATGTGGCAAAAGGTACCAGTGCGTATTCCTACTCTTGGTAGGATTATGAATGTGTTATATTCTCAAAAGTGACATGAATGTGAATTTAAGTATGATATGAATGATATGTAATAATTGGGGCATTTGGGATATATGTGAAGGGAGAAAGTGAAGGTGATGACTACGGTCTCACCAACGAAGGTGCTGACTTCGGTCTCACCAACGAAATATGGTGGCTACGGTCCCATTAATTGAATATGGTAACTTCGGTTACATTATTCGAATATAGTGTCTAAAGACACAACGTAAGTGGGCGATGAGCACGCCGATCGCAAATGATCGCCGATGGTGTGTAAGCGGATAGAGGGTCGACTTAGTAGTCCCCACGGTGTACAGGTTGGTACGGGTGGTGTGTAGCGGATGGACAAATAGGCTTGGGTTTGGGTTGCATCATCCTTTATTTTGTATGAACATGAAATTGATATGACTTGTATGCCTGATTTGTTGAAAATTAGTATCAGGTACACATTGAGTCTGTGGACTCACCCCGTTGGGGAATTATTTTTCAGGTGATGAGCAGTAATGGACCGGGTCGGCAGGAGCTAAAGGTGGCCATGCAACACTTGAAGAATTTATTAGAATTTGGACTCTATTTAAATTTAGTACTTTAAATTTTATTTTGGGTTTGAATGATGTAATAAGGCCATAAGGCCCAGTTGGATTTTCTTTACCTCTGCTTATTTTCATTTGATTATGACACAACTTATTTTTGATTAAAGTTAAGTAAATTTATTTCTTTTAAAATAATAAACCCTAAAATTATTTTGTCACCTTATTTAAGTTGGATTTTCAAAATTTATTAAATGGGTTCCAATTTAAGCCCAACCCAAAACGAATTTTTCTTAACTACACAAATTTTTTCTAAGTTATTCAGGACATTGAAAACCGGTTTACTTAAGGAACATACCAGATCCGGTTCAGGCTTGTGGGCCGGGTGTGGGGTGTTTCACCGTGTCCCATATTTTGAATTGTACACGGTAGGCTACACGACCATGTTTTTGAACCATACGGCTTGGGCTATGTCATATGGCCATGTGATCCCTGTTTTCAAAATTTTCTAATTTTTCCAATTTTTTTGTTTCAAATTAGTCCTCGAATGTTTTCAAACTATTTTTAAGTCTCTATAGGCTCGATTTAAGGTCCGTAATTGTGGTTATGCTTTGTATATAGATCGAGATTGAATGTTATTATATTAAATCGATTAATTGATGTTATGTGAATTTAATTGTTATGGTTTGTACGGTAATCCTCTCTAACCTTAATCTGGTGATAGAAGCGGGTTAGAGGTGTTACATTTAGTGGTATCAAAGCTATGATTTAGTTGATTCTCAAACTAAATGTATCATGCATAGTTATAAGGTCAAGAAATACATGTTATTTTATAACATGTGATACTGTAATGCCAGACAACCGAACAATTTTTGATAAAGTAGAGAGTAATGTTCAAGCCTCGATGCATGAGGTTGTTCATAGTACGCCCATTTCTAAGGGCCAGGGAAGTGAGACCTGTGGTGCCTTCTTCCATATGATATTAGAATAATTTATCGACTTTATGAGAGTTAATTTTGTGGCTCAACAACCTCCATCCAATCATCCTCAAAGCCTTATATGACTGAATACTCATACAATTCCTATTGATAAAGTTAAAAAATGTGGAGTCAAAAAGTTTTGCGGTAAAGTGAAGGATGATCCGGTTAGAGCTGGGTATTGATTAGAAAACACATAAAGAGTTCTGGATGAAACTTTGTGTTCTTCTAAAGATTATCTGTGGTGTGTCATGTTACTGTAAAAAAAAAGGAGGCTTCTCGCTAGTAGTCAACTTTAACTACTGTGGTATCGAAAGAATGGGTTAACTGGGATTTCTTTTGAATTGAAGTCTAAAAAAAAATACGTCTGCAAATGATATTTAGACAAGAAGAAAAAGGAATTTCTTGAATAGAAGCTAGGAAATTGATCAGTTGTGGAGTACAAGCGAAAGTTTGTTTAGCTCAGTAAATATGCTTGTAAGAATATGCCGATTGAGAAGGAATTGTGTATTTGTTTCGATGATGGATTCAACAATGAGATTAAAATGCTTGTGAGTGCAATGGAATTTCATGAGTTCGTAATTTTAGATACAAGATAAACATTAAATTAAATTTAATATTAAATGAATAAAATACTATTAAGATAAGTATTAAAGTAAATTTAATATTAAACTATAAAAATAATATTATTTTTGGAATAATTAATTTGAAATCAAATTCTCTGGTAGAGTCCCAGTAGGAGTGTAACTCTTCTATTGCTCAACCATCGAAGACCAACCGCCATTGGCACCGCCGTGTTTGGTGATACAGGTGCGACATCCTTACGACATCTTGAGCTAGTTAGGCTATTGCCAGTTTGGTTTGGGTCAGTGATGAACTCATCGGTCCGGTCTAGCTATCGGTTGGACTCTCGACTCGGTTTCACATACCAAGCCTAATTCGACCAGTTTTTAGGTCTTGATCTTGGTTTTAGGCTCCCGAGCCCAATTTACGATATCAAGTCCAATTTTCAAGTTCAATTACCCATTGGGCCAATTGTTTGACTTGAAAATTAATTTCCAAAAATATCATATTAATTTTAATTAATTTGAGTAATTTAATTTTACTATATCAATATTAATTTTCTAAAAAATCACTTAGATTTTTCAAATTAAATTTTCAAGAAAACTCTTTAATTAAATTCTTTAGTTGAACAATTCTCACGACCACCTAATTTAATTCCACATTGAATAAATTGACTCAATTAAATTATTTCCAAAGTCGTAGAATTTTCTTCTGATTCAAATGCAGTCCGATCAAGTTTTTATTGAGCTAGCGGAGGGACCAATCGGACATATACAATTAGGCTCTAGTAATTGCAATTATGTCTAGAAGCATCATTCCGATAATTCGCAATTACTTAATCATTGAATCAATCAACAAGAAGTACCATGATTGAAAACTCCTTATTATATACTTTTTACGAAAACAATTCATCCAACTGTTTTGTTCAATGACCTCGTCATGTGTGATTCATTTGAGTTAAATTCGTTCACTCAATACAATCTTATTTTATCTCATTGTCACCATTGTGTCTTCTTAATAATTAATATGATCGCTATCAACAAATGACTATGATAAATTGCTCGTTCGAGAATAAGCAACTAGTAGCCACGTTGCATATTTATCAATCCACACAATGTCAATGAGAGGATATCATTAACTCTTTAATTGATCTATGAATTCCACTGTTGCTAGAAAATAATGCCATACACAAGTCATGTACCCAACATACTGACTATGGGCTCGGTCATCTTTAGAGCATAAGTCTCCACTTATATCAAAGCACATGAGTTGCTCATGTATGGTCAGTGACTAACTTAGGATTTAGGTAAATCACACCATGAATGTCACAAGTGAATTAATCCACAAATGGATTCAAAATTAATTCATCTTGGATCTAGTCCAATGTCTCTACCCATGGAATAAACTACTCCGATAGCCAAGACTAGTCATCTCCCCAATTGGAATTGTAGATAACATAATAATCCTTCTTAGTATTTGAATCAAATGCTCACTTCGATTCTTATACGAGATTACGAACTTATTTAGATTATCTACTAATGTAAGTTGTCTTTCTCGCAATGTAAACGTTCTTACAATACCACTTATCTTTAGTTTGAACTTAGACAATCAATGAGCTAATATTTACTTGTCACAATTTCGCTATGCATGCAAAAATATAAAAATAGAAATGCAATAGACAAAATAGTGAAATATGAAATTAAATTATTTATTTATTCATCATTCAAATAAATAAAATACAATTAAATGTTTACTACAATATGGGCACATTTCCCAATAATTTGAACAGAAGACAAAATGTAAGAATTATTGTTACTTTTGTGAGAGACAGACAACTAGGAATTTGAGGCACAACTAGAGTCATAGAAGTGAAACAAAAAAACATAGCGATTTGATCTAAAGCTTGAGTTTTCGCCAGAGTTATGTGATATGAGCGCACGTGAAGGCCTTAGCTCTTGATGCTATTGATGGTACCTTTCCTACCTTTGATGTTACAATATATGCATTAATTGACTCTGGGTTGAGACATATTCAAATGTGCAATATTTTAGTAATAGAAAAGAGTTTACTGATTGTGTCACCTGAATATGTTGTTAAAGTAACAAACCTTTTAGGCTAAAAATGTCATAGTTGATTTGGTTTGAAAAAAATTTCCATTGAAAATTCAAGGCTATGACGTTACTACTAATTTGATGTTACCGTAATTCAACGAATTTGACATTATCCTAGGAATGGACTAACTAACTATTCATGATGCTATAGTGAATTGTTGACAGAAACAAATTGATTTGAGATGCCAAAATGGTGAATTGATTCTTTTGAATCTGCTAAGTATGATTATGTTTCGAAAATAATTTAGCGATATGTGTATAGAAATTGATCCGAAAAAGGGATGTAGTGCTTTTTTATTCTTATGTTCTGGATTCCAAAGTATCAGAAATGAAAGTTGAATAGGTACTAATAATTTGCAAGTTTATAGATGTTTTTCCTGAGGAATTCTCAGGTACACTATTAGAGCAAGAAGTCAAATTTTCTATAGAATTAGTGTCAGGGACTGCTTCGATTTTGATTGCTCCGTATAGAATGACTTCAATGAAATTAAAAGAATTAAGAGCTCAGTTGTAAGAATTATTTGATGGAGGTTTGATTCGACTGGGTATATCACTTTTTTAGGCGCACTTGTTCTATTTGTGAAAAAGAAATTTAGGCTGATGGGGTTGTTATATGTTATCGATAGTTGAATAAAGTTATGATAAAGAATAAATAGCTATTGCTTCATATTGATGATTTATTCAAGCAACTGAAAAGTACGATAGTGTTTTCAAAAATTGATATTAGATTTGATTATTATTAGTGGTGAATTAAAGATGTTGATTCACTGAAAACAATATTCAGAGTCATTATGAACACTGCAGGTTCCTAGTTATATATTTCAGATTAACTAATGCCCTTGTAGCATTTATGAAGCTATTATAGGAAAACGTTGAATTTGTTTAGTTAGATAAGGACAAGCAAAGTTTTGGTCAGTAAAAAAAATTGTTGACGGAAGCTCCGGTACTAGTTCAGCCTAAGTCCAAGAAAGAATTCATTAGTTACAGTAATGTTTCACTCAGATGATCTTGAATTATGCTAGTTCGATTATTACAGACTCTAGAGTTAAATCATTAATTCTTCAAAGAACTTGTAAGATGCAATGAAAAGACTCGAATGTGTTAGCTAAACGAAAGCAGATTCAAAATGATTAGATCACTAATTTTAGTGTGGATTGTGATAATAATCTATATTTCCTAAATCGAGTATGTGTGCTAAACAATTTAGAGATTTTTCTAGATATCTTATAATAGGCTTATAATAGTGTTTATTTGATTTAATTAGGTAGCTACAAAATGTATAATGACTTAGGATGGCCGAGAGTAAAATGTGAAATTTCAGAGTTTGTACCAAGATGTTTGGTATGTTAATAGGTCAAAGCTGAATATCAAATTTTATATGAATTATTACGGTTTGTTATTATTTCTAAATAGGAATGAGAGTGGGTCATGATAAATTTGGTATCTGGACTACCTTTAATGATGTTAAAGAAGGACATGATCAAAATTGTTATTATCATATTGATGAAATCGGCTCACTTTATTTCAGTTAGAATATATTACTCATTTAAAAAGCTAGTGGAGTTGTATGTATCAGAGAATAACAGATTGCATAGAATGTTGTTGTATATCATTTATGAATGAGATCCAAGATCACTTTTAGATTTTGAAATAAACTTCACGAGGCTTTGATTATTAAACTTAACTTCAGTACAACATTCAAACCGCAGTCAAAATGGGTAATTAAACTCTGAAATTCAAATTACAATGTTATTTAATCAAGATCAAGGATAATTGGGGAAAGTATTTTCCGTTGAATGAGTTTGCTTGTAATAATAGGTAACAGTCTAGTATTAAAATGGTACCGTCTAAAGCTTTTAAGGACTGGAATGTAAAATCCCATTATACTAGTTAGAATTGAGAGAGAACAAGCTAGATGGGACATATTTTACTTGAAAGATGAAGAGTCTATGAGTTTACAGTAACCAAACTTATTCTAGGTGGGAAATTTCGAAGACAAAATTTTCCTGAGAGGAGAGTTATAACAGGCCGTTTTTCAGTGGTGTCAAAAATAGTGGTTTCGAGACCACAAATTCGACGAGTGAGTTCGTAAATGTTATTATTTAATATTTACAAGTCAAATATATTATTATGTTAGATTTTGATTTCATAATTTTTATTAATTGAACAAATAGCTAAGTACAAGTGGTTCATCCTTAAAGTCAAGTGGTTTTAGAAAATGAGGTTTCGCGACCTCGTTTCTATAAACTGAGCCTGAAAATATTAAATATTTACGGAGTTATTATATTGGTTTATTGAAATTTGGTCCAAATATTTTAATGTTTAGATATTTAATTTAGTAAAAAGGATTAAATCATAAAAATTATAAAAGTTAATCGCTATTAGTTTATTTATGCTTAATAGCTATAAAATCATGAATTGAAGGTTTTAAATGGTAATTAGACCATATGTAACACCCCAAACCTAGCCTAGATGTTATAGACGAATCTGGTGATGTCTCATGATAGTGCTTTAGAAAACGTAACAGCGTTGAAACCATTTTTAGGTATCTAAGGCTATCCTCAAAACGTATCGTTATTTATTCATTATCCATTTTCAAAACTTTATACGTTACGGAAGCTTTTAAAATGATTTGCAAGGTTGTACGTATTTTGATAAAACCTTAGTTTATTTTGAAAATTCGTGTCTTCTCCAACTGCTAGTAGTTTATAAAATAATGATCCCAAATTTTAAACAAAAATCCGAAAGGCCTTGTTACATAAAATTTACCCAAATATAACCAAATCATAATTAAAAATAAACCGTAAATAAGTGTGCAGAATCGTGGTCACCGCTGAGTCCTCCGTTGCACCGATCCGTCTACTATTGGGGATTACCTGAATAGATTAAACAGAAAAGGGTGAGTTTTCGCAAACTCAGTGTGTAAACCCCACAGAAAACATACACACAGTAACATCAGATTACAGATATAATTTTCACAGTTTGGGCCTGAGCCCATTACAGAAACGGTGTGGACCTTAGCCAACTCAGATACAGAATCAGACATAATACAGAGCCGTAGCCCATTTCAGAAAAAATATGCAGAAAATAGAGTCCCACCCACCAGCCTCTACACACCAACTCCGTCCAACCCTACACACCATGTGGGGATAATATCAACCCACCCAGCTTTACACACCACGTCATATCGAATGCGGCACATAATTAGAAATTTGCAGCTAAGCTACCAGATAACAGGCTTAAGAGCCTTTCAAATACTTCCTCCAATCATAATCAACCCACCCCGATGCAATGCAACATACAAGAATGACATGCTATTATGCAATTAAAACTCTTATATTCAGATCAGTATACATGCTTAATACATAAATCAGACAGATAGACCATTCATTTAGGGCCTAAGTATCGTTTACCGACCCTACGGTAGGTTTACAGTTGACTTGGGGGACCCATGCAACCTTACAGAGTTTTCAAAAAATTAGGCTCACACGCCTATGTGGGCCCACAAGCCCGTATGGCCCATATGGCCCAAATTGCCCTTGGCCGTGTGGATTACACGGCCTGGCCCAAAATTGCACACGCCCGTATGGTTCACCCGTGTAGGCCCACACGCCCGTGTGGCCCACACAACCTAATTGGTCGAGCCCGTGTGTCATACACAGCCTTGCCCAGCCATCACACGATCGTGTCACTCGCGCACGGCCTGGCTCGTCGATCATACGGCCGTGTGGTGACTAACATTCTTGCACACTGCCTACCACACGGGCAACCACACGCCTGTGTGGTGTCGACAATAAGGTTTTTAGCTTTCGCCAGAACCTCATTTTCTGTGGTTTTGGGTACACACCTGGTTCAATTTTGACGCATAATCACTCCTGAGCACAGCGAAACCTAAAATCAACAATCGAAAGCCCAATTTTAGACAGTTAAATCGATACTAAACCGAATCAGTATGATCAGAAAATTCCTAAATCTTACCGCTGACCCCTACCTTAGTGAATAGTGACGAATCCTCAGCTCGTCGGCACCGATTAAAAATCCACAGCCTCGTAAGGACCTTCTAAACATCATATAAAACCCTTCTTTACTAACTAATCATGAGGAACAGTTAAGAATGATTGAAACCATCACTTACCAAACACGCAAAAAGAGCGTTGAGCAAGAGAGAAGCAAAATAAAAATCGAAAAGAAAGGTGAGGAGAGCAAAATAGAATTCTGCTAGGGGAAAGATGAGAAGAATGTCCAATAATTTTTAGCAAGAGGTAGAAACCGAATTGTCAAAAGAATAATGGTTAAACTTGAACACTATCCCCAATCCCTTAATTTGTTCCCACACACCCTCAACTACTCAACCACTTCAGTGTTTCAGCCAAACCAAAACACCCACACCGCATAAGCAGCAAAATTATTTCCTTGCTCATGCTGGGATTTGAACACAGGACCTCCAACACTCCAGCACTCCATTTAAACACCAGACCAGCAGGCCCATTCTGTTACCTTTCACCAATATTAAAATATAAGCCTACTGACTAGAGGTAAGGCTTTAATCATAAAAAAATACCAAATTTTGCCCAAGCTAAGGCTTGAACCCAAGACTTCTCAGACACTCCCAAAACACATAACCACTGAAGCAGATACATATTTATGTCTCAAAATTACAAAAGCCGAAATAAGAAAATCGGGGCGTTACAACTCTACCCCTAAAAGAAAAATTTATCCTCGAAATTTTACCTAATTAGAAGAGGTGAGGATACTGATGCCGTATCGAATCCTCTGACTCCCAAGTGGCCTCCTCAGTGCTATGATTCCGCCATAGCACCTTCACTAAGGGGATAGATTTCCTCCGTAGAATCTTAATGTCGCGCTTCAGAATCTGAATCGGCTCCTCCTCAAATGTCAGATCTGGTCTAACCTCAATATCCTCAATAGGAACAACATGCATGGATCACAGCGGTAGCGTCTCAACATTGAGACGTGGAACACATCATGAATGCGATCCAACTCTGGAGGAAGCTCCAACTGATAAGCAACTGGCCTCACTCATTTCAGAATACGGTATGGCCCAATAAACCGAGGCTCAGCTTACCCTTGCGATCGAACCTCAATACCTTCTTCCATGGAAAACCTTGAGAAAGACTAAGTCCCCCACAGAATGCTCAATATCTTTTCTTTTCATATCCGTGTAGGACTTCTGCCTATCAGATGTGTAACGCCCCGAATTTGGGTGTAACAGCCCGATTTAGGGGCTAGTCAGAGCAATGATCTCAGGATCACTAATCCAAGATTTGAGAAATTTGTTTTCATGTGATTTTATGAATTAGTATATGGTTATAAAAGTAAATGAGAATTTTGGAATTAGCGATTTCATGTTTAATCGCAAAAAATGACTAAATCGCATAAAGTGCGAAAGTTCCATTTTAATTGCTAAGGGTGCCAAATAACCATAGATTGATGAATGGGGGTCTTTAAAAGGAAATTAGACCCCAAAACATTAATGGCCAGCCATAGGGGACAAGGATTGACCAAGTTGGTTAAAGTTGGTGAGTAGGTGGACTAAATTGGTAGTTTAATATTAAAATAAAGAAAAGATGATGTCCATCTTTCTTGTTCATCTCTTCCATCGGAATTGCAAGCAAAAATAATGGTTTTGAGGGCTTAAATTTTCAGCAAACTCTCCTCCATTTTAGTAAGTGATTTTGATGATTTTTCTTAGTAATAGTTGTACTTTTGAGACCCCTAAAGCTTAAGCTTTCAAATGAGGGGACTATTGTGCAATATTGTGTAAAGTTTAGAGTTTTTCCATAAGAGCTATCATTGTTATTTGCTGCATTTTTATGGAAGAAATTGAGTCTTAGTTGTTAGATGAACAACTTGTATGAAAGGTGTTGTCTTGAAAACACCTAATTGGACCTTGATGAAAATGTTATAAAATTGTAGTAAAAAGGTTATAAAATTGTAGTAAAAATGTGAAATGTTGAGTTTTGATGATAGCTATAGGAGTATTAAATGTTCACCTAGGCCTGTTGAAGGTGGAAATATGATTAGAATTCATTTCCGAGCCTAGGGGCAAAATGGTCATTTTACCAAAATCTAGGGGAAAAATAGTAATTTTGCCAAAGCATGATTATTAAAATGCTTTACTTAATGTGAGTATTAAAATGAGCTAATCTGCTATTACAGAGCAAGAAGAACCGAGAATCTGACTTGATCGGGGAAAGAACAAAGTCTCGAACTAGACCGTCGAGCTAGCCCATTTTGAGTACCAAGGTAAGTTTGTATGAATTAAAGTTGTACATTCATTCTCATTCAATTACTTATTATGTTGTAAAATGTACATTACTTCTATGAAGTTAAATTATTGATATTATAATGAGAATATGTAAGAGAAAGTGCCAGTTGAAGTCTCGGAATAATGAGGATACTAATATCACAACATGAGACAAGGAAAGCCCGTGTAAGACCATGTCAAGACGTGGCATCAGCACCCAAGGAATGTAGGTCCCGTATAAGAGCATGTCTGGGACATGGCGTTGGCACCGAACGTAGATCCTGTGCAAGACCATGTCTGGAACATGGCATCATCATCGAACAAGGAAGGTCTCATGTAAGACCATGTCTGAGACATGGCATCGACACCATACAAGGAAGGTCCCATGTAAGACCATGTCTGGGACATGGCATCGACACCATACAAGGAAGGTCCCATGTAAGACCATGTCTGGGACATGGCTTCGGCACCCAAGGAAGATCTCGTGTAAGACCATGTCTGGGACATGGCATTGACATCAAGTTAAGGGATCCCATGTAAGACCATATCTGGATATGACATTGAAATCATGAGGTGATCTCATGTAAGACCATGTCTGGGACATGGCATTGGCATCGGGACCCATGTTTGATGAGATTGAGTAACCTCAGTTATT
Source organism: Gossypium bickii (assembly GCA_025503065.1). NCBI lineage: Eukaryota > Viridiplantae > Streptophyta > Magnoliopsida > Malvales > Malvaceae > Gossypium > Gossypium bickii. Next base: position 96,225,451 of record CP106714.1, on the reverse strand, counting down.
TCGGGTAATTCATCGGGCAAAAGAGCCAAGTCTGAAAGAGGTAACAAGAAAGCTAAGCATGTAAATATGGTAGTAAGCTAAGTAGTTCAAAGTTGTTAAATAGTTTTATTCAAGTTAAGGAAGATGAAGATTGAGTTTATGTTTGCATTAGCAAAATATACTAATTCATGTAATTAAGTGATACAGGTACCATGAGTACATTACAAGTATGTAATTATTATGTAACATGTGATGAGTAAGTAAGCCCAAGCACTTGAGATTCATGTCGTATTTGTCTCTTGATGGATGAGTTATATTAAGCAAATATAATTGCTATATGAATTTCATGCAAACTTACTAAGCTATATGCTTACTTCTTTCATTTCTTTCTTCTTTGTAGTTTTACCAAGCTAGTTCGAGGATCTTTGACGTCAGAGCTCGGAGCACACTATCAATCACTATTTTGTATAGCCAAGTTGTTTTTATTTAGTATGGCATGTATAGGAATTACTTCATCTTGATGTAAGTCCTAAGAGGGGCCAAAGTGTTGGCTATTAAGGTTATTATTCTTTTTGTATATGGCTAAAGAGGTCAGCCAATATGTACTAAGTTTATGCATCAATTGATGATGAGTTATGCATTAATGTTCATGTTTTTGACGAAGTATTTGAGTGGTTGGATTGAGTATATGAACGATCTTGATTTCAGGGTGACAATTGGGTTAGAAAATAGCCTTTAAGTGTCCATACGGAAAGGCACATGGGCGTGTGTCTAGGCTATGTGTGACATACGGTCAACCCATATGGGTGTGTTAACAGGCCGTGTGTCCCCTGCATGTTAGTGTTTCAAGTTAGTGTCGACCACGGGCTAGCCACATGGGTGCATGCCTAGGCCGTGTGCTCTTTAAGGGATTGCTGGCGTCACAAACAGAATACCCCTATTTTTTGACACAGGTTAGGACACGTGCATGTCTAGGTCGTGTGAAGGACACGGGTCATTGACACGGGCACATGTCAAGCCATGTGAAAACCCCTGTAGGTTTGTAATAAAAATAAATTGTACACGAGCTAAGGATATGGGCGCGTGAGACCACAGGGTCTGCCCACACGGGCGTGTCCCAGTCACATGGACGTGTGACCCCTGTTTAGACAAAAATTTTCAAAGAGGGTAAAAGTTTTCGGTTAAACTCCGAAACCTTCTGGATGGATGTTTATATCCTCGTAAGCCCATGAGATGAATATTGTGTTTAAGAAAGGAAAGTTTTTAAACCCGTTAATACCTGTTTAAGTAGGGTCAATGATAGTAATGCCTCGTATCCGGTCCCAGTGTCGGAAACAGGTAAGGGGTGTTACATTTAGTGGTATCAGAGCTATAGTTTAGTCGATTCTAGGACTAACGCTGCATAAGCATGAGTTTAGTTATACACGCCATACACAAGAGTATTTTTTTATGATTGTGTGACGACTCTTGACGACCTAAATTGTGTTTTATATATAGTAAATGGATCCTGAAAGAGCTGTGGCGAATAGTGTAAAAAATAACATGCCAGCTCCCGCTGAGGGAACGATGCTCAATGAGGATGAGAATAGACCCACTACAGTGAGTCAGAGAGGAGGGGAAGAGGCTAGTGAAGCCTTCTTCCACATGATGAATACATGGTACACAGAGTTCATTCATGCGAACCCGAATGCACAACCCCCTCCACCCCCACCTATTTCTGAACCTACCCCTATTGCCCCTCAAGTGGTAGAAGTAGTGAGAAGTGAAAAGCCTCCAGATGATAGGATCCAGAAGCATGGAGCAGAGGAGTTTCAGGCTAGAAGAGATGACGATCCAGAAAAGGCAGAGTTTTGGCTTGCAAATACCATTAGGGTATTTGATGAGTTGTCGTGCACACCTGAAGACTGCATAAAGTGTGTGGTTTCTCTCTTAAGAGATTCTGCTTATTAGTGGTGGAACATACTTGTGTCGGTTGTACCAAGGAAAAGGATCACATGGGAGTTTTTCCAAGAAGAATTCAGGAAGAAGTACATCAGTCAAAGGTTTATCGATTAGAAAAGAAAGGAATTTTTAGAGTTGAAGCAAGGTAAGATGTCAGTGACTGAGTATGAGTGTGAGTTTGTAAGGCTCAGCAAATACGCTCGAGAGTGTGTATCCACTGAAGCCATCATGTGCAAGAGATTTGATGACGGGCTAAACGAAGACATTAAGTTGTTCGTTGCTATCCTAGAGTTGAAAGAGTTTGTTGTGTTGGTGGATTGAGCTTCTAAAGCCGAAGAATTAGTAAAAGAGAAAAGAAAAACTGAGATGGAGTCCCGTGACTCGAGAAAGAGACATTGGAGTAAGTCCTTCCAGTCCTCGTCCAAGAAGTCAAGAGATTTCTCCACCCAATCGGCTACTTCAGTCGGGTTTTCAAGCAGAGGCAAGAGTATACAGTATTCAAGTAATAAGGCTTAGACTACTTCAGTCGCTAGTGTCGGGAACATTCGATCTAATAGACCGGAATGCCCACAGTGTGGCAGATGACACTCAGGTGAATGTCGAGCACATGAAAATGCTTGTTTCAAGTGTGGTTCCCAAGATCATTTCATAAGAGAATGTCTTGAGGTGATAAAAGAAGAGAAAGCTTAGAGTGCGAGGTCTGGGAGCATTGTTAGAGGAAGACCATAGAGGAACCCCGGAAGTGGGGCAAGCAATAAAGGTAACCCAGAGAGCAGGCTGCGAGACCCGAAGGTAGGGTGCCTGCAAGGACTTATGCTATTCGCGCTCGTGAAGAAGCATCTTCTCCTGATGTTATTACAGTACCTTCTCTCTTCATGATACTAAAGTTATTGCTTTAATAGATCCGAGATCCGCCCACTCATATATTTGCATGACATTAATATCCAGTATGAGTATGCCCATAAAGTCCAAAGAGTTTGTGATTAAGGTGTCTAATCCACTAGGCAAAAGTGTGCTAGTTGATAAAGTATGCAAAAGTTGTCTATTGAAGATTAGAGGTCATTACTTTAAGGCCAACCAACCTCATGCTATTACCATTTGATGAATTTGATATTATTCTTGGTATGGACTGTTTAACATTCATGATGTGATAGTAAATTGTGTAAAGAAATATATTAAGTGGAGATTTGAATGTGGAGATACCCTTCATGTTGAATCAGATGAACAAGATAGGTCGCTGGTAGTGATCTCTCACATGACGACTTAGAGGTATATAAGAAAAGGGTACGAGGCGTATCTAGCCTTTGTGATGAATGCCAAAGAAACCGAGTTAAAGATTGAGGCAGTGCCGATAGTATGTGAGAACTCAGATGTTTTTCCCGAGGAATTTCTAGGATTGCCTTTAGATAGAGAGGTTGAGTTTGGCATCGAGTTAGCTTCCGGTACTATACCGATATCAATTGTTCCTTATAGGATGGCTCCAACTGAGTTGAAAGAATTAAAGGCACAGTTGCAAGATTTAACGGACAAAGGTTTTACTAGACCGAGTTGTTCTCCATGGGGTACTCCAGTGCTATTTGTGAAAAAGAAAGATGGCTCTATGAGATTGTGCATAGATTACTGACAACTCAATAAGATAACAGTGAGGAACAAGTATCCATTACCAAGAATCGACGATTTGTTCGACCAATTGAAGGGAGTCGCTGTGTTCTCCAAGATAGACTTGAGGTTGGGATACTATCAGGTCAGAGTAAAAGACTCTGATGTGCCGAAGATTGCTTTTTGAATGAGGTATGGGCACTATGAATTTTTAGTTATGCCCTTCAGTTTGAAAAATGCTCCTGCGGTGTTCATGGATTTAATGAACCGCATTTTTCGGCCATACCTAGACAAGTTTGTTGTTGTTTTTATTGATGATATACTAATATATTCCTGGGATGAGAGTGAGCATGCTGATCACTTAAGGACAGTTCTACAGATTTTGCGGGATAATCAGTTGTACGCCAAGTTTAGCAAAAATGAGTTTTGGATTAAGGAGGTTGGATTTCTGGGACATATTGTCTCAGGAGATGGAGTCCAAGTTGACCCAAGTAAGATATCGACTATTGTGGATTGGAAACTGCCAAAAAATGTATCTGAAGTTAGAAGTTTTCTAGACTTAGCTGGCTATTACAGGTGGTTCGTCAAGGGGTTTTCCATGATAGCGACCCCAATGAAAAAGTTGTTACAGAAAAATGTAAAGTTTGACTAGACGGAAAAATGCCAATAGAGTTTTGAGAAATTGAAGGCAAAGTTGACAGAGGCTCTAGTCCTAGTGCAACCCGAGTCGGGAAAAGAATTTGTGATTTACAGCGATGCCTCCTTAAACGGATTAGGCTGTGTACTTATGTGAGAAGGCTAGGTGATAGCATATGCCTCTAGATAGCTAAAGCCTCATGAGAAAAACTATCCGACGCATGACTTGGAGTTGGCTACCATAGTTTTTGCACTGATGATTTGGAGACACCATTTGTATGGTGAAAAATGTTGGATATTTACCGAACACAAAAGTTTAAAGGACTTGATGACTCAAAAGGAATTTAACTTGAGGCAGCGAAGATGGTTAGAGTTGATAAAAGATTATGAATTGGTTATTGATTACCATCTGGGAAAGGCGAATGTAGTCGCCTATGCTTTGAGTAGAAGATGGTTCCATTTTAGCCGGGTGACCTTGACAGAAGATGGTTCCATTTTAGCCGAGTTGAGGGCTAAACTGATGTTCCTTCAAGAGATTTATGAGGCTCAGAGAAGTGACAGTGACTTACAAGTCAAGAGAGCTCAATGCGAGTCAGGCGTTGAGTCTGATTTTCGGGTTAGTTCCGATAGATGCCTGATGTTCAAAGACAGAGTTTGTGTACCAAGGAATGATGAGCTTATTCAGAGGATTTTGCATGAGGCACATAGCGGATGTTTATCTATACATCCAGGTAGCATCAAGATGTATAATGACTTGAAGCAACGGTATTGATGGCCGAGTATGAAGAAGGATATTTCAGAGTTCGTATCGAAATGTTTAATTTGCCAACAAGTGAAAGCAGAACACCAAGTACCTTCAGGTCTGCTTCAACCTATCATGGTTCCCGAGTGGAAATGGGACCGTATTACTATGGATTTTGTAATAGGTTGGCCGTTAACACCGAGCAAAAAAGATTCCATGTGGGTTGTTGTTGATAGACTTATAAAGTCAGCCCATTTTATACCTATGAGAGTTGACTACTCACTAGACAAGTTGGCAAACTTGTATATTTTCGAGATAGTAAGGCTTCATGGAGTACCATTGTCGATCATTTCAGATAGAGATCCGAGATTCACGTAACGATTTTGGAAAAAGTTGCAAGAGGCATTGGGCACGAAATTGAGTTTCAGTACAGCCTTCCACCCACAGACCGACGGGCAGTCGGAAAGAGTAATTCAGATACTCGAAGACATGCTTCGATGTTGTGTTTTAGAGTTCCAAGGTAATTGGAAAATACTTACCGTTGGTGGAATTCGCCTACAACAACAGTTTTCAGGCAAGTTTGAAGATGGCATTGTATGGGCATAAGTGCCGAACGCCCTTGGATTGGACAGAGCTTAGAGAGAAACAGATACACGGGGTCGACTTGGTTAAGGAAACTGAAGAGAAAGTAAAGGTGATACGTGACTGTCTGAAAGCCGCCTCAGATAGGCAAAAGTCCTATTCGGATTTAAAAAGGAAAGAGATTGAATTCAAAGTAGGTGATAAAGTGTTTTTAAAAGTATCACCTCGGAGAAAAGTCCTTAGATTTGGCCGGAAGGGCAAATTAAGTTCGTGTTTTATCAGACCTTATGAAGTAACCGAGAGGATAAGACCAGTAGCTTATCGGTTAGCCTTGCCACCTGAGTTGGAAAAGATTCATGATGTTTTTCATGTATCCATGTTGTGCCGATACCGTTTGGACCCTTCACATGTCATGGTACCGACAGAGGTAGAGATACAACCCGACTTGACTAATGTGAAGAATCGATTAGAATTTTGGCGCGAGAGGTCAAACAGTTAACAAACAAAAGCATAGCCCTAGTGAAAGTTCTATGGGAAAGGCACGGAATAGAAGAGGCTACATGAGAGCCTGAGGAAACGATGAGAAACCAATACCCCAACCTTTTCACCGGTTTAGGACCTTGATTTAGGACCTTGATGAAAAGGTTATAAAATTGTAGTAAAAATGTGAAATGTTGAGTTTTGATGATAACTATAGGAGTATTAAATGTTCACCTAGGCCTGTTGAAGGTGGAAATATGATTAGAATTCATTTCCGAGCCTAGGGCAAAATGGTCAATTTGCCAAAGTTTAGGGGCAAAATAATAATTTTGCCAAAGCATGACTATTAAAATGCTTTATTTAATGTGAGTATTAAAATGAGCTAATTTGCTATTATAGAGCAAGAAGAACCGAGAATCTGACTTGATCGGGAAAGAACAAAGTCTCGGACTAGACCGTCGAGCTAGCTCGTTTTGAGTACCGAGGTAAGTTTGTATAAATTAAAGTTGTACATTCATTCTCATTCAATTGCTTATTATGTTGTAAAATGTACATTACTTCTATAAAGTTAAATTATTGATATTATGATGAGAATATGTAAGAGAAAGTCCCGGTTGAAGTCTCAGAATAATGAGGACACTAATATCACAACATGAGACAAGGAAAGCCTGTGTAAGACCATGTCAAGACATGGCATCGGCACCCAAGGAACGTAGGTCCTGTATAAGACCATGTCTGGGACATGGCATCAGCATCGAACAAGGAAGGTCTCGTGTAAGACCATGTCTAGGACATGGCATCGACATCAAGTTAAGGGATCCCATGTAAGACTATGTTTGGGACATGGCATTGGCATCGAGACCCATGTTTGATGAGATTGAGTAGCCTCAGTTATTCCGGGTAATTCATCGGGCAAAAGAGCCAAGTCTGAAAGAGGTAACTAAAAAGCTAAGCAAGTAAATATGGTAATAAGCTAAGTAGTTCAAAGTTGTTAAAGAGTTTTATTCATGTTAAGGAAGATGAAGATTGAGTTTATGTTTGCATTAGCAAAATATACTAATTCATGTAATTAAGTGATACAGGTACCATGAGTATATTACAAGTATGTAGTTATTGTGTAACATGTGATGAGTAAGTAAGCCCAAGCACTTCAGACTCATGTCGTATTTGTCTCTTGATGGATGAGTTATATTAAGCAAATATAAATGCTATATGAATTTCATGCAAACTTACTAAGCTATATGCTTCATTCTTTCATTTCTTTCTTCATTATAGTTTTGCCAAGCTAGTTCGGGGATCTTTGACGTCGGAGCTCGAAGCACACTATCAATCACTATTTTGGTATAGCCAAGTTGTTTTTATTTAGTATGGCATGTATATGAATTACTTCATCTTGATGTGAGTCCTAAGAAGGGCCAAAGTGTTGGCTAGTAAGGTTATTATTCTTTTTGTATATGGCTAAGGAGATCGGCCAATATGTACTAAGTTTATGCATCAATTGATGATGAGTTATGCATTAATGTTCATGTTTTTGACGAAGTATTTGAGTGGTTGGATTGAGTATATGAACGATCTTGATTTCAGGGTGGCAATTGGCTTGGAAAATAGCTTTTAAGTGTCCATATGGGTAGGCACACAGGCGTGTCTCTAGGCCGTGTGTGACACACGGTCAACCCATATGGGTGTGTTAACAGGCCGTGTGTCCCCTGCATGTTAGTGTTTTAAGTTAGTGTCAACCACGGGCTAGCCAAAATGGCGTGGGCCTAGGCCCTGTGCTCCTTAAGGGGTTGCTGACGTCACAAACAAAATACCCCTAATTTTGCACACGGGTGAGGACACGGCGTGTTTAGGCCGTGTGAAGGACATGGGCCATTGACACGGGCGTGTGTCAAGCCGTGAGAAAACCCCTGTAGGTTTGTAATAAAAATAAATTATACACGGGCTAAGGACATGGGCGTGTGATACCACAGGGTCTGCCCACACGGGCGTGTTCCAAGTCACACGAGCATGTGACCCCTGTTTAGACAAAATTTTTAGAGAGGGTAAAAGTTTTCAGTTGAACTCTGAAACCTTCTAGATGTATGTTTATAGCCTCGTAAGCCCATGAGATGAATGTTGTGTTTAAGAAAGGAAAGTTTTTAAATCGAAACGAAATTTTATAGCCCTTTAATACGTGTTTAAGTAAGGTCAAGGATTGTAATGCCTCATATCCGGTCCCGGTGTCGGACACGAGTAAAGGGTGTTACATTGGGCCTAGAAGAGTTGGGCTTTGGGCTTGGGAGAGCCTAAAATTTTTTACAGTAAGAAAACAACACAAATGCATGTTAGTACTGCCGGGTTAGCAATATTGGAGTGTTTGGGGTCTTGGTGAAGTTCTAGGTTCAAGCCTTGTCATATGGAAATTTTTTTTTTAACATTAGGGGAATCCTAATTTCAGGTAATAAGCCTTTTAAATAATTGAGGCTAAAATGTGACACAAGGAAGCATGTGGTCTGGCGGCAAGGTGGCGTTAGGAATATGCATTTGGCCTAGGTTCGAATCACTCTCTGCTTAAAGGGGTATTTATTTTACTCCTTTGATGAGCTAGTAGTTGAGTTGGAATTGAACTCTAGTGGAGAAGGTTTGAATTGGTCAAGTGAGTGATTTAAGGAGTGGATTAGGGAGTGATTTATGGAGGAAAAAGTGGAGTTTGAGTTGGTGTGGTATTGTGCCGAATTTGCTTGGGAGGTACTCAGAATTTCGGTGGAGCGTTATTCCTAAAGTTTTGGTTTTGTGTGTTTTTCTTTGGTCATTTTGTTTTTGTGCTTGTTGGTTCCAAATTCTTCTATTGCCTCCTCCTTCTGCTACTCGTTTTCTTTGTTTTTCCTTCTCTATCTTGAAATGCTACTTCCTTGGCCGTTTAGACACTTAATTTATGTGCCAAAATCGAATTTCGCTTCTTCCCGTTAATCTCTTTTCTTTTTGGCTCCTTAAAAGTTTGTGAACCGATTCTCTTTGATCTGTTTGTGGTCTCCTTGACCGAATATTCCACCTGCACCCTCCACTCTTTCGATTTTGTTGACTGATGGATCATCCTTTTTTTTTCTCTAGCTTTTGGAATTGGGTGTGTTGGCCGAATAGTCTTTCTCCCACTCTCTCAATTCTTTTGGTATAGCAACTCTTTCTCTTCACCTTATTGCTTGGGCCGACTGTTCCTTTCTTCTTAAGTAACTTTGTGATTCGGGAATTCCGTAGGCCTAGTGGTTAATCTTTGGCTGCGGTGTAAGGGTGTGGCCTTCTGTCGATCGATTAAGGTAAAGATTTAGAGTTCTTTAATAAGTATGATAATGTAAGGATTTATTGGATGTTGGTCTGGTTGTACAAGAAGGGGATTGATGACAGATGTGTTTAAATGTAGGCTTTGGGCTCGTGAGCGGTTCACTCGACTTCGTTAATAGGTGTGTATTTTTACCCTCTACCTAATAGTCGGCTGATAAGCCGAAGGTGTGTACACACACTACTTAAGTTGTAGAACGGCAAAAGCCGAAATGCTGAAAAACCAAAAATACGGCTATTGAGGCCACCGCGAGTGTTTTCGTGGGCATAGGCCGTTCTGGGCCTCGATGGTCTAAAATGGGCCCTGTAGGCCTAATGGGCTCGTGGGCCCCACACGGATATAATCTGCGGTAAGTGACTAATAATGAACTGGCTATGACGTTCGCATGGCTGTAACTGATTTGGGCTAAATGGGCCACACGAGCGCGTGGGCCCACTTGGGCTGAGTAATGGGCCTTAGGACCAATTACACCGTTGTGACTGTTAGGTTACTTGAGTCGCTCGAGGGGACGGTGGACCTTCTGTTGGGTCGCTCAGACCCCGATTTTTAAATTACTGAAATACCCCTGATTTGTAAAATTACTAAAATACCCTTGATTTGTAAAATTATTAAAATACCCTTAATTTGTGAAATTACTGAAATACCCTCGATTTGTGAAATTACTAAAATACCCTCGATTTGTAAAATTACTAAAATACCCCTAATTTTTAAAATTACTGAAATACCCTCGACTTGTAAAATTACTGAAATACCCTCAATTTGTAAAATTACTGAAATACCCTCAATTTGTGAAATTACCAAAATACCCTTAATTTTTGAAATTATCACAATACCCTCGATTTATGAAATTACCGAAATACCCCCAATTTGTGAAATTACCGAAATACCCTCAGATTCTGAAATTATCGAAATATCCCTGTTTTGTGAAATTACCAGAATACCTCGATTTGCAAAATTACCTAAATGCCCCTAAAGGGTAAATGACTGTTTTGCCCTTGTGGGTGAATGACTGAATTAGATTATGAATTTGACTGATTTGACTGGGATTGTATGACTGTGTTTTAACTGAATTGACGGTGGTTGTATGACTGATATGCTTTTAATTTATGTCTAAATGACTGTTACTGAGCATGGCCATTTTGCATACATGTGTAATGATTGAGCATGACATACACGACATATTGCATGGGGTTGGGACATTGATAAGGAGGAAGTTCTGATAGGGTCGCACGGGTCGCATAAGATGACTATGGATCCAATATTGATCTGTTAAGGTCGCACGGGTCGCATGAGACGAATGTGGACCGACAGACGGCTTAAAGCTGTGTAATCTGATTATGGCTCTGTGCCATCTTGATTATGGCTTTGTGCCAATCGTATTTACCTATGGCTATGTGCCTAACATATATATTGGTGACTCTGTGTCGATCATAATTACCCGTGGCTGTGTGCCGATTATATTACCATCGCTGATAACTATGTGCCAAACTTATTATAGTTACTGATAGCTTTGTGCCATTCTGATTATGGCTTTGTGCCATCTTGATTATGGTTTATAACCATTCTGTTTATGGCTTTTAGCTATTCTGTTAACTAGCAGCGTTGCTGCGATATTTATGGCTTTTAGCCGTTCTGTCCACGGCACCGAGTCGTTCTGTTGACTTAGTGCCGCAACCGGTGCTAAGCTTAGTGTGTTGGCTGGGTGGGTCGATTTTATCCCCACATGAGTGTAGGGTTGGTACGGATGGTGTGTTGGCTGGATCGGGGTGGGATGCATCCTCATATTGTTGCATATTGTTTATGAGATTTGTCATTGTACTGGGCCTAGGGCCACTTGTTCTATATTGGTTTGGGCTGGGCCCAATTGATTCTGTTATGGGCTATGATCTAAATGATATTGTAGTGGGTTCTGGCCCACGTATGCTCTGATCTGGACTGTACTGTTACTGCTAAAGGGCTTTGGCCCAGACTATTTCAGTTTCTGTATACTAATTGTTACTCTAGTAAGGGATTACACATTGAGTTTTCGTAAACTCACCCCATTTTTAACTGTGCAGGTAATCCCCAGCGTTAGGAGGATCGGTGCTGCGAGGGACTCAGAGGTGACCACACGACTGAGGCTGTTATGCTTTGGACTTTATATATGTTTTAAATTTCATTTTGGGTTTTAATTTCTGTAATAAGGCCTCTCTAGATTTAATTCTGAATTTGGGATTTTGTTACATTTTATATCTGCTAGACCTAGACGAGTTTTCAACCCAATTACTATTTTTGAAACATACGTTTTAAACCTCTTTACCTTAAATTAGCTTCCGCAACTAAAAGAGATTTTCAACGAAGGTAATAACGTTTTTAAAAGTGATTAACTTTTCAATGAACCACATTTTGAAACTGAACGAACACAAACTGAGACTTTAGTTTTTAAATATTAAAGAGAGTTTTCAATGAAAATATGGTTTTCGAAAAACACTTCAATGTGACACGCCAGATTCGGGCCTAACTTTTGGGTCAGGTTTGGGGTGTTACAAGACGCTGCTTTCAGACGATCTCGAATCAATCAGACCTTATCTTTAGTTTCTGAAACCAATTCCGGACCCAGAACACGTCGCTCCCCCAACTCAATCCAACATAAGGGAGTGCGACACTTACGACCATATAGGGCCTCATATGGTGCCATTTGAATGCTAGTCTGATAGCTGTTGTTATAGGCGAACTCTGCCAACGGCAAATATTCCTCCCAAATGCCTCGAAAATCTATGACACAGCTCCTCAACATATCCTCCAGTACTTGAATCACCCTCTCCAACTGACCATCTGTTTGAGGATGGAAAATAGTGTTGAAGTCCAACCTTGAACCCAGAGCCTCGTGCAATTTCTTCCAGAACCGAGACGTGAAGCGAGGATCCCTATCGGATATGATCGAGACAGGAACCCCATGCAGTCTCACAATTTCAGATACATAGAGCTTAGCTAACTTTTGGAGAGAAAAGCCCGTCCTTACCAGAATGAAATATGCGGACTTGGTCAATCGATCCAAGATGACCCAGACTGAATCCTTCTTAGTGGGTGTTAAAGGCAACCCACTAACGAAATCCATAGTTACTCGCTCCCATTTCCACATCGGTATCTTCACCAGCTGCAGTAACCCCGAAGGCAACTGATGCTCAGCCTTAATCTATTGACAAGTCAAACAGTGAGCAACGAAATCCGTAACCTCAAGCTTTAACCCTGGCCACCAGTATAACTCTCGCAAATCTTGATACATTTTATTCCCGTCGAGATGCATAACGTAAGGGCTACTATGCGCTTACCTCAAAATCGACTGTCTCATATCCTCATCATTTTGTACACAGATCCGACCGCAAAAATAGAGTGTCCCATCACTGTTAATCCCAAAATTAGTAGTGTCCCCATTCTCAACCTGGCAGAACCGCAACTCAAGCAATTTATCCCCTATCTATTTACCTCTGATCTGATCAATCTATATAGGCTTAATCTGAAGTTTCGCTAACAGACTCCCATAGTTGAATAAACTGAGTCGAGCGAACATCACTCTCAGATCGGTCATGACCCTTCGGCTCAAAGCATCTGCCTAGCCTTACTAGGGTGGTACTCGATGGTGCAGTCATAATTCTTAAGTAGTTCAACCCATCTATGCTGCCTAAGATTTAACTCCTTCTGGGTGAGGAGATACTTGAGGCTTTTGTGATCCGTGTAGATAGTACACTTCTCACCGTGCAAATAGTGCATCTAGGTTTTCAGAGCGAAGATGACCGCTGCCAACTCCAAATCGTGCGTATGATAGTTAGGCTTATGCATCTTGAGCGATTGAGAAGCATAAGCTACCACTTTACCATCCTGCATCAGAATTCAACCCAGACCCACATGCGACCCATCACTGTATACGACAAAATCCTTCCCAGATTCAGGTTGTATCAGAACCGGAGCCTGCGTCAAAATAGATTTAAGCTTCTCGAAGGTCTCTTATTGCTTATCAGTCCAAACAAAAGGAACTCCCTTACGTAGAAGCTTGGTCAATGGTGCTGCGATAAAAGAGAAACCTTCTACGAATCATCGATAGTAACCCGCTAGCCATAGAAAGCTGCAAATTTCAGACAAATTCTTCGGCTGTTTCCACTCCAACACAGCCTCAATCTTACCAGGATCAGCACGAATCCCCTCTGTAGAAACTACATGCCCCAAAATGGTTACTTCTCGGAGCCAGAATTCAGACTTACTGAACTTCGAATACAATTGTTTCTCGCGAAGCGTCTATAATACCACTTGGAGATGCTCATCGTGTTTGTCCTCAGTCTTTAAATACACCAGAATGTCTTCAATAAAGACTACCACGAACGAATCCGGATAGGGCTGGAACACTCGGTTCATCAGATCCATAAAAGTTGCCACTCAGAGATTGTCATCGTGTTCGTCCTCAGTCTTCGAATACACCAGAATGTCTTCGATGAAGACTACCACGAACCGATCCAGATAGGGCTGGAACACTCAGTTCATCTGATCCATAAAGGTTTTTGGTGTATTCGTCAGTCTAAATGGCATCACTAAGAACTCGTAATGGCCGTAGCGAGTCCTAAATGTCGTCTTATGTACGTCAACCTCTTTATCTTTCAATTGATGATACCCTGATCGTAGATCAATCTTGGAGAAAATCGAAGCTCCTCGGAGCTGGTCAAACAGATCATCAATCCTTGGTAGGGGGTACTTATTCTTGATGGTCAGCTTATTCCGTTGACGGTAGTCGATACACATACGCATGGATCTATCCTTCTTTTTCACAAATAGAACAGGTGCTCCCCACGAAGATACACTAGGGCTGATGAACCCACGATCCAGTAACTCTTGAATCTGAGCCTTAAGCTTCACAAGCTCTTTTGGTGCCATTCTGTAAGGGGCAATAGACACTGGAGCTGTACCAGGAAAGAGCTCAATCCCAAACTCTACCTCTCGGCTCAGAGGCAGACCTGGTAGTTCTTCAGGGAAAACATCCGGAAAGTCCCTTACGGTTCTGATGTCCCTAACCGAAGAGTCCTCAGAATCTGAAACAATGATGTAGGCCAAGAATGCCTCACATCCTTTCCATACCAACTTCTCCGCCACCAATGCAGAAATCACATTCGCCAGATAGTCCCGACGTTCCCCAATCACCACTACCTCGCTATCCTCCTCGATTTTCAAAAAAACCCTTTTTGTTACGCAGTATAGACTTACTCGATGCTTGACCAGCTAGCCCATCCCCAAAATTAAATTGAACTCCCAAAATGGAAGCTCCATCAGATCAGCCAGAAATACTGTCCCTTGAACCTCTAGTGGAACGTCTCTAAACAATTTACAAACCTAGATAGATTGCCCCAAAGGACTCACCACAGTTACCTCACTTGAAGTACTCTCAACCGAAATCCCCAAAGTGTCAGACACAAAGCTTGCTACGTAAGAGTGTGTAGAGCCTATGTCTAAATGCAGTGTAGGGTACATTAAAAATGAAAAACATACCCGTAATGACGTCCGGAGCATCACCATCCTCTCGGCGACATGCAGTATAAACCAGTGTAGGCTTCATTGCCTCAGTCGGTCTCACGCCTCTGCCCGGTGCTCTCTATCCTCGGCCCATGCCATTACCACCCCTGGCTTGACCTCAGGCTCTAGGTGGTTACTAAGCTACTCTTGGTGGCTGCGCAATACCAGTACCCGTAACTTGAACCTGATCAGTTTTCAGCGGACAATTCCAATCACGGTGCTCATTTGACCCACATCTCAAACATGCCCCAGTCGTCCTCCAACATCCGCTTGAATGGCATCTACCACAGTGCCTACAAAGCGCCACCCCAGTAGATGCAACAGAAGGCCTAACTCTCACTGGCCCATCAGATGTGGCCTTTTTCTTAGGCCTCACTATAGAATTCGAGGGCTCTAATTCCCTCTTATTCTTTTCTTTCTCGTAGTTTTGGCACTCAGCGCGCTTAACCTCCTCGGCGATCTTCGTCTTATCCACTAGAGTAGAAAAAACACGCTCCCTCTGTGGAGCTATCAGAACCTGTAAACTATCCCTGAGTCCATCCTCAAAATGGGCGCATCACTCATATTAGTCGCTACCATGCCCCGGGCATAATGACTCAGTCTCAGAAACTCGGCCTCATACTTGGCCACTGAACGGTCTCCTTAGGTGAGATTAAGAAACTCACGCCTCCTAGCATCAATGTAGTCGACTCCTACATACTTATTCTGGAAAGCCATCTTAAAATAATCCCAAGTCAGACGGTCGAACTGAGTGCGCTCCTTAATAGTCAGCCACCACTGGTAAGCCTCGTCGTGAAGCAGGGAAACAACCCCCTTAAGCTTCTGCTCAGCAGTAAAGTCCAAATCGTCCATGATTCTTTCTGTGGCCTCCAACCAATATTTGGCCACATTAGGGGTGACTCCACTGACGCCCTTGAATAACTCAGCCCCATTGGATCGGAGTCGTTCCTAACCGACCCTCTGCCCCCAGATCCAGAGTTGTGCCCAGTGACCCTCTTTAAAATCCGTAGCATGGCTCGGGATAGTGCATCATCCCCAGCCGTACGGTCATGAGACCCAGTCTTTGTAACGGGTGGGATCGGTGTCTCGCTCGTATCCAAATTAGGCAGATTCTCAAATGCTGAGGACCCAGCTCGAGCCCCCTACGGCCTTTACCACGGCCTCTAGTACCCCGTCCGCGGATACCTCGTGCGCTCATCGTAAATTCAGAGTTTATCTGTATTAATCAGTTTTATGCATTATTTACAGTTCCAAATTTATTAACAAATGTTTTATGCAGATCAGTATCAGAAGTTCAGAGTTTGTTATCACGAATCACAGGTTTTACTATGATTTTTAATTTCGTTACAGTTTCCAGTTTACACTACCTAGAATGGTTTTAGTTCAGTATACTACTTAAGGCCGTTTCAAGCATGCAAGTAGTATTTCAGACAAATTTGAACATAATTTAGAACACTTACAGCCGAATATTTCGGTGTACCACATACTCAGTTCAAAAATATTTCGAACCATTTAAAAATCATTTCAAAAAAATCCAATTTTAAAAACCCAAATCCACAACTGAGTTTTGCAACCTGGCTCTGATACCACTAAATATAACACCCCAAACCTGACCTAGATGTTATGGCCGAATCTGGCGATGTCACATGATAGTGCTTTAGAAAACGTAACGGCGTTGAAACCATTTTTAGGTATCTAAGGGTATCGTCAAAACGTGTCGTTATTTATTCATTATCCATTTTCAAAATTTTATACGTTGTGGAAGCTTTTAAAATGATTTGCAAGGTCGTACATATTTTGATAAAACCTTTGTTTATTTTGAAAACTCGCGTCTTGTCCTACTACTAGTAGTTTATAAATAATGATCCCAAATTTTAAACAAAAATCCGAAAGGCCTTGTTACATAAAGTTTACCCAAATATAACCAAATCATAATTAAAAATAAACCGTAAATAAGTGTCCAGAACTGTGGTCACCGCCGAGTCTTCCGCTGCACCGATCCGTCTACTGCTGGGGATTACTTGAACAGATTAAACAAAAAAAGGTGAGATTTCACAAACTCAATGTGTAAACCCCACAGAAAACATACACACAGTAACATCAGATAACACACATAATTTTCACAGTTCAGGTTTGAGCCCATTACAGAAATGGTATGGACCTTAGCCCACTCAGATACAGAATCAGACATAATACAGGGCCGTAGCCCATTTCAGACAGAATATGCAAAAAACAAAGTCCTACCCACCAACCTCTACACACAAACTCTATCCAACCCTACACACCATGTGGGGATAAAATCAGCCCACCCAGCCCTACATACCATGTCGTACCGAATGCGACACATAATCAGAAATTTCCAGCTGAGCTATCAGATAACAAGCTTAAGAGCCTTTAAGATACTTCCTCCAATCATAATCAACCCACCCCGATGCAATGCAACATACAAGAATGACATGTTATTATGCAATTAAAACTCATATATTCAGATCAGTATACATGCTTAGTACATAAATCAGACAGACAAATCATTCATTTAGGGCCTAAGTATTGCTTACCGACCCTACGGTAGGTCCACAGTCGACTTGGGCGACCTATTGAAAAACCGTAATATATACATATTTTAATCCCACATTTGGCATACTTTTGGATGATTTATCCCTTGAAATGTGGAATTTGATGCTCCTAATCCTTTAATTTCATGTTTTATACTTAGGAGAGCATAGAAGGGTGAAAAGAATGAGAAACGGACAAAAAAGGAAGAAAATGGGCCAAAGTAAGAAATCAACACGACCTGGAGTTCACCACACGATCGTGCCACTTGAGCAGACTTGAACACGGCCCTGAGCTCGATTCACACGGGCGTGTCCCTGCCGTGACCCGTTTTAATTCCACTTGAAATAGGATACTTGTGGGCCAAGTAAGGCATCCCAAAAGCCTATATAAACACCCCTAGAGGACAACCTAAAAGGCGGAGGTCGACAGAAGTCCTCTGTCAGTGCTTTTGATAAGAGCAAAGCCAGAATGGGTTGAATATAGTAAATTACTCGAAGAAAGCCAGTTGATCCATTTCAGAAGCCAGAATCACGCTCAAGAATGAGGATTTTCCCTTCAATTTATTTTGGGGGGTTTTAGGGTTTTTCTTTATGTTTTGTTATTTAATTTATTCTAAGATATATTCTTTTACAAGTATAAACTAAACCCCTCAAATACTTGAGGGGGATGAAACCTAAGACGGATCTGTTTTCTTAACTGTATGATAAATACTTGATTTGTTCTTAGTTATGTGCTCTTAATTCTTGCTTTAATATTTCAGGATATTGATTCAAGTATTGATGTGCTTATTCAGAGGAGCAAAAGTCCCTCTTTAAGAGTAGATCTAGCTAATTAAGTGGAGTTGATCGAACTTCTAGAGATAGGATGACGAAAATCTTCCGGATTAGGGTCAAACCTAATATGGGAGTCCATAGATCGAGTTAATGCAACACTAGGGGGTTTTAATTAAAAAGAGATTTCAATTAATCAACTTAGGGTTAGACGTTAGTAGCCTCGAAAGATGTATTAATATAAATTAGGGAATCCTGCGGATCAAGTCAAGTGAATAAATCGTCTGGTTCAGAGTTAAATAACAAGTGAAGTCTAGGTGGATTCTTCCTCGGGTATTGTCTTAATCAATTGGTTTTCTATGAAGTATTTTCCCAATTCATTCCCTGTGTCTCAGCATCCTTAGCTTAGGAATTAGTTAGACAAACATTAATCACTTTTATTTTTAGGCTAGATAATAAAAAGAAAGTTAGTACTAGTACCTTTGGTTCCTTTGGGTTAGACATTCTAATCTTGCCACTAAGCTATACTACTATTCGATAGGTGCGCTTGCCTCAATGTGGTGATAGTTAGTTTCTAGGCTCGATCATTTATTATATGAATATTAAGACTTTCAGACTACGATCACCCGTGCAACCTTACAGATTTTTCAGAAAAATGGGCTCACACATCCATTTGGCCTGCCCGTGTGGGCCCACGCGACCCAAATTGGCCTTGGCTGTGTGGATCACACGACCTAGCCTAGAATCCCACATGTCCGTGTGGGCCCGCATGCCCCAATTGGTCGAGCTCGTGTGTCACACACGACCTTGCCCAGCCATCACACGGTCGTGTCACTCACGCACGGCCTGGCTCGTCGATCCCACAGCTGTGTGGTGACTAACAGTCTTGCACACGACCTACGACACGGGCAACCACACGCCCATGTGGCATCGATAGTAAGGTTTTTGGCTTTCACCAGAACCTCATTTTTTACAATTTCGGGTACACACTTGGTTCGATTTTTACTCGTAATCACTCCTGAGCACAGCGAAACCTAAAATCAACAATCCAAAGCCCAATTTCAGACACTTAAATCAATACTAAACCAAATTAGTATGATCAAAAAATTCCTAAATCTTACCGCTGACCCCTACCTTAGTGAATAGTGACGAATTCGCACCTCGTCAGCACCGAATGAAAATCCACATCCTCATAAGGACCTTCTAAACATCACATAAAACCCTTCTTTACTAACTAATCATGAGAAATAGTTAAGAATGATCGAAACCATCACTTACCGAACACGCGAAGAGAGCGTTGTGTAAGCAATAAGCAAAATAAAAATCGAAAAGAAATGGGAGGAGAGCAAAATAGAATTCAGCTAGAGGAAAGATGAGAAGAACGTCTAACGATTTTTAGCAAGAGGGAAAAATGGAATTTTCAAAAGAATAATGGTTAAACTCGAACACTATCCCCAATCCCTTAATTTGCTCCCACACACCCTCAACTACTCAACCACTTCAGTGTTTCGGCCAAACTAAAAGACCCACACGGCACAAGCAGCAAAATTATTTCCTTGCTCATGCTGGGATTTTAACACAGGACCACTAACGCTCTAGCACTCCACTTAACCACCAGACCAGCACCCCCGTTCTGTTATCTTTCACCAACATTAAAATATAAGCCCATTGACTAGACGTAAGGCTTTAATCATAAAAAAAATACCAACTTTTGCCCAAGCTAAGGATTGAACCCAAGACTTCTTAGACACTCCCAGAACACATAACCATTGAAGCAGATACATATTTATGTCTCAAAATTACAAAATTTGAAATAAGAAAATCGGGGCGTTACACCATATTTTAAATAAGTGGACGATCATAGCTTGTTAATTAATAAAATTTAATGGTTTTTAACTGGTAAAATAGTAAATTAATAATTAAAACAAAAATAAATGAGAGACAAACATATTGCCATCTTCATTAGTTGATTTCCATCGTTTCTTAAAGGAAGAAGACACCATTATTGGTGAGCTTGGGGGTTCGGCTAAATATCATCCCTTTCATGTAAGTCGGTTTTGATTATGTATTTTAGTAATTTTATATTTTTGAGATCGTTATAGATTAATCTAGCTAACCTAGGGACTAATTCGCAAAACTGTTAAATATTTAGAATTTTTTCATGGATGAATTTGTGATATTTTTGAAGTTTTGTGATAGGTTATTAAGCTTTATAGTTAATTAGGATTATTTTGTAAAGTGATTTTGATTAGTTTTTAGTTAAATTAGGCATTAAATCTTTGTGAAATTTTAATAAATATGGGTTGTTTTCGTATAATGGAAAATTCGGCTAGCATGAAATTCTTTTAGATTTGAAAGTTTTAGGTTTAAGGACCAAATTATATAAAAGGTAAAAAGTTTAGTGTAAAAACATAAAATGTAACAGCCTATTTTCAGAAAAATCGGAACAGTGGTTTCGGGACCACAAATCCTAACTGGAATGAAAAATTATTTTTATATTTTTGCATGATTTGCATTTAGGAAGGAATATCATGTGAAAATTCTAATAAGAAAATTTTATTGATTTAGTGCTTAATCACGTGAATGACCAAATCGCATAAAATGCAAAAGTTGAATTCTAGTAGCTAGAAGGATTAAATAACTATGGAATTCAAATTTTAAGGTCCTTATATGGTAATTAGACCATTATTCAAAAGTTAGTAGATATTTTTGATGATTCATCCATAAAAAAAATTAGAAAAGAGTAAGGACTAAATTGGAAAGTGATAAAATTAAAAATGATAATTAAATTAAATAGAAATATCATCTTATTTTATATCATCTTCTTCCCCAGAATTTGCATGGAAACCCTATGAGAGAGAGAAGAAACTAATCCAGCCAAATTGGGTAAGTTTTCTTGTCTCGTTTTTAGTAATTTTTATATTTTTGAAACTAGTCTAACCTATCTATTTGGGGGATTAATTTGAAATGTTATCAAAGTATAGAAATTATGTCATGGATGAATATGTTGAAAATTTAAAAATTTATGGTGGAAAATTAAAAGTTGTTGATAGATAAACATATTTTACAAAGTGATTTTTCATGAAAACATGATTTAGGGACTAATTTGTAAAGTTGTGAAAATTGAAGAAAATTTTGAATTTTGTAGAATACATGTGCTGTAAATTTTATATTGAAATTTTGATTAGGCTTGGAATAAGGAGTAAATTGCATTGATTTAATTTTCCGAGCCTAGGTACGAAATTGGAATTTATAGTTTAGGGGCAATATTTTTGCCTAGGATGTAAATTGAGTCTAGCTGAATATAAAATGTAATAAATTGATAATTAAATTCATTTATATAGATTTGGACAACACAAATTCAAGGCTAGATCGTGGAAAAGAGAAAGTTTTGGATTAGTATAATTATATACGCGAACAAGTGTCGAAGTAAGTTCGTCTAACTTAATTGAGCATGTAAATATGTTGAATTAAATGTTGTATTGTATAGAATGCGATTTATATTTATGTGAATTAATTGGATGTTATAATATAATAATTTAATACATGCTTGATATTGTTTGAAAAGAGTTAAGTTCCATTTGAATATTGGATTTCGATGGACAAATGTGATTTCACTTATTGAATGAGATCCTGCAGTTGTTGCTGACGGGATTTAGCTCATACGAGTAATTCTATTGACCTCATTACAAAAAGGATTTATGTAACACCCCAAACCCGGCCCATGCGTTTCGACCGGATCTAGCATGTTATCGAACACATAACACTTTATCGCGTTTTGAAAACACAAGTTAAGTTAATTAAATTTGAATAAAGGAGAGACTTTTTGAAAATAAACCTCTTTGTATTTTTAATATTAGGTATAAATAAACCTTATCATAAAATTCATAAGTTGCTTAACATTTATAACTGCTGAGTTGAATGAACACTAGGGGCCTTATTACATAAATATTCTCGAAATAACAATGAAATAAATTAAACTTTAAGAAATCCCAAAAGAAAATAACTTGTAGAAATAGAACTTGATGGCCCCTCGAGTCCGTCTCGGCTCCCATATCCACGATCTACTGCTCATCTGAAGAGTAGAGAAAAGGAAAGCGTGAGTCACATAGACTCAGTGTATAAATCACAAAACACACATCGACTTGAGCCCACAAACACATTATGGGCACTGGCCCATACGAGAACGCATCATTCATAATCACATAATAAACAATAAGGAATGCATAACCCAACCCATCCTAGGTTTCCATCCTCTACACACCAACCCGCACCAACCATCACACCTTGGGGATTTCTACAATCAACCCTCCATCCGCTACACACAAAAAAACGACACTGCAGATCGCTATTCCTATCAAGTAGGAATCATTAAACGTGGCATAGCCACCGATCACTATGTGACCTTACATTTATATTATGTGGGATTTCTACCACCGATCACCAAGTGACCTATCATGCACTTCCCCTTCAATTATCATCATTCCCACCCCATGCATACATACATAAGAAAACATCATGCAGACTAAATATTTTTCGATACACATAGGCGGTTCCATGTTTACGTGCACTGCATCCTTGCCTAACCCTTTTAGGGTTCCATTCGACTATCTATACAGCCTTGTTCTGGCTTTTTAGCCCATAACATGCATAAATAGATATACATACAAGTTTATTAGTAGTGTGTTAGAGATCTATACACCTGATTAATGTCGATACCCTCACTAAACCGATCTACAGCTTTGCTTCAAAAAGCCGGAAGGATGTGAAACTAGGGCCTCTCCTATATTCGGCCATGGTTAGTGTTCTACCCAATTTTATATATTTGAATAAACAATTCTTCTTACCTTAAAATCCCGAAATTGGAAACTAGCTATTTTCAGCTTTTAGATCTAGCTGACCAAGCTTCCTTCAAATCTTGAATTGCCGCCCAATCATAGAACCATTAAACTATTAGCTTTTCGGCTTTTGCCTTTCTAAAATAGATTATGAGAACTAATCAAAAATCGACTCTTACCTTAGCTTAGGAGATTCGGCTAGCACTAGGGGGAGGATTCGACAATGCCAATGGAAGATTTAAATGCCGGAAGTATAAAACAATTCCTTAAATATGATGAATAAAAGAAAAAGCGATGGATGCTTCGGCTTTTTAGAGAAATCGGCACAAGAGAAAAGAAAGTGGGGAGAAGTTTCGGCTTTTGAAGTAATTGAAGAAAGAAATTTGGAGAAAGAAATTGGAGAGGGAGAGGCTAAAGAATTCAGCACAAAGAATAGAGAAAACTAGGGTTTTTAAATGTCAGAATCAAGGAGCTAGCCCCCCTATTTATAGATTTTTGACACCTATTGCTATATACCGAAAATGCCCTTAAAATTTAAACTAAAGGAGAGGAGAATTTTGGCACCCTCTTTGCTATGCAGTAGCCGAATTTTACACTCCTCTAGCGGCCAACACTTCCCTTGGAGATAAGCTCCTAACTTTTCTCCTTTTTATCTATGATACTATCACTTAAAAATCCACATAATTTTTCCTATTTTGTAGCCTTGTATCCGCCCCTACTAACCCTAATGTCAAATTTAACTCACTTAAATTAAAAGATCTGGGCCTCTGTAAACTTAAATTTTGGGCCTCTAAATCCCTTGTGTGTGGCGTCACTTCTAATTCCCTTATAATGCCACTTAATGTTGGGCGACAAGCCCATGTTTGGCATTTTAAACATAATTACCACCTTTTTAATTCTTTAATGCCCAATCTAATAATTTAATCAAGGCCTTAACCCAATCCTGAGCCCAATTTGGACCCCTATCACTTAAATTAACCTATTAAAGTTATCCTTACACTAAATGCATAGGCCATAAATTTAGGATGTTACAATTTAGCCTTGACTGGTAATCCTGATATAAGCCCTCTTGACCATATGTTATAGATAGGATTTAGCCCGAACGGGTAATCCTGATTAAGCTCTTATGAGCAGATGATGGTAACAGGATTTAGCTTGGACAAGTAATCCTGTTATATGATATGTGGCTCGAGAGTGTGCTTTCTGATTAAGTTCCCTAATGGGTACTCCTGAATATGAATTGACGAGTTATTGAATTGTACACCTTGAGTGTACTATTTGAATATCCATCGAAATTTCAATGATTCAACGGATAAAATACTTGACATGATATGAGAATTATGAGATGAAATGAATAATGTCTTGAAAGGATATAGCATGATGAGCTCATCTATGTTTATTTGTTGCAAAAGTAAATTATATGACTAACTTGTTTGATTGAGTGTATGTGTTTAGGCAATTTGCCAAGTTGATGGAAAAACATGTTATTGTATGCTTAATTCTAATAAATGAACTTGGTAAGTTTAATTCCTGTTATACGAACTTACTAAGCATATAATGCTTATTAGGTTTTATTTTCTCTGTTTTATAGTGCTCAGAAGCTCGCTAAGGTTGGAGATTGGTTGGAGCATCATCACACTATCCACAAGCTTATTTTGGTATAAATAGTAAACATATTTTTGTATAATGACATGTATAGGTTAACTTGACCATAGATGGCTTGAGTATATGTTATTTGTAATTTAGCCATTGGAATGGCTAGTAGTGGTTTGTTTTGGTACTTATAAAGTATTATTTCATGATAAATACATATATGTTAAGTATGGATGATCAAGTGATGTTTAATGTTTAGGTTAAACTAAGGTAAGATTATAAACATATTTGTATGCAATGATATAACATATTAAATGTTAGAATTTGCTTGAATTCAATATTTGGATTGGTTGGTATTTGAATGTAAGTTTTGATGTAGGTTTATGGCAAAATTTTGGGTGAGAAGTGAAGCTAGAAATGACTTTATTTTTTCTACACGGGTAAACACACGGGCATGTGTCTTGACCGTGTGTGACACACGGCCTGGTACATGGGCGTGTGATTAGGTCATGTGTCCCTTGCATTTTAAATTCGAGAAATAAAATGCTTAGAATTGAGCACACGGGTAGAGACACGGGCGCATGTCTTGGCCGTGTGAAACCTGCACTTAATCTTGGAAAATTAAATTATCCACACGGCCTAGCACACGGGTGTGGCTGGTAGGGTAGCACAAGTCAGAAAGTTACACGATATTGGACACGGCTAACAGCACGGGCATGTCCCTTGACCACGCGGGCGTTTGTGCCCTGCTTCTTGGAAATTTTTTAAAATTTTGTGAAAAAATTTTTAAGTTCTCGATTTAGTCCTGACTCGATGCTAATCCTCATATCGGGCCTCGAGGGTCCATTTAAAGGACGTTATGAATAATCTCAGAAAATAAATAATAATTAAGGTGAATTATTTGTAAACATTCTAAAAGCTCCAGTAATGCTCCGTAACCCTGTTCTAGTGACGGATACGGGTTACGGGTGTTACATTTATCAGTATCAGAGCTACAGTTTAGCCGATTCTCAGATTGAACGTAGCAGGTATGGGTTTAGGTATACATGCCATTATATAATTTGTGATAGTGTGATATCTCCTAACCATTGTAAATGTGTTTTTCATACAGTAATGTCATCCAACCAAGCTAGAGTTGAATCTGAGGAAGCTGAAAGCAATGCTTCAGCTTCAGTTCAAAGAGCTGCAAATAGTAATGAAAGGCCTGTATCTGAGGGCCAAAGTGAGGAAGAAAAACAAGCCTTTTTTCAAATGATGAATGAATGGTTCACTCAGTATATAAGAACAAATCATGTTGTACAACAACCTCCCCCACCTACTCCTCAATCGGTTCTTGAAATACCACAGGGTGCTGAACCCGCTAGAACTGGAAAGCCTCTAGTAGATAAAATCCAAAAATTTATGGTAGAGGAATTTAGAGCTACCGCAGACGATGATCAGGAAAGGGCGGAGTTTTGGTTGGAAAATACCTTTTGGGTTTTAGACGAATTATCTTGTACACCCGTTGAATGTTTGAAATGCGCAGTATCCTTATTGAAAGACATAGCTTTTCATTGGTGGAATACCATAACTTCTGTGGTACTAAGAGAAAATATTACATGGGATTTCTTCCAAAATGAATTCAGAAAGAAGTATGTTAGTCAAAGATTTCTTGATAAAAAAAGAAAGAATTTTTAGAGCTCAAACAAGGAAATATGATTGTGTCTGAATATGAACGAGAATTTGTTCGATTGAGCAAATATGCCAGAGAATGGGTTCCAACCGAAGCTGATATGTGTAAACGCTTTGAGGAGGGTTTAAATGAAGACATTAAGTTATTGATCGGAATTCTTGAATTGAGAGAATTTGTGGTACTGGTCGATCAAGCACACAAAGCTGAAGAATTGAGTAAAGAGAAGAAACAAGCTGAAAAAGAAGCTCGAGTTTCTAGTAAAAGAATTATGAGTAAGTCACAATCATCAGCTTCTAAGAAATTAAAGAAGTATTATGATCATGTTACCACCTCTACGGGGCATTCTAAAAAAGAGCGAGGCTCTCAACACTCTAACCCAAGGTCTTTATCTCCATCTGTAACCAGTGTTGGTAATCCCAAATCGAAATGTAAACACTGTAATAAGTTTCATTTTGGAGAATGTCGTTTGAGAAGCGGGGCTCGTTATGGATGTGGTTCCCTTGACCATTTTCTCAGTGATTGTCTAGAAAGGGTTGATAAAGAAATTGAATAGGCTCCAAAGTCGAGTAATCCTATTTCGAGAGGCAGACCACCCCGTCACCTCGACAATATCAGTGGTAGCCAATGTACTACAAGGGATACAATAGTTAAATCTGATGCACGAGCACCGACAAGAACATATCCTATTCGTGCTAGAGAAGATGCTTCTGCACCAAACGTTATTACTGGTACATTTTATTTATTTGATAATGATATTACTGCATTGATTGATCCTGGTTTCACATATTCATACATATGAAAAAATTTAGTGTCTGTTAAAAATTTACCTGTTGAATTCACTGAATTTGTGGTTAATGTTTCAAATCCCCTAGGCCAGTATGTTATGGTAGATAAGATATGTAAAAATTGTCCATTGATGGTAAAGGGCTATTGCTTTTTGGCTGATTTAATGCTATTTCCATTTGATGAATTTGATGTGATTTTGGAAATGGACTGGTTAACTCAACATGATGCAGTGGTGAATTGTAAACAGAAATATATTGTGTTGAAATGTTAGAATGGTGAGTTACTCCATGTTGAATAAATTAGATGGGTCATCTAATGTGATTTCAGCAATATCAGCACAGAAATATGTCAGAAAGGGTTATGATGTTTATCTTGCATATGTGTTGGACACTAAAGTATCTGAGTCAAAGCTTCAGTCACTGCCAATTGTATGTGAATTGCCTGCTATATTTCCGGAAGAATTTCCTAGTTTACCACCAGTTAGAGTAGTGGAATTCTCTATAGATCTTGTCCTGAGAACAATACCTATATCCATAGCACCTTACAGAATGGCTCTTACTGAATTAAAGGAGTTGAAAGCACAGTTGCAAGAGTTGATTGACAGAGGCTTTGCTCGACCTAGTTTCTTACCTTGGGGTGCATCGGTTCTATTTGTAAAGAAGAAAGATGGATCAATGAGGCTGTGCATTGATTACAGACAGCTTAACAAAGTTACAATAAAGAACAAATGTCCATTGCCTCGAATTAATGATTTGTTTGATTAGTTAAAAGGTGCCATTGTATTTTCAAAGATTGATCTCCGTTCTTGTTACTATCAGTTACAGGTAAAAGATTCAGTGGTGCCAAAGATAGATTTTAGAACTAGGTATGGACACTATGAGTTTCTAGTGATGTCATTCGATTTCACAAATGCACCTGCAGTATTTATGGATCTGATGAATAGAATTTCCAGACCTTATTTAGACAGGTTTGTAGTGGTATTCATTGATGATATTTTGGTTTATTCTCGAGATGAAGATGAACATGCTGAACATTTGAGAATTGTGTTGCAAACATTACATGAAAAATAGTTGTATGCTAAATTCAGCAAATGTGAATTTTGGCTACATGAAGTTGGTTTTCTTGGACACGTTGTATATGCAGAGGGCATCCGAATAGATCCAAGTAAAATTTCAACTATTGTCAATTGGAATCCACCAAAGAATGTGTCTGAAGTCAGAAGTTTTCTAGGACTTGTTGGATATTATCGGAGGTTTGTAAAAGGTTTTTCAATGATAGCTTCTCCAATGACTCGATTATTGTAGAAAGATGTAAAGTTTGAGTGGACTGATAAAGGCCAGCAGAGTTTTGACAGATTGAAAGCTTTATTGACAAAAGTACCTATGTTAATTTAGCCCAAATCTGGTAAGGAATTTATAATTTACAGTGATGCATTGTTAAATGGTTTAGGCTATGTTTTGATGCAAGAAGGTAAAGTAATAGCTTATGCTTTAAGATAGCTAAAACCACATGAAAGAAATTACCTGATACATGATCTTGAATTGGTAGCCATAGTGTTTGCTTTGAAAATATGGCGACATTATTTGTTTGGTGAAAAATATCATATATTCACTGATCACAAAAGTTTGAAATATTTGATGTCACAAAAATATTTGAATTTGAGACAACGTAGGTGGCTTGAGTTATTGAAAGATTATGATCTGGTTATTGACTACCATCTAGGAAAAGCCAATGTGGTTGCTGATGCTCTGAGTTGAAAATCTATGTTTGCTTTACGAGTACTGAATACCCGATTATCGTTGTTTGATGATAGTTCAATCATAGCTGAGTTAAAATTTGGACCAAAATTTTTGCAGCAAATTTCTGAAGCTCAGAAACATGATGGTAAGTTACAAGCAAAGCAAATGCAGTGTGAATCGACTTCTAATTCAGAATTTCAGATCGAGATTGATGATTGTCTGTTACTTAGAGGTAGATTATATGTACCAAAGAATTCAGAATTGATACAAAAGTTTTTGAATAAAGCTCGTAATGGTAACATGTCTATTCATCCTAGTAGTAATAAAATGTATAATAATATGAAGAAGATGTACTGATGGCTAGGAATGAAACGGGATATTTCTGAGTTTGTATCTAAATGTTTAATATGTTAGCAAGTAAAAGCTGAACATCAGTTACCTTCAGGATTACTACATCCAGTTACAATACCAGAATGGAAATGGGAAAGAATTACCATGGACTTTGTATCGGGATTACACTTGTCTCCAAAGAAGAAAGATGCCATTTGGGTAATTGTCGATCGACTGACAAATTTTGCACACTTTATTCCGGTACGTATAATATTTTCTTTGGGTAGATTGGCTAAATTATATGTCTTTGAAATTGTTAGATTGCATGGAGTACCTATCTCCATTATTTCAGACAGAGATCCTCGATTTACATCCCGATTCTGGAGCAAATTACAAGAAGCTCTAGGTACACAGTTACATTTCAGTACTGCATTCCATTCTCAAACAGATGGTCAGTTTGATGTATAATACAGATTTTGGAAGATAAGCTTCGACGTTGTGTACTTGAATTTGAAGGTAATTGGGAAAAGTATTTGCCTTTGGTTGAATTTGCTTATAATAACAGTTATCAATCCAGTATCAAAATGGCACTGTATGAAGCTTTGTATGGCCGCAAATATAGAACTCCATTGTATTGCACAAAACTCAGTGAGAAAAAGTTACATGTAGTTGACTTAATTCGTGAAACTGAAGAAAAAGTGAAAGTAATTCGGGACAGTTTGAAAGCAGCCTCTGATCGTCAAAAGTCCTATACTGATCTTAAATGGAAAGAAATAGAATTTCAAGTTAGTGACAAGGTATTCTTGAAAGTGTCACCTTGGAAGAAAGGTTTTCGATTTGGCAATAAACGGAAATTAAGTCCACGGTTCATTGGGCCTTATGAAATCACAGGAAGAATTGGACCTGTCGCGTATCGGTTAGATTTACCGCTAGAACTTGATCGGATTTATAATATTTTTCATGTGTCCATGCTACGACGGTATCGATCAAATCCTTCACATGTTATTTCTCCAACAAAGATAGAGATTTAGTATGATATGACATATAGTGAAGAGCCGATTAAAATTTTAGCTTGTGAAACAAAAGAGTTAAGAAATAAAAAGGTAGCTTTGGTAAAAGTTCTTTGGCAACGACATGGTATCGAAGAGGCTACCTGGGAACTGGAGGATGCCATGAGAAAGCAATATCCAAACCTCTTTACTGGTAAGATTTTCGAGGACGAAAATCCTTAAGATGGAAGAGTTGTAACAACCCATTTTCAGTAAACTCGGAACAGTGGTTTCTGGACCACAAATCCAAACTGAAAAGAAAAATTATTTTAATATTTTTGCATGATTTTCATTTAGGAAGGAATATCGTGTGAAAATTCTGATAATAAAATTTTATAGATTTCGTGCTTAATCACGGGAAGGACCAAATCGTATAAAATGTAAAAGTTGAATTCTAGTAGCTAGAAGGATTAAATAGCTATGGAATTCAAAATTTGAGGTTTTTATATTTTAATTAGACCATTAATCAAAATTTAGTAGATCTTTTTGATGATTCATCCATAAAAAAAATTAGAAAATAACAAGGACTAAATTGAAAAGTGATAAAATTAAAGATGATAAGTAAATTAAATAGAAATATCATCTTATTTTATATCATCTTCTTCCCCAAAATTTGCATGGAAACCCTATGAGAGAGAGAGAAAACTAATCAAGCCTAATTGGGTAAGTTTTCTTGTCTCGGTTTTAGTAATTTTTATATTTTTGAAACTGGGATAGTCTAATCTATCTATTTGAGGGATTAATTTGAAATGTTATCAAAGTATAGAAATCATGTCATGGATGAATATGCTAAAAATTTAAAAATTTATGGTGGAAAATGAAAGGTTGTTGATAGATAAACATCTTTTACAAAGTGATTTTTCTTGAAAACATGATTTAGGGACTAATTTGTAAAGTTGTGAAAATTTAAGAAAATTCTGAATTTTATAGAATACATGTGCTGTAAATTTTATATTGAAATTTTGGTTAGGCTTGGAATAAGGAGTAAATTGCATGGATTTCATTTTTCGAGCCTAGGGACTAAATTGGAATTTATGGAAAGTTTAGGGGCAAAATGGTAATTTTTCCTAGGATGTAAATTGAGTCTAGTTGAATATGAAATGTGATAAATTGATAATTAAATTCATTTATATATATCTAGACAACACAAGTTCGAGGCTAGATTGTGGAAAAGAGGAATTTTCGAATTAGTATAATTATATACGCGGAGAAGTGTCGTAGTAAGTTCGTGTAACTTAATTGAACATGTAAATATGTTGAATTGAATGTTGTATTATATAGAATGTGATTTATATTTATGTGAATTAATTGGATGTTATAATATAAGAATTTAATACATGTTTGGTATTGTTTGAAAAGAGTTAAGTTCCGTTTGAATATTGGATTTCGATGGACAAATGTGATTTCCCTTATTGAATGAGGTCCTGCATTTGTTACTAACGGGATTTAGCTCGAACGAGTTTAACACCCCTTACCCGTGTCTGATGTCGGGACCAGATACGAGGCATTACCATGCTTAACCCTACTTGAACATGTAATAACAGGCTATAAAATTTCATTTAAAACCATCTTTTGCTCATTCTCGGCCTACGAGGCCCTAAACATACCTCCGAGATGTTTTGGGATTTAACCGGGAACTTTACGAACTTGGAAAAATTTTCATCAAAACAGGGGCCACACGCCCGTATTGATCTAGGAACATGCCCTTGTGCCCCTAAGACATGCCCTTGTCTTCCACCCGTGGTCGACACTGACTTAATTCACAAGGTCGGACATACACCCGTGTAACTCACAGGGCCTCGACACGCCCGTGTCTTAGCCCGTGTGCCAAAACCTTGGCATTTTGTTTATGACGTCATCACTTTCCTATGGCCACATGGCCAAGGCACACACCCATGTCCTTAGACCGTGTGTCGAATTAAATTCCACATTTAATGTGCAGACTTCACACGGCCTAGGCACACGTCCATGTCCTAGGCCGTGCCTCCCACACGGTTGAGACACACGGTCGTGTCTTTACCCATGTGTTTACTATAAGGCATACTAACTTGCAATTCTAGCATGCAAGGGGACACACGGTCGATCAACACGCCCATAGGGCTGACCGTGTGTCACACACTGCCCAGACACACGCCCGTGTGTCTACCTGTGTGGACAATTATATGGCTATCTACCAAGCCATTTGCCACCCTAGTAAGAGATAATACTCATACCAAAACATTTCAATATATAAGATGACCAGATGGTATCTCTAAGAACTCAATATAATCAAGACATACACAATGGCATACACTTCATGAAATTTATCTTCATTAGGCACAAGAATTTGTAAAGTATTGGCCTACTTATAAGACCGATTACAAAATGAATTCTATAACATACATAGCCAACACTTTGGCTAATAAATACGACCTAACAAAATACCCAAGTCCTGTACATGCCATTCTCAAAATAGGTCTAAATTGTTATACCAAAGTGATGCCGATAGTGTGATTTCTAAACTCCAACGTTCCACGCTCCTCGAGTTTTCCTGGCAATACTACAAGGAAATAGGGCAATGAAAAGGGGTAAGAATAAAGCTTAGTAAGTTTGCATGGAAATAAATAGCAACAATAAGCTCATGATAAAATCCATTCATGGCATTAATTGAACATACACAAATTATTAGGCTTCTAGCCAACTTACTCATACTTGCCCTTATATAACACATACCGTGTCACATATCGTAATGTTCCTTCGTGAATTACTCACGAGTACCTGTATTCACTCATTCAGATGACTTTAGCACTAGTTATCGTTTCTACTTCCAAACTCATCTACTTATCCCATTAATCACTAGGGATACTTAACGACGCATAATATCGTTATTAATATAAATACGAGCCCAATGCCACATCCCAGAGGTAGTCTTACATGGAGTAACCTCTAAATGTCGATGCCATATCCCGGATATGGTCTTATACGGAATTTCACATCAAGTATCAATGCCACATCTCAGATATGGTCTTATAATATTCTCATATTCAATACCGAAGCCATATCCCAAATATGGTCTTACACAGAAATCTCAATTCGATGCCGATGCCATGCCCCGGACATGGTGTTATACAGGACCTTATCCATTTTCTATCTCGATGATAGCATTTTCATATTCATTGCAGTCCGCTTGGACTTCAACATTTCAACTTGGTAGAGCTTTATATATATCAATATAATACAAAGCATTCTCAAATATGCTAACATAAATGTTGCATTAATCACATACAAACTTACCTCTATCTCAAAATGAGCTAGCTCAGCGGTCTAGTCCGAGACTTTGTTCTTTCCTCGATTGAGGTGGATTCTTGTTTCTTCTTGCTCTATAATAGCAATTTAGCTCATTTTAATCATCACATTAATAAAAGCATTTAATAATCGTGCTTTGGCAAATTTACTATTTCACCCCTAGACTTTGGCAAATTGACCATTTTGCCCCTAGGCTCGGAAATAAATTCTAATCATATTTCTACATTTAACAAGCCTAGGTGAACATTTAATACTCTTATGGCTATCATCAAAAATCAACATTTCACATATTTACTAAAATTTTATAACATTTTCATCAAGGTCCTTTTTGGTGTTTTCATGACAACACCTTTCACAAAAGTTGTTCATCTAACAATCAAGACTCATTTTCTTCCATAAGAATGCAGCAAACAACTTAAAAGCTCACATGGAAAATCCCTAAACTTTTCACCATAATGCAAAATAGTCCCCCTTTAGAAAGCTTAAGCTTTAGGGGTCTTAAAAGTACAACTATCTTCAAGAAAAACCACTAAAATCACTTACTTGTAGGGAGAAGAGTTTACTAAAATTTTGAGCTTTCAAAACCTCTATTTTGCTGCTAAATTTTAGTGGAGAAGGATGAGTAAAAAGGTGGATATCATCTTTTCTTTATTATAATACTAAACTATCAATTTTAGTCACCAAACTCACCAACTTTGACCAACTTGGTCAATCCTTGTCCCCTATGGCTGGCCACTACTATATTGGGGGGTCTAATTGCCTTTTAAGGACCTCCAATCATCAATCTATGGCTATTTGGCACCTTTAGCTTAGAAAATGGAACTATCGCACTTTATGCGATTTAGTCATTTTTCGCGATTAAGTAAGAAATTGCTAAAATTGAGGCACCAAAAAATTTTCATGCACTAATGTAATCATGCTTTGACTCATAAAATATCATGAAAATAATTTTCTCTAACCTCAGATTAGTGATCCTGAGATCACTGTTCCGACTAGCCCCTAAATCGGGCTGTTACAATGAGTAATCCTATTGACCTCAATACAGAAAGGATTTAGCCTAGAATGTATCCTGATATAAGTCCTCTTAAGCATATGTTATAGATATGATTTAGCCCGGACAGGTAATCCTGATTAAGCTCTTATGAGTAGATGTTGGTAGCTGGATTTAGCTTGGACAAGTAATCATGTTATATGATATGTGGCTCGAAAGTGCGCTTTTTGATTAAGTGCCCTAATGGGTACTCCTGAATATGAATTGACGAGTTATTGAATTATACACCTTGAGTGTACTATCTGAATATCCATTAGAATTTCAATGATTTAAATGATAAAATACTTGACATGATATGAGAATTATGAGATGAAATGAATAATGTCTTGAAAGAATATAGCATGATGAGCTCATCCATGTTTCTTTTTTGTACAAGTAAATTATATGACTAACTTGTTTGATTGAGTGTATGTGTTTAGGCAATTTGCCAAGTTGATGGAAAAACATGTTATTGTATGCTTAATTCTAATAAATGATCTTGGTAAGTTTAATTCCTGTTATACTAACTTAATAAGTATATAATGCTTATTAGGTTTTATTTTCTCTGTTTTATAGTGCTCGGAAGATCGCTAAGTTTGGAGATTGGTTGGAGCATCATCACACTATCCACAAGCTTATTTTGGTATAAATAGTAAACATATTTTGGTATAATGACATGTATAGGTTAACTTGACCATAGATGGCTTGAATATATGTTATTTGTAATTTAGCCATTAGAATGGCTAGTAATGGTTTGTTTTGGTACTTATAAAGTATAATGTCATGATAAATACATATATGTTAAGTATGGATGATCAAGTGATGTTTAATGTTTAGGCTAAACTAAGGTAAGATTATAAACATATATGTATGCAATGATATAACATATTAAATGTTATAATTTGCTTGAAGTCAATACTTGGATGGGTTGGTATTTGAATATAAGTTTTGATGTAGGTTTATAGCAAAATTTTGGGTGAGAAATGAAACTAGAAATGACTTTATTTTGTCCACACGGGCGAGTGTCTTGACCGTGTGTGACACACGGCCTGGTACATGGGCTTGTGATTAGGCCGTGTGTCCCATACATCTTAAATTCGAGAAAAAGAATGCTCAGAATTGAGCACATGGGCAGAGACACGTGCGTGTGTCTCAGCCGTGTGTACTACACGGCCCAGAACACGGGCGTGTGTCTTGGCTGTGTGAAACCTGCACTTAATCTTGGAAAATTAAATTAACCACATGGCCTATGTAACAGCCCGATTTAGACCCTGGTCAAAATAGTGGTTTCGAGACCACAAATCTGAGGCCAGAATAATATTTTAATGTTATTTTTGGTGTTGACTATATGTGATATAGCATGTGTGAAAATTCTGTGTGGTAATTTTATCGATTGTGTGCCGAATTAAGAGAAATGACTTAATCGCGTAAAGTGTAAAATGTTGTGTGTTGATTGTTAAAGTGTCTAATTGTTCTTGGCTTTTAAATGAGGAGGCCTTTTGAAGCAATTGACCCATTATTTAGTAGTGGAGTGGTTGATGGACAAATATGCCCATAGTTTAAACGATTTTCATAAACATTTCATTAAGGGCAAAATTGGTATTTGATTATTAATGTTATAATAAACAGAATAAAGCCAAAATGCTCATATTATTCATGTATCTTCCACTGAAATAAGAAAAGAAGAGGAGGGTTTGAGACTTTGTGATTTTCGGCTAGGGATTTACTTGATTAATGTATGTTTTGACTTTGGTTTTTCATGATTTTTATGTTTTTGAGATTGTTGCTTAGTCTACTATCAAGCTCATGTTGTAATTTAAAGAATTGATGATGTTTATGAGATGTGCCATTGAAGAACATGTAAGCTTTTTGATATTAGTTGGTGAAATATGAAAGCTTGGTGTTGGGTTAACATAGTTTGTATTTGAATTTTTGGTGAAATTGAGTATTTTGGGCTAAATTGTGAAAAGTGTACATTGAGGGATTAAAATGTGAAATAGATGAGATGTGTGGACTTGTATGAATATAGAGAGAATTCGGCTAGACATGGGTGAAATGGAATTATGTGTATTTCGTGAGTTTGTGAATTTGGGACTAAAGTGTCAAAATGTGAAAATATGAGGGCTATTATGTAAAATGCTCTAAATATGTGTGTTTGGACTAAAATGAATGATTTGGTGATTGAATGGATTGAATTTGAATGTGTATAGACCAAGAGAGAAGAGGTTCGAATCGAGATCGAGGCAATGATAAAGTGCTCGATTAATTGACTGTTTCGATATTTCGACGTCCGAGGTAAGTTCGGATATGGTACAAGTTGTTAATTTATGTTCTATGTGATGTGAATTGAATGATTATATATATAATTATGAGATTAGAAATGCTATGTACTGAATTGAATTAGAGGGCACTAACTATGCGAAATTAGAAATGGGATAGAGATGATTAGCACTGTGTGTGCGAGATTATAGAAGCTTCGGCTTATGGAATTGGCATTGTGTGTGTGATACTGATATAAGCTTGATTTAATGTATTGGCACTAAGTGTGCGAATAAAGCAAAAGAATAGCAAAGGTTGATCGAAATGTAAAGTCGAATGGTGAATAGCATTTTTGGTGACTAACTATGTGTTGGCAAAGGTATGTATGATACCTATGTGGTTGATGAAATTTAAAGTAGATGAATGGGATGCTATGTGAGTATTGGATATGGTTGAATTTGTGTGACATTGATAAATTATCTATGTGATGGTTTAATGAGTACAATGATTTGATTCAATGAATTAATTGTATTGTATTTCGAACTTACTAAGCTTTGGAAAGCTTACTGTGTGATTTGTTTCTCTGCTTTGCAGTTTTAGTAAAGCTAGCTCGGATCCGGGGATTGTCAGCATTCTCTATCACACTACAGGCAATCTATTTGGTACTTCAGGAAAGATGTATATAGTTGAAATATGGCATGTATAGGCTAGTTGTTTTGAAACATATTTGAGATGTGTAAATAGCCATGTGATGTGGCTAGATATATGTTGGCTATAAGCATGAGTGGATTTGGTATATGATGCATATTATGGTTTGGCTTGTTGGTAATGAAAATGTCTTATGAATGATAAGCTTAGTCATGGATTGTTGCTAATATGATTTAGTGATATTATGGATGAATCATGCTTGGTAATGCATGTGTTTTAGTTGTGAAATTTGGTTTATAAGTTGGCATGATTAGAAATGAGATTTGATAGGATGGTATGTGAAATGGCCTATTTTGCATACATGGCCAAGAGACACGGGCGTGTGTCTCTTCCATATGGTTTAAGGATCACTTTTAGACCTGTCACGGCCGAGGCCCAATGGCGTGCCTGGTGGCTGTGTGAATAAGTCAGTGGCTAGCCTAATTGCACACGGCCATGGCACACAGGCATGTCTAGTGACCGTGGGGATAAGTCAGTATGTATGCTCTATTTTGACATGGCTTGGACACATGGATGTGTCTGGTAGCCGTGTGAGACACACGGCCTGATTGCACGGGCGTGTGACCTCAACAGTGTTGAAGAATATTTGAAATTCTAAAAATTTTCGTAAGTGTTTGATGTAATCCCGACTTCTTTCTAACATGTGTTTAAGGTTTCATAGACCTAAATAAGGGACTATATGCTCGTATTTGAGTATGTGTGATTAATGATTGACTTTGTGTCGTGAAGTGAATGTAAATTGTTACGATAATTAGGTGATGCCTCTTAACCCTAGACCGACGACGATTACGAGTTAGGGGTGTTACACTTTATTGGTATCAGAGCTGCAATTTAGTCGATTCTCAGACTAACGTAGCGCGTGTGAGTCTACCTATACATGCCATATGTAACACCCCTTACCCGAAGCCCTTACCGGAATCGAGTACGTGGCATTACTAGACTTGACTATTAACTTAAGGTGTAAAATTTTAAAGCTGTCCAACTGTGTCATGCTGACTAAATCGACCATAACTCGAGTTATAAAATTCGAAATTTAGATCTGTAAATTTTTCTTGAAACTAGACTCATATAAAATTTCACCATAATTTTTCCAGAATTTTTCATGTGGTCAATTAGTACAGTTTATTCATCAAAGTTACCCTTATTACACTGTCTAACAATTCTGACCTGTCTCTACAAAAATACAGTTATCTCATTGCACAATTTTCATATACTGTTCTAGTTTATACCAATGAAAAATAGACTCAATAAGGGTTTTACACATATAACCCATTCTTCCTAATTATTTTTGTACAATTTTTGACAATTTTTCCAAAACAGAACAGTGACTCACGAATGCATTCAGAGCAGGTCTCACTAAAACTTAATTATCTCATAATATAAAAATCTTTTGCCTACTCTGTTTCTTCCATGTAAAAATAGACACAATAAGGATTAATTCTATACTTCATTCACCATCTAATTCAACTTATCCTATTTTTGGTGATTTTTCTAACTCACATCACTGCTGTAACTAGAGACTGTTTCTATACTAAATATGCTTATTAGTTTATAACCGGATATACTCACATGCAATTCATACTCTCCATGCATTTTTAATCACTTACGAAGATAGCTTGTACTTAAAACATTCACATGATATTCTAACATCATCGATTTAAAGGAGTATCACTATTACCCACATTTATGACAAAACCCCAAAACATACATAACCAAATATTTAGCCATATTCGCATGGTCATTATATACAAGGTCAAACATCGTATGTTTGTAAAACTTCATCTAGCCTATACATGCCTTCTAAATCGCAACCAAAAATTCAAAATACCAAAGGAAGGCGATAGTGTGGATGACTTCTTGAAGATCCTTCACGAGCCCGCAGCGTGACCAAAATCTATAAAACAAAGAAGAACATTTCACGTAATTAAGCTTACTAGCTTAGTAAGTCCTAACTCATGATAATAAAACATTTATGCTTGAAAACCAATTGTTCCATAATATAACATCCATCAATATTAATTTCAAACACATATAACACAATTCTCACAATATTAATTTAACCTGTAATATTAAGCATACATACCTTACATGCTTACACGAAACGTAAACCCAATAAATTAACTTTAATTTATCTTGAACAAGGATTCGATTTATCTTTGGTAAAGTACATCACCGCATTAAAGCACGCTAGGCATAAAAGCCCGTAAAGTAACACCGCACAAGGCACGCTAGGCGTAGAAGCCCGATAAATAACACCGCACAAGGCCCGCTAGGCAAAAAGCCCGATAAATAACACCGGCACAAGGCACGCTGGGCATAAAGCCCAATTAATGTCACCGCACGCGAGGCCCGCTAGGCTCGAAGCCCGACAATGTCACCGCACGAGGCACTGCTAGGGCTCGAAGCCCGAATGTCGAATATTATTATATGCTTTTCACATTTCACTATCATATATCGAATCATAAACATTTATTCCCATTGCAATAAATAAATTTGAAATCAATCTAATCCATCATTATCACATTCGCCAACTCATGGTTTTACACCAAGCTTATACAAATTTTATCATTCACTAGATATGTAAATGATCTTTAAATAATAAGTAGCTCAAGAACTTACTCATTCACCTTGCATTAGCCAAAATAATTTCCATCATATACTCAACATAAATCATCAACCAATATGTAGATATACATTCGGCCATGATGCAATTGGATATTAACATTCATCAATTTTTAATAGTCAAGATAACCATAATTTATTCTTTGACATAATTTAACTAAAGGACTTACCTCGGTTGTCGATAGTCCATGCGAATCGGCTATTCGAGAACCTTCGCTTTTTCCCCTGTCTAATTCGGTCTTTCTTTGCTCTTGATCTAAAACACATTAGAATTTAGTTCATTTAATCTCATTTCATCTCAATTTAGTCCCAAAACACCCAAATGGGCAATTTACCATTTTGCCCCTAATGTTTCCCATTTTTACAATTTAGTCCTATTTGCACAAAACACAAAATATGCAAAATTTTCCAACATCCTAGTTTGGCGAATCTTCATTATAGTCATAGGTGTCCATGCATTTCATTTATTTGACATTTTAATCCTTCACAACTTTATTCTTTTCAATTTAGCCCTATATACTCAAAATTATCAAAATTCCAATACAAAACTTGTAAATCTTTAACATACATTCAATTTAAAACCATCAAACATCAAAACTATCCAAGCATGTTAATGGTCGAATCTTAATTACATAGTATTTTCAAAAATTTAAACATGGGTTGTATAGGATTTAAAGCAAGCATTCCAAATATGCAAAAATTTTCAAAAACTAAATAAAACACATACCCTTAATTAAGCCCCAAAGTGCCGAAATTTTCAAGCTCCTACAATGGAGTTCTTCATCCAAGTTTCGCCAAGAAGATGAGTAAGGTAAGGTTCTCTTTCATCCCACTTGTTTTTATTATTTAATGATAAAACAAACACATTTTTATTAACATTATTTTAACACCTTAACATAACTATCTAATAAGCTAATTTAACAATAATTTGGACTTATAAAGGCCCATTGCCGTCCCTTACTATGGTGAATGGGCTAATTGCCCTTTGGTACACCCACTTAAAAAGCCAAAATCAATTTAGTACTCTTCACTTAAGCATGCAACTTTTTCGCTTTTCTCGATTAAATCCTTTTTATCAAATTGAGCACTTAAACGACTAAATTTTTCTACTAAATTTTCACACTCACTAAATCACATATAACAAACACAAAATATAATATTAAAAATATCTCTCGTGCTCTCTGGATTCGTGGTCCCAAACCATCGTTCCGATTTGGGTCAAAATTGATCTCATTACAACTCTCCTCTTAAGGATTTTCGTCCCCAAAATCTTA
Organism: Gossypium bickii; assembly: GCA_025503065.1. Lineage (NCBI taxonomy): Eukaryota > Viridiplantae > Streptophyta > Magnoliopsida > Malvales > Malvaceae > Gossypium > Gossypium bickii. The sequence goes on along the minus strand of CP106714.1, from coordinate 96,184,130 downwards.
CCAGTTAAATAAGTTCGGATATTGTTGCCTCATCGACTCTTCAGTCTCCCACGTAGCCTCTTCAACTCGTGACGATTCCATAAAACTTTTACTAATGGAATTCTTTTATTCCTCAACTCTTTTATCTCCGGGCTAAGATACGGATCGGTTCTCATCATATGTCAAATCGATTTAATTTCAATCTCTGTCGGTGAAATCACATGGGACGGATCCGATCTATATTTGCATAAGCATCGAAACATGAAATACATTGTGTATCTTTTCTAACTCGGAGGGCAATCTTAATCGATAAGCAACCGGTCCAATACGTTCAATGACTTCGTGCGGTCCGATAAATCTCGGACTCAACTTGCCTTTCTCGACCAATCGAATATTTTCTTCCACGGGAAACTTTCAAGAACACCCGATCTCCGACACAAAATTCAATGTCCTTGCGTTTTAAGTCGGCATAGGACTTTGACGATCCGGTAGCTTTCAAATTACTTCTAATCACAACCACTTTCTGCTCGGTTTCTTTAATCCAATCAACCCCGTGTATCTTATTCTCACCGAGCTCACTCCAATACAACGGTGTGCGACACTTTCGACCATATAAGGCTTCATAAGGCGCCATTTTTATGCTAGATTGAAAACTATTATTGTAAGCAAATTCGATCAAAGGTAGGTATCGTTCCCATGTACCTTCAAACTCGAGAACGCAACACCTCAACATGTCCTCAAGTATCAAAATAGTTCGCCAGATCGACCGCCTGCTTTGCGGATGGAAAGTCGTACTAAAATGAAGTTTAGTACCTAAAGCATCTTGCAATTTCTTCCGAACCGTGATGTAAATCTTGGGTCCCTATCTCGAGACAATGGAACTCGGTACACCGTGCAATCTTACAATCTGCGACACATACAATTCGCAAGTTTGTCAAGTGAATAGTCGGTGCGCATCGCAGGTACAAAATGAGCCGATTTAGTCGATCTATCAACGATAACCCACACAAAGATCTTTCTTACTAGGTGTCATAGGGAGTCCAGATACAAAATCCATGGAAATTCTATCCCATTTCCATTCGGGTATCGTGATTGGTAAAGTAAACCGGATGGTACTTGATGCTCACTTTTATTTGTTGACAGATTAAACACTTGGAGACAAATTCGGATATATCTCATTTCATGCCGTGCCACCAATAGAATCTGTTTCAAATCATTATACATTTTTGTGCTACCCGGGTGTATCGACATTCGCCATTATGGGCCTCACTCGAAAATCATCTCAGATCAAATCTGCGTTCGAAGGAACACACAACCGACTCTTATAATTCAAACGATCATTTGCATCTATCTCGAAATCGATTCCGTAGTGTTTTCTGCCGAATCCGAATAGCAACTAACTTTTTATCAACTTTCTGCGCATCACAAATTTGCTTTGAATAAGCATCGGTCTTGCTTGTAACTCGGCTATGATTGAACCATCATCGACATAGCCACCCGTGCGCTTAATGCACGAAAGAGCAAATAATGATTTTCGATTTAACGATCCGCAACAACATTAGCTTTCCCGGATGGTAGTCAATCACTAATTCATAGTCTTTCAAAGAATTCTAACCATCGGCGTTGTCTCAAATTTAGATCTTTCTCGAGTCATTAAATATTTTAGACTTTTATGATCCGAATAAACATGACATTTTTCACCGAATAAATAGTGACGCCAAATTTTCAATGCGAATACAATGGCCGCTAATTCCAGATCGTGAGTTGGATAATTCTTTTCATGTGGCTTCAATTGTCTTGAAGCGTAGGCTATCACCTTGCCTTCTTGCATTAAAACACAACCCAACCCATTCAAGGAAGCATCACTAAAAATAGTAAATTCTTTACCCGATTCAGCCGAGTTAACACCGGAGCCTCGGTCAAAAGGGCTTTCAAGCTGTTCGAAACTTTTCGACACCTTTCTCGACCACTCAAATTTGACATCTTTCGTAGTAGTCTCGTCAAAGGTGTAGCTATTACGGAAAAACCTTTTACAAATCGTCTATAATATCCCGCAAGGCCCGTAAAACTTCTGATCTCTAAAACATTCTTTGGTGGTTTCCAATCAAGTATTGCTGCTATTTTATTTGGATCCACCCAATACCGACACCGAAATCACATGACCCAAGAAGTCGACTTCATTCATCCGAAATTCACACTTATCGAATTTTGCATATAACCGTTGGTTTCTCAAAGTTTGTAGTACTACTCTCAAATGCTCAACGTGCTCGCTTCATTTTTGGAGTAGATCAATATATCATCAATAAATACTACTACAAACCGATCCAAAACTCGTCGGAAGACTCGGTTCATTAGATCCATAAAAGCAAAGAGTGCATTTGTGAGTCCAAATGGCATAACTAAAAACTCATAATGCCCGTACCTCGTTCGAATGCGATCTTTGGCACATCCGAATCTCTCGACTACATGGCGATAATAGCCCGATCTCAAATCTATCTTCGAAAACATCAAGCCCCCTTCACCATCAAATAAATCATCAATCTGAGGTAACGGTACTTATTCTTTATAGTCACCTTATTTAGTTGCTTGTGTCGATACACATTCTCATAGTCCCATCCTTCTTTTCACAAATAAAACTAGTGCACCCCAAGGAGAGAAACTTCGGTCGTGCGAAGCCCTTATATCTCACAACTCTTGCAATCGCGCTTTCAATTCTTTTAATTCAAGAGGGCGCCATTCGGTGCGGAGCTATCGAAATCGGGGTGCCTCGTACCAACTCAATGCCGAACTCAATCTCTTGCACTTTGGGGGTAAGCCCTGTAGTTCTTCAGAAACACATCGAGTATTCACATACAACCGATACCGATTCAATTTGTTTCTGGACATTTTATTATCCAAAGACATAGGCCAAATAAGCTTCACACCCTTTTCTCACATACTTTTGGGCTAACATTGAAGATATTGCTTGTAGGCAACCCATTTATGTCGCAGATTTAATTTCGATGGTCTCACCGCTTCGACATCTCAAATCGATAAGCTTTCTTTTACAATCCACTACCGCCTCATGTGAAGTTAACCACCCATACCCAAGATTATATCAAATTCACAAAGGGCAACAACATTAAATTAGTCTGGAAGCAATAATCCCCAATCATCAACGGGCAATCTCTACACATTTTATTAACAAGCACACATCTACCCAAAGGGTTGGACACTCGAATCACAAACTCGGTAGACTCAACTAGCGAGTCTTTCCGAATTTCAAAGTTTCACACACATATGAATGAGTCGAACCAGATCAATTAATGCAATCACAAAGAGTATCATAAAGAGTGAAAGTACCGGTAATGACGTCGGGGAGGAAGCATCCTCTCTAGCTCGTGGCAAAGATATGCTCTAGCCGAGCTCTAGCCTCGGATCGATCGTAGTATTCTTCGTTCCTCTTCTCGACTACCACCTACATTGCCCGAATGTGCGGGTGGTCTACCTCGCATTGACACATTGCTCGGCTTAGTGCTCTGATCGCATTCCGCTTCGCTTAACCGGACACTCTCTAATAAAATGATCCGATGATCCACATTTATAGCAAGACCGGTCGTGAAATCTACAACTCCCCGAGTGCCATTTCCCACAAAGGCTTGCACTCGACTCTATTTTGTGAAACATTACCAACATCAAGTATCGAGGTAGCTCGGGAGCTCATAGGAGGTCGATCCCGCCTAGGTGGATCTCAGATTAGCTTTACATCGTGCCTGTAGTCGTCTCTAGGCTTCTTGGTCGTGGAATGAAAGACTTTACCCAAGATCTTTTACGAATGTCTCTAGCTTCATCTCGACTTTCTTTTCTCTTTCCCCGAGTTCTTCACTTTGCAAGCTCTTTCAACTAAAGTCACAAACTCTTGAATTTCAAGAATACCAACAAACATCTTTATATCTTCATTCAGGCCATCTTCGAATCTTTTACACATAATAGCTTCGGAAGAAACACATTCTCTAGCATATCTGCTTGAGTCCGACAAATTTTCGTTCATATTCAATCACGGTCATTCGTCCCTTGTTTATTTCGAATTCTTTTCGCTTTTGATCGATGAATCTTTGGCTAATATATTTCTTGCGAATTCATTCGGAAAAATTCCCATGTCACTTTTTCTTTCGAACCACTCGATACTAGTGTGTTCCACCGTGATATGCAAATGTCCTCGATAAGGATATAGCACATTTTTTAAGCATTCATCCGAGTACAAGATAGCTCATCAAGTACCAGATAGTGTTATCAAGCCACATTTCGGCTCTCTCAAAGATCATCATCATCATTGGCTTTAAATTCTTCAGCCCCAAATTTTCAGATTTTATCAATCGGGGCCTGCTAGATCTCAAATGATCTATCATCGAAGTGCTTTGAAGGAATCGGAGCTGGATTATTCGAGGTGGAGGTTGGTGTACATTCGGTTATTCGAATAAATTGGGCAAACCACTCATTCATCATCCGATAAAAGGCTTGTTTAGTCTCTCCTTCGTGGCTACCCGAACAGGTCGAGTCTATCGGCGCTAATCCGTGGGCACGGTCAGCGCGACGCTCTCCCCATCATCGCCTATGGCTCTTTCAGGATCAGTGTCCATTTACTATATAAAACAAAGTTCAGGCTGTCAGAAGTCACCACACTATCAACATATAATAAAGGCATGTATAGCTAGACTCACATGCACTACGATAGTCCTAGAATCGACTAAACCGTAAGCTCTGATACCAATCAAATGTAACACCCTTACCCAAGCCCTTACCTAATCGAGTGCGTGGCATTACTAGACTTGACTATTAACTTAAGGTGTAAAATTTTAAAGCTGTCCAACTGTGTCATGCTGACTAAATCGATCATAACTCGAGTTATAAAACTCAAAATTTAGATCCGTAAATTTTCCTTGAAACTAGACTCATATAAAATTTCACCATAATTTTTCCAGAATTTTTCATGTGGTCAATTAGTACAGTTTATTCATCAAAGTTACCCTTATTACACTGTCTAACAATTCTGACCTGTCTCTACAAAAATACAGTTATCTCATTGCACAATTTTCATATACTGTTCTAGTTTATACCAATGAAAAATAGACTCAATAAGGGTTTTACACATATAACCCATGCTTCCTAATTATTTTTTTACAATTTTTGACAATTTTTCCAAAACAGAACAGTGACTCACGAATGCATTCAGAGCAGGTCTCACTAAAACTTAATTATCTCATAATATAAAAATCTTTTGCCTACTCTGTTTATTCCATGTAAAAATAGACACAATAAGGATTAATTCTATACTTCATTCACCATCTAATGCAACTTATCCTATTTTTGGTGATTTTTCTAACTCACATCACTGCTGTAACTAAAGACTGTTTCTATACTAAATATGCTTATTAGTTTATAACCGGATATACTCACATGCAATTCATACTCTCCATGCATTTTTAATCACTTACGAAGATAGCTTGTACTTAAAACATTCACATGATATTCTAACATCATCGATTTAAAGGAGTATCACTATTACCCACATTTATGACAAAACCCCAAAACATACATAACCAAATATTTAGCCATATTCGCATGGCTGTTATATACAAGGTCAAACATCGTATGTTTGTAAAACTTCATCTAGCCTATACATGCCTTCTAAATCGCAACCAAAAATTCAAAATACCAAAGGAAGGCGATAGTGTGGATGACTTCTTGAAGATCCTTCACGAGCCCGCAACGTGACCAAAATCTATAAAACAAAGAAGAACATTTCACGTAATTAAGCTTACTAGCTTAGTAAGTCCTAACTCATGATAATAAAACATTTATGCTTGAAAACCAATTGTTCCATAATATAACATCCATCAATATTAATTTCAAACACATATAACACAATTCTCACAATATTAATTTAACCCAGGTAATATTAAGCATACATACCTTACATGCTTACCTGAAACGTAAACCCAATAAATTAACTTTAATTTATCTTGAACAAGGATTCGATTTATCTTTGGTAAAGTACATCACCGGCATTAAGCCTGCTAGGCATAAAAGCCCGTAAAGTAACACCGGCACAAGGCCTGCTAGGCGTAGAAGCCCGATAAATAACACCGGCACAAGGCCTGCTAGGCAAAAAGCCCGATAAATAACACCGGCACAAGGCCTGCTAGGCATAAAGCCCGATTAATGTCACCGGCACGAGGCCTGCTAGGCTCGAAGCCCGATTAATGTCACCGGCACGAGGCTCACTGGGCTCGGCCCCAATGTCGAATATTATTATATGCTTTTCACATTTCACTATCATATATCGAATCATAAACATTTATTCCCATTGCAATAAATAAATTTGAAATCAATCTAATCCATCATTATCACATTCGGCCAACTCATGGTTTTACACCAAGCTTATACAAATTTTATCATTCACTAGATATGTAAATGATCTTTAAATAATAAGTAGCTCAAGAACTTACTCATTCACCTTGCATTAGCCAAAATAATTTCCATCATATACTCAACATAAATCATCAACCAATATATAGATATACATTCGGCCATGATGCAATTGGATATTAACATTCATCAATTTTTAATAGTCAAGATAACCATAATTTATTCTTTGACATAATTTAACTAAAGGACTTACCTCGGTTGTCGATAGTCCGTGCGAATCGGCTATTCGAGAACCTTCGTCTTTCCCCGGTCTAATTCGGTCTTTCTTTGCTCTTGATCTAAAACACATTAGAATTTAGTTCATTTAATCTCATTTCATCTCAATTTAGTCCCAAAACACCCAAATGGGCAATTTACCATTTTGCCCCTAATGTTTCCCATTTTACAATTTAGTCCTATTTGCACAAAACACAAAATATGCAAAATTTTCCAACATCCTAGTTTGGCCGAATCTTCATTATAGTCATAGGTGTCCATGCATTTCATTTATTTGACATTTTAATCCTTCACAACTTTATTCTTTTCAATTTAGCCCTATATACTCAAAATTATCAAAAATTCCAATACAAAACTTGTAAATCTTTAACATACATTCAATTTAAAACCATCAAACATCAAAACTATCCAAGCATGTTAATGGCCGAATCTTAATTACATAGTATTTTCAAAAATTTAAACATGGGTTGTATAGGATTTAAAGCAAGCATTCCAAATATGCAAAAATTTTCAAAACTAAATAAAACACATACCCTTAATTAAGCCCCAAAGTGCCGAAATTTTCAAGCTCCTACAATGGAGTTCTTCATCCAAGTTTCGCCAAGAAGATGAGTAAGGTAAGGTTCTCTTTCATCCCACTTGTTTTTATTATTTAATGATAAAACAAACACATTTTTATTAACATTATTTTAACACCTTAACATAACTATCTAATAAGCTAATTTAACAATAATTTGGACTTATAAAGGCCCATTGCCGTCCCTTACTATGGTGAATGGGCTAATTGCCCTTTTGGTACACCCACTTAAAAAGCCAAAATCAATTTAGTACTCTTCACTTAAGCATGCAACTTTTTCGCTTTTCTCGATTAAATCCTTTTTATCAAATTGAGCACTTAAACGACTAAATTTTTTTACGAAATTTTCACACTCACTAAATCACATATAACAAACACAAAATATAATATTAAAAATATCTCTCAAGCTCGGATTCGTGGTCCCGAAACCATCGTTCCGATTTGGGTCAAAATTGGTCTGTTACACCATATATATAATTGGGATAGTGTGATAAATCTTGAAAATTGGAAATGTGTTTTATATTGTAATGGATCCTGATCGAGTAGTTGCTGACGATGTTGAGAGTAACACGCATGCTCCCGCTCAGGGGACAGCACCGGCCACATCTAGGCCGAATGATGGTGGTGAGGGAGGATAGGCTAAGTAAGTCTTCTTCCGAATGATGAATGTGTGGTTTTCTTAGTTCGTTCGAATGAATACGACTGCTCCACAACCTCCACCCCCACAAGTCTCTGTTGTGCCACAAGTTATAGATCCGATCTAACTGAATAAGCCTCATGTGGATAAGATTCGTAAGTATGGAGCTGAAGAATTTAGGGCCACAGCTGATGATGATGCTGAGTGAGCCGAGTTTTGGCTCGAGAATACAATTTAGGTATTCGATGAGATGTCGTTGACCCTTGAGGAATACATTAAGTGTGCAGTTTCTTTGTTAAGAGATACAGCTAATAACTGGTGGAAAACATTGATATCTGTGGTTCCAAGAGAGAGAATCACCTGGGATTTCTTTCAACCTAAATTTCAAAAGAAGTATATTAGTCAACGATTCATTGATCAGAAACGTAAGGAGTTTCTTGAGCTGAAACAAGGCCATTTGTCGTTCCTATGTACGAGCGGGAATTTGTGAGACTGAGCCAGTATGAAAAAGAATATGTTTCGACCAAAGCTACTATGTGTAAACGCTTTATAGAAGGGCTGAATGAGGATATTAAGTTGTTGGTTGGGATACTTGACATAAATGAATTTGTTGTGCTAGTCGAAAGAGCCTGCAAAGCTAAGGAGCTTAGTAAAGAAAAAAAGGAAGCCAATTCTGAGGCTAGAGATGAAAGAAAAAGATTGATGAGTAAGTCATCTCAACTTTCGATGAAGAGATTTAGAGATGCAAGAAATCGATCAAATACTTTGTTTGGACATCCGAGTAGAGATCGTGAAAGGCAAAGTGTAGGACCAAAAGTTCAAATTTCGATTGAATCAAGTGTTGGTAGTGTTAAAAGCAACAAACCTGAGTGTAGACAGTGTGGAAGATGACATGTGGGAGAATGTTGAGGCAAATATAATAATCAAACTTGCTTCAAGTGTGGATCACGAGACCACTTCAATAGAGATTGTCCAAAGTTAGCTGAAAAAGAAAATGTTCAGAATGTGAGATCGAGTAACATGATGGCTAGGGGTAGACCACCCAAAAACACCAGAAATGTGAGCGGAAGCCAGTGAGGGACTACCGATACAGCTGTGACATCGGAGGCGAGAGCAGCTGCCCGGGCTTATACTATACGAGCACGAGAAGAAGCATCATCTCCAGACGTCATCACTGGTACTTTTACTCTGTTTGATACTGATGTGATAGTATTAATAGATCCAGGTTCTACTCATTCATATGTGTGTGTGAATCTAGTATCAAGTAAGACTTTACCTATTGAGTCTACTAAATTTGTGATTAGAGTATCGAACCCCTTAGGCAAGTGTGTCTTGGTGGATAAAGTGTGCAAGAACTATCCGTTGATGTTTCGGGATGTTTGTTTTCTGGCTAATTTGATGTTGCTACCATTCGATGAGTTCGATATAATTCTGGGTATGAATTGGCTCATTCTGCATAATGCCATTGTGAATTGTAAAAGAAAGAGTATTGAATTGAGAAGTCAGAATGGTGAGATAGTTCGAATTGAATCCAGTTATATGAAAGGGCTACCAGCTGTTGTATCTGCGATGAAAGCTTTGAACTATGTGAGAAAGGGTTGCAAAGCTTATCTGGCATATGCGAGTTTCCAGATGTGTTTCCTGAAGAACTATCGGGATTACCTCCGAATCGGGAAGTTGAATTTGGTATTGAATTAATGCCGAGGACTACTCCTATCTCAATAGCTTCGTCTAGAATGGCACCAACAGAATTGAAAGAGTTGAAGTCTCAGTTACAAGAGTTGACTGACAGAGGATTTGCATGACCGAGTTTCTCACCTTGGGGTGCTCCTGTGTTATTTGTGAAAAAGAAAGACGGTACTATAAGAATGTGTATTGATTATCGATAATTGAACAAAGTGACAATAAAGATCAAATATTTGTTGCCTCGTATCGATGATTTTTTTAATCAACTGAGAGGAGCTACAGTGTTTTCTAAGATAGATTTGAGAGTTACTATCAGTTGAGAGTTAAAGAATCCGATATGCCGAAAACTACTTTCAGAATGAGGTACGGACATTACTAATTCTTAGTAATGCCTTTCGGACTAACAAATGCTCCTGCAATGTTTATGGATCTGATGAATCAGATATTCAGATCATATTTGGATTGTTTTGTTGTGGTGTTCATTGATGATATTTTGATCTACTCATGTGATGAGACGCAGCATGCCGAGCATTTGAGAATTGTGTTACAAACTCTGCGTGAGAAATAGTTGTATGCTAAGTTTAGCATATTTGAATTTTGGCTGCGTGAGGTTGGTTTCCTAGGGCATATTGTATCAGCTGCGGGAATACGAGTTGATCCGAGTAAGATTTTAGCTATTTTGGAATAGAAGCCTCTGAGAAATAATTCTGAAGTCCGTAGTTTTCTAGGACTAGCGGGATATTATAGACGATTTGTGAAAGGCTTCTCGATGATTGCAACTCCGTTGACGAAGTTGCTACAGAAAGATGTTAAATTCGAGTGGTTAGAAAAGTGCCAACAAAGTTTTGAGCAATTGAAAGTATTGTTGACGAAAGCACCAGTGTTAGTTCAGCCTGAATCAGGCAAAGAATTCATTGTTTATAGTGATGCATTATTGAATGGTTTGGGCTGTGTGTTGATGCAAGAAGGTAAAGTCACCGCATATGCTTCGAGGTAGTTAAAGCCGCATAAAAAGAACTATCCGACGCACGACCTTAAATTAGCAGCGATTTTGTTTGCATTGAAGATTTGGCTTCACTATCTATTTGGTGAGAAATGTCACATCTATATTGATCATAAGAGTTTGAAGTACTTGATGACTCAGAAAAAATTGAATTGCGACAGAGAAGATGGTTAGAATTGCTGAAAGATTATGAACTTCTGATTGATTATCATCCGGGTAAAGCTAATGTAGTAGCTGATGCTTTAAGCCGAAAGTATATATGTGCATTGAGAGCAATGAATGCTCAGAACGATCTGTGTGATGATAGTGCGGTTTTGGTCAAGTTGAAAGTAAAGCCAATGTTTGTATGTCAGATTTGCAATGCCCAGAAAAGTGATGCTGAAATGATGGCTAAACGAACTCAGTGTGAATTGAATGTTGACTCAGAATTTCGAGTTGATAGTGATGATTGTTTGAGATTTAAATATCGAATTTGTGTTCCGAGAAATTCAGAGTTGATTCAGATGATTTTGAATGAAGCTTACAATAGTTGTTTGACTGTTCACCCGGGGAGTACGAAAATGTACAATGATTTGAAACAATTTTATTGGTGGCATGGTATGAAACGGGACATCTCTGACTTTGTGTTGAAATGTTTAATTTGTCAGCAAGTTAAATCTGAACATCAGGTTCCATCCGGTTTGTTACAGCCGATCTTGATTCCTGAGTGGAAATGGGAGAGAATTACGATGGACTTTGTGTCGGGATTGCCTTTATCTCCGGGAAAGAAAGATGCAATCTGGGTGATAGTTGATAGATTGACGAAATTAGCTCATTTCAATCCGGTGAAAACAGATTATTCGTTCAATAGATTTGTTGAATTATATATTGCTGAGATTGTGAGATTGCATAGAGTGCCATTATCTTTTGTATCTGACAGAGATCCGAGATTTACCTCGTGATTTTGGAAGAAATTACAAGAAGCATTAGGCACAAAATTGCATTTCAGTACTGCATTTCATCCTCAAACGGATGGACAATCCAAGTGGATCATTCAAGTTCTCGAAGATATGTTGAGGTGTTGTGTACTTGAGTTTGAGAATACATGGGAAAAACATCTGTCATTGATTGAATTCACGTATAATAACAGTTTTCAATCTAGCATTAAAATGGCACCATATAAAGCTCTTTACAGTTGAAAATGCTGAACTCCATTGTATTGGACTGAGCTAAGTGAGAATAAGATTCACGGGGTTGATCTTATAAAAGAGACTGAGCAGAAAGTGAAAGTGATTCGTGATAGTTTGAAAGTGACCTCAAATCGTCAGAAGTCTTATGCAAATTTGAAACGGAAGGATATTGAATTTGAGATTGGTGACAAAGTGTTTCTGAAAGTGTCTCCGTGGAAGAAAATACTTTGATTTGGTCGAAAAGGCAAGCTGAGTCTGAGGTTCATTGGGTCATATGAGATCATTGAACGAATAGGGCCGGTGGGGAGAGTTGTAACAGCCCGGTTTAGACCCTAGTCGAAATAGTGGTTTTGAGACCACAAATCTGAAGTCAGAATAATATTTTAATGTTATTTTTGGTGTTGATTATATATGATATAGCCTGTGTGAAAATTCTGTGTGGTAATTTAATCGATTGTGTGCCGAATTAAGGGAAAGGAGTTAATCGCGTAAAGTGTAAAATGCTGTGTGTTGATTGTTAAAATGTCTAATTGTTGTTGGCTTTTAAATGAGGAGGCGTAAAGTGTAAAATGCTGTGTGCTGATTGTTAAAATGTCTAATTGTTGTTGGCTTTTAAATGAGGAGGCCTTTTGAAGCAATTGACCTATTATTTAGTAGTGGAGTGGTTGATGGACAAATATGCCCATAATTTAAATGATTTTCATAAACATTTCATTGAGTGCAAAATTGGTATTTGATTATTAATGTTATAATAAACAAAATAAAGCCAAAATGCTCATATTATTCATATATATTCCACCGAAATAAGAAAAGAAGAGGAGGGTTTGAGACTTTGTGATTTTCGGCTAGGGATTTGCTTGATTAAGGTATGTTTTGACCTTGGATTGTTGCTTAGTCTACTATCAAGCCCGTGTTGTAATTTAAAGAATTGATGATGTTTATGAGATGTGCCATTGAAGAACATGTAAGCTTTGTGATGTTAGTTGGTGAAATATGAAAGCTTGGTGTTGGGTTAACATAGTTTGTATTTGAATTTTTGGTGAAATTGAGTATTTTGGGCTAAATTGTGAAAAGTGTACATTGAGGGACTAAAATGTGAAATAAATGAGATGTGTGGACTTTTATGAATATAGAGAGAATTTGACTAAAATGTGAAATAAATGAGATTTGTGGACTTGTATGAATATAGAGATAATTTGGCTAGGCATGGGTGAAATGAAATCATGTGTATTTCGTGATTTTGTGAATTAGGGACTAAAGTGTCGAAATGTGAAAATGTGAGGGCTATTACGTAAAATGCCCTAAATATGTGTGTTTGGACTAAAATGAATGATTTGGTGATTGAATGGATTGAATTTGAATGTGTATAGACCAAGAGAGAAGAGGTTCGGATCGAGATCGATGTAAAGATAAAGTGCTCGATTAATCGACCGTTTCAGTATTTCGACGTCTGAGGTAAGTTCGGATATAGTACAAGTTGTTAATTTATGTTCTATGTGATGTGAATTGAATGATTATATATAATTATGAGATTAGAAATGCTATATGCTGAATTGAATTAGAGGGCACTAAGTGTGCGAAATTAGAAACGGGATAGAGATGATTGGCACTGTGTGTGCGAGATGATAGAAGCTTCGACTTATGGAGTTGGCACTGTGTGTATGATACTGATATAAGCTTAATTTAATGTATTGGCACTAAAATTGAGATGAAAATTATGTCTGCATATAATTTGGCACTAAGTGTGCGAATAAAGCAAGATAATAGGAAAGGTTGATTGAAATGTAAAGTCGAGTGGTGAGTAGCATTTTTGGTGACTAACTATGTGTTGGCAAAGGTATGTATGATACCTATGTGGTTGTTGAAAATTAAAGTAGTTGAATGGGATGCTATGTGAGTATTGGATATGGTTGAATTTGTGTAACATTGATAAATTATCTATGTGATGGTTTAATGATTACATTGATTTGATTAAATGAATTAATTGTATTGTATTTCGAACTTACTAAGCTTTGGAAAGCTTACTGTGTTATTTGTTTCTCTACTTTGTAGTTTCAGTAAAGTTAGCTCGGATCTAGGGATCGTCAGCATTCTCTATCACACTATTGGCAATCTATTTTCGTACTTTAGGAAAGATGTATATAGTTGAAATATGGCATGTATAGGCTAGTTGTTTTGAAACATATTTGAGATGTGTAAATAGCCATGTGATGTGGCTAGATATATGTTGGCTATAAGCATGGGTGGATTTGGTATATGATGCATATTATGGTTTGGCTTGTTGGTAATGAAAATGTCTTATGAATGATAAGGTTCGTAATGGATTGATGCTAATATGATTTAGTGATATTATGGATGAATCATGCTTGGTAATGCATGTGTTTTAGTTGTGAAATTTGGTTTATAAGTTGGCATGATTAGAAATGAGATTGGATAGGATGGTATGTGATTATTTGACATGTATTTGGTTGCCAAATTGTGTGAGAAAATATGCTTAATTGTGCTTGTAGGGTTGACCCTTGTATGGGTGGCAAATTGGCCTTGCAAATGGCCTATTTTGCATACATAGCCAAGAGACACGGGTGAGTGTCTCTGCCATGTGGTTTAAGGATCATTTCTAGACCTGTCACGGTCGAGGCCGACAGGTGTGCCTGGTGGCCATGTGAATAAGTCAGTAGCTAGTCTAATTGCACACGGCCATGGCACACGGGCGTGTCTAATGACCTTGGGGATAAGTCATTATGTATGCTTTATTTTAACACGACTTGGACACATGGGTGTGTCTGGTAGCAGGGTGAGACACACGGCCTGATTGCACGAGCGTGTGACCTCAATAGTGTTGAAGAATATTTGAAATTCTGAAAACTTTCGTAAGTGTTCGGTGTAGTCCCCACCTTTTTTTAACATGTGTTTAAGGTTTCGTAGACCTAAATAAGGGACTATATGCTCGTATTTGAGTATGTGTGATTGATGATTGACTTTTTGTCGTGAAGTGAATGTAAATTGTTACGATGATTAGGTGATGCCTCTTAACCTTAAATCGGTGATGATTATGGATTAAGGGTGTTACAGCCTAGCACACGAGCATGTGGCTAGCCGTGTGGCATAAGGCAGAGAGTTACACAGGATCAGACGCGGCCTATAACACCCATTACCCATATTCAACGTCGGAACAGGGTACGAGGCATTACCGGACTTACAACACAAGCAATCATACAATTTCGATTCATAAATTTACGTCCAAATTAAAACCATTCATATTCAATCATAAAGTCCCTAATACGAGCCTACAAGGCCCAAAACATGCATTGAAAGTGGTTCGGGACTAAACCGAGAACTCGAGGAATTTTTACAAAACTTAGAAATTTTTTGCTAAAAGCAGGGCTCACACGCCCGTGTGACCCTAGGACACGCCCGTGCTACAGGTCATGTTCGATTTAGGTTGCTCACTGACTTGTGCCACACGACCATGCCACATGCCTGTGTGCTAGGCCATGTTGTAAATTAATTTATTCAGGTTAGGTGCAGGTTTCACAAGGCCAAGACACACGCCCGTGTTCCAGGCCGTGTAGCACACACGGTTAAGACACACGTCCGTGTCTCTGCTCGTGTGCTCAATTTTGGACATTCTGTTTCTCAAAATTAAGGTGCAGGGGACACACAACTAAAACACATACCCGTAACACACGGCCTGGACACACGCTCGTGTGTCTACCCGTGTGGACAAAATAAAGGCTATTTACCAAGCCCTTTTTCCACCCTTACTTGCTCATACCTACACAACATCACATGGCACAAATCCAAACATATAAATGCAACCAAAACCACGACAACCAAGGCAATAACATGACATTTAAAATCCAACATCTATCATTCTTAAAACATCATACTTTGTCAAACACAAACATATCACAAGCACATCCACAAGCATTCAACATGACTACTTTCAATATGTATAGTCTAACCCAATTTCACAAACTTACCATCAAGCCATTTCTCCCCGTTTAACATCTAAGTTATTAAGCCACAATCAATCATCCACCAAGGAATTAAAAGGCATATCACAAATAACATTAGCCCATGCATAACTCACATCCAATTTAACCAAGATAGGCCATCTTTCAAGGCCTAATACAAAATAAAACATTTATCAATTACAAGCCAATACTTTTGGCCAAATCATAATGACACATATACCCAAAATGACCAAGTCCCTATACTTGCCATACTTTCAAAATACTAAGATCATCAATACCCAAAATGAGAGAGTTTGATAGTGTGATCCGTATCTCTGACGATCTTCGATCTGAGTAAGCTTGGCAACACTATAAAACATAGAAAAATAAACGGAGTAAGCTATATAGCTTAGTAAGCTCGTATGCAAGAAATAAGCAACCTTACCATGCATATGACATTCAAATACTGTACCATAATTAAATGTAAATTTACCATAGTCTCATGATCATAACTCATTCCATCGCAAAACTTACCTCATATTCATCGTTTCAAGCATTTAATAAACATGAGCTTTACGTACATACCTGAACCATCTCGAAATGAATTTACATATATTCTCATCTTTGACATACTCGTGAACTACTCGGGATAACAATGTCGGATACTCGAGAATTTTGCACACTAGGTGCCACATATGTAGCCAAAGCTACCTAAGGCTCATATCTCATAATTGCTCGCTCTCGAGCTATCGACGGGCCTGCTCACACAAGCTGTAAGTCAAGACGTAGCTACACGGTACTGCTCACACAAGTTGTCAAGTATCCGCAACATATGTCGGTATACTCAGCCACCGGTAGGACGTACGAGACCAGCACCCGGATCACATAATCACATAACACATGGTAACCCTAGTGACATGTCACTTGTATCCTAATCTATTCCTAAGGTTTTTACGGGATTTCTCACTTGCCGAATCGTCGTCGAACTCATTTGTAGAATTATACTCATTCACAATCAAACATACAATTCATCCAATATTAAAGCATTTAAATACAATTATTTTAAAGCTTATTTTTAACATACGAACTTACCTCGGTATAAAATGGCTAATAGTTCGATTTAGTCTACAACCTTATTTTTTCCCCGGTCTAGGTCAAAACCTCGTCTTTCTTAATCTATAATACCACATTTAACTCATTCAATCATCACATCATTCAATTTAATCCCAAAAACACCTTATGGCAAAAATTACATTTTTGTCCCTAACTTTTTAACTTTTTACATTTTAGTTCCTAGGCTCGTAAGATGATTTTCATTCGATTTCATCACACCCAAGCCTAGCCGAACCTATTCCTTGCTCATAACAGCCCAAAATTTTCATTTATTCACATTTTTACACACATTTTACAACTTTTACAAATAGGCCCCTATTTAACATTTTCATCAAAAATCACTTGGTAAATGTTGTTTATCTAACACTAAACATACATTTTCTACCATTAAACATCAAAATACATGCATATTCAACATGGGTAAAATTTTAGACTTTGTTTTTCTTTCAAATTAGTCCTTGAAATAGCTAAATCAAATTACAACATTCACAAAAATGTAAAAATTATTAAAAACGGGACAAAGACGGACTTACAATCAAGCTTGGAAGCTTAGCCAAAACCCTGGCTATGGTTGCTTGAGAAATTTGGCTATGGGGGACTAAATTGGAGAAGATGACATCTTTTTATTAGTTAATTTGTCTTTATTTACCATTTTACCAAAATGCCCTTAATGCCAAACTTTGAAATTTCACCTAACCATGTCCATTTTTGTCCATCCGATGGTATAATGGTCTAATTACCATTTAAGGATCTCCAATTTAAGAATTCATTACAATTAGACACCTCTAGCTTCTAGAACTCACATTTTGCACCTATTGCAATTTAGTCCTATTAGTTAAACTAGGCACCCTATCGATAAAATTTCTTAACGAATTTTTCACACAGTCATTTAATCATACTGTAGACATTAAAGAAATAATAAAATTAACATTTCTACTTTAGATTTGTGGTCCCGAAACCACTATTCTGATTTGACCCAAAAACAAGCTGTTACACGGCCAACAGCACGGACATGTCCTATGGTCACACGGGCTGTCCGTTGACCACATGGGCGTGTGTGCCCTACTTCTTGGAAAATTTTTGATATTTTGTGAAAAAATTTTTGAGCTCCCGATTTAGTCCCGACTCGATCCTAATACTCATATTGGGCCTCGAGGATCCATTTAAGGGACGTTATGAATAATCTCGAAAAATGAATAGTAATTAAGGTGAATTATTTGTAAATATTCTGAAAGGTCCAGTAATGCTCCGTAACCCTATTCTGGTGATGGATATGGGTTAGGGGTGTTACATAACATGTTAATTAAAGGGGAAGTTACATGAATTTTAGTATTTTAAGAGTATTTGAACTGGAAAATTGAATTAAATTATTATATAGATCAAGAAACAAATCAACCAAACACAAATTGTGGAAAAATGAAGTAAGCGGAGTAGTCATCGACATTGCATTTGCAATCATTTTTTATTAGGTAAGTTCGCATAATGACTAAGCTCATTAATTTCTATTTTGGACGAATGGTTAATTAATGTTGTGCTTTGTATAACTTTAATTGATTGTGAATTATTAACTAGTAATTTGGACTAAATTGTAATGTTAATCAAATTGATGATTAACTGTGAAAAATATGAATGTAATAGCCCGATTTTGGGCCTAGTCAGAACAATGGTTTTGAGGCCACAAATCCGACAAGGAAAATTTTATTTTTATTACATTTTTATGGTCTATGATTTCAAGAAAAGATTTCGTGAAAATTTCGTTCAAAAATTTCGACGTTTGGGCACTCAATTTAGTCAAAAGAACTAAATTGTAAATAGTGCAAAAATTGAGTTCCACATGTTAGAAGTGTTCAAATTCTATGAAACTTTAAATTGGAGGTCCTTAAATGGTAATTAGACCATTGGTTAAATTGTTGGACAAAATGGACATGATATAAGTGAAATAGGATATTTTTAAATTAGGGGCATTTTGGTAATTAAATGGACTAAAAGACAAAATAAAAGCCAAAAACCCTTTTCCATCTTCTTCCTTGGCTGAATTTAACATGGGGGAAGACATGGCTAGGGTTTTCAAGCTTTCAAGCTCAATAGTAAGTGCATCCAAGCCCCGTTTTTAATGTTCTCTACATTTTTTAGATCCCCGTAACTCGGTTTAGCTATTTCTACCATTATTTTGAGCTAGGGTTTGTGTTTAAAAATTTAACCATGGATTACATGCATGTTCTTTGATGTCTAATGGTAGAATATGAATGCTCGGTGTGTAGTAAACGACTTTTACTAACTGATTTTCGATGAAATCGCATAAAATGGCTAGTTTGTAAAAAGTTGAAAAATGTATGAAAATGTGTGAATGAATGCAAATTGTGGACTGCTATAGTTATGAAAATGGTTCGGCTAGGCCTAAAATACAAGGAAATTGAATAAAAATATTTTACGAGCCTAGGGGCAAAAGTATAAATATGACAAAGTTTAGGGGCAAAATGTAAAATTTTCCATAATATGACTTTTGGACTGAATTGAATAGTATAATAACTTAATAACTCAAATGTGATATTTTAGATAAAGAAAATGAGTTTCGGACTTAGAACGGGGGAAAGACGAATATTGGATGACTCGGTCCCTTTCGCCATTTTAAGTCGAGGTAAGTTTGTGTGTAATAATTCAGCATCATGTTATTATGCTTTTAGATGTTTGAAATTTCGTGAAATGTATATTATTTCTATGAAATCGACTAATGATGCCTCGATGAGAGTATGATGAAAATATGTTAAGATGAAGTCCCGGTTGAACATTCGAAATGACAAGGATACCAGTGTCACAACATGAGATAAGGAAGGTCCCGTATAAGACCATATCTGGGACATGGCATCAGCACCGAATGTAGGTCCTGTATAAGACCATGTCTAGGACATGGCCTCGGCACCAAAGAAAGATCTCGTGTAAGACCGTGTCTGGGACATGGCATCGACATCTATATATGATCTCGTATAAGACCATATATGGGATATGGCATCAACATCGAGATATGAGATCCCGTGTAAGACCATATCTGGGATATGGCATCAGCATCAAGATGTGATCCCATGTAAGACCATATCTGGGATATGGCATTGGCATCGCGATTCATGTATGATAAGATTAAGTATCTTTCAATATTCCAAGTAGTTCAACGGTAAAGAGCTTATGTTCAAGAAGGAAAAAGTGCTAAAGTTATGTGATGAAGTGATACAGATACATATGAAAAACTCACGAGAAATGAGCCCGATATGTGATATGTGATGATTAAGTGCAAGTATATGCATGAATAAGTGGGAAATGTGATTGATGATCATGTGTGAGGCTTTTAAGCTAAATTAAATTAAGAAATGAAATGTTCAAGTCTTTGTTGTGTATGTATAGGTTAAATTGGCCAATGAATGGCTTGTAAACATTTGATGATGACTAGCTATTGGCATGGCTAACTACGGATATAATTTAGTGTTATATGTGTGTAAATGAGGATTAATACAAAGAAAACATGATAGAGTAAAATTAGCAACAAAATAGTTTGAACAGCAACAGTTGTATCAATTTGAAAATTCACCAAAAATGGTGGAAATTGAATTAGAAGTTTAATAAGATATGAAATTAAATCTTATTGAGTTTATTTTTTCATAAAAGAAACAGAATAAGCAAAAGAATTTCATATAATGACATGTTTGGATTTTAGTGAGACAGGGGCAGAATGATTTCAGAATCCCCTATTCTGACTTGGGAAATTCATTAAAAAGTGTACAAAAATAATCAAGGGATAAAATTTATATGCTTGAATTTCTTAATGAGTCTATTTTCAAGAGAAACAAACTAAAACATCATTCGAGTTCTGTACCATTAGAAAACAAATTTTTAGTGAAGAGAGGTCAGAACTATCAGACAACAAAATAGGGGAGACTTCAAAGAATAAACTGTACTGGTTGGCAGAACCAAAAATTCTAGAAATTTTATGATAAGAATATATGTGAGTCTAGTTTCAAGGAAAATTAGTGGATTTTAATTTTGAGTTCCTTATCTCCCGATAAAATTAATTTAGTGACTGTAACTCGAGTAGACAGCTCAAGATGAACATAAATGAATTGTGAAATTTTATGCAATTATGATTGTATTACCTAGAGAACATATTGTGAGAATTGGTGAAAAACATGTTAATAAGTTGCTTATTATTTGCATATGAACTTACTAAGCATTGTAGCTTACTCCCCTTCCTTTCTAATATCTTATAGGGTTTTATGTTAGCTCGAGTTGGAGATTGCCGGAGATGTTATCAAACTATCAAGCTATCATCGTGGGGTAAAAGTGAATACAGACCTCTTAAGTTTATGGCATGTATAGGGACTTAGTTAATTGTGTATGTGTCATTTGATTTGGCCAAAATGTGTTGGTTCATAATGGTAATATGATTCATTTTGTTTATGGCCATGAAATGTGGCTTATATTGGTTAATGAGTTGTAATGCTTATTTATATGTGTGTGCTTATACTAAAGGTTTCATGTGATGTGGTTATGTGTGTTTGGTATGGATGGATTTAGGATGTGTTGATGATAATCATGGCATGAAAGCTTGATAAGTTTAAGCTAGGCAAAGTATGGTGCCTTATGCATGAATAAGATTATATGAATTCGCTATGATCATGACTTGTTTTAAGTTCTCAATTATGCCATGAAATATGCCATTGAGGTTGTGTTTAAGTATGTGCAAATGAAAGTGTCAAATGGTTTGGTAAATAGCCATTTTCTTGGCCACACAGGCAGAGATACGGCTGTGTGTCTCAGCCGTGTGGAGGGCACGGCCCCGGGACATGGGCGTGTGCCCAGGGTGTGTGAAGTCTGCATTTATTTTTTGGAATTTAATTCGCCATACGGCTTAAGCACACGAGCGTGTGACTTGGCCGTGTGACCCTATTTTGTTGATGATGTCATAAACAGAGAATTACACGGGCTGAGGACATGGGCATGTGTGACCACACGACCTACCCACACAGGCGTGTGACCCTTGTTTTGATGAAAAATTTTATAAGTCTTCTTAAAGTTTCCTAAGTTCTCGATTTAGTCCCGAACAGATCCCAATGATTGTTTTGGGCATCGCGGTCCCATATAAAGGACGATTTGCATGTGAATGAATGATTTTAAATTGAATGAAATTTTACAGCCTGATTTTGTATAAATGTTTATGTTTAAGTCCGGTAATGCCTCGTATCCTGTCCCGGCGTCGGACACGGGTAAGGGGTGTTACAATGAATTTCATGGATGTATATTTGAAATGGTATAATGGAACGAAGTTAAAGGATTGGATATGAAATATTTCCCATTTGAACCTCATGAATACTTAGGATGCAAATGACATGTAATTAGGGGTTATTTACAATATTGGGTACTGGTTTTGAATGTCCTACTGATGGTTGAGGTCCTACATTTGTTGCAGATTCTCCATAGCTTGTGTGAGCAGTATTGTGTAGCTTAACATCCGAACCACGACTCATGTAAGCAAACCCATTAAACAGCTCATGTGAGCATATACAGTTACATGTTATAGTCACAGCTTGTGTGAGCATTTCCCAAGCATCTGATGTTATTTCATTTGGTTCAATGGGTGGTAAAGGCTTAAATGAATGTTTATATATATATATGAAATGTTATATGATCAAGAAGCGTGAATTGGAAGATGTCTATATAAATACTTTAAATGGGAATTTATGTTTATTGAACATATAATGGATGAAATATCTACTGAAATGTTTATTATAACATGTTCCATGATTTTGTTGCAATTATATGTTTCATTGATACACTTACTAACCTTCTGAAGTTGTGTGCATAGGAACGAAATGTATGCATATGATCTAATAAATGAATTCATGCTTGAAAGATTTAAACATAACATGTTTGGTAAGTTTAAGTTCACATTATACGAGCTTACTAAGCTAATTGCTTATGTTAGTTGTTTATCTTTTTGTAGGTCATCAGAAAGCTCGACCAGCTAGAATCAAGTCGGAGTACAATCACACTATCCATCATTCATCTAGGTAAAAGTTTTGGTTATTTTGATGTCAGGTTATAAATGGCATGTACTAGGAGCCTTTAAGTTATTTTGTTTAAAATAATGTTGTTCATAAGTTAGTTTAAGTAAGCTTTGTGGTTGTATTTATATTTTTGGTACTTTTGGTTTAAGCTCGAGCTTTGAGGTGTTTTTAGTCATTTGTTAACTACCTTATGTGATTAGCTTTAAATATGATGAATAGTTGTGATAAAATAGAGGATTTGGTATATCTTAAGGAAATGTTTTGTAAGTATTGAGAATGTGTTTGTTTAGGGGTTTAATTTGTGGTATAAATGAGGGTACATTGGATAGGCATTTAGGTTGATAGATACGCATGTGTTTTGGCATGTTTCGAGCTTATTTCAGTGTGTTTTAAATAGGTTTAATTGTTGGGAAATGGTATGCTTGTGGTCCAAGTAAACATGTTTTGGTAAACTTGCATTTGAAGGTACATTTGGGGGCACATTTCTTAGGACATGGGCTATCACATGATCGTGTGTCACACACGGTCACTCCATACGGTCGTGTGTCTTATTGTTTTTAAGTGCAGGATGGTCCACATGGTCTTAGTGAGTTACACGGCTGTGTGACCCTATTTTGAATATCCACACGAGCTGGGACATGGTCGTGTATCCCTTATTTCAAATTGTACATGGTTAGCCACACGGCCTAGCCATACAGTCGTGTGACCCTTGTTTTCAAAATTTTCTAACTTTTCCAATTTTTTTTTTTGTTTTGTTTCACATTAGTCCTTGAATGTTTCTAAACTATTTTTAAGACCCCATAGGTTCAGTTTAATGTCTGTAATTGTGGTTATGCTTTGTGTATTGATCAAGATTGAATGTTATTATATTAAATCAATTAATTGATGTTATGTGAAGTTAATTGTTACATGGTAATACTCTGTAACCCTAATCCGGTAACGAGGACGGGTGTGGTGTGTTACATGAATCACATCACCTAACCATCCACTAACAATTCATATGGTATAATTATCATTTAACTCCAAATATTTATCTATCCATAGCCATTTAACACATTCAACTAATAAAAGCTAACTTTTGTAACTTTTACAATTTAGTCATTTTTACTAAATTAACTTATTAAACATTTAAATTTCTTAACCAAAATTTAATACAATCCTATATCAACTCTATAAACATTAAATAAATAATAAAATATTGACTCGTTTGTCGAAATTGTGGTATTGATACCATTATTTTCGACACCACTGAAAATGGGTTATTACAATAAATATTGATCCAACGAAAGTATTCTCCAAATTTACTACACCTATCACCTTGTTGTCCCTCGATCTACACTGTATCCTTTTCTCTACAAACATCCATGGCCGGTACTGTCGCTCTTCTATGTTTGAACCTTTGTGAGCCACCGCTGATTCCACCGGTTTAAGAACAGCCTACGATGCCTCTATCTCAAAATTTTTCTCCAATGGTCGATTTGGGAAAGTTTCTTTTATATGCCCGTATCTACCATATTCAAAGCAAACTAACGATAAAAATTCATACTCAACTTTCTTTAGTTTGTCATTAATTAGAACCTTGAATATTTAAGGCTTATGCAGACTAACATAAATGGTTAAGTGGACAAAATGATCTCTTGTCCTACTATCGGTGTTCAGATCCAACTTTGCAACCGACCCAACCATTCCCGCTATTTCTAATAGGATTTTCCTTTTATACATATATCTGGGTAAGCTAGGAAGCCTGATCCACGTCATAGCCACATTCGAAAACGGTTGAGTAGGGTTATCGTCTGAGGTTGTATAGTTAGATACTGTCCATAGATAATCTAGGGACCCTCTGATAAGACTTTATTTGAATCACCCTTGTTTTGGAACCTAGCCAGGAAATATCTATTTTCTATGTCCATTAATTAAAATGGAGAGGATGGTTTCCATAGACTGTATATTTTATTCTGCAAAGCCGAATAACCTATATTGCGACCCAATAATTTTAAAACCACTATTGTGCTCATATCTTTGATTAACATCTAATTAATCCTTTCAGAAAATTCAATGGAAGGGATTCCATTAATGAAAGATTTTATGATATCCCGTTCCACAGATCCAAGTCTTCGATCGCATCAGCATCAAAAGGAGTCACCAGTCTTCTTGAATTTGAGTTTAAATTTCCAACGACCATATCCTTCCAAAATACTGTGTGAAGTATTCCGATTTGCCGCTGATTCCCTTTCAGACCTATCGGATTTATCCTTAAAACAAACTTTCTTAGTGATCAATCCTTCCACAGAGGAATCATCAAATCAAACACCTTCGTAGAGAGAAGTATCCATCGCTTAGCAAATTACATCCAGAAATTCTTTTTGTTTTAATTTAGTTAGTTATGAAATAGGCCTTTAAGTGCCAGGAAAGTGCCCACTTCCCTAGCATTGGAGTTGTTAAATGATAGTTTCCATATTTGAGTACTGACAATTTATTGCACGATTTGAATGAGCTATGCTGATTATTTAGAAGATATTTAACCCAACAATGAAGGTTATATTACTTGCAAAATTCACATGGAAGATTGGATCAAAGTAAATCACCCGAGACAATCCCTTACAATATGGACATTTGGATTGGATTGAAACTCTTTGAGATTAACTGCCGAGAGTCCACGTTTATTTTATTCTCTATTATTATATTGTAAACAATTTGTTGTATTACTATTTTACTAGGATTGTTATAGATATTCTATGTTAGCAAGTATCGAACATAAATCTATTTAAGGGAAAGACTTGTATAGATTTTTCTATTGAAAGTTTTTAGCACTTATCTTGTTCAAGTTAGGGAACTTTTCCTAGAGTGCAAATTGTTAGTAAAATCGATTGTGTTGTGGTTTTACTTGCTAAGTTCACAGGGGTGAACTTAGTGATGAAAGTATTGTTCTTAAATATTCGAAAGTGAGAAGAATCATCATGGAGTGTGCGATGAGTTAGGTTCACTTGTTGTAACTATTGAAGGGAGTGGATATTTCCCACTAAGTTAGACTTCACAGACATAGGAAAACCAAACGGTATAAACAATTCATGTGTGCTCTTTTTGTTTCCAATTTCCAATTTGGTGTCAGAGAAGTATCCACTTACCTGTCACTCCTTCCAAGTACTTAGTTTATTCACTAGCAACAATTTAATAATTTTAATTGGTATCAGAGCTTACCACTTAATGTAACTAGTAAGATCCTAAATATATCTAGATTCAAGTCATGGAAGGTTCTTCTACATCTCGTCCTCCTATGCTTGAAGTTGGAAACTATGCTTACTGGAAGGCACAAATGAAGGCATACATTAAATTCATTGATGAAAAGGCATGGCGTGCTATGTTGATAGGTTGGGAACCCCCAAAGATGGAGATTAAAAATGGGAGAGTAGTCAAGCCTAAAGTTCAATGGGCCACTAAGTAAAAAAAATTGATCAATGCTAATAATAAAGCTCTATATGCTATTTTCTATAGAGTTGACCTTCAAGAATTCAAAAGAATTGCCAAATGCATTGTGAGAAAATTAGCCTAAGATATATCAGAGACTACTCATGAACGCACTACAACTGCCAAACAATCGAAGATGCAAATGTTAGCATCCAAAGTTGAAAGTCTTAGAATGTAAGAATCAGAAAAAAACTAGTCTTTCATCGCCGAGTAAATCTTACCCATATCTTCCTTTCCTAGGTTTAAACTCGACCCGATCCATGTATTTATTGTATTATGTGGTGCACTCTAGGTGGTTCCCAATGAATTACAGTTCTCGTCGCTGACTTTATACGTACATTCCATGAATAGCTTCGTTTTCTTAGTGTTGGAGACCATTCGATTATACATAAAGGCCAAATTGGTTTCTGTTTGCTCTTTCTGATCAAAATGTGGATCATTATCCCATTGCTGGTGTTGTTGAGTTGGTCGAGTAACTAGTTTGTGACTTGTGTGATTTTCATTAGCAAGATGAAGGTGGAGAATTGGCCGATTTTTCCGAGCATTTTCATGGTGTTTGTCAGACTAAGTAAAGCCAAAGATGATGTCAGTGCCAGTATCGAAGCTGAAGGCGAAAGAGGTGGTGGTGATGGCTCCAGGGAGGGAGGAGACTTCCTCCTTGAAATTTTTTAATAATATATTTGTAGTTTTTAATAATTTTTTTGAAAATTTAAAAATTTTAATTTTTTTTTTTTTTTTTTTTTGCTAACTTGGCATGTTATATCAACATACCATATTAGTATTGTTTGTCACATCAATGTTGTCAAGGATCAAACTAGTCAATTAAGGGTTTCCATTCTTATTTTATTTTTATTTTTATTTTGTCATAAAAGACTCAATATACTATATTATTTTAAGAGTTTTTTTTTTTTTTTTTACTAAAGGTGTTTGTTTACCATAAGCCTTTTCTAGGCATGTAAAGATTAGATTGCTTTGAAAGACTAGTCATTAACGAGGGTGGATGATGTCATACTAGAAACAGAAGGATATGAGTTTGCAATTTAACGGTACCAAATATATGGGCATTTTTAGGCATGGAAAAGGTAATACATGCATTGGGGAAACATGCTTTGTGGTACAATTGCCAAAAAGCAAGCATTAACAACAGTGATAAATGGATTCCTAGTGGTAAGCAAGTAACTGCTTGCGTTAGAGAGTACTCTGAAAATACTACATATAAAATATGGAAAAAAAAAAAAAAGGACGAAATATTTCAGGAGGTTTCACCAGCAATGTGTTTGATGAAATGGGTGACTGGAAACTGGAGGAAAAGTTGTGAATATGGTTGTATTTGCTTGTTTTAGTTGAGATTTGGCTTTCTTCTTTTTGTGGAAGAGACTATTTGAGCGTCCTTCATACTCCAAGCATTGAGGGTTGAAATATTGACATCTAATGTGCCATTGTTGAATGCATATAGGTAGGCTTGGTTATCAATGGCCAGCTTGGGATAAACTCTAGCAGTGATGCAAGCTCTTCCTTCCCCACCAAAGCTCTCCACAATAGAATGATCTATCTGCAATTTCGGAATCCGATTGTATCAGTCTATAGAAAACTTTGCAAATGCTATAATTGAGGTGTTAAAGCAGATATAACATACAAGACTTCTCAGTGAAATCTTTTCATTCAGAGGGTCTATGTCAATGAAAGCTCCATAAATGGTCTTTTGGGGTCCTTCCTCTACTGATGACCTGCTCTGATCACTGCACATGAGCACTACATAGTTGTCCTCACTTCTAAAAACGCGAAAGAAGATTGCGGTTTGCTCTGTCAAGTCTTTCGAAGCTAAAACCAGTATTCCAACTGGTCCAACATTGCTTCGAACTGATGCTGTCTTTTGACTACAGAGCAGTTTTGGATTAACCCAACTTGGATCCATTAATTCAGCCTCCTTTAAGCTGGACAAACTGAAGGAAACTTCGACATCGGCCTTTAGCAACATGAAGCCAATATAGTTAACTAATACTTTCACCTGTAAGTGATTCCTGAGCATCAAGCACAATTGAGAAATAAAGCAATACCTGTGAAGCTGTAATGCCTGAGACTTCAAGTACAGATCCACGCTTAAGTTCCTTGTTCTCGAAGCTGACTTTTATGGTACGCTGCTTCTCAATCTCTTCCACTGGCCATTGAATCAATTGCTTACCAGTTTTACTAAGGAGAATGGTTCGAGGAATCGACTGAAAACAAACATCAGTTTTGTTAGAAAACTTGGAATCTTCAATCTGAACCACTTGCAATCATATTATGTGACTACAAGGATTAAAGGTTATATTACCTGAAGACCAGACCAACCTTTCTTGACGTCATCTGTTGTATTATCAGACTCTAAAATCCATCCCCATAAAATCCTTCTCTTCTTGTCACTGTCGAAAAATGTCTTTGAAGCATAAAAGTTACCATAATCATATTGTAAATCTGAACCGCTGTCCAAAAAATCAGTGTCAACCAAAAATTTATCTGTCACGGTGGTATAGTTTCCTAGTACATAGTGATCGCTGTTGTCGAAGCTTGCCTTGAGAACATGTTTTGTGAATTTGTCAAGTGAAGAGGTTTCAACTCCATTTTTTCCATCAATGGAAACCGGATAGAAATCAGGACATTCCCACATGCCAGTCCTTGTGGATGAGTGAATAGGTTCTTTGCTCTGGGACCATGTAATGAAATCTTGACTTCGATAGAGCAGTGCCCTTCCATGGCCATCCATCTCGTTTCCAACTAAGACTCTCCATAATCCATCAGGGCCTTGCCAAGCAGTTGTTGGATCCCTAAAGTTCTTTGGGTCAATACCATCAACAGGGGACATTAGAGGATTATGAGATGATTTTACCCATTTCCTTAGCAGGGGATCAGATAGGTTCTTTGGCTCAGCCAAGTTCTGAACTTGACGATTCATGGTATCACTTCCAGTGTATAAAATGACAGGTTGCTCCCCGGAAAGGAACGTGGTTGAGCCTGACCAGCAACCATTGATATCGAAAGGATCACCGGGAGAAAGTGCAATATCAAGATTAATCCAGTTGACAAGATCATATGATATTGAGTGAGCCCATGTTATGTTGCCCCACACTGCAGCATACGGATTATATTGATAGAATAGATGGTAAACTCCCTTGTAGTACATTGGACCTGAGGTAGATGGATCATATGGAACATTATTACAAAATTAACCACACTTTGTTTGTTCATATGAGGAATTGCAGGAATATCATGACCATAACACATGAAAAGCTTAACCAGGAGAAACAAAATGGCTTACCATTAGGATCTGCAGTGCCATAAGTGCCCCATTTGAGGATTACATGTCAAAAAACACACAAAAAAAGAAAAAGTCAACTCTGTAAAACTGGGTATAAAGGCGGTAAGTCGCAGTTGTAAGGAAACAAACCATTCATCCAGTTTTTGGGAGGCTGAAAGTGGTAGCCAGTTCTATAAGGCTGATCCCTTGGAAGAGATTGATGCTTTTTGTCTTGTCTATGAGATTGAACTCCATTTCCCAACAACAAAAGCCAGAAGCCAATGACCAAAACAACAGATTTCTCCATTGTAACCTCCAGCTTCAGGTAAGTCATCAATGGCTCAATGGTTGTTATATAGTTCCCGTAAAGATATTAACAAAATGAAGACAGTTTCAGGATGGTAGGCTGAATCATATTCTGGTTAACTTTTTCCCCATTTGTTCCTGTAACAGTGCAGGGTCAACTCAAAAACCCAAATGAATAAGGAAAGAGTGCCAGACTTATATAACAATATAGATAAGTTTATTAAATTTAATACTCTTACTAATGCAACTTGTCCATTTAATTATATGCTTAGTTTCTATAAGCAACAAATGAGATACCAATTACCTGACAATAAAACACGTGATTGTGCCTTTATTATCAATCTATTCACAAGAGTTTAATTATTTCCCAATCCCTATACTTTTCATAAGATTTAAAATTTGAATTCTAATTGGGCTTCCATTAAATTAAATTATGACATTTTAATAATTTAAATTTGCTCACGTGACTGGACTAGCTATCACCCGCTTTTTTCTCCCTCCCACCAACTTTTTCTTTTTTCTTCTCATTCACTTCACATGTCTTATCTCTTTTTCAGTTTGCAGATTTATTTTGTGGGTATCTTTGTTATCTTCACAAGTTATGATGGACAGATGACGATGTCTGTCGTTCGCTAAATCTCCACCTGTCACCAGTAGTTTTTCTTGGAAAGTGAGTGGCTCTTCGTCAACTTCTTAATCTGTTTCTCTATATTTTAGAATAATAAATTATTTCACTAGTCAATTTGTATGTTTTCTTGTTTACTTTTCCATTGTTTAATAAGTTTTCAATTTTAGAAGTTTTTATCTGCTCTTGCAGCACGGTTTTTAGTTTTGCTTATGCATGTAATCTTAATTTTACAAGTCATTTTAGGGATGGTTTTGTTGTCGTCCTCTATAATTTTGGTGCATGCTCAATTCTTTTGTCGATTTTTACTCATTGCTTTGGACCATCCAGGGTTGATTTCCTTATCGTGTTAAGTGCTTGCAATCACTCTAGATATGTCGTGCTTGAGTTGTGATAAAACCAATTGTCAACGTGTCATAATGTTTTATTAATGCTGAGGTTAAAGCATTTATTGTGCTGATAGAACTTGTGCTTCAACATCTACTATAAGTATTTTTTTTTCTCTAAATTGAATGATTCCATTCATTAAATAAATTAATGAATTTACCTTTAAAAAAATAACATTGCTTAGATAATGAATTTATAACGGTGTGAAAGTTGTAATAGTTATTTTTGTCCAAGTTATCTTTAATTCCTAGTTAGTTAAGATTTCTCTTTTTGAATTCAATTTTGATTTAAACTTCGAGTTTCCATATCATTTACAACTTTGGTCATAGATTTGAAATTCTTGAAAAGCGAAATTACTAAAAACACTCAAAATTGATCTTATGGAATCATTGGATTCATGTTATATATTACAAAAAAAAAGTTCATTATAGATTAAATATATGTTATTTATTATTAATGTTATAGTTAGTAGTTTTGTCAAAAGCATTAGTGGTGGGATGTGGACCTCACTGTGTGGCTACCCATGGCATCCCAGGCTCATTTAATGCTAAGTGTTTGAGTGGACCACAAGAAAAAAAGCGGGAAACAAGGGGTGAAAATCTTTGGTGGTTATATGTTTTAAATGCTCTTGTATTTTTTATGTTGATGAATAACATATCTTAGAGGCATTTCTTGTATGGATTATTTTATCTTTGAAATGAATTTATGTTGTTTTGGTGTCAAAACTTGATGATATATATATATATACACGAGTCTCCATGTATGGTGTGTTACATGATCATACAAACGTCTAATTCGTATGTGTAGTGAGGGAGGATGCATTATCTTTCCAAGTCAATGTGTTGCCAAACATGAAAGTTTATATGGTGCATGATGACATGTATTTCTCCTAATGCAAAACCCTTGGAGTATCCATGCAAAACGTGGCTATAATGTTTTGTTGGCATGATGTATAAATAGGCAAATGTGGCCTTCCATGCAAATAGAATTTAACTTGGTTATTTGGCATTCCGTAAATATAATATTGGTGAAATAGTCTAATTTAATTGAAGCCCTTTAAATATGTTATTAATTACACTTTAATTTTTAAATAAAAAATATAAAACGACAAAATTCCTTTAATTTTAATTTATATGTAAATAACCTAAAATTTGAATGTATGACAAGTAATGACAGAAAGTATACTTAAAAGGAACTTCAAATGGGTGCATTTTGAAGTTTTAAATGACTGGTTATATTAAGTGTTTAGTTTCTCATTAAACAATGATTTGTCGGAATAAATTTAAAAACGTGTATCAATGTTTCTTGCTTTAAGGTTCTATTAGTCCCACCTATATTATAGTGTGCAAAAGAGTTATTGACACATAAATCTCAAGGATACAACGAAACCCAATAAACGTTTACGTTTTACATTAATGGAAACAGTCTACTAAGCATTAAGCGGAGTATAGTAAGGATATCAATTTCTATAAAGAATTTTGAGAAAGAATTTCTGCAATAATTTTTTATTGATTAATCTAGAAATATAAAAGATGGCATGGGAGAAATAAAAAGAAACTTTTTTTCCTATTTATAGGAGTTCTTGTGTCTCTTCGTAAGAATACAACTATCTAAATGGATAGTCACATATTTCAACAATAAACATAATTATTCAATAGATGTATCCTTGAATATATTGGAAAATATGGAAATCACATATATAATAATAGTAATTACATGTTATTATTATTAAAAGTGATCTAATTTGATTAACATTTATTAGGCTTTAGTTATTAAATAAAGTATGAGCCCAATATGTGTAAATACTCTAGTATCTAATTTCTAATGGATGATTGGCTAATTAGAAATACGTAACTTTTTTAATATCTCATCTTTAGAAAAGAGAGAATCACCTTCTCTGAATTACTTGTGTACTAATTTGGAAGACTAAAACCATAAGATTCGAAGATGTAAAGAAATCGATGGATTTAGATACACTTTCGCATCTAGTTTTGTTCTTAATTTATTTTTGATGATCTGACATAATAGATCCTGGTTTGTTAAGCTTTATATTAGATCTTGTTTTTGCGGTTCTAACAGAATAATCATGATTCATTGTTAATAATAAAGTGATATAATTTATCATTATGAAATGTGATAACTTTTAATTAATAACCAAGTAATATAACTTTTAATTTTATAATTATTGAAATAATATATATATTTTAAAAATGTTGAAATACGATTATCTTAATATCTATACACAATCTTGAAAAACGTTTGTTGGCAGTTTCTAACAATAAAAAAGAGCAAAGGTCCAAATTCATGCCCAGCATCTCACATGTTGCTAAATAAGTAACAACAGGCTGCTAAATCATAGACCTGTTAATAATTAAATTTATCGTAACCATTTTTTGAAAAAAAACGGGAACCGACTTTTAAAAAAAAGGGAGTCGCCACCGACCTTTGTTAGGTGTGATCGGATCACCTTTGTTTTAGTAAAACATTTTGATTTACTAAAACAGTGTTTTTTTTTTTGGTCTACGCAATTTGAGAAAAACGGGTTCGGGAGTCGGTTACGTGCAAGGAAGGGTTAGCAGCCTTGCAACGCCAAAAATCGGTACCAAATTGATTGATGTTGTCCCAAAGTTGAAAACTCGAAAATATTTGGGGTTGAACAAAAAATTCTTAAAAAGGAGAGTTATTTCAAGTAGAATTGAATCCCAAGATTTATCTCGTTTCAAAGGAATAAAATGTCACACCCTGCACATTAGGATATAACATATTTATACTTCGAAACCAAGATCATCTTTGGTCTTCAAAGCGTATAAAAAGGATATTTGGTTATTTAGTTGAACGAAAAATCAACACCCAGCACGTTAGGATGTAATCTTTCGGGTTTCTGAACACACCAATATTGCCTTGTTTTTTTTTAAAAAAAAAAAAAACTTTTGAATGAAGTATAATTTTGTAAAAATGTATTTTTTGTTTTAAACCATGATATATGTGACGATGTTGCCTTTACATTATTGAACATATGTATTAAAAAAAGGACTATAATATGCTAACATTTAAGACAAGCACTGACAAAATAGTAATGAAAATGCGACAAATAATAATTCCTATACTAGAGCAATTACCAATATATGCGATAAGGTATAGACAAATGCAATAAACAATGAAGAATGATAAACATGTTTCATGCAAGTTTAAAATAATAATAAAAACATTTCGATGATATAAACAAAGTGAACGATATATATAATAAAAATAATACATAGTGGGTTTAAATAAAATATCTAACAATATAGACTATATAAATAATAATAATAAATAATAATAATACTAAATAATAATAATAAAGATAGTAATAATAATAATATCATGACGATGATGACCGCAAATAAACAAAAGAAATCACAAAATAATTGAAAATGGGGCCAAATCGAATTCAAAACAGAAGTTTAGGGTTTAATTTAAAACCAATGGAAGCACGAAGGGCTCAATTGCGATACGCGTAAAGCCTCAGGGACCCAACGAGTAATAACTCGCCCTTTTAAATGCGCAGCGTTTTGAGATCGGATCAAATTGAGAAGGCGCACGAATTCAGGGAAAAATTAAAGATTAAAGAAAGTGCAATTGGGTTCGATTAAGAAGCGGCGCAAAAGGGAAGGGCTCATCGTGCAAATTTTCCTTCTAGGCGAAAACGCGCGGACCCTAGGGCGGATCCGGGTCGACACGCGGGTTCGACATATCCCTAAACGGCGCCATTTCGTTTATTATTTAAAGTCAAAATTTTTGTTTTTTTCATTTCGTTTCAGAAAGAAATCCAAGCCCCCCTTTTCATCCCTTCTCTTTTGTTAGGGTTTTCTGGACCCCTTTTCCGTGCCGCCGTGGATTCAATCAGAGGTGGGCCATGCACTCGTCGTGGCCACTAGCCGGCATTGCGCGAGGCGGCCTCTCCAACCCCTCCTTCAAAGCTACTCGAAGGCAAGTCCCCCACTCTGCTCGAACGATAGGAGAAATCGGGTTCCTGGCCCGCGTCAAGCCGCGTTCCGTCCCCGAAAAAGTGGCCTCCGATGACGGAAATATGAAATGACTGAGGTATTTACTTCTCTTCCTTTCTCTTATTGTTTTTGATTCGAAGAAAAAAAGATAAAATCAAGAATAACAGTAAATGGCGATATAAAATAAAGCAAGATCAACCTTTCTGTCCTCGCTTTTCGATTTCTGATGTGGTGTTTGGTATTTTTTGTTGAATCTGAAAAATCAAAGGCCTCCCTCCCTTTTTACTCGATTTGTAATGGAATATAAGATTCCCTTTTGACTTTCTCTTCTGATTTTAGATCTCTGATGCATTTTGAATGTTTTGTTTTGTTTTCTCTTTCTGCTATCTTTTGAAATGTTTTTTTGTTTGTTTTGCTTTCGATTTACAGTGTTCCCCAAAGCCCAAAAAATTCGAACCCCTTTTTCATTGCTTCCGAATGGCTTTATAGCTGAATACCTCATGCTTTTCACCTATTAAACTCTTTTGCTCCATACTCTGTTGCTTCTTCTTTTTCATCTCTGTTGTGCGTATCTTACAGGGCATGGGCGAACGGTGGAGACGTGCGAGGAAAGGTCGAGGTCTCGGGAAGGGGCGTCCGAGGCGTGCGACGAGGTTGGCGCGCGCCTGGGGTCACGGGCTTCATCCGTCAGAGGCATGGGCAAATTTTCCTTCTAGGCGAAAACGCACGAACCCTGGGGCGGATCCGGGTCGACACGCGGGTTCGACATATCCCTAAACGGCGCCATTTCGTTTATTATTTAAAGTCAAAATTTTTGTTTTTTTCATTTCGTTTCAAAAAGAAATCCAAGCCCCCCTTTTCATCCCTTCTCTTCTGTTAGGGTTTTCTGGACCCCTTTTCCGTGCCGCCATGGATTCAATCAGAGGTGGGCCATGCACTGCCGTGTACATGGCCATTGGCGGCGCGCGCGGCGCCTCTCAACCCTCCTTCAAAGCTACTCGAAGGCAAGTCTCCCACTCTGCTCGAACGATAGGAGAAATCGGGTTCCTGGCCCGCGTCAAGCCGCGTTCCGTCCCCGAAAAAGTGGCCTCCGATGATGGAAATACGAAACGACTGAGGTATTTACTTCTCTTCCTTTCTCTTATTGTTTTTGATT
Organism: Gossypium bickii; assembly: GCA_025503065.1. NCBI lineage: Eukaryota > Viridiplantae > Streptophyta > Magnoliopsida > Malvales > Malvaceae > Gossypium > Gossypium bickii. Next base: position 96,148,074 of record CP106714.1, on the reverse strand, counting down.
CGAAGAAAAAAAGATAAAATCAAGAATAACAGTAAATGGCGATATAAAATAAAGCAAGATCAACCTTTCTGTCCTCGCTTTTCGATTTCTGATGTGGTGTTTGGTATTTTTTATTGAATCTGAAAAATCAAAGGCCTCCCTCCCTTTTTACTCGATTTGTAATGGAATATAAGATTCCCTTTTGATTTTCTCTTCTGATTTTAGATCTCTCATGCGTAAAGAGGGGATCTATTTTAATGTTTTGTTTTCTTTTCTCTTTCTGCTATCTTTTGGAATGTTTTTTTGTTTGTTTTGCTTTCGATTTACAGTGTTCCCCAAAGCCCAGAAAATTCGAACCCCTTTTTCATTGCTTCCGAATGGCTTTATAGCTGAATACCTCATGCTTTTCACCTATTAAACTCTTTTGCTCCATACTCTGTTGCTTCTTCTTTTTCATCTCTGTTGTGCGTGTCTTGCAGGGTATGGGCGAACAGTGGAGACGTGCGAGGAAAGGTCGAGGTCTCGGGAAGGGGCGTCCGAGGCGTGCGATGAGGTTGGCGCACGCCTGGGGTCACAGGCTTCATCCGTCAGGGGTATGGGCACTAGGGCCAAGGCGCGTGATGGCCAAAACGAGGTAAGGCGCACGTGTGCGGGGAACTGGAGCGGCGCGCGTGGCGCGTGGCGCGTTGGGTCCCTAGGGTTTCTGTTTTGGCTTGGTCCTTGGGCCATTGTAATTGGGTTTGGGGTTTAGTGACTGGGTTTGATTTGTATTGGGCTGTTATTTGTGTTAGATTTGGGTCTGTAACAACTGGTTTCGGGCCTATTGTTAGTTGGGCTCCAGAATTGATATGTAAATGGACATTGGACTATTTTTTTATTTTAATGTACTGTTATAACAATGATGACATTTGTTTGTCTTCTTTTCAATTTGGTTTCGTTTTGGCTAATGGGCCCGAGTTTGGGTTTCGGTTAAAAGCCCGGGCAAGATTGGTGATTACAGCTGCCCCTCTTTGCCTATTGCCGTGAAACGAGAATAGAGCGAAGACAATAGAAGAACCAATTTTGCCCGGTCTTGGTCAATCCTCGACTTATTGATTTCTCGTCTTCCCCAAACATCTTCAAACTTGTTGCTTCGATTCATTCTGCCACTGCTTCCGCGAGATGTGCCTTGTAGCTTCAATTTATTAATCGCTCTACTGGGACTTTGAGGAAATAAATCTGAACTTTTCGAACTGCTCCTTTATCCTCGCAATATGAGTTGACCTTTTCTTTCTTTCTTCCCTTTTTTTTTAGACAGGAATTAAAAAACAAAAATTAAAAGTATCTCGGCGTGCGACCCGAGGAGTTGCAAACGGGAATTAAAAGTGCTCAGCGTGCGACCCGAGGAGTTGCAAATGGAAATTTAAAAATACTCGGCGTGCGACCCGAGGAGTTGCAAATGGAAATTTAAAAGCAGAAATTAAAAATACCTCAGCGTGCGACCTAAGGATTTGCACACAGAAATTAAAAGCAACTCGGCGTGCGACCCGAGGAGTTACAGACGGAAATTAAAAAGTAGAAATTAAACGTACCTCGGCGTGCGACCCGAGGAGTTACAAACGGAAAAAGGCCAGAAAATAAATACCTCAACGTGCCCTGAGGCTCAACTCACCTCTCGTACTATGAGTTGACTTTGAACAGGAACAGAAATTAAATACCTCGGTGTGCCCCGAGGCTCAACTCACTCCTCGTATTATGAGTTGATTTTGAACAGGAATTTAAAGACAGGAATTAAATACCTCGGCGTGCCCCGAGGCTCAACTCTCCTCTCGCATGATGAGCTGACTTTTTGAGCAGAAATTTAAAGACAGAAATTAAATACCTCGGCGTGTCCGAGGTTCAACTCACCTCTCGCATGATGAGTTGAATTTAACAGAAATTGAAAGTGTGTCGTCTGGTGGAACTCGGATGTAATAGACCAATTTTGACCATAATCGGAACGGTGGTTTCGGGACCACGAATCCGAGCCTGATAGATATTTTAATATTTTATTCTGTGTTTATAATACGTGGATTAATGTGTGTGAAAATTTCGTAGGAAAATTTTATCATTTAAGTGCTTAATTTGATAAAAAGGAATTAATCGAGAAAAGCGTAAAGGCTGAGTGCTAAAGTGAAAAGTACTAATTTGATTGTGGCTTTTTAAGTGGGTGTCCTAAAGGGGCAATTAGCCCATACACTATAAAAAGGGACGGCAATGGGCCACGCCAACTACATATTATATGTTAGTAAAATTTTAAAATAAAGTTATGTTAGTATATTATAACTAAATTGTTATTATATTATAAGCATGCTAATATATATGTGTTATTTTATTAAACAAAAGAAGCATGCTTTAATTCTATTCTCTCTCCTTTTCCCCCATCTTCTTCACCGAACTTATTCCAAAGAAAAGAAGAAAACTTGAAATCCCATATTCGATCATTGCATGTAATGCCAGGTAGGTATTTGAGCTTTGTTTTAGTAAAATTTTTACATATTGGAGTTGATTACTTTGAGTACTATCAAAACCATATAAAAATTTGGAGTATTGAGCATGTTTAAATTCGGCAGTAGATGAGTATATCTCTGCTGGTTGTGCTGAATGGGAGAGGGGTTAGTATAGGTATAAAAACAAACGGGATATGTGTTGAGTTATTATATTTGGAAGTATATTGTATATATATATGTAGTTAATGTACGGCCATAGATAATAAGGTAATGGATATTTGCATAGTCGGCCAATATGAGATTAATTATGTTATTGTATTTAGCAAATGATTAATAGTAATATGTATGGGGATGGAGAGTATTCGGCCTTAAGGGGGGGTTAATTTGAATTTCCTATATTTTGTGTTTTGTAAGGATTAGATTAAAAAGTAATTTTGTAAATGTTGAGGGTAAAAATAGAAATTTTGCATTAACAAATAATTGTGAATTAAATGGAATTGAAATGTATCTAAATAAGTTTAATTTGAACCAAATTAGATTCAGAACAAAAGGAAAAGAATTTGGAGCGAGGAAAAGCTAGACAAAATGAATAGCCGGAAATTTCGAATCTATCGACTTCTAAGGTAAGTCTTAAGTTAAAGTACATTAAATAGATCGTTAACAATATGTTCAATAATATTATTTAATATACTTGAGTAAGTTAGTATGTGATAGCCGAATATAAATGTCGTGTCTTGAATTGAATATGTTGGAAATGTAACGTGAATTAGTATAGTTGATATGGTATGTGAATGTGGTTTATGTGCATGAGTTAATAATGATGTACGGTTTTGAGTAATGTTTTTGAGTTAAATATTTATAATCGATATTATACTTAAATTGATGTTGGAATTTGGATGATAATGTTTGAATGAATAAATCATAGTTATTGCTTATATTTGACTATGTATATTATACATGTGGGAAAAATTTTATTTTAATGTTTGAAAGCATGGAGCTAATATGTTTAAATGTACAATTGTTGAAAATGTTGAAATACCGTGCTTGTGCCTAGCGAGCCTTGTGCCGGTGATATATTTCGGGCTTTGTGCCTAGCGAGCTTCGTGCCGTGATATATATTCGGGCTTTGTGGCTAGCGAGCTTCGTGCGGTGATATACTTCAGCTTAAATGCCTAGCGTGCTTAATGCCGGTGTTTAAACTTCGGACCTTGAGTCTAGCGGGCCTAGTGCCGGTGTTTGTGTGATTCGGGTTAAAGCCTAGCGGGTTTTATTTCATGAGTTTCAATTTTGATTTACTTATATAGTGTTAAAGTCATGAAACAAATCTAGAAGGCTTGATTTTGAGAGTGGCATTGTTATTTCGGCTACAAGGTATGTACTATTATACTTAGTGTTATAAATGTATACATATAAATATGCCATGATAGTGAGCAAATAAAATGACGAAAGAAAAGTGTTATATACTTGGTTGTGAATTTGGTATGCTAAATATGCCATGTGGTTATTTGAAGTTCGAAACATGAGTATGTTTTAAAATAAAAGATGCTCAGGTAAGTTATTGTTACACTTAGCTACGCGATTATTATGTATAATCGGCAATCGATGTAATTGTTATGGAAATTGAAAGTTATCAAGTTAAATAAAGTGGTATTACCTTGTTATGTTGTGTCATAAGTAAGACATGTAAATAAAATGTCATGAATTCATTTTATTTTATGTTTAGACGGTTGAAAGATATAGTATGATGCTTAAGACTTACTAAGCTAGTAGCTTATTCGTGTGTGTTCATTTTTTTTGTATTATAGATTTCAGTCAAGCTACGGGCTCAAAGTATCGTTCGAGGAGTCAACCACACTATCATCCCTTTTTGGTATTTTAAAGTTAGTTTTGAATCAAAGGCATGTATAGGCTAAATAAATGTTTGAATGAAGTTTTGTTTGTATATAATAGCCATGCGAATATGGCCAAAGTTTTAGTTAAGTATGCTTTTGTGCATTTTAAGTCGAAGTTTAATCGTTTTTTGGTAAGGAAGTGTATGTTTACGAAATGAACCTTTGAATTAGGATATTATGTGAATGTTTTAGGTATAAGTTAATTTGCATAAATGATTAAAATGCATGGACAGTATGAGTTGTATGTGGGTATGTTCAATTATAAACTAGTTATTCATATTTTGCAATGAAATAGTTTTTAGTTAGCAGCAGTGATGTGATTTTGAAAAATCACCAAAAATAGGATAAATTGAATTAGAAAGTGAATTAGATATGAAATTAAACCTTATTGTGTCTATTTTTACATAAAAGAAACATAGTAGGCAAAGAATTTATATATTATGAGATATTTAAGTTTTAGTGAAACTTGCTCTGAATGAATTCGTGAGTCTCTGTTCTGTCTTGGAAAATTTGTCAAAAATTGTAAAAAAATAATTATGGAGCATGGCTTATATGTTTAGAATCCTTAATGAGTCTATTTTTGATTGGAATAAACAAGAACATTATTGAAAATTTGTACAATGAGATAACTGTACTTTTGTAAAGATAGGTCAGAATTGTCGAGCAGTGAAATAGGGGTAACTTTGATGAATAAACTGTACTAATTGGCCACATGAAAAATTCTGGAAACATTATGGTAAAACGTTATATGAGTCTAGTTTCAAGGAAAATTTACGGATCCAAATTTCGAGTTTTGTAACTCGAGTTATGGTTAATTTAGTCAGTGTGATGCAGTTGGACAGCTTTAAAACTTTATGCCCCGACTTAATAGTCAAGTCTAGTAATGCCACATACTCGACTCCGGCAAAGGTTTCGGGTAAGGGGTGTTACATCGGATGTCTTCCTTCTCTTTGGTTTGGTATAATCATCGTCAAAGCTTCTTGCTTTACTGGTACCCCTGTATGCATTATGCATGATGTTGTCATGATGTGCACATTTTTTTGTTAAATGCCCTTATGCCTACGTGATTATGCCATGCGCTCTAGGCTTGTTTGTAATGTATCTCTCGTTATGACTTTCGTGATGACTTGTATTCATTGCTTCGATTCTTTGACTTTTCTTTCAGGTTTTATTCTCGCCCTCAAGTTTTACGAGTAGTCTGCACTTCTTACCCATTTTGCCCCCCTTGCTGAACTTTTGTTCTTGCTTTGAGGCTCCTGTACTTACCAGGTTCTCATCCAGGTAATGCTCAACGTTCCTTTTGTTTAGAGTATGTAATTTCACTATTTACCATTTAAACGAACCAAACACGAGATGCATGATAATGGCCAAGTGGGTGTGAAAGAAATGCCTTATGTTTGTATTTATTTCAAAGCAACTAGCAAAGAAAATTAACAAAGAATGATTCGATAAGGAAGACGTAAGAAAGTAGATTCAATTGTCACAGATGCTCTAGATATCCAACACGTGAACTTCTCCATGTTTCTTCATCCTGAATCTTTTTCGAGTGAAGCTTTTTGTATAGAAAATTCTGAGCTTCTGAGTCTGCTTCAAATATTATAATCTCGCCATTTGACTTCCTATTCAAATCTTGCCGTTTATGTCCGAATCTCTTCACTAGGACGCCTTTTCAGGTTTTCATCCCAGTTTTGTTTATCAAGGCGCCCTTTTTGGGTTTTTATCTGATTTTTTCTTTTTCTCTCCCTCTCTTTTTTTTAGGCATAGTACTTCTTCACGGCGTCTGAGTTCGCTGGATTTGGGACCTCTTTACCATCCATCTCAGTGAGAATCAAAGCTCCACCCGATAAGGCCTTCTTTACGACATATGGTCCTTCCCAATTTGGTGCCCATTTTCCTCGGAAGTCTTTTTGTATTAGGAGAATCTTTCTCAGCACGAGCTCTCCTTCACGAAATTCCCTTGGCCGTACCTTCTTGTCATGGGCCGTAATCATTCTCTTTTGGTACATCTGTCCGTGACAGATTGCTTTCAAGCGTTTTTCTTCGATCAGATTCAGTTGGTCGTATCGAGCTTGTACCCATTCCGATTCTTCTAGTTTTGACTCCATTAAGACTCGTAAAGAGGGAATCTCAACTTCGATGGGCAGTACGGCTTCCATTCCATAGACTAGAGAAAAAAGGGTTGCCCCAGTGGAGGTCCGTACACATGTGCGATATGCGTATAGGGCAAACGGTAGCTTTTCGTGCCAGTCTTTGTATGTCTCGGTCATCTTTCCAATAATCCTCTTAATATTCTTGTTGGCCGCTTCTACTGCTCCGTTCATCTTTGGGCGATAGGGTGAGGAATTGTGATGCTTTATCTGAAATTGCTCGCACACTTCTCTTATCATCTTGTTGTTCAAATTCAAGGCATTATCTGAGATGATTTTCTCAGGCAAACCGTATCGACATATGATCTCCTTTTTTAAGAACTTACACACTGCAGACTTTGTCACATTCGCGAACGAAGCGGCCTCAACCCATTTTGTGAAGTAATCTATGACCACAAAAATGAATTGATGTCCATTAGTAGCTTTTGGGGAGATTGGTCCTATAACATCCATCCCCCACATAGAGAAAGGCCACGGAGCAGTCATGACATGGAGGGGCGAAGGTGCTGCATGAATTTTATTGCCGTAAACTTGGCATTTGTGACACTTTCGTGCGTAACTGATGCAGTCGCTTTCCATCGTCAGCCAGTAATAATCGAGTCTCATGATTTTCCTGGCCATAGTGAAACCATTGGCATGCGTTCCACACGTTCCTTCATGGACCTCTTCAAGTATCTTTCTGGATCCAATATCATCCACGCATCTCAGAAGTACTTGATCTTTTCCTCTTTTATACAGGATGTCCCCATCGAGGACAAATCCCGCTGCCATTCTTCTGATTGTTCTTTTGTCGTTCTCATTTGCTTGCTCAGGATATCTTTGATTCTTGACATATTCTAAGATATCATGGAACCATGGCCGTCCTTCCATCTCTTTTTCGATGCTAAAACAATACGCCGGGGCTTCATATATGCTCATCTGGAGAGGCATTATTTCCGCTTCTCGGTTTGCCTTGAACATCGAGGCCAGAGTGGCCAGAGCATCAGCCAATTGGTTTTCTTGTCGTGGGAAGTAATTAAAGGTCACTTCATCGAATTCTTTGACCAAATCCACAACAAGATCGTGGTATTTGGTTAACTTCGAATCTCTCACTTCCCAATCTCCACGGATCTGGTAAATCACCAATGCCGAATCCCCGGATACTTCTAAGATTTTGATATCTCATTCAATAGCCGCGCGGAGTCCCATGATGCAGGCCTCGTATTCTGCTATGTTATTGGTACAGAAGAAATTTAATCTGGTAGTGAATGGATAGTGATTCCCTTTAGGTGACACTAAAACTGCTCCAATTCCATGCCCCAATGCATTTGAGGCACCATCAAAGCTCATCTTCCATGACTCTTCCTTTGACGACTCACATTTCTTTTCTGTAATACACATCAAGTCTTCATATGGGAAGTCAAATCTTAACGGCTCGTATTCCTCCATCATTCGAGTTGCCAGGAAATCAGCTATTGCGCTCCCTTTTATCGACTTTTGGCTAACATAACCGATGTCGTACTCCGATAGCAAGATTTGCCATCGTGCCATTCTTCCTGAGAGTGCAGGCGACTCCATCATGTACTTTATTGGGTCCAGCTTTGAGATCAACCACGTCGTATGATATAACATATATTGTCTGAGCCTTCGGGCTGCCCAAAGCAGAGCACAACAGAATTTTTCAATTGACGGGTATTTTGCTTCATACTCTGTGAACTTCTTGCTGAGGTAATAGATCGCCTTTTCTCTTCTTCCCGATTCATCATGTTGCCCCAGTATGCAACCCATCGAATTTTCGAACACAGTCAGATACAATATTAGCGGTCTCCCGGGTGTTGGCGGTACTAGCACCGGGGGGTTAGACAAGTATTGTTTTATCTTGTTGAAAGCAACTTGGCATTCTTCGTTCCATTCCCCAGGATTGTGTTTTCGCAGGAGTCGAAAAATTGGGTCGCATTGGTTGGTGAGCTGGGCAATAAATCGAGCGATGTAATTTAACCTTCCTAGGAACCCTCTGACTTCCTTTTGTGTCCGTGGAGGTGGTAATTCTTGTATAGCCTTTATTTTGTCCGGATCGACCTCAATACCTCTCCCGCTGACGATGAAACCCAATAATTTCCTCGAAGTTACTCCAAATGTGCACTTGGCTGGATTAAGCCTCAGTTGAGACTTTCTCAGTCTTTCAAACAATATCCTGAGGTTTCCAACATGCTCTCTTTCTCCTCGAGATTTGGCGATCATATTGTCGACATAAACTTCTATTTCTTTGTGCATCATGTCGTGAAACAGCATCACCATTGCCCTCTGATATATTGCCCCGGCATTCTTTAATCCGAACGGTATCACCTTGTAGCAAAATGTTCCCCACATCGTCACGAAGGTAGTTTTCTCCATATCCTCCGGAGCCATTTTTATTTGGTTATAGCCCGAAAATCCATCCATGAAGGAGAAGAAGGAATGTTTTACCGTGTTATCTACCAGCGTATCGATGTGCGGCAAGGGAAAATTATCCTTGGGGCTTGCTCGGTTCAGATCGCGATAATCCACACACATTCGCACCTTACCATCTTTCTTTGGTACCAGGACTATATTAGCTACCCACTCCGGGTATTTAGAGACTTGTAAGAAACCGGCATCGAATTATTTTTTGACTTCTTCTTTTATCTTTAGGAGCATCTCGGGTCTCATTCGTCTTAGCTTTTGCTTGATAGGCTTGCATTCCGGCTTTAGTGGGAGCCGATGGACCACTACATCCTCGCTTAATCCTGGCATGTCCTAATACGACCATGCAAATACATCTTTGTATTCGTGAAGCAGGGTGATCATATCGTGTTTGGTGTGCTCTGAGATGGAGGTCCCAATTTTTACTTCCTGCCTCTTTTCTTCGTTTCCCAAGTTCACCGTCTCAACAAATTCTTGGTGGGGAAGGATCTGTTTATCTTCCTGTTCTATCATCCTTAGCAAGTCAGGGGTCGAGATACAATCTTCAGCATTCTCGTCGGCTTCGAATTCTCCTAGACAGATAGCTTGCTCAAAGTCGATTTTAGGATCAGTAACGGGATTGTTCATGTCGTCGATATCTGAGCACTTGAAAGGTAAATGGAAAAGAAACTATAGAGGGACATCGAGGTATTGGAACCTACAAATGTGATTCTATGGCATGACATGAAATGTATATAAAGACAGGCTATGAGAAGAGAGAATAAATATGAGGCCAATGAGAATGAGAGACAGTGACAAAATGCATCTTCATTGATTGTTCATTTAAAAGTTAAATAGCCGACACAAACTCTTATAACAGATTCCCCTTCAACATAGGGGTATACAGAAAGTTGTCATTGAGGATTACTCTGGAGGGGCCCTAGAAACTACAAGGAGATCCTCGGCGGTCCAATTGTTCAACGTAAATCTCGGAGGACAAGGGTGTATCTATGAAATGCCTTTCATCGTATCGTCCGCTTTGTCGATGACGTTTATGTTGAAGTTCTAAAAATCCCTTTCAACCAATAGCAGCGTGTTTCGTGAATCATCTCCCTCTGGGTACATTATTACTGCGGACGTGAAAGTTTTCGACAAGGGCGGGTACGTCATGGGCTCCCATTCTACCTCCCGTCCTGAGGCTCTTGCAATCCTCTTTCCCTGATCTTTCTGCAACTGTTTCCTTCTTTTTCGTCCATCAGGTTTAAACCCTAAGCCGTATCGAGCCTTGTGGTGTACAGGGTTTAGCGCTCTAGCTATCCCTTGTTGGTGTCTTCCTAAACCCTTCCCTGCCCGGGCACCTTTTCCTACAGTCAACTTGACTCCCATCTTGGTGTTTCTTGACAGCTTGGGTGTGGGAGCCTTGTCTCATTCGGTGACAAATGTGGCGTTAATAAATTCGAAGGAGCGGAATGAGCATTCTGGCACATCTTTGTTTGCCTCGATGTAGGGTACATCGGCAGAGAGTGATGCGACGATGTCTTTTTCACCAGCGATCGTGATCAAGCGGTTATCCATAATAAACTTTATTTTCTGATGAAGAGATGAAGGGATTGCTCCAGCGGAGTGGATCCAGGGCCTTCCTAAAAGGCAATTGTATGAAGGAGTAATGTCCATGACCTGGAACTCGACATTATACGTGCACGGGCCCACTTCCAAAGGAATTTCGATCTTTCCCATGACTTCCCGCCGTGTTCCATCAAATGCCCTTACCGTGGAATGACAAGGCTTTAGATAAGACATGTCGACTGGCATCCTGGACAGTGTAGCCAATGGCATGACATTGAGTGCCGACCCGTTGTCAATAAGCACATGCGGTATTATATAACCTTTGCAACCGGTCGTAATGTGTAATGCTTTAACAGAGCCCCTACCGTTCAGTGGTATTTCATCATCACTGAAGGAGATGAAATTGTCTGCGTTTAAATTGTTCACCCACCTATCAAGTTTCTCAACGGGTACATCGCTTGGCACATATGCTTGATTTAACACTTTCAGTAAAGCGTTTCGATGTGGCTCTAAGTTTAGCAATAGGGATAGCACTGAGATTCTTGCCGGTTGTTTATTTAGTTGCTCCACGATATTATATTCGCTGTGTTTAATAAACTTTAGGAATTCCTGCGCTTCTTCTTTATTCACCGGCTTTTTGGTTCCTTGTTCGGATTGTATCTCCACTTCGACTTCGGCATCAGGTATCGGCATCTTTCCTTTCTGGCTTGTGCAGACTGTTTTCTTCTTTGCCTCAACCCCCTCAGGGGAATAGCACCTTCCACTGCGGGTGAAATGCCCCACCTCGCTGACGTTTCCAGTTGCTACTTCGGGTATAGTGATGTTGACATCATATTTCCACGGCACCGCCCTGCTATCCTTGTAAGGGAAAGGAGAAGGTACTTGGATTATCATTTTTGGTCTCACTTCTTCCTTCTTTGCCTCGTAGTAGATCACCGAAGGTCGATCGACGCTATAAGGGGGGCCTGATGATTGGCCCTCAGAGGCGCATACATCCTTTTCATCGGTCTTTTCCATCTTATTGCAGTTCTCAATCTCCTTATTGTCTATCATGCCTTGAAGTAGCTCTTTGAACTTCTCGCAAGATTGGATGTGATGTCCTTCTATGCCGTGAAAGACGCAAAAACTTGGACTCTTCAGGTTTTCCCTCTTGAAACTTTCGTCGAGCATACCCTTCTCAATCATTACTTCCCAGACCTTCTTCAAAGGTATCCTTATCCTGGAGACACAACTCCTGGCTCGCCACCTATCTTCCTGTGTCACCATATTCACGTTCCCTGCGGTATGGTTAGGGAGCGGGTTTCTCGCCGTATTTTTGGTACCGTCAAATCACAAGATCCCAGCGTCGATAAGGCCTTGAACTCTTCTTTTAAAGGCTATACAATTATCTATAGAATGCCCCTGGTTTCCAGCGTGATACATGCAATTTGCATTGGGATCGTACCACTTTGGGAATAGGGGCTTCAGGGGTGCCATGTATTGTGGGGAGATTAACTGTTTTTCCAATAATTTCGGGCACAGTTCTCCGTATGACACGGGAATGGGGGTGAATTGGGGTCTATCGGGATTGGGCTTTATTGGTCTTTGTTCGTTTTTTGGCTGACTTTGGGCAGGCATGGTATTTGGCGGGAATATAGTGAATGGTCTTTGGTTATCAGTGGCGTAGACGGGGTAAGGAGGAGGTGCTTGATAGTAAGAGTTTGGTGGAGGAAAATATAAATTCGGTGGTGGGCGGTATTGAGGTCGTGATTGGGTTGGGTACGAGTTGGCAGCATAGTGGTTCCCAGTCCCCACCATATAGGTTTCAGGCTCTCTCTTCCTTACGGGTACCGGCCTTTTCAAGCTCTCGGATCCTTCCATCCTTCCGCTCTTGATGCCGTTTTCGATAAGTTCCCCGGATATTACGACGTCGGCGAAGTCTTTTATGGCATTTCCCACCAGTTTATCGTAAAATGGCGCTTTCAAGGTATTGATGAAGAGAACTGTTATCTCAGTTTTGGTCAGTGAGGGTTCTACTTGAACCGAGATGTCCCTCCATCTTTGGGCGTACTGTCTGAAAGTCTCCTGTTGGCTTCTTTTCCATCATTTGCAGCGTTAGTCGGTCAGGCACCATATCAGAGACATGCTTGTATTGCTCACAGAATGCTGAAGCTAAGTCATCCCAAGACTGGATCCTCTCTCTACCGAGCTGATTATACCAACGGAGGGCTGACCCGGTCAAGCTATCTTGAAAGCAGTGTATTAACAATTTATCCTCACTCGCATAACCAGCCATTTTTTCGACAAAACACAATGAGATTTGCCTTTGGGCACCTTGTTCCATCATATTTTTCAAAGTCTGGCGCTTTGAATTTTGAAAGCGAGACCGGATCGGAAACGGATCGAGCTCTTTGACGCTCATTGCAGAAGGGACTCTAGCGCCTTCTACTACCTTGAGTCTTTCTTCCAAGATCCTATACTTTTCCTCGGTATTATAATCATCCCTATTTAATCTAGCTATTTCTATAGAATCATCTAGATCTGGGACAATCGGGTTAGCAGAATTATCTCTAGAGTTTGATACGTAAACACCTTGCCCTAGATGGGTCGGTGGTATGGGTCGTTGCTCTAGGCCTACCGGGTTCTCTTGAGGATATCCTCTTTGTGTTGCATAAGCATGGGGCGGAGTGAGCCCTAGAGGATAGAGCGGATCTTGATTGGCTCTCGAGTGGGGTTCTGTAATATCAGGACTCTGTGTAATTCCTTTCCCTTTGGCCAGAGCTGTCAACATCTCCATCATTTTAGCCATTTGATCCTTATGTTTTAGCGATTCCTCGCGAGATCTCATCATCAGGTCTCTTGCTTCTTGCTGTGACTTAGCTAACTGTTCTTGCAGCTCTCTCTGGATCCTTTCCATTTTTTCAATCCTCTCATTAAGTTCGGCGTCCATAGCTTTAGTTCTTAGACGTGTTCTATAGGGATGACGCGATTCCAGATTCGTAATATCGTAGCTGCGGATTACACGATTTTAGGCTTAGTGAATAATTAAAATGATATGATGCTGATGTATGTAATGCAATGCGAATGCATGGTATAAATGAGAAAAGGTGTCAACTCTGATTCAATTCCCCATAGAAAACTTCCTTAGAAAACAAAGCTCTTTACATAAAACAGATTACAAAAACGGCCTTGCTCTAACACCTAAGGCTTTAATCTTTGTCAGTAAGGAAGCTAATTCTCGTCTACGATCCGTCTGTGTCTCGAACTGTATGCTTAATGTGTTGGCTTGCATAGCTAGAGTTTGCAAATACTAGGCTATCTCTCGTATCCGGATTATGGCCTCCCCCATAAGGTAATCTCTATCTCTGACTTGATCCTGGGAATGGTACAGCTCCGCTTCCCTTCGTTCTTCATTCTCTTTTAAATGCCCAATATGATTTTGACAGTTCAGCAGCTCCATTTCTAACTGTTCAGTCCTCTTCTTCATTTCTCCGATTCTACTTAAACTTGCCTTTAATTCTCTTGCCGAGTTGCGGTTTCGATAACAGTCGAGAGATTTTTCCAACTCTGCCACCCTTGTCTTCAATTCGTTTCTTCTATTCTGGCCTTCTGATATTTGCTTTTCTAGGATCTCATTCTATGCTTTCATCTCCTGAAATTTCTTTTCCCATTGCTCGGTCTTAGCTCTCTCTTCTTGTAACTCTTGTCGCCATTGACTCGAAGTCTTTCCTAGTCCGGCAGTTCTCATTGAGAGACGCATCTTCTTGTAGTCCCCCTTTAGGCTATCCAACTCTTCTTCGACCTTGCTCTTTCCCTTTTTAATCTTTTTAGCTTCTGATTTCTGTATCTCTACATCCATCTTCAAAAGCATCTTCTCTTCCTCCAACTGCTCAATTTTCTTCCCAAGCTCTGAACTTCGCTTTATGAAATCTTGCTTTATAATTTCTAATTCTGTTGGTATTATTCGCAATCGTTCCTCCAAAGATTGAGCCTTATCTGAACTTGGTCCCGGGATATTATCGTTGATTCTCTTATTTAGCCACGCTTTGTACTCAGAAGTCGCCGTTTCGCCCGCAGCTAACCTCTTCATCCGATGAGTTTGCTTCCAAGCATTTTCTGTTTCCTTAATCTTCTTTTTATAACCCTCTCCTATATAAGAGAACTCGCTTCGACCTAACCCATGTGTTGCTGGCACGAACTGTCTCGACTGGTATTGTCTCGCTGCTAGCAATGGGGCATACCTGATAACTCCCCAAATCCCGGGTAGAGGGACCCAATTAAAGTCTCCGCATCTATAAAGGATCTCTCCGAGCATCATCCATGGAGCTCGCCACTCAACGTCTTCTTCCTGAAGATTCTGAAAAATTGCCATCCATCCCTCTTCTGTTATATCCTTTCTTCTCGACACAGCTACTTCTTCCTTTATCGGTGAATAATCCTTATAAAAAGGACGACAAGAGACTTTATCCGTCTTCCAAAAATGCCCATAAAACCATACCATCAATAGCTGTGCGCATCCGATAAACCTTCCCTCTCCCGCTCTCCTGCATGCATTTAATGATCTGAAAGTCTCGGCTAGAATCACTGGGACAGGTGTAACTTGCTTGTCTAAACGGTCGAATAGATCCACCACTGCTTCATCTATGTATCTCAGAGCTTTTGGGAAGATGACTAGTCCGTAGAGACTTAAGGCGAAAATATCAACCTTCCTACCCACATCAGGGTACGTCGAAATCAGATCCCTTATGTTTTCCCAAGGAATACACCTCCCTTCACCTTTCTATTAAATTTTGGTCGAGATCCACTGTTCACTCATCCCCGTAATTTTCACCAATTTCTTCGCGAGAGGAGGAACATAGGCAGGCCTGATATAAACCTTGTCAGCTTGTATCCCGAGAATACGGAGTAAAGCGGTATATTCTTTTATTGTTGGCACCAAGTCCACTTTCCCAAAGGTGAAGCAGCTGTATGCGGAGTTCCAAAACTGGACCATAGCCCTAAACAGGTGTTTATCTATCTTGACATCCAATAAGTGAGCGATATCGCCATAACGGTGGTAGAACATCTGTTTAGCTTCATCTTCCCAATGGGCCCAGATATCTTGCAACTCTTGAAGCTCATTTTGTGTCACGCTAACACGGGTGAAGTCCCTCAGCTCCGACGTATGACCTTCAACCAAGCTATCTCCTTCTTCTAATTGCAACTTTTCTGACCATGTGCGCATGGTCGCATTGTCCTCTACTTTATCAAGAAAGTCGTTTTCCATAGCAAACTTCCTATTTTGGCAACCGAGCAGAAATTGACACCTTCACTACATGGAATGTCATGCAAATCAAACAAAACAACACAAGTTAGTATCGCATAATCAGAACAAGCAAAATATCATCAAACGCTTATCTGGGTAACTAATTTAACTCTATGCCTAGGGTAGGCTCTAGGTTTTCTATATGGGGTTCGGTTCTAAAGAAGGGTACCTGAACCAGCAGATTCCTCGATCCTCACCCATTATAGGCTCATATGGATCGAGTTCAGTTCAGGGGGATACATTTCCCTATGGCCATGAGGAGGTGAAAACCTCACGAAGCACATAGGTACGGATGTATCCCGGAAGCAATCCACTAGCCCATGGGGAGGTGAAAACCTCACGAAGGCTTCGTTTCTTACTCCCACTTAAAGGTGTAACCAACGGTCATGCAATGCAATGCCAAAGTAGTTCACAAGACTCGACACTATAGCACGTGCAAATGCATTAAAAAGAAATACGATTTTTCAAAACAATTTTCCAAATCTTCAATCATGAGGACAAAAATCAATCAATTTACGGCCTGACTCTCAACGTCCCCAGTGGAGTCGCGAAGCTGTCGTAACCATTTTTTGAAAAAAACGGGAATCGACTTTTAAAAAAAAAGGTAGTCGCCACCGACCTTTGTTAGGTGTGATCGGATCACCTTTGTTTTAATAAAACATTTTGATTTACTAAAACAGTGTTTTTTTTTTTGGTCTACGCAATTTGAGAAAAACGGGTTCGAGAGCCGGTTACGTGCAAGGAAGGGTTAGCACCCTTGCAACGCCAAAAATTGGTACCAAATTGATTGATGTTGTCCCAAAGTTGAAAACTCGAAAATATTTGGGGTTGAACAAAAAATTCTTAAAAAGGAGAGTTATTTCAAGTAGAATTGAATCCCAAGATTTATCTCGTTTTAAAGGAATAAATTGTCACACCCAGCACGTTAGGATATAACATATTTATACTTTGAAACCAAGATCATCTTTGGTCTTCAAAGCGTATAAAAAGGATATTTGGTTATTTAGTTGAACGAAAAATCAACACCCAGCACGTTAGGATGTAATCTTTCGGGTTTCTAAACACACCAATATTGCCTTGTTTTTTTTTAAAAAAAAAAACTTTTGAATGAAGTATAATTTTGTAAAAATGTATTTTTTGTTTTAAACGATGATATATGTGACGATGTTGCCTTTACATTATTGAACATATGTATTAAAAAAACGACTATAATATGCCAACATTTAAGACAAGCACTGACAAAATAGCAATGAAAATGCGACAAATAATAATTCCTATACTAGAGCAAGTACCAATATATGCGATAAGGTATAGACAAATGCAATAAACAATGAAGAATGATAAACATGTTTCATGCAAGTTTAAAATAATAATAAAAACATTTCGATGATATAAACAAAGTGAACGATATATATAATAAAAATAATGCATAGTGGGTTTAAATAAAATATCTAACAATATAGACTATATAAATAATAAATAATAATAGTACTAAATAATAATAATAAAGATAGTAATAATAATAAGATCATGATGATGATGACCGCAAATAAACAAAAGAAATCACAAAATAATTGAAATGGGGCCAAATCGAATTCAAAACAGAAGTTTGGGGTTTAATTTAAAACCAATGGAGGCACGAAGGGCTCAATTGCGATGCGCGTAAAGCCTCAGGGACCCAACGGGTAATAACCCGCCCTTTTAAATGCGCAGCGTTTTGAGATCGGACCAAATTGAGAAGGCGCACGAATTCAGGGAAAAATTAAAGATTAAAGAAAGTGCAATTGGGTTCGATTAAGAAGCGGCGCAAAAGGGGAGGGCTCATCGTGCAAATTTTCCTTCTAGGCGAAAACGCGCGGACCCTGGGGCGGATCCGAGTCGACGCGCGGGTTCGACATATCCCTAAACGGTGCCGTTTCGTTTATTATTTAAAGTCAAAATTTTTATTTTTTTCATTTCGTTTCAGAAAGAAATCCAAGCCCCCCTTTTCATCCCTTCTCTTCTGTTAGGGTTTTTTGGACCCCTTTTCCGCTCCGCCGTGGATTCAATCAGAGGCGGGCTATGCACTCGTCGTGGCCACTGGCCGGTGTTGCGCGAGGCGGCCTCTCCAACCCTTCCTTCAGAGCAACTCGAAGGGAAGTCCCCCACTCTGCTCGAACGATAGGAGAAATCGGGTTCCTGGCCCGCGTCAAGCCGTGTTCCATCCCCGAAAAAGTGGCCTCCGATAACGGAAATACGAAACGACTGAGGTATTTACTTCTCTTCCTTTCTCTTATTGTTTTTGATTCGAAGAAAAAAAGATAAAATCAAGAATAACATTAAATGGCGATATAAAATAAAACAAGATCAACCTTTCTGTCCTCGCTTTTCGATTTCTGATGTGGTGTTTGGTATTTTTTGTTGAATCTGAAAAATCAAAGGCCTCCCTCCCTTTTTACTCGATTTGTAATGGAATATAAGATTTCCTTTTGATTTTCTCTTCTGATTTTAGATCTCTGATGCATAAAGAGGGGATCTATTTTGAATGTTTCGTTTTCTTTTCTCTTTCTGCTATCTTTTGGAATGTTTTTTTGTTTGTTTTGCTTTCGATTTACTGTGTTCCCAAAGCCTGAAAATTCAACCCCTTTTCATTGCTTCCGAATGGCTTTATAGCCGAATACCTCATGCTTTTCACCTATTAAACTCTTTTGCTCCATACTCTGTTGCTTCTTCTTTTTCATCTCTGTTGTGCGTGTCTTGCAGGGCATGGGCGAACAGTGGAGACGTGCGAGGAAAGGTCGAGGTCTCGGGAAGGGGCGTCCGAGGCGTGCGACGAGGTTGGCGCGCGTCTGGGGTCACGGGCTTCATTCGTCAGGGGCGTGGGCACTAGGGCCAAGGCGCGTGATGGCCGAAACGAGGCAAGGCGCGCGTGTACGGGGAACTGGAGCGACGCGCGTGGCGCGTTGGGAGCTGGGATGAAATGGGCGCCACACGCGCGGTGGCGCTGGAGAAAAGGGTCCCTAGGGTTTCTGTTTTGGCTTGGTCCTTGGGCCATTGTAATTGGGCTTGGGGTTTAGTGACTGGGTTTGATTTGTATTGGGCTGTTATTTGTGTTAGATTTGGGTCTGTAACAACTAGTTTCGGGCCTATTTTTAGTTGGGCTCCAGAATTGATATGTAAATGGACATTGGACTATTTTTTTATTTTAATGGACTGTTATAACAATGATGACATTTGTTTGTCTTCTTTTCAATTTGGTTTCGTTTTGGCTAATGGGCCCGCGTTTGGGTTTCGGTTAAAAGCCCGGGCAAGATTGGTGATTACAAAATTAATAGCCAAAACTGATGAAAAAACTTTTATCGTGCACTGAAAGATTATCAAAATTTTGGTAGTGGTATAATTTTGATAATTTGGTATAACATAAAAACTTTAATAAATATTAAAAATTTTGGTATGCGCTTTTTTGTTTTTTCTAAGCGTCCTCAACGATGATTGTTTAACAGTAAATTATTGGTAAAATTTCGTGGATGCATTTGTTTATTAAGCAGAATGGGCACGACATTGCCTCTACCAGATTCTTTCATTTGGCTTTTGTAGTAGTTGAGGATCATCAACCTATCAGTAAGCTGAAGAAATGTTGTACAAACCTCTTTCCTTTTCTTTTTTTGCAAATATAAATGATTACATTTAGTAATTGAATCAGGATTAAAAATACTTGGTTATGTGAAAAAAATAAAACTTAAGTCTGGCCTGATTTAAGTAGCTATTTTAATTTAGAAAGCGACCTCAAATTACTAATGCATAACTTGTCTATAAGGTTCAAGAAAATTCTTAGTTTCAACCTGTGAGTACCGAGCGAAGGATGGCGCGCAGGGAAATCCGATTGAGCTTTCGGCCTTATTTCTCGTGTTCTTTATTCTTTTTCTTTTTCTTTTTGTTCTTTTAAGTGTAATATCAAGTAGAGGTGCTTATGGGCCGGGCCGAGTTCAGGTCGGGCTCAATTAAAAATTCAGGCCTATTTATTGGGCCGTGCCGGACTCAGAAAATGGGCCTAAAATTTTACCCAAGCCCTACCTGGATAAAAATGCTAAAACCTGGGTTTGGCCCGGCCCGCTTGTATTAATTTTTATAATATTTTTATATAATTTTTAAATATATATAATACATCAAAAATACTAAAAAAATCAAAATAAATATTTCCCAACAAATTGAAAATAAATTTTAAAAAATATGTAAACTTAAATAACACTAATATAGATGCAACTTAACAAGCAAATACTTCTAAAATAACAAAAAAAATAACAAATGCCTTTAAAATAATAACAAAATTAACAATAAAATAAGTTTTATACAATATCCAAACAATAACAACAAAATAGTAGCAACATAATAGTAAAATAGTAACAAAATAATGAGAAAACAACAAGAAAATAACATTCAAAAACAAAAAAAAATGCAGATTTTTTTTGTCCTTTGGTGATTCGGGCCAGGCCCGGGCCAAAAATGTCTTACCTGAGGCCCGGCACATTTTTGAACAGGCCTTATTTTTTTGTCCAAGCCCATTTTTCTGGCCTATAGTTTTGCCCAAACTGTCCCATATTTCGGGCGGGCCTTTGGGCTGGGCTAGGTGGCCCGACCCATGAGCAGGTCTAATATCAAGTAATACTATATAAATAAAAATTCAAGGGGTCTTTTTAAGAAACGTGGGATCCTTTGAAATATAATGTACTCCCAACAATTCTTTACATATTTCAAAGAATAACAAAAAGTATTTTAGAGGATTACTTTGATATAATGAAGTATTTTTGGTATCCTTCAGACTATAAACTTCAACTTAGATAAACCAGACATTATTTAGTAAACAATTAATGAAACTTAAATTTCTCTGTGTCAATTATTTATCATGTAAATTAAGATTCTCATTTATCACTTTATACCTATGATTTCTTCTTTAACGTGGTTGTGCCCTAATAGGTTGTGCAAATACCTAGTTTTTCATGAGTGCTCTAGAGACTTTGCCATACATCTTATAAAAGCGGCCTCACTTCACACTCATATAGATCAATCCATCAAGTGTATTTTGTAAATTAATACACCTTTTTATAAATATTGGTTTGGTTTAATAAGAGTTTTTACTCATCTAACTTTCATGGCAGTTTTAGCACTATTTACACAACAGGAGGGACATAATTTTATAATACTTAACAAATCAACTAATGATTTCATTATTAGCCATATGAACCTAATTCTTAGGATCTTCAATCACATAGGTTGGGTTTCCATCAATGTTGATATCACCATTTGCCAATAATCTGATTCCCCTTAATGCTTCATTTACTAGTTTCTTTCCTAGGGGTTACTTAGAGGATTGGCCAAATTCACCTCTCCTTCATGTAATCAATTAATATCACTCCATCTTTTTTCCTGCTGCTTGATCATATCATGTCTTAGATGAATATGACTATTTTTTCAATTGAAAGTTTATTCTTTACAATGACTATTACCGATTAACAATCACAATGCATGAACACAGAAGTTTTCGGCTTCGTGCCTTATGGAATCTTTGCTAACAAGATTTTCAACCACTCATCCTCATTACTAGCCAATTTCAAAGCAATAAACTCTGAGCCCATGGTAGATTTTGCTATATTAGTTTGTTAGACTAATCTCTATGATATACCATCACCACCAAGGGTGAATATGTAATCACTAGTGGACATTATCTCATATGAACTTGAGATCCAATTAGTATAATTGTATCTTTCTAGTATAGCAGGAAATCCAATAAAGAAAATATCATAATTATTGATCCCCTTCAAATACTTCATAAGCTTGGCTACAGCAGCTCAATGTTCATGATTTGGGTTATGTATGTATCTACTTAGTTGACATACATCATAAGCTATATCCAGTCGAGTAAATTCATTAGATGCATATTAGACTTCCAATAGTTTTTGCATACTCTGACTGAGCAATAGGCTCACTTTTTTTCCCCTCAATTGAGTGCTAGCATTATAATGAGTACTCACTAATTTGGCAACAAAGTGTCTAAACTTCTTTAAAAGTTTCTCAATATAATGTTCTTGTAATAGCATTAAGCTATCATCTTTCCTTATGATTTTAACACCCAATACAATATTTGCTTCCCTCGTATCTTTACATCAAATTTTGAAGCAAGATATCTCTCTGCCATAAGTACTGACTCATAATTAGTATTAAAAATTAACATATCATTAACATATGAACAAATAATCTCATAATCACCATTAACAAGTTTTGCATATACACATTTTTCTATTGAAAAAATTCAGTTTAGAAAACAATTTTGTTGCACAGAATTTTTTTTCTAAAACCTTATTTATAACAATAAACCCTTATTAAATTCATACATGTGTATTGGAATAGGATGTATAAGACATTTTGCAGCTTTCAACCAACATGATCTTCTCCGCTATTCTCGAACCTCGGCTCTTGGCTTGCTTAGAGTGTTGACTCTTGAAAAAGCCTTCGGTTTGCACTTAAAAATAATTTTGTTCTAACTGTTGTTAGAACAAACAAACAGAAAGGTCAAACGTAAAGTAAAGCAATGAGCAAAGCAAGGAGAAAATTAACGCACGGTATTTGTTAACGCAGTTCAGATTCACCAATATTACTCTGTGGAGCCTCGATCAGTGAATGATTTTATTCAACAATCGCATGAATAACTTATTAGCTTAAGCCCAATTTACCCTTACAAAAAAAAGTAATTGTAGCCCTTACACCAATTGTAACATCCCGAGATCGGGCTTGGAATTTTTGGCCTTGCAAGTAAGGGTTCACCAGTGCTTTGGCAAATTATGGAGTTTGCCAAAAAAGTATCTGCAAGGAGTTTGCCAAGAGATTCAATGAAGCAACATATGCCAAAAGACACAGTAAGGGGTTCGCTAGATTCATTCCAAGTGGGTTCGCTAGTCTATTTAGTGAGCTACTGTTCGCCAGATTAAGTTGTGAACTAGGGCTTGCTAGTCAAAGATTGAGTCAGACTCGAATTAGGAAATAAAGATTTGATGTATCTAGGAATACTTTACGTGCAAATAACACATTTCCTAAGTCAAGCAGGGTATCATAAGATTTCCAGGACACTTAGTACCTATAAATACAACCCTTATTCCATGAGAATTCTCTCATCAAATATTCTATCATCAAGTCTCTCTTTTGAGTCAAGTTCGTAACACCCAGGGTAACCCTCTATCCTGTTAAGGATGATTGTCTATAAAGCTAGGTTCGCTTCCATGTGTGAATTTGGTAAGTTTTGTCTTCTTAGTAATCTCTGTGTTTATGTATGTTGTGAACCAGCCAGACCATCTACCAATAAGGATAAATGCAAAGCCAAGCTTGTTTAGTTTTTCAATTTTTCGGTGAGTGATTTAAGATTCGTCACAAGGATGTTCGCTATTATGTTTTCAAAGTGTGAGTGGTTAAGAAATTGCTTAAAGTATGTTATTTGTTATGATTTTCAAGAATTTTTTTTTCAAAAGTAAGTTTTCTGCAAAACCATGTTTTGTAACTCTGATACTTTGTTTTCAAGGTTATGTTTTCAACTTGTAAAGATATGTTTTATGTAAGCTCCTTTGCGAGCCTAGCTCCCTATGCGAGCTCTCTGTGATAAGTTACCTATGCTAGCTCTCTGTGATATGTCTCTATACGTGCTCCTTTGCGAGCCATGTTGGATATATTGGTATACCAAAAGATTTTTCAGTTTAGGTCTTTTAAACCTTATCAAATCCTTATATTCACAATCGTTTAGTATAATAGGTGCATGAGAAACATTATCAGTTTTTAAAAGAAAACATGCTAAAAAAAATTCAGCATTTTTTATTTTAAGAATAGTATTACAATCAAGCATATCACTATTCACAACAAGAAATCTATATAAAGCACTATGTTTAGTATAACTGATAGGTGCTAAAAGTACTTGTTTTAATCTCATTCTTAATGCGTGTTTGGGTGATTATTCGATGTTAATAGTGAATTTTATGCTCCTAATCCTTTAAATTCATGTTTTTATACTTAGGAGAGCATTTGGAAGCAAAACGAGTGAAAAACGAGTGAGAACTGAAAAATTGGAGCGAGTTACAGAAGCCACAAGGGCTGGACCTTTCCACATGGCCGTGTCAACCACATTGGCTACCATATGGCCATGCGGCAGGCCGTGTTGATTTCGCAATTTGCACTCTAAACCAGCGAAAAACTCGATTTTTAGGTTTTTCGGGCATTCTGAGACTATATATGACAAAAATATGAAGATAAGAGTGAACTGTCATAGAATAGTCAAGAAAACAACTCGAAAAACACCATTGAAGCCGACTCTGAAGCGTATTTCCATCAAGATTGAATATTCCCTTTTGATTTGTTTGTATATTATTATGATTTTCTTTGTTTCTTGTGGTTATACTATATTTTGGATGTTTTTACTTGCTAACATGAACTAATTTTCTAAATGCTTAGGGAGATGAACCCTATGATGAATTCTGTCGTTTGATTTCTATTTTACGCAATGAAGACTCACATCTTATTCTTAATTATGTGTGCTTAATTCTTGGTTTAATATTTCTAGACTATTGATCCATGTTTGATGTGCTTAAATCATAGGAGGAATAGACCCTATTTAAAAGTAGATCTAGTGTAATTGAGTGGAGTTGTATGAAATCCTAGAAATAGGACGACATAAATCTACCAGATTAGAGTCAAATCTAATAAGGGAATCCATATATTGAGTTAATGAAATAATAGGGGTTTTAATTAGAAAGAAATTTCAATTAATCAACTCAGAGTTAGTTGTTCTTATTCTTGAAGAGAGATATTAGCATCATTTAGGGATTTCTACGGATCAAGATACTAAGTGAAGAAATTGTGTAATTTAGATTGATAATGACAGATGAAATCTAGGTGGATTCTTTCCTAGGTATTGTTTTGCTTCTTGGTTGTTAATCGGTTATTTTCCTAATTTTTTCTTTGTCGTGTTTGTAGTTAATTAATCTAAATAATTTTGGTTTCAATCAATCGCTCTAATTATTCGGTTAAATAATAAAAAGATGGTAATTACTAGTACTTTTAGTCCTTGTGGGAACAGTATCTTTGCTCACCATAGCTATATTGTTAATTGATAGGTGCATTTGCCTTAGTTTTATTTTTAGTTGGTTTACGACTGCATCAAGTTTTTGGCACTATTGTCGGGGACTAAAATATTAGGAAAACTTTATTTCTATTAATTTAGCCATTTAATTTTAATTTTAATTTTAATTTTAATATTTATTTTTTTAACTTAATTTTTACATTCTAATTTTTTTTTCATTTGTTTGATTGTAATAGGTTCTTTTGGTTTATGACTAGAGGAAACCAGTTAGAACAAATTATTTTTTATAGTGAGATCGAAAAAACTGCTCACAAAAATCTGAGACAAGTTAGAGAAGTAAAGCAAGGTCAATAGATTTTAATAGACGATCAAGAGTAAAAAAAAATTACTGTGGAGATAGATGATAATCAAAATAATCAGTAGTCTCTTGCACATCCCTCTCCTCGCACTATGTATGATTATGCTAAACCTACTTTGGTTGGTGCTGAATCGATTATTGTTAGACTGACTATTGTTGCGAATAATTTTGAGATCAAGCCAAATACAATTCAAATGGTATACCAGTGTGTTCAGTTTGATGGGTTGCAAGATGAAGATCCAAATGTTCATTTGGCTAACTTTCTAAAGATTTGCGACACATTCAAGATTAATGGCGTTACTGATGATGCCATAAGCTTATAGTTTTTCCCATTCTCTTTGAAAAGTAAGGCAAAACAATGGTTGAATTCACTTCCATGTGGTTCTATCACTATTTAGGATCAGATGAATAAGAAGTTTCTATTGAAGTACTTCCCACCGGCTAAAATAGCTAAATTGAGGAACGACATCTCTCCTTTTACTCAAATTGATTTGGGAACATTATATGATGTATGGGAGAGATTTACAGATTTTTTGAGAACGTGTCCTCATCATGTGTTACCTTTGTGGGTACAAGTTCAAACCTTTTACAACAGTTTGAATCCCTCTTTAATAGCCCATTTTTCAATGGTGTTGAAAACTGTGGTTTAGGGGCCACAAATTCGATGCATGAGTCTGTAAAAAATATTATTTAATATTTACGAGTTAAATATTATTTAATATTTTTGTTAATTGAACGAATAATTAGGTTTAAGTGGTATGTCCCTAAAGTCAAGTGGTTTTAGATAATGAGGTATTGGGACCTCGTTTCTATAAACTGAACCTATAAATATTTTTATTAAATATTTACGGAGTGGTTATATAGGTGTATTGAAGTTTGGCATGAAAATTTTGATGTTTAAATAGTTAATTAAGGAAATAGGATTAAATCATAAAAGATGTTAAACTTAATCGATATTAAATATTATTGATTAAATGGCTTAATTAGTGAATGAGGAAGGACTTATATGGTAATTAGACCATATTGTAATGTTGGTGGACAGTTAGAGTATTAAATTATAAATTTTATATGTTGAATTTTACATTAAAATACTAATAAGAAAAAGAAAAAGAAAAAGAAAAGGAATAAAAACATTTTTTTCCATATTCTTCAACAATTAGAAACCAAAAAACCATAGCTAAAAAGCTTGAAGGTTCAGCCATGGATACCCCCTTGCATGTAAGTTTGTTTTGAGTCTGTTTCTTATAATTTTTTATATTTTTGATATCGTTGTAGCTTAATCTAGCTAACCAAGGGGCTAATTTGTAAAATTGTTAAATATTTAGAAATTTTCCATGGATGAATTTGTGATGTTCTTGAATTTTTATGATAGATTATTAAGCTCGATAGTTAAATAGACCTACTTTGTAAAGTGATTTTAGTTAATTTTAAAGTTTAAGGACTAGGTTGTTAAAATAGTAAAGTTGCAGAAATTCTTGTGAAAGGATGATAAATATAGGCTATATAGGAATTATGGGAAATTTGGTTAGCTTGAATTGGGATTAAATGTGATTAATTTGCAAGTTTCGGATTTAGGGACTAAATTGCATAAAAGGTAAATTGTTGGGGTAATTGTGTAAAATGATGATGGAAGGACTTAATTGTGTTAAACTGCTTATTTAAGTGCTGGAATTGTTTAATTGAATAAAAATGGCATAATGCAAAAAATAGCCCCTAACGGTTGGTTGTTTGATCAGTTTGGCCCTTTATGTTTTTTTGGATCACTTTGACACCAAACATGTTTTTTTGTCAAATTGGTCTGTTTTTAACAGAAATGCTAACATGGTCGTTAGTTGACTAAAGGTCAACATTAACCGCTGACATAGTGGTCCAAATGTATTTAAATGCTGACGTGGCACTATTTTATCTTATATGCCACGTCAACAAATGATATTAAATTTTTAATAATTTTATATTTCAAAAAATAATATAATAATTTTAATAATTTTAAAATCATTTAATGACGTGGCATATAAGACAAAATAGTGTCATGCCAGCATTTAAATACATTTGGATCGCCATGTCAGCGGTTAATGTTGACCATTAGTCAATTAACGACCATATCAACATCTCTGTTAAAAATAGGCCAATTTGATCCATAAAAAAACGTTAGGTGTGAAAGTGATCCAAAAAAAAAACATAAAGGGACAAAGTGACCAAACAACCAAACATTATTTTTGGTAACATTATTTTTGGTATTATGTTAAAAAATTATTATTTAGATCAAGAAATTGGCCAATCAGATTTAAGTCGAGGAAAAGCTAAAGTATTGGACTAGCCGTCAGCTTTGTTTTTGCAACTCTTTTAGTCGAGGTAAGTTCATAATTTAATTGAAGTAGTTTATTCGATTTCTATAAGTAAACTGATACTTATTTATATATTTCTATAAACTGGTGATTGGATTCATTGATTTGAGAAAAGGAAAAAACCATAGTTGAAAGATACTATGACATTAAATCAGAACAGGTAACACCCTAGTTGATAGATACTATGACACTATACTAGAAAATGATCAAGACCATAGTTGAAAGATACTATGGCATCATTACAGGATTGTGTAACATCCTGATTTAATGGGCCTGTGCATTTTGTGTGTTGTAAGTTTAATTTGCTAATTTAAGGGTTAGGGGTCCAGATTGGGCCCAAGAATGGGCTGAGGCCTTGACTAAATCTCTGCGTAGACACTCTAGCACTTTAAAAGGAAGTTATCTGTGCTTTAAATGACAAAATGGGCTTGTGGCCCAAAAGTAAGTGGCGCTATAGGGGAGCTAGAAGTGGCGTCAATAGTAAGGAAGAGAGGAGGCCCAGTTTTGGCTGCTCGAAGCTCAAGTAATTGGGCCAAGTTTGGCACTTAAAAGGGAGCCATAGGGGGGATGGCAACAAGGCTATTTTTAGGGATTTTTAATGTTTAATTTATGAGGATAATAGGCAGATAAAGGAGGGAGGGGTTGGTGCTAATTAGGGCTATTTTTGAGGAGTTAATAGATTAAGATGAGGGAAAAGGATAGGAGCAATCTTGTGGAAGCTAGTGTTGGCCGAAAATCAAACTCGATAAGGGGGAGGAATCGGTTTAGTATAGGCAAGGGATGTGCCGAAATTTCAAAGGCCACCTCAAGCAATTAATCTTTTTCTTTCTTTCCTCATCTTCATTCTCTCAAAAGCCGAAATCACCACTTCCCTCTCCTCTTTTCTTCTTCTTTGAAACCTCCTTCTAGATTAATCTTTTGATCTTTATTATTGTTCATCTCTCATACTAAAAAAGCCGAAACTACACCCCTATTCCCTTCCATAGTCGAAATCTCCAAAAGTTTAGTCTCTATTTCCCGAAGTCTCATCATAGCTGAATCTTCATTCCTAGAAGCCAAATCCTCTCTGTGGTATCTACTTGGGCTGAATCTTGAAGGAAACTAAAGGTAAGTATCGATTCATAAGGCTTCAATCCTTTCCGGCTTTTTAGAGACTCTAGCCGAATGGCTATAAGGAAACTGATCTTGAGTTTTTCTCTTATTTTCGACATTCCGGGATTCGAAGAGGAGTCAATCACATAGATCTCTAAGTCAGAGTTCAGTAACACACGAATCGTGTTACTTTCAGGATTTCAAGGTAAGGAGATCTATTAATTTTAAACGTGTAAATTGGGGTATTTATTTAACCCTTGGCCGAATGTAGGGGAGCCCAAATCTTCGTGTTCTTCCTGCTTTTGAGCAAGGTTTTAGACTAAGGGTTGTAGATCCAGATAGTAAGGATATTGACTAAGGGTGTAAAACTACGCGATATCAGGTGTGTAACACTTCCACAACATTTAGATTGCCTGTTAAAAATATGTTTATTAATCTGAAATATTCTGTAAAATGCCGAAATCCTGGCATAACAGTTAAAACCCAAGGAGGGTAAAAGCGAATCACCAGGTTAGTGATCTCTGTCATTCCTAAGTGAATGTTCCTCTTAAGATGACATATGTGATAAGTATGTTGATTTCTGTGATTGCATGGGGTTGGGTTTGATGAAAGGGGAAGTGTTCTATTGTAGCGGCTTTTGCCGTGACCTCTTGTAGCGGCTTTTGCCGAGACCTGTTGTAGCGGCTTTTGCCGTGACCTGTTGTAGTGGCTTTTGCCGTGACCTGTTGTAGTGGCTACGGCCATGATCTGAAGATGAGCAGCATAACTACCATCGATGGTGTGTAGCGGTGTGGGTCGATTGTAGAAATCCCCAATGGTGTGACTGGCAGGTAAGGGTGGTGTCTAGCGAATGGAAACTTAGGATTTGGGTTGGGCTTGCATAATTTTTGTTATATATTAATCTGTTATCTGTTATTCTGTTCTGTGGGGCTAAGGCCCAAATCTAATGGTGCATGAGGGTTGCACACTGAGTCTCGCGACTCAACCTATTATTTAACATTTTCAGGTAGCACCTAGTGCATTAGACCAGGCTGGAGAGGAGTGCAGGGTGGCCATGGGAGAGAGTAGTTGGATTCAGCAAAGGACTTTTCATTATTTAGTTATTTTAATATTTTTTTATTAGTGGATTTTAAGTTTCAATGTAATAAGACCATGGGCCACTAGACTTATATTTATTTTGGGTTTTATTTTGGATTTTTATTACTAGACATTTAAATTTCATGCTAAAATTAAGCTAAGACATGTAACAACTTAGTTTTTTTCCCCCTAATTCACCAAGGTATCATTTAAATTTATATTTTATGCAGAATATTAAATTACTAAGTTTTCCGGTTAAAATGTTTAAACCTGATACTCGTTTTCCAAAGTGTGACATGTTTTATAAAATTCCTTAGTGACATACCAGATCCGATTGTAGTGTTTGGGTCGGGTTAAGGGTGTTACAAATTGGTATCAGAGCCAGGTTCAAAACTCGACTTTAGGGGTTTTGGGCTCAAAACGTTTTCTAAAAATAGGTTTTTGAAACATGTATATTTATAAATCATACAGGAGGGTTTTCTCAACATGGCACCTGCGTCTCTGGCCCAAGTCCGCCAGGTAAGTATTCTGGACTCACTGTGTGTTATATAAGTATGTGGGCTTGATGGGCTTTACGGGACGTAGACTATCTAGATTAGAACTTGATGGACTCTAGGCTTAGCTGAAAGAACCCCTTAAATCTCATAAGACTTAATTTCACTAAACAAACCCGTGAACGAGTCGTAAGACTAGGGTGTGGCAACAGGCATGTTCATGTCTAGGATTGGATCCGGAAGAGCCTAGTACTTAGGCAGTCCTAGTGACTCACCTTCTCTTCGTTGGAATCTAATCTGGTGCGTAGTAACTGTTCACCCTAGCTACAAGGATTTGTTGACGGGCCAAAACCTTATAATTAAAACCCGAAAGGGACCAGCCACCCCATTTTGTAGAATCCTAAAGTAACCCTAGTTTTGAAATTACCAAAATATCCCTGAATTGAAAAAATGACCAAAGTACCCCTGGTTTGTAAATTACCAAATTGCCTCTAATTTGTAAAATGACTAAAACACCCCCGATTTACAAAATTACTGAAATACCCCGGATTGCAAAATTACCAAAATAACCCTATTTCACGAAATCACCACAGAACCTTATTTTTTGAAAAATTATGAAAATACCCCTGTAGGATAAATTACGAAAATACCTTTGGGTAATGAAATGACGAAAATACCCCTACACGAAGGATATAGGTTCGTGGATGTACTTTTATGCTAATGTTTGATGATTGAGTGTGTGTACTTCCTATAATTAGGAGGTAAACTTGAGACTGAAACTGTAGATAGGTTCGAATTCGAAAGAACTACCTTTAAAATTTCTATTCATAAGACTGTTCGTGGTTAATCAGTGAGAAGAATTAATGATTCATAAAATTCTTAATCAGATAAACGCCAATTAGAAGAATGAGTACAAAGGGTCAAGGACATCCGCTGAGTGGACGCGTTAGGGGTAGAATGACCGTGTCCGAGCCAGTAGGGCCTGGCCACGGGTCAGGAAACGAGATGCCGGATATGCCGACTATGGAGAGAGAATTTCGGGACCAGGCAGCTGGAGATGATGCGGTATCTCAGGCGATGTTGCAGGTCCTTGAGAGAGTTGCTGGGGCAGGTACGGGTTCAAGACCTCAAAAATCTGTGTCTGAATAACTCCGAGCCAACGGAGGGGAGATGTTTAGGGGTGTTTCTGGTGTAGCCCCTAACACAGCGGAGTATTGGCTAGAAGCAAGTGAGCGCATAATGGATGACCTAGACTTCACGATGGAGGAGAAGTTGAAAGGGGTGGTGTCTCTTCTTCGAGACGAGGCTTACCAGTGGTGGGTCACGGTAAAGGAGGGTACTACTACAAACCAGATTGATTGGGATTTCTTTAAGGAGTCATTCCAAGGAAAGTATGTTGGGGCCAGCTATATGGATGCACAGAGGAAGGCATTTCTGAATTTGGTGTAGGGAAGTAAATTTGTGGCTGAATATGAGGCGGAGTTTCTGCGCTTGAGCCGCTACTCTCGAGGAATGGTAGCAACTGAATATGAACGTTGTGTACGGTTCGAGGATGGACTACGAAATGAGTTAAGGGTTTTGATAGCACCGCAATGAGAGAGAGACTTTGTTGTTCTGGTGGAGAAGGTTAAGATAGTTGAAGAGGTGAAGCGGACTGAAAAACAAGAAAAGGATAGAGATCAGGGTACGAATAAGAGAAGTTTTGGGCCATCGGGATCATCAGGAAATTTTCAGAAAAGGCCTAGGTCTGATGGGCCAGCTCGTGCTCCGACGGGCCAGAATAGATCATGTCCCTCTTGTGGGAAGGCGCATTATGGGGAGTGCAGAAGGAAAATCGGTGCATGCTTTAGGTGTGGATCCACGGAGCATCTGATTAAGGATTGTCCACAGGTGGATCAGATACAGCCAACAGGCCGAGGTTTTGATCAGACTAGGAGAGGTGATCAGCTAGGACCAAGGGGTCGTGGCGCAACTAGAGGAGGAAATGGGTCTGGTCGGGGTCGTGGAGCACCTGGTAGGGGTGCAGGTAATTTAGATGTGAGGCAGTCGGGTCTAGTTTATACAGTTCGCCAACGGGAAGATGGTAACACACCGGATGTTATAACCGGTATGTTTCTTATTGTTGATAAACCATTTCTTGCCTTGATTGATATTGGGTCAACCCACTCCTATGTTGTATTTTCGGTATCTGAGACCCTAAGTATAGATTCTGAAACAACTTCTAGGAAGATGACTGTGGTTAGTCCCCTAGGACAATCTAAGGTAGTGGACAAATTATATAAGGATGTACCTTTAGAAACTCAAGGGGTAGTGTTTCCGACAGACTTAATGGAATTACCGTTTGGAGAGTTTGACCTTATCTTAGGAATGGATTGGTTGACTAGGCATCGTGCTAAGTTGGATTATAGGATTAAACATATGGTGTTGAGTACCCCAATAGGCGGGGAGGTGGTTGTGTTAGGAGAAATAAAGAATTATTTGTCCAACGTGGTTTCGGCATTGAAAGCTGCTAAGATGATTCGAAAGGGATGTAACGCATTTCTAGCTTTTATCAGTGCTTTGGATGCTAAGGAGGTGACTGTCGATGAGGTTCAAACAGTTAGGGACTTCGCGGATGTTTTTCTGGAAGAGTTGCCAGGATTACCCCCGGATCGTGAAGTGGAGTTTGGAATAGAGCTACTTCCGGGTACGGCTCCGGTGTCCATTGCTCCTTATCGAATGGCGCCGAAGGTGTTGGTGGAACTCAAAGCTCAGATCTAGGAACTGTTGGATCGAGGGTTTATTCGCCCGAGTGTGTCTCCCAGTCCTATTCGTGAAGAAGAAGGACGGATCCATGTGTATGTGTGTGGATTATCGTCAACCGAATAAGTTGACTATTAAGAACAAGTACCCACTGCCGAGAATTGATGATCTGTTTGATCAGCTCAAAGGAGCTTCGGTCTTTTCTAAGGTTGACTTAAGGTCGGGGTATCATCAGTTAAGGGTTAAGGAAGGGGACATTCATAAGACGGTATTTCAGACTCGGTACGGTCATTATGAGTTCTTGGTGATGCCGTTTGGGTTGACAAACGCGCTAGCAGCATTTGTGGATATGATGAACCGGGTGTTCCAACCATATCTTGATCAGTTCATCGTGGTGTTCATTGACAACATCTTAGTTTATTCCAAGTCAGAAGAGGAACGTGATGAACATTTTTGTTTGGTGTTACAAACTTTGAGGGAGAAGCAGTTGTTCGCAAAGTTCAGTAAGTGTGAGTTCTGGCTAAGAGAAGTAACTTTCTTGGGACATGTGGTTTCTGCAGAGGGAATTAGGGTGGACCCTCGAAAGATAAAAGTCGTATTGGATTGGAAACTGCCAAAGTCTGTGGCGAAAGTTCGAAGTTTCTTGGGATTGGTCGGGTATTACAGAAGGTTTGTTGAAGGGTTCTTATTGATAGCGGCACCTTTAACTAAGTTGTTGAGGAAGGGAGTATCGTTTGTGTGGACCGACAAACAGCAGGAGAGCTTTGAGAAATTGAAGAGAATTCTAATAGAAGCACCGGTGTTAATTCAGCCAGAGGCGGGAAAAGAATTTACCGTCTACTGTGATGCGTCACACATAGGTTTAGGTTGTGTGTTGATACAAGATGGAAAGGTGGTTGCATATGCGTCCCGACAGTTAAGACCACATGAGTTAAACTACCCTACGCTTGATCTAGAATTGGCAGCGGTAGTGTTCGCTCTAAAGATTTAGAGGCACTGCCTGTATGAGGAGAAGTTGGTTATTTATACAGACCATAAGAGCCTGAAGTATATCCTTACCCAGAAGGAGTTGAACCTAAGACAGAGAAGGTGGATCGAGCTGTTAAAAGACTATGACTGCTCAATTGAGTACCACTCGGGTAAGGCTAACGTGGTGGCAGATGCGTTGAGTCGTATGGCGATAGCAGATTTAAGGGCGATGTTCGCTCATCTTAGCCTGTATGAGGATGGCAGTCTGGTAACCGAACTTCAAGTAAGACCCATGTGGACAAGTCAAATCAAGGAAAAGCAACTTCTGGATGATGTCTTGAGTACTCAAATTCGACAAGTGCAGAACGGTGAAGTAGAGGACTATAGCTTGAATTGTGATGGAGTTTTGTGTTTCTGAGGGAGAGTCTGCATGCCAAAGGATGTGGAGTTAAAACAGATGATTTTGCGGGAGGCGCATAGTAGTCCATATGCTATGCATCCTGGAGGAGTTAAGATGTATCAGGATTTGCGGGATAAATTTTGGTGGCCAGGTCTAAAGCGAGAGGTAATGAAATTCATGGGTAAGTGCTTGACGTGCCAACAGGTGAAAGCAGAACACTAGTTACCTTCGGGGTTGTTGCAACTGGTGAAGATTCCGCAGTGGAAATGGGAGAGAATCACGATGGATTTTGTTAGTGGGTTACCCCTTACGCCCACTAAGAAGGATTCAATTTGGGTGATTGTGGATCGACTCAAGAAGTCTGCTCACTTTATACCGGTTCGTGTTGACTATTCTCTGCAGAAGTTGGCTAAGTTGTACGTGGCTGAAGTCGTGAGACTACATAGTGTACCATTGTCGATCATATCAGATAGGGACCCTAGATTCACGTCACGTTTCTAGAAGGCTCTTCATCAAGCAATGGGATCAAGGTTAGACTTTAGTACCACTTTTCACCCACAGGCTGATGGTCAGTCTGAGAGGGTAATTCAGATCTTGGAGGATATGCTAAGGGGTTGCATCATCAATTTTAGGGGTAATTGGGAGGAGTATCTACCCTTGGTAGAATTCGCATATAATAACAGTTATCAAGCTAGTATTCAGATGGCGCCTTATGAAGCGTTATATGGAAGGAGATGTCGTACCCCAATTTGTTGGACAGAGTTGGGTGAACGTCAGGTGTTGGGTCCAGAACTAGTTTCGGAAACGGAGGAGAAAGTTAAGTTGATACAGGCTCAGTTGAAGGAAGCGTCTGATTGGAAAAAGGCTTATGCGGATCTAAAGCGGAAGGAGATGGAATTTGCAGTAGCAGATCAGGTCTTTTTGAAAGTATCTCCATGGAAGAAGGTAATGAGGTTTGGACGGAAGGGTAAGTTAAGTCCTCGGTTTATTGGGCCTTATCGGGTACTGGAATACGTGGGCCCAATGGCTTATCGATTGGAGTTACCGTCAGAGTTGGAACGGATACATGACGTGTTCCATGTTTCGATGCTAAGATGTTTTCATTCTGATCCATCGCACGTGGTGCCTGTGGAAGAGATTGAAGTAAGGTCTGATTTATCCTTTGAGGAGGAACCAGTGAAAATCTTGGATCGAGACATAAAAGTGTTGAGAGGGAAGGCCATCCCTTTGCTCAAGGTTTTGTGGCGGAACCATGGCGCGGAGGATGTTATGCAACAGCAATATCCCCATCTCTTCTGATCAGGTAAATTTCGAGGCCAAAATTTATTTTAAAGGGGTAGAATTGTAACATCCTGATTTAATGGGCCTGTGCATTTTGTGTGTTGTAAGTTTAATTTGCTAATTTAAGGGTTAGGGGTCCAAATTGGGCCCAAGAATGGGCTGAGGCCTTGACTAAATCTTTGCATAGACACTCTAGCACTTTAAAAGGAAGTTATCTATGTTTTAAATGACAAAATGGGCTTGTGGCCCAAAAGTAAGTGGCGCTATAGGGGAGCTAGAAGTGGCGTCAGTAGTAAGGAAGAGAGGAGGCCCAGTTTTGGCTGCTTGAAGCTCAAGTAATTGGGCCAAGTTCGGCACTTAAAAGGGAGCCATAGGGGGGACGGCAACAAGGCTATTTTTAGGGAGTTTTAATGTTTAATTTATGAGGATAATAGGCAGATAAAGGAGGGAGGAGTTGGTGCTAATTAGGGCTATTTTTGAGGAGTTAATAGATTAAGATGAGGGAAAAGGATAGGAGCAATCTTGTGTAAGCTAGTGTTTGTCGAAAATCAAACTCAGTAAGGGGGAGGAATCAGTTTAGTATAGGCAAGGGATGTGCCGAAATTTCAAAGGCCACCTCAAGCAATTAATCTTTTTCTTTCTTTCCTCATCTTCATTCTCTTAAAAGCCAAAATCACCACTTCCCTCTCCTCTTTTCTTCTTTTTTGAAACCTTCTTCTAGCCGAATCTTTTGATCTTTATTATTGTTCATCTGTCATACTCTAAAAGCCAAAACTACACCCCTATTCCCTTCCATAGCCGAAATCTCCAAAAGTTCAGTCTCTATTTTCCTGAAGTCTCATCATAGCTGAATCTTCACTCCTAGAAGCCGAATCCTCTCTGTGGTATTTGCTTGTGCTGAATCTCGAAGGAAACTGAAGGTAAGTATCGATTCATAAGGCTTCAATCATTTTCGGCTTTTTAGAGACTCTAGTCGAATGGCTATAAGGAAACTGAACTTGAGTTTTTCTCTTATTTTCGGCATTCCGGGATTTGAAGAGGAGTCAATCACATAGATCTCTAAGTCAGAGTTCAGTAACACACAAATCATGTTACTTTCGGGATTTCAAGGTAAGGAGATCTATTAATTTTAAATATGTAAATTCGGGTATTTATTTAACCCTTGGCCGAATGTAGGGGAGCCCAAATCTTCGTGTTCTTCCTGCTTTTGAGCAAGGTTTTAGACTAAGGGTTGTAGATCCAGATAGTAAGGATATTGACTAAGGGTGTAAAACTACGCGATATCAGGTGTGTAACACTTCCACACCATTTAGATTGCCTGTTAAAAATATGTTTATTAATCTGAAATATTCTGTAAAATGCCGAAATCCCGGCATAACGGATGAAACCCAAGGAGGGTAAAAGCGAATCACCAGGTTGTGATCTCTGTCATTCCTAAGTGAATGTCCCTGTTAAGATGACATATGTGATAAGTATGCCGATTTCTGTGATTGCATGGGGTTGGGTTTGATGAAAGGGGAAGTGTTCTGTTGTAGCGGCTTTTGTCGTGACCTGTTGTAGTAGGTTTTGCCATGACTTGTTGTAATGGCTACGGCCATGATCTGACGATGAGCAGCATGACTGCCATCGATGGTGTAGCGGTGTGGGTTGATTGTAGAAATCCCCAATGGTGTGACTGGCAGGTAAGGGTGGTGTGTAGCAGATGGAAACCTAGGATTTGGGTTGGGCTTGCATAATTTTTGTTATATATTAATCTGTTATTCTGTTCTGTGGGGCTAAGGCCCAAATCTAATGGTGCATGAAGGTTGCACACTGAGTCTCACGGCTCAACCTATTATTTAACATTTTTAGGTTGCACCTAGTGCATCGGACCGGGCTGGAGAGGAGTGCAAGGTGGCCATGCGAGAGAGTATTTGGATTCAGCAAAGAACTTTTCATTATTTTAGTTATTTTAATATTTTTTTATTAGTGGATTTTAAGTTTCAATGTAATAAGGCCATGGGCCACTAGACTCATATTTATTTTGGGTTTTATGTTGGGTTTTTATTACTAGACATTTAAATTTCATGCTAAAATTAAGCTAAGACATGTAACAAGTTAGTTTTATTTCCCCTAATTCACCAAGGTATCATTTAAATTTATATTTTATACAGAATATTAAATTACTAAGTTTTCCGGTTAAAATGTTTAAACCTGATACTCGTTTTCCAAAGTGTGACATGTTTTATAAAATTCCTTAGTGACATACCAGATCCGGTTGTAGTGTTTGGGCCGGGTTTGGGGTGTTACAGATTGTGTAAGACCTTGGTTGAAAGATACCATGGCATCCCCAAAATAATGGAAAGGCTGAAAAGGATAATAAATAAAAGGCTAAAAAGGATAACAATGGAACGGTTGAAAAGGATAGCAATGGAATGGCTATTATATCAATATTCTAAGGTTTAGTATTTGAATAAGAACTTATGAGTATTATACTAATGGATTGAAGTTTATTATGCGAATAGAAGGTTGAATTGAGTTTTAAATACATGTACTTGTAATGTGTTGTGTCATAATAAAGTCATTTCTTTCATTTCTTTCAACGGGTATTAATTAATTAATATGTGAGTTAAATTATATGAAGTGTAATGTTATCATAAATGTTGAAATTGAAGATGATGGTTTAATGCTTTGAATAGAATGTTTATGCAAAATAGTATTTGTAATGAATGAAAGATATATTTGTTATATTATCATGTGTTTATGATAAGATTATACATGTATTGTGTTGAGCTCACTATCTTATTGGCAATTTTGATGTGTATAGGATATTACAAGTTCATGAGCATGATAATAAAAATTATACATCAATTTTATATAATTGAGCCTAGTAGATAAGTTTACGTTTGTAATTATACGAGCTTACTAAGCACTAGTGGCTTACTTAGTTTGTAATAGCTAGACTTTCAGTGGTGTCGAAAATAGTGGTTTCAAGACCACAATTTTGACGAAATAATTCGTAAATATTATTCAATTAATATCTACGAGGACTATAAAAATTTAATAAGTAAAAAGGACTGAATTGTAAAAATTGCGAAGGTTGAGTAGTTAAATTAAAAGGGACTAGATGGACAATTTAACCCATGGAAAATTAGTTAGTGGAATTTGATGAGGTTATGCTTAATTAAGTGGTTTAATTAGGCTTAATTAATGATTTACTAAAGTTTAATTAAGAAATTTGAAATATTAACGAAAATGCCATAGTATATATAATAAACTAAACCTAAATTAAAAAAGAAAATTTCAATTTCTTCTTATCTTCTCCACAGCAAGAATAGGAAAATCTAGGGTTTCATGTCTTTAAAATGAAAGCTTGATTTGGTAAGCGAATTTTGGCCCGTTTTTAGTATGTTTTTGAGTTCGCAATAGCTTGATCTAGCTAAATTGAGGATCAATTTGTGAAACTGTTAAATTTTAAGAAAGTTTCCATTGATTAATGAGGTTATTTCTTAAAGCTTATCATGAAATATGAAGCTTTGTTGATAGATTAGATTTCTTTGAAAAGTGGTCTTTGATGATTTTTAATGTTAGGGACTAAATTGATTAAATGATAAATTATTTGTACTTGAGGTGAAATTAGTGCAAATAGTGGCTCATATTAAGTTATAGAACATTTGGCTATCATGGGTGTTGAGGAAATATGGGTAATTTGCATGATTGGGGACTAATGACTGAATTGAATAAAAATGAAAAGTTGAGGGGCAATTAGGTAAATTACCAAAAAGAACCTAATTTCACGAAAGGATCAAATTGTGTTATTATTCTAATTAATGGAATGAAATTATTATGTTTAGATCAAGAACTTGCCGATAATCATGGAAAAAGGAAAATTATATAGTAGTCCTTGTACTTCAGAATTTTCTTCCAATCAATACTGTAAGTTTGTACGTTTGTTTATGCTTCTAATAATATTTATATTCTCTATTAATACACTCTTATTGAATGTTATATTATATACTGAAAGTATGCTCTATTGAGCCATACCTATTGATTCTACTCAAAGTAGCCTAAACGAGCAAATTTTATTGTTATACTGAATGGAGCTCAAACGAGTAAAATATACAGATATATTGCAATAAGCTCAATTGAAAAAAAAATCCGTTGAGCATATTGAACTACTAAATTGGTTCTAATGATTATTATAGGTTGCATATAATGGGAATCTCTATGTTAATATTGGCTGATGCTATGTTCGATAGGAAAGTTTTATTGAATTATAAAACGAACTTACTAAGCTTCATTCAAGCTTACTTGTATTTGGTTCATTTTGTAGATTACATTTGAAGACTAAGAAGATCGGGTCAACGTCAAAGTTCACACTATCCGGGAACCTTGGTGTAACACCCCTTACCCGGGTTCGACACCAAAATCGGATACGAGGTATTACCGAACTTAACGGACTTAAACATACATCATCGGGCTATAAAATTTCGTTCCGACTTAAAACTTTTTCATTCATATACATAACTTCCTTATTACGGGTTTACGAGGCCCTAAACTTACATTTGGAATGGTTTGGAACCAAACTGGAAACCTTTAAGCACTTAGAAATTTTTTTACTTAAATAGGGCCACACGACCTTGTGAAATGGATCACGCCCGTGTGGGTAGGCCGTGTGATCTCACACGCCCATGTTCCTAGCCCGTGTGGAATATATTTTTTATTTTGAACATACAGGGGTTTTCACATGGCTGGACACATGTCCGTGTCCCTAGCCCGTGTCCCTCACATGGCCTCGACACGCCTGTGTCTTAGCCCATGTGCCAAAAACCATGGCATTCTATTTATGACGTCATCACCTCCCTATGGTCACATGGCCAAGGCACACGCCCGTGTCCATAGACCGTGTGTCGAATTAAATTCCTAATTTTAGGTGCAGACTTCACACGGCCTGGGCACACGCCCATGTCCATGGCCGTGCCTCCTACACGATTGAGATACACGACCGTGTCTCTACCCGTGTGTTTACTACTTAGCATATTGACTTGTAAACCTAGCATGCATGGGGTCACACGGCCAACAAACATGCCCATGGGGCTAACCGTGTGTCACACACGACCTACACACATGCCCGTGTGTCTACCCGTGTGGATATTTGAAAGGCTATCTACCAAGCCCAATGCCACCCTATACAGCAGTCATACTTACACCAATTCAATCCAACATATATCAGGACTATAAAGCACTTCTAAAGACTCAAAATCAAGACATCCACACAAGCATACACTTAATGAATTTCATTATCATTGAACATATATGAACTTGTCAAGTATTGGCCCAATTCCAGTGACCAGTTACAAAATGAATTTAACAACATTAATAGCTAACACTTTGGTTAACAAATATGACATAACATAAGAGACTACGTCCTATACATGCCATACTCAAAATGAATCTAACTTTGCTATACCAAAGAGTAGTCGACAGTGTGATTTCTAAACTCTGACGTTCCACGAATTCTTGAGCTAACTTGGTAATGCTACAAGGAAAAGGGAAATGAGAGGGGTAATCATAAATAACAAAATAAGCTCATAATATTATCCAATCATGGCATTGGATAAAATGCAAAGTCTTAAGTACTTTGCCATAAGTTACTCTTGCTTGTTCTTATTACATACATACCATGTCACGTATCGTAAACAATTTCTCGTGAATTACTCACGGTGTAACACCCCAAACCCAGCCTAGAAGTTAGGCTCGAATCCTGCGTGTCACATTGAAGTGTTTTTGCGAAAACTTTGTTTTCATTGAAAACTCTTCTAGAGAAAAGTTTAGTAAAATCCAGTTTGCTTTCAAAACGAGGTGTAGCCAAAAACCATTTCTCCTTGTTGCTATGTAACAAAAAATATTCCTTTGACAGTGGAAGCTCGTTCTTAAACACAATAACTTTCAAAAACTTGAAATATGCTTAAAGGAAATAAACCCAGATTCCGTTTCAAAATTTCAATGCATAGTGGAAGTAATGGAATAATAACTAAAAGGAAAACCTTATTACAATCCAAAATAAAATAACTTAAAATAAATAACTTAAAATCTAGAATTTAGATATTAAGAAAAACAGGTCTAATCGTCTTGCTAGTTGGCCACCTCTGAGTCCCTCCATCCGTCGAACCGCCTACTGAGAATCACCTGAGAAAATAAAAGAGGGAGTGAGTTTTCGAAAACTCAGTGTGTACGACCCTCGTCAAACAAATATCATACATATCATAATAATAAAATAATAATATCATACATGCAATGCAGTGCAAACTCTCCCCAAATAATCCATCTGGCACACTTCGTCTCCGTCCAACCGAAACACTTCTGTGGGGATTTTTAAATCGACTCACCCATCCGATACACTTCAAGGGTAGCCTGGTTGCGGTACTACCAAACGTTGCAGCAAAGCTGCTTATCATATAATAGGCTTAAAAAGCCATCGGTGGATCCACAGTTGTCAAGCAACCATACGATCCTCATATACTTCCTCCGTTCCATAATTCCCACCCATATGCACCCTAAACAGAATATCATATGAATGCAGCAAATGTACATGTAACATCCATAAATATTACAATCAACACATAGAGGCATTTTAGTCATTTCATAAATCAAGGGTATTTCGATAATTTTGCAATTCAGGGGTATTTCTGTAATCCTACCCTACAGGGGTATTTCAGTAATTCTACCCTACAAAGGTATTCCAGAAATTCTTAACAGTATGGGACTTAATTACAAACCTTGGCCCGTCAACAAGTCCTCACAGCTAAAGTGAACAGACACTATGCACCAGGTAGGATTCCAGAGAAGAGGAGGTGGGTCACTAGGACCGCTTAAGTACCAAGCTTTCCCTAGATCCAATCCTAGACATGCATATGTCCATTGCCACACTCTACCATAGCGACTGGTCTACAGACATTTTTGATTATTAAATTAAGTTTTATGCTATTTAAGAATTCATCAGAACTAAGCCTAGAGTCCATTAAACCCTAGCATGCATTTCTAAAATCCCATAAGGCGCACTAAGCCAATCATGTCCATATAGCCCATTAAGCCCAATCATGTATATGTAGCCCATTAGGCCCGATCATAATCAAATCATACAACCATCCATATAAATCCATCATTCAATTTCACATATCAATTCTTGCCGATTTGGGCCCACGAGCTCGGTAGGCCCATTTAGCCCCTTTTGGCCCGGTTGGCCAAACAGTGGCCCAAGACCATGAGATCGCTCTCTTGGTCCCGGTAGTCATATTGGTGTTCCCATACGAATGTTCGCACGCTCGTGCGGTTGCCAGCGCAAACCTTTTAGCTTTCTGGCTTTTCGGCATTCCAATTTTTCGGGATTTCGGCTTTTGCCGATTTGTCATGTGTGAAGTCTATGTACACACCTGGTAAATGAGACGTGGTACACTATCCTCAGCCTTGAACCTACAAACAATACCAACCTCCAATCAATCACACACTTAACCACAATATTTACCAAGAACCGAAGCCTTACCTTAACCTTACCGTGTGCCACCTATCCTAATTGCCCTTTCTTAGCTGCTACTCACAAATATCCCCTAGATCTGCATCAATCTTAATCGTTAATGACAAAACAATAGGTGACTTGTATCCACTTAAGTCACCCTTTCCCTTACTATAGACTATTCGACCAACTTCTCCTAAAATCAAGAATACTTACCCAAAAATCGAAACGTATGGATAGCTTTTCGGCAGAGACTTGTAGATCCAAGCTTGATTCTGATTTTTTTCCAAGATCTGATCCACCAAAAATCAAAGGAATAATGACAGCACGATAGAGATTTGGTCACTAGAGTATTCGGCACAAGGTTTG
The DNA here is from genome assembly GCA_025503065.1 of Gossypium bickii. NCBI lineage: Eukaryota > Viridiplantae > Streptophyta > Magnoliopsida > Malvales > Malvaceae > Gossypium > Gossypium bickii. The sequence continues at coordinate 96,104,625 of CP106714.1, read as the reverse complement.
GGGCGATGAAGAAATCGGCTCCAAGAGCAAAGGTTTTCGGTTTTTGAAGTCACGAATATTCGGTCCCCAACAATTGAGGTGAAGGTGGGACGGCACAAGCAATGGAGAAAGAAGAGAATGATATTCGATTTAAGGCTTTAGAAGAAAAGAAAACACATAAGGAAGAGGCGAGGTTTAGAATAGAAAAAGTGAAGGAGAATTCGACAGAGCACTATAGTTGCCAAAATAGCACAGGGGGAATTCGGCACCCCTTATTTATACACAAAACCGAAACTCTGTCTACCCCCTCAAAGTCCCAATCGGCTCTAACTCTTCCCCATCTCATCTTCTTGTTTTTCTCCCTGATAACTCCCCAATCCTTTTCCTAAATTTTCTCTTCTGATCACTCTCATTAGAGTCCATCATCACAACACTTCCAACCTTCTAGAAGGCCAAAATTAAACTCCTAAAAAAATACTAAGCTGGGATTCGAACCTAGGATCTCCTTGCTGGCCCATAATGTCACCTTCCTATACCCTAAGCGGCGTCACTTAGCCACTCCACCACATGGCTCTTTGATGCCATTTTTCCCTATTTTTATTTAAAACCCCAACTACTCACCGCTTTGGTTCCTTTAATAATTATTTAAAAATTCCTTCTCCTCAAAATTTGAACCCAGCACTTCTCCAACACCCCTAGACACTCCAAGTTTATTAAACCCTTAAAGCCAACATGTCATTTGTTATTTTCTTGCTTAAAACAATTTATGAGACCTAAAGCCCAAAGCCTAATTCATCTAGGCCCAAAATTCGGGGCGTTACAATTCTACCCCCTTAAAGAAATTTCGTCCTCGAAATTTCAAACTAGCTATTAATCGCACCGCTCAAGTCACACCACTATGCTTTCACTGCGTACTTTGATTTTAATAACACTTACACAGTTTAACTCTAATTGAACCCTTTACACTTACCCAAAAAAAACCTACCCACTGGAGCAGATAAACATTGCACGCATACAGTTTCTATACCCAAAATATCGCATCCACGCAAAATATACCCGGCTTAATGGTGATTGAACAATATCGAGCATGATGCTCCTCAGACCCGCATCTGAAACACGCTCTTGACTTTCTCCAGCATTCACCCGAATGACGCCTTCTGCAATATTCGCAAGTTGGAAAGTTTGGACGTACCTTAACATGATTCACAGGACGAGACTGCAGCCCTAGAGAAATACAATCTCTTTTTTTCTTACAGTCCACACACCTAACCCGAAGTGTTTCTCCCATTTCTTTAACCTCCTCCTGTACCTCCCTTACTAGCTGAGTCAGCACATCAGCCCTAACACTCACACGGCCTCTGCCGCGACCCCTTGCACCTCTTCTAGCACTCATCGTTGATTCTCACATTATCTGAATTAGGAATTTTATGAAATTTTAGTTAGTTTCAGTAATTAGGCCGATGTTTTATGATAGTATTAAACAAAGAGGTTGTTTTCGTAAATCCTCTACAGTTTCAAGTTCCTACAGGCTTTAGTTTCACTCTAACTATAAAGCTTTAGTATAATCATCTAAAGTAGCCCACTAACTATCTACAGTATATCAAGTTAAACAAGCTTAATAATAAGAGAACTTACTTGGTTTGACGTTGGAGACTCGGTGTGCCACTTCACAAGAACTTCCAAAACATTTCGATCCAATCCAAAAATAGTTTTTTTTTTAAAAAACACAAGTAATAAGGCCCATTTCACAGCCCAAGCTTTGCAATCGGGCTCTGATACCACTAAATGTAACACCCCAAACCCGGCCTAGAAGTTAGGCCCGAATCCGCGTGTCACATTGAAGTGTTTTTGCAAAACCTTGTTTTCATTGAAAACCCTTCTAGAGAAAAGTTAAGTAAAATCCAATTTGCTTTCAAAATGAGGTGTAGACAAAAACAATTTTTCCTTGTTGCTATGTAAAAGAAAATATTCCTTTGACAGCGGAAGCTCGTTCTTAAACACAATTATTTTTCAAAAACTTGAAATATGCTTAAAGGAAATAAACCCAGATTCCGTTTTAAAATTTCAATGCATAGTGGAAGTAATGGAATAATAACTAAAAGGAAAACCTTATTACAATCCAAAATAAAATAACTTCAAATAAATAACTTAAAATATAGAATTTAGATATTAAGAAAAATAGGTCTAATCGTCTTGCTAGTTGGCCACCTCTGAATCCCTCCATCTGTCGAACCATCTACTGAGAATCACCTGAGAAAATAAAAGAGGGAGTGAGTTTTCAAAAACTCAGTGTGTACGACCTCGTCAAACAAATAGCATACATATCATAATAAGAACATAATAATATCATACATGCAATGCAGTGCAAACCCTCCCCAAATAATCCATCCGGCACACTTCGTCTCCGTCCAACCGAAACACTTCTGTGGGGATTTCTAAATGACTCACCCATCCGATACACTTCAAGGGTAGCCCGGTTGAGGTACTACGAAACATTGCAGCAAAGCTGCTTATCATATAATAGGCTTAGAAAGCCATCGGTGGATCTACAGTTGTCAAGCAACTATGCGATTCTCATATACTTCCTCCGTTCCATAATTCCCACCCATATGCATCCTAAACAGAATATCATACGAATGCAACAAATGTACATATAACATCCATAAATCTTACAATCAACACATAGGGGTATTTTAGTCATTTCACAAATCAAGGGTATTTCGATAATTTTGCAATTCAGGGGTATTTCTGTAATCTTACCTTATAGGGGATTTTAGTAATTCTACCCTATAAGGGTATTTCAGAAATTCTTAACAGTATGGGTTTTAATTACGAACCTTGGCCCGTCAACAAGTCCTCGCGGCTAAAGTGAACAAACACTACGCACCAGGTAGGATTCAAGAAAAGAGAAGGTGGGTCACTAGGACCGCTTAAGTACCAAGCTCTCCCTAGATCCAATCCTAGACATGCATTTGTCCATTGCCACACTCTACCCTAGCAATTTGTCCACAGGCACGTTTGATTATTAAATTTAGTTTTATGCTGCTTAAGAATTCATCAGAACTAAGCCTAGAGTCTGTTAAAACCCTAACATGCATTTCTAAAATCCCATAAGACGCGCTAAGCCCAATCATGTCCATATAGCCCATTAAGCCCAATCATGTATATGTAGCCCATTAGGCCCGATCATAATCCAAACATACAACCATCCATATCACTCCATCATTCAATTTCACATATCAATTCTTATCGATTTGGGCCCACGAGCTCGGCAGGCCCATTTAGCCCTTTTTAGCTTGGTTGGCCAAACAGTGGCCTGAGACCATGAGATCACTCTCCTATTCCTGATAGTCGTATCGATGCGACCACATGAACGTTTGCATACTCTGCAGTTGCCGACGCCAACCATTCAGCTTTTCGGCTTTTCCGCATTTTGGTTTTTCGAGATTTTAACTTTTTCCAATTTGTCATGTGTGAATTGTATGTACACACTTTGTAAATGAGATGTGTTACACTATCCTCAGCCTTGAACCTACAACCAATACCAACCTCCAATCAATCACACACTTAACCACAATGTTTACCAAAAATCGAAGCCTTACCTTAACCTTACCGTGTCCCGGTAGTCATATTGGTGTTCCCATACGAATGTTCGCACGCTCGTGCGGTTGCCAGCGCAAACCTTTTAGCTTTCTGGCTTTTCGGCATTCCAATTTTTCGGGATTTCGGCTTTTGCCGGTTTGTCATGTGTGAAGTCTATGTACACACCTGGTAAATGAGACGTGGTACACTATCCTCAGCCTTGAACCTACAAACAATACCAACCTCCAATCAATCACACACTTAACCACAATATTTACCAAGAACCGAAGCTTTACCTTAACCTTACCGTGTGCCACCTATCCTAATAGCCCTTTCTTAGCTGCTACTCACAAATATCCCCTAGATCTGCATCAATCTTAATCGTTAATGACAAAATAATAGGTGACTTGTATCCACTTAAGTCACCCTTTCCCTTACTATAGACTATTCGACCAACTTCTCCTAAAATCAAGAACACTTACCCAAAAACTGAAACGTATGGATAGCTTTTCGGCAGAGACTTGTAGATCCAAGCTTGATTCTGATTTTTTTCCAAGATCTGATCCACCAAAAATCAAAGGAATAATGACAGCACGATAGAGATTTGGTCACTAGAGTATTCGGCACAAGGTTTGGGGCGATGAAGAAATCGGCTCCAAGAGCAAAGGTTTTCGGCTTTTGAAGTCACGAATATTCGGTCCCCAACAATTGAGGTGAAGGTGGGACGGCACAAGCAATGGAGAAAGAAGAGAATGATATTCGATTTAAGGCTTTAGAAGAAAAGAAAACACATAAGGAAGAGGCGAGGTTTAGAATAGAAAAAGTGAAGGAGAATTCGGCAGAGCACTATAGTTGCCGAAATAGCACAGAGGGAATTTGGCACCCCCTATTTATACACAAAACCAAAACTCTGTCTACCCCCCAAAGTCCCAATCGGCTCCAACTCTTCCCCATCTCATCTCCTTGTTTTTCTCCCCGATAACTCCCCAATCCTTTTCCTAAATTTTCTTCTCGATCACTCTCCTGTAGAGTCCATCATCACAAAGACTTCCAACCTTCTAGAAGGCCAAAATTAAACTCCTAAAAAAATACTAAGCTGGGATTCGAACCTAGGATCTCCTTGCTAGCCCATAACACCACCATCCTATACCCTAAGTGGCGTCACTTAGCCACTCCACCACAAGGCTCTTTGATACCATTTTCCCTATTTTTATTTAAAACCACAACTACTCATCGCCCTGGTTCCTTTAATAATTATTTAAAAATTCCTTCTCCTCAAAATTTGAACCCAGCACTTCTCCAACACCCCTAGACACTCCAAGTTTATTAAACCCTTACAGCCAACATGTCATTTGTCATTTTCTTGCTTAAAAAAAATTTAAGAGACCCAAAGCCCAATTCATCTATGCCCAGAATTCGGGGCGTTACACACGGTTACCTATATTCATTAAATCACATAGCTTTAGCAGTAATCTCATTTCTATTTCAAGCTTAACTATTTATCCCACTAAATCATTTGGGATACTCAAAGATTCATGTTCATCTTCAGTCACACAATTACAAAGTCAATGCCACATCCTAGATGTGGTCATACATGAGGCCATCTCTGAGTGTAGGTGCCATATCCCAGATATGGTCTTATACGGGGCCTCATATCAATTATCGATGCCATATCTCGGATATGGTCTTATACGATTTTCATATTCAATGCCAATGCCATATCCCAGATATGGTCTTATACAGGATCTCAATTCGGTGTTGAGGCCATGTCCCAGGCATGGTCTTGCACGGGACCTTATCCATCTTATGTCTCAATGATAGTCTTCTCACATTTATTATAGTCCAACTAGGACTTCAACATCAGAATTTTCATCATTTTTCTCATTCAACACCATCACTCAATTTCATAGAAATTTTGTACATCATTATAATATCAAACATTCTCAAACATACTAGCATGATGTTGAATTTATCACATACAAAGTTACCTCAATTTCAAAATAGGCTAGATTGCCGATCTAGTTCGATACTTTGCCCTTTCCTCGGTCGAGGTTAATCATTCGTTCTTCTTGATATATAATAACAATTTAGATCATTTAATAACCATATTAATCAGCACATCTCAATAATCATACTTTGGCAAAGTTACTATTTTACCCTTAGACTTTCACAAAATGACCATTTTACCCCTAGGCTCGGAAATCAATTCTAATCAAATTTCTTTCTTTAACGAGCCTAGGTGAACATTTATTAATCTTATGGAAACCCTCAATACTCATTATTTCACACATTTACCACATTTTACAACTTTTACAAAAGGGTCCTTTTAGGTGTTTTCATGGAAACACCTTTCATAAAAGTTGTTTATCAAACAACTATGACTGATTTTCTTCCATAAAAATGCAGAAAACAATTTAAAAGCTCACATGGAAAAACTCTAAACTTTTAATCATTTTGCAAGATAGTCCCTTCTTTAGAAAGCTTAAGCTTTAGGGGTTCCAAAAGTACAAATATTATCAAGAAATGATCACTAAAACACTTACTTGTAAGGAGAAGAGTTTGCTGAAATTTTTGAGCTTTCAAAACCCTTATTTGCTGCTAATTTTCAGTGGATGAGTGAAGGAGAAAAGATGATATCTTTCTTTCTTTATTTTATTCTATTTCATCAATTTAATCCACAAACTACACCAACTTTGACTAATTTTGACTTCTTTGTCCCCCTATGGCTGGCCACCTCTTAAAACAAGGCCTAATTGCATATTTGGGACCTCCAATTAATATCCTATGGCTATTAGGCACCTTTAGCTTGTAAAATTGAACTTTTGCACTTTATGCGATTTAGTCCTTTTTCACGATTAACCATGAAATCGCTAAAATTAAAGCACCAAAATTTTCATGCACCTTTATAATCATGTTATAACTTATAAAATAACAATAAAATAATTTTTTTGACCCCGGATTAGTGGTCCCAAGACCACTGTTCCAACTAGACCCTAAATTAGGCTGTTACAAATCTCCCCCTTGGGGATTTTCGTCCTCGAAAATCTTACCGGTGAAAAGATTGGGATATTGGTTTCTCATGGCCTCCTCGAGCTCCCATGTGGCCTTTTCTACCCCATGTCTTTGCCATAGTACTTTAACAAGGGATATACCTTTGTTTCTCAACTGCTTGACCACTCGTGCCAAAATCTTAACCGACTCTTCACCATAAGTCATGTCCGGTTGAATTTCTACCTCTGTGGGTACAATCACATGCGGAGGTTTTGATCAGTATCGGCGTAACATGGACACGTGGAAAACATCATGAATGTTTTCCAATTCTAATGGCAAAGACAAACGATAAGCTACCGACCCTATCCTCCCAGTAATCTCATATAGTCCAATAAAACGTGGACTCAATTTGCCTTTCCGGCCAAATCTGAGAACTTTTCTCCATAGTGATACTTTCAGAAACACTTTATCACCGATTTGAAACTTGACCTCTTTTTGTTTCAAATTCGAATAGGACTTTTGTCTATCTGAGGCCGCTTTCAGACATTCACATATCACCTTTACTTTCTCTTCAGTTTCCCTAACCAAATCGACCCCGTGAATCTGATTCTCTCTGAGTTCTGTCCAATACAAGGGCATTTGGCACTTACTCCCGTAAATGCTTCTTAAAGCGCCATTTTTCAAACTTGATTGAAAATTGTTGTTGTAGGCGAATTCCACCAATGGTAACTATTTTTCCCAATTACCTTGGAACTCCAAAACACAACATCGAGGCATGTCTTCAAGTATCTGAATTATTCTCTCCGACTGCCCGTCAGTTTGCGGATGGAAAGCTATACTAAAGCTCAATTTTGTGCCTAAAGCCTCTTGCAACTTTTTCCAAAATCGTGATGTAAATATCGAATCTCTATCTGAAATAATCGACAATGGTACTCCATGAAGTCTTACTACTTCAGTCACGTACAAATCTGCTATCTTATCAAGCGAGTAGTCGACCCGCACTAGTATGAAATGGACTGACTTTGTGAGTCTATCAACTACGATCCATACAACATCTTTCTTTTTTGGCGTCAAAAGTAAACCTGTCACGAAGTCCATAGTAATACGGTCCCATTTCCACTCTGGAACCATAATAGGCAGAAGTAGACCCGAAGGTACTTGGTGTTCAGCCTCCACCTGTTGACAAATTAAGCATCTGGAAATGAACTCGAAAATGTCTTTCTTCATATTCGGTGTAACAGCTCGATTTTGGGGCTAGTCAGAATAGTGGTTTTGAGACCACTAATCCAAGGTTGAAGAAAATTATTTTAATATTATTTTATGTGTTATAGCAAGAATATAAGGACGCATGAAAATTTTGGTGTTTTAATTTTAGCAATTGTATGCTTAATTGTGAACAAAGACTAAACCGCATAAAGTACAAAAGTTCTATTTTACAAGGTAAAGGTGTCAAATAGCCATAGAATATTAAATTGAAGGTCCTTAAAGTGCAATTAGGCCAATAATAGAGTGTTGGTCAGCCATAGAAACAAGGGAGACAAGGGTATTAATTTTGGTCAAAAATTTGGTGAAATTAGGTGACCAAAAATGAATAAAATAAGATAAATAAAATAGTTGTCATCTTTTACTATTCACACTTCTTCTCCACAAAAAAATTGAAGAGAGAATAGGGATTTTTGGAGTTCAAATTTTCAGCCAAGCAAATCTCTTGCAAGTAAGTTATTTTAGAGATCTTTCTCGATAATTTTTGTACTTTTGGAACCCCTAAAGCTTAAGCTAGCTAATTGGGGGACTATTTTGCAAAATGGTTAAAAGTTTAAAGACTTACCATGAGAGTGTTTATGTTGTTGGCTGAGTTTTTATGGGAGATAATGAACGTTAGCGAGTTAAGGAATAACTTTTGTGAAAGGTGTTAACATGCAAACACCTAAATGAGACTTATTTGTGAAAGTTGCAATTGATTAATAAATGCATGAAATGCTTAGTTTTGTGAGTTGTTGTAAGAGAAATAAATGTTCAGCTAGGCTTGTTTAATGAGAAAATGTGATGAAAAATGATTTACGAGCCTATGGGCAAAATTGTAATTTTGCCCAAGTATAAGAGCAAATTGGTCATTTTTTCCTAAGTAGAAATTTTGATGTATCATGAGTTATAAAGTGATTGAATGATAAATTTTATTATTATAGATCAAGAAGAATGCGGAAACAACCTTGATCGAGGAAAAGGCAAGGTTACGGACTAAGTCGTCGACTAATACATTTTGCACCGAGGTAAGTTTATGTGTAAACGATACATCGTTAATATATATGTAGTTACTTATTGATGCATTGCATGAATGAGATCAATTATGAGTGAGATTGATTGAAATTGATAGATAGTGAGTAATTCTCCTATGAACATTGGAATAGAAATGTAAGTTTGGAAAAACATCCGTAATTATTATTTGGCGGGCTGTGTACGATACCACCTTAATTATCATTATTGGTGGGTTGTGTGTGATACCACCTTATTATTTATTCACGATGGGCTATGTGCGATACCATCATTTATATTATTATTTGGTGGGCTGTGTGTGAAACTACCGTAATTATTCTTGTTGGTGGGCTATGTGCGATACCACCCTATTATTGATTATTGGTGGGCTGTGTGTGAAACCACTAGGTACTTAGTATCATTCCAAAGGGTTTATCGAGAAATTGTCTGAGTAAATATATTTCAAGTGGCTTGTGGTGATAAGTGCAGGGAATATATGCAAGTAATTGTGAGCAATATATATGTATATGGTTGGAAGGCGGTAAGAAATGAAATGAGTAAGCATGATTATGAAAATGTGAATTGTTCTTACACATCATACAATGTTTGTGGTTGCTTTGCATATGGTATGATGCTTATTGTTTACGTGTAAACTTACTAAGCTTAAAGCTTACTCCCTTTCTTTTCCCTTGTTTTATAGTGTCAAAGAGCTAGCTCAGGATACGAAGATAATCAGAAGATCACCCACACTATTAGCTCATCTCGGTATATTTAGACCTAGCATTTTGAGTATGGCATGTATAGGGGCTAGACTTAGTGAAATGTCTTGTTATTTTGGCCAAGTGTGTTGGCTCTTTTAAAGATGAACTCTTTTGTAAATGGCCATATTTAATGGCTCCCTTATTATTAATATATGGAAAGATGAAGTTATTCATGAATATGTAAGATGCATGATTGGGTCACTTGGTTAATGGTTGAATGTGAATCATGTTGTATGAGTTAGGGTGATAAAAAGAGCTCAAAAAATAGCCTTGTTCTTGTCCACACGGGTAGGCACACAAGTGTGTGTCTAGGCCGTGTGTGATACACGGTCAGTCCCATGGGTGTGTGGCTGGGCCGTGTGTCCCCTGCATGTTAGTGTCGCAAGTCAGTACCAACCACGGGTGGAGCACACGGGTGTGTGACAGGCCGTGTGTCCCTTGTGAGGTTGCTGACGTCATAAATAGAATACCAAGGCTTTCACACACGGGTGAGGACATGGGTGAGTCTAGGCCGTGTGAAGGACACGGACCAAAGACACGGGCGTGTGTCCGGCCGTGTGAAAACCCTGTAGGTTTGAAAAGAAAAATAAATTCCACACGGGCTAGGGACATGGACGTGTGTGACCACACGATTTTCCCACACGGGCATGTGGCTCTGTTTAGGAAAAATTTTTCGAAGTATACAAAAGTTACCGGTTTGATTCTTAGACCCTCTGTTTGCATGTTTAAGGCCTCATAGGCCCATAATAAGGATGTAACAGCCTGAATTAGGGACTAGTCGGAATAGTGGTCTCGGGACCACTAATCCGGGGTCAAAGAAAATTTATTTTTAATTTTATTTTATGGGTTATAGCATGAATATAAGGGTGCATGAAAATTTTGGTGCTTTAATTTTAGTGATTTCATGCTTAATCGCGAAAAAGGACTAAAACGCATAAAGTGTAAAAGTTCTATTTTAATTGCTAGAGATGCCAATTAGCTAAGGAATTTTAATTGGAGGTCCCTAATGTGAAATTAGGCCTTGTTTTAAGAGGTGGCCGGCCATAGGGAAACAAAGAAAGGACTTTGTCAAATGGTTAGCTGGAAATTTGGTGATAAACATTTATTTTTATCATAAAATACAGAAAAGAAAATATCACCTTTTCTCTCCATCTTCTCTCCACCAAAAATGAGCAGCAAAATGGGGGTTGAGAACTCAAAATTTCAGCCAAGCTTTCTTCCTTACAAGTAAGTGATTTTGGTGACATTTCTTGAAAATTTTTGTAGTTTTGGAAACTCCAAAGCTTAAGCTAGCGACTGAGGGGACTATTTTGCAAAATGGTTAAGAGTCTAGGGTTTTGCTATGAGAGCAATTGAGTTGTTTGCTGTATTTTTATGGAAAAAAATGAGTCTTAGTGGTTAGATAAACAACTTTTGTGAAGGGAATATGAATCGGCTAGGCTTGATTAGCAAAGAAGTTGGATGAGAATCGATATACGAGCCTAGTGGTAAAATCGTAATTTTGCACAAGTCTAAGGGCAAAATAGTAATTTTTCCAAAGTATAAATTTTAAAATGTATTGATTAGTGTGATGATTAAATGAGTAAATTTTATTGTTCTAGATCAAAGAAAATGAGATTCAGACCTAGAAGGGGAGAAAAGAGAAATATGGACAAATAGGTCCCTTTCTACCCTTTTCGGTATCGAGGTAAGTTCGTGTGCTAATAATGCAACTATAAGTGAAGTATTTAATATTTAGATGTTGTATGAATTGTATATTGACTCTTTGAATATATTAAATACGTTTTGATGAGATGTCAAGAAATGAAAACCTTCAATTGAATCTAAGAATAAAGGGAATGCAAATATCATGATACTATGATGATTAAGGTCCCGTGTAAGACCATATTTGGAATATGGCCTCAGTGTGAGATTTTGAATAAGACCATGTCAAGGACATGGCATCGATATGATATTTAATGTAAGACCCTATCGGGGGTGTGATGTTGATATGATACTTTATGTATTAGACTTAAGAGTATTCTTTAGCATTTTGAATGATTCAACAGATATGTTGAAAATGAGAAAGTGTGTGGTTATATCATGAGAGGTACAGGTATGTGCCCAGAATTCATTTGAGGTAAATTCGATATATGAGGAAGTCATAGTGAGTTATACGTAAATGATGCATCCTGATTGCAAATGTTATATTTACTAATGCATTGCGTGAATACGAATGATTATTTAGAAATCTATTTAAGAATGATAGAGTCTGAGGATATTCTCGGATGAACATTCGAAATAGGAAAATGTGTGTGGATAAATATCCGTGAATGTGTAATTAATGGTAGGCTGTGTATGATACCACCTTATTAATTGTTAGCGATGGGCTGTGTGCGATACCATCGCCAATATTATCAATGGTGGGCTGTATGCGATACCACCTTATTATTTGTTACCAATGGGCAGTGTGCGATACCATCATGTTTAGTATTAGTAGTGGGCTATGTGTGATACTACCTTACTAATTATTGAATGGTGGGATGTGTGCGAAACCACTGAGTATTTATTATTATTCCAGGGCAATACTACCTTCATTTGCATATGAACTTACTAAGCGTTATTACTTACTCCTTTTCCTTTCCTATCTCTTATAGGTTAACTTAACTAGCTCAGGTTGGAAACCGTCGGAGATGCTTTCACACTATCGAGCAGTCCCTCGGGTATAAGGTTTCAAGTCTTCTTGATATATGGTATGTATAATAATCTTATTTTGGTTTCGTTAAGTCATAGTTAAAGTAGCCAAATGTGTTGGCCTAAGCCAAATGTGTTGGCCTAAAAAGGTTATGGGTTTGTTATGTTTAGTATGTCGATTGTAATGTTGCTAGTAATAGCTCTCCCTCGTATATGGGAAGATAGTTTGATTTTCATGATTCAAATGTGATAATCCAAGAGTTATAATTGATGATTTGAGAATCTTATGTGAGGTTTTGTGAATGTGTGCAATTGAAGATGGCTAAATGGCTTGGAAAATAGCCTTGAATTGGTCCACACAGGTAGACACACGAGCGTGTGTTTAGACCGTGTGTGACACACGGTCGGTCCCATGGGTGTGTGACATGGCCGTGTGTCCCCTGCATGTTAGCGTTGTAAGCTAGTGTTGACCACGGGCTAGGCACATGGGCGTGTGCCTAGGTCGTGTGCTCATAATTGGTTACTGACGTCACAAATAGAATACTCAGGTTTTTACACACGGGCGTGTCTAGGCCGTGTGAAGCACAGGGGCCAAGAACAGGGGCGTGTGTCTGGTAGTGTGAAAACCCCTATAGGTTTGAAAAGAAAATAATTCTACACAGGCCTGGAACACGGGTGTGTGATATGTCACACGGGCGTGTCCTACTCTTTACCCAGACGTATGGCTCAGTTTTATGTCAAAACTTTTAAAGTGTTTAAAAGTTTCGGTTTGGTCCCTTAGCATCCCGAGTATATGTAAAGGGTCTCGTAGACCCATGATAGGGATGTTACGATTGTAAATGAAAAAGTTTTAAATTGGATCAAATTTTATAGCCCAAAGTTGAATGCTCAAGCAAGTCGAGTCAGGTAATGCCTCGTACCCGGTTTCGGAGTTGAATACGGGTAAAGGGTGTTACATTTAATGGTATCAGAGCTATGGTTTAGTTGATTCTCGGACTAACCTAGCGTGTGAGAGTTTAGCTATAAATTCCATATTACTACTCATGATAGTGTGATATCTCCCGGCTCTAACGAGATTGTTTTGTTAAGATAGAGATGATTCCCAACCGAGCCACTTTCGATAACAATGAAAATGATAATGAGTTAATTGAAATGTACTTATGATGTGATGAAATCCAAAAAAAAGTATGGGTCGAAACCATTTTTAAAAGGATTTGAAAAAACAGGGAATCGACTTTAAAACGAAAATGGAAGTGGAGTCACCACCAATCTTTTTTTTGCTTAGGTGTGAGCAGATCACCTTATAAAACATTTTTATTTCAAAACATTAATTTAGGCCTACTGTAACATCCCCAAACCCGGCCCATTCATTACGACCGAATATGGTTATGTTATTGCGGAAAGACGGTTGAAAAACCTCGTTAACTTAGCATAAAGCATGAAAGAATTCAATTTTGAAAACTATATCAGATATGTGAGTAAAACGAATTCCTCTTACTTAAAACTCATGTAATTTCTTTTGTTGTGTGAAAACATTTTTGAGTTAATAAGAATTTAAAATAACAAAACCATAATCAAGTAATACCAAATAATAAAATGGCCTTTATTACAACCCAATAATTCAAATAAAGTACTTATATCAAAACCAAACGTAAAATATTAAATCATCATCTTCGGCATAGGCCACCTTGTCCTCTCCGATCCCGGTCCAGCCTTATGCAATACCTGAAAATGGTTAAAGGAAAAAGGTGAGTCACCAAGACTCAGTGTGCCACCCTTTTTTCCGGATTAGCAAAATATCATATGCAACATAAACATAACCATCATGCATCCAATCAATATGCACCCAATCCTAACCATCCATACGCCTTTTCTACCCCGTGTGGTGCCAAACCACTGGTGGTGCCAAACCACTGGTGACATATAGTCACAATGTGTTACCAAAACACTGGTGTCCCAAAGACACGATATCTGTCAATGTGGTGCCAAACCACTGGTGTCCCAAAGACACGTTTGTGATACCAAATCACTGGTGACCAAAGTCACAAATTCGATGATGGGGCCAACCCATCGTGTGATACCAAATCACTAGCGACAATCCCGTATCTCTCAAGTGGGGCCAACCCACGGTGGTGTCCAACCACAGGGACGAGTCGCAATGAGGTGCCAAACCTCTGGTGTCCCAAAGACACAAATGTGGTACCAAACCACTGGTGACCAAAGTCACAATAATCGGGTGATGGGGCCAACCCATCGTGTGATACCAAATCACTGGCGTCAATCCCTCAATACCGCCTTGTGGGGCCAACCCACTGTGGTGCGAAACCACGGGGACGAGACGCTGAGGTGCCAAACCTCTGGAGGTGCCAAACCTCTGGTGACCCAAAGTCACAAAGTTGTGTTACCAAAACACTGGTGCTCGTCAGCACAAAATATCACTGCCCCTCCTCTCATATCACCCATCATTATACCAACTCATGTATAGTATTCAAATCATGCAAACATGTTTAACGTTGCATCTCATAGCACATACATCATAAATCATGACATCATGTATCAATAACAGTACTCATAATGAAACGGACTTACCTGAATCCGTGCACATACCCCATAGGTATCATATCACTCAACCATACTGCTTCGATTTTACCAATCAATCGCTTTATCAAACATATACAAAGCAAGAAGTGTGTTAGTTTACACACCTGGTTACTAATACGACTATCAAATCCCGGAGATCAAGATCTAACGCACTAGATCCCCCTTCCTTAACACTTTTCGAGCACTAGCCACAACTCGAGATATGCGAGATCAAGCCTTCCCTACACATCGGCCAAAACTAAACAACATAATCATGCTAATCAACCTCTAAGGGTATAATCGTAATTTTACCTACTAAGGGTATTTTAAGTAAATTCACAACCGAAATGGCCTTTCCGGGCCTAATGTCACCACTAGCGACTCAAATACCATTTCCATCATATACCGGGACGATTGGGCCTAAAACCCGATTTTGGCCTATCCGGCCCACATGCTCGTGTGGCCCACCTAGCACAAATCTAGCCACGTATATAACTTCCACCTAGTCTAGTTCAACATATACTAACCAATCATGCAATTTACTCATATAGGCCCACGGCCCATTGGGCCCACTTCTCGCCCATCGAGGCCCAAGCAAACCCCTAACCCACGAGAATACTATCGATGGCCTCAACTATCGCGTCGAAGCCCCACGCATGCGCCGCACGCTCTTGTGGCTACTAATGCCGTGTAACCCAGCATTTCGCATTTTGCCGCTTACAACTAGAGTAGAGAGAGTTACACACCGATAGGACTCGGGCTAATCCGCTCCGACCACTCTTGTGCCCAAACGCCTCCAAGATGTGTTTACTCTCCTCCTAGGATGCTCCTTATATAGCTAGCTCTTCACCTTCATTCTTTGTGTCTTTCCGATGTGGGATCCCTTCGCAAGAGAGTTTAAATTCAATCAAACTCTTGCCGTCCAATCCATAAAATAAATACTCCTCTTGCTTCTCATGAGATTCGAACCTGTGCTCCCTTGTAGCATAATCCACGCTGCTAACCACTTGGCCACAAGCTCCTCTTGTGTCTTAAACCATGCGCAACTAAATATAAACTATGGGCCAAATTCTAAGGTCCAAGCAAAAAGAAACCAAAATGCAAAAGCCAAGACTTGAACCTTGGACCTCCTTCCTTCCTTGTGGCGTCATTCCCTTGTCTCTAATGTGGCGTCACTTTGCCACTACACCACACACTCCACTTGTGTCATTTTTCTCCATATTTTATTCTTAAGGCCTATCTGCCAACTTCTAGGGTTTTTTTTTTTCACCTAAAACCAAAATTTCCCCAAAGCCAATATTTGATCCCGGGACTTCATAGAAGCCCTCTAATCTTCCAAAATCACTTATCTAATAAGTCTAACTTGCATTTAAGCCGATCTCTTATTCTCTGAAAATTTAAACACTACTACGCCTAAGGCCCATTGGGCTCAATTCTCCTAGGCCCAATTTTGGGATGTTACAAATCTACCCTCCTTAAAGAAATTTCGTCCTCGAAATTTTGAACTAACTAACAAACAAGACATCCTAACCTACCACACTACGCTCTTGCTGCAAGACTCTGATCTTAATAAAGTCGTCATTCCACCTTGACCACGTCCGCGACAACCACGTCCCCTAGAACTCATATCTAGCGTCGCGATTTAATCTGATTAAAAGTTGTATGCATTAGAAATTTTGTTCCACTGTTTTATCCACGAGCAAATTTTATAAACAGAAGTTTCTGGAAGTCGTTCTTTCGAGCAATCAAAGTTTCATCTCAAGTTCTCTGTTCTAATTCAAACATTCACATACTTCTCTAAAGACACATTCATTCATCCATGTCACTTTCTTGAGCATTCCCAACCTGGGTAATTTCGACATTTTCCTATAAGGTATTTCTTGGTAATAACTCGGGGTTAATTTGAAAATAGTTTTCAAATTAAAGATATTTCAAAGTTTACAAAATCTCTCGGGTCATCTTGAAAAATTTGTTTTTCAAACCAGATGTGTTGCAAAAATTTTAAATCTGGTTATTTCAACTTTTTTGGAAGTTAAAGGTATTTTCGTAAGTTTCCCAAATCAGATATATCTCGATATTTGTAAAACAAAAGTTTTTGATATTTTCATAATCTAAGAACATTTTAGTAAAAATCGAGGAATTATGAAAATTTAGAAACCAAGGGCATTTCTGTAATTTTGTTCATCGTGGGTAATTTTGTAAATTTTCAAATCAGGGTATCTTGAAAATAGCATTTTTGTATACTTTTTGCAAAGTAGGAAATTTTATTAAAATTGGAGTTAAACCAAAATCTTGAAAGTCGTGGCATTTTAGTAATTTTTAACACAGGGGTATTTTTGTAATTTCCCATACCAGTATATCTTAACATTTTGAAATTTCGAGATTTTGGTATTTTGCAAAGTAAAATCATTTTAATGAAGTTGAGGGTAGTACCGTAATTTTACAATACAAGGGCATTTTTGTAATTTTGCCACTAGGGCATTTTGGAAATTTTGGTAAATCGAGAAAATGTCTTTCAAAATCAGATTTAGGGTTTACAACCCAAAGGGTAAGTTTGAAAATTTTAAAACTAGGGTTTTAAAACAAGAAGGCTAATCCCTTTCGGGTTTTAATACTTGGTTTAGCCTATGAACAAGTCTTCTTGGTTAAGGTGAACCGTAGTAGCTACACACCGTGTAGGATTCGCGTAAAGAGGAGGTGAGTCGCTAGGGACCGCTTAAATACCAAGCTCTTCATCGAATACCAATCCTCGACATACGTGCATGGGTTACCACACCTTAACTCGGTGACTTACTTCACAGTTTGTTTAGTAGCCTTAAGTCTTATGCATGTGTTTAAGTAGACTAGTCTTGGGGTTCAACAGATCCTAGTTCACTAATCTACGCTCCCATAAAAGCCCATAATATTCACATATAAATCAATTCATACAAACAAATCACTTCAAGAAAGTCCAAGTACTTACACCGTGGACTTCTGGGAGAGGTACAAAGCCATGCCGAATAACTCAAAAGTTTCAGTAAAAGCCCATATTTTGAAAAGCCCCTTTTTTTAAAAGTGTTTTTGGGCCCAAAACCCTCAGAGCCGAGTTTTGAACTGGGCTCGATACTAAATCAGTAACATCCTCAAACCCTACCCATTCATTACGAATTTAATATGGTTATGTTATTGCAGAAAGAGACGGTTGAAAAACCTCGTTAACTTAGCATAAAGCATGAAAGAATTCAATTTTGAAAACTATATCGGATATATGTGAGTAAAACGAATTCCTCTTACTTAAAACTCATGTAATTTCTTTTGTTGTGTGAAAACATTTTTGAGTTAATAAGAATTTAAAATAACAAAACCATAATCAAGTAATACCAAATAATAAAATGGCCTTTATTACAACCCAATAATTCAAATAAAGTACTTATATCAAAACCAAACGTAAAATATTAAATCATCATCTTCTGCATAGGCCACCTTGTCCTCTCCGATCCCTGGCCCAACCTTATGCAATACACGAAAATGGTTAAAGGAAAAAGGTGAGTCACCAAGACTCGATGTGCCACCCTTTTTCCTGGATTAGCAAAATATCATATGCAACATAAACATAACCATCATGCATCCAATCAATATGCACCCAATCCTAACCATCCATACGCCTTTTCTACCCCGTGTGGTGCCAAACCACTGGTGGTGCCAAACCACTGGTGACATATAGTCACAATGTGTTACCAAAACACTGGTGTCCCAAAGACACGATATCTGTCAATGTGGTGCCAAACCACCGTGTCCCAAAGACACGCTTGTGATACCAAATCACCGGTGACCAAAGTCACAAATTCGATGATGGGGCCAACCCATCGTGTGATACCAAATCACTAGCGACAATCCCGTATCTCTCAAGTGGGGCCAACCCACGGTGGTGTCCAACCACAGGGACGAGTCGCAATGAGGTGCCAAACCTCTGGTGTCCCAAAGACACAAATGTGGTACCAAACCACCGGTGACCAAGTCACAATAATCGGGTGATGGGGCCAACCCATCGTGTGATACCAAATCACCGGCGCTAATCCTCAATACCGCCTTGTGGGGCCAACCCATCGTGGTGCGAAACCACGGGGGCGAGACGCGAGGTGCCAAACCTCTGAGGTGCCAAACCTCTGGTGACCCAAAGTCACAAAGTTGTGTTACCAAAACACTGGTGCTCGTCAGCACAAAATATCACTGCCCCCTCCTCTCATATCACCCATCATTATACCAACTCATGTATAGTATTCAAATCATGCAAACATGTTTAACGTTGCATCTCATAGCACATACATCATAAATCATGACATCATGTATCAATAACGATACTCATAATGAACGGACTTACTCGAATCCGTGCACATACCCCATAGGGTATCATATCACTCAACCATACTGTTTCGATTTTACCAATCAATCAGTTTATCAAACATATACAAAGCAAGAAGTGTGTTAGTTTACACACCTAGTTACTAATACGACTATCAAATCCCGGAGATCAAGATCTAACGCACTAGATCCCCCTTCCTTAACACTTTTCGAGCACTAGCCACAACTCGAGATATGCGAGATCAAGCCTTCCCCTACAATCGGCCAAAACTAAACAACATAATCATGCTAATCAACCTCTAAGGGTATAATCGTAATTTTACCTACTAAGGGTATTTTCGTAAATTCACAACTGAAATGGCCTTTCCGAAGGCCTAATGTCACCACTAGCGACTCAGCTACCATTTCCGGTCATACCGGACGATTGGGCCTAAAACCCGATTTTGGCCTATCCGGGCCCACATGCTCGTGTGGCCCACCTAGCACAAATCTAGCCACGTATATAACTTCCACCTAGTCTAGTTCAACATATACTAACCAATCATGCAATTTACTCATATAGGCCCACGGCCCATTGGGCCCACTTCGGCCCATCGAGGCCCAAGCACCCCAACCCACGAGAATACTCATCGATGGCCTCAACTATCGCGTGAAGCCCCACGCATGCGCCGCACGCTCTTGTGGCTACTAATGCCGTGTAACCCAGATTTCGGCATTTTGCCGCTCTACAACTAGAGTAGAGAGTTACACACCCGATAGGACTCAGGGCTAATCCGCGCTCAGACCACTCTTGTGCCCAAACGCCTCCAAGATGTGTTTACTCTCCTCCTAGGATGCTCCTTATATAGCTAGCTCTTCACCTTCATTCTTTGTGTCTTTCCGATGTGGGATCCCTTCGTCGATGAGAGTTTAAATTCAATCAAACTCTTGCCGTCCAATCCATAAAATAAATACTCCTTGCTTCTCATGAGATTCAACCTGTGCTCCCTTGTGTAGCATAATCCACGCTGCTAACCACTTGGCCACAAGCTCCTCTTGTGTCTTAAACCATGCGCAACTAAATATAAACTATGGGCCAAATTCTAAGGTCCAAGCAAAAAGAAACCAAAATGCAAAAGCCAAGACTTGAACCTTGGACCTCCTTCCTTCCTTGTGGCGTCATTCCCTTGTCTCTAATGTGGCGTCACTTTGCCACTACACCACACACTCCACTTGTGTCATTTTTCTCCATATTTTATTCTTAAGGCCTATCTGCCAACTTCTAGGGTTTTTTTTTCACCTAAAACCAAAATTTCCCCAAAGCCAATATTTGATCCCGGGACTTCATAGAAGCCCTCTAATCTTCCAAAATCACTTATCTAATAAGTCTAACTTGCATTTAAGCCGATCTCTTATTCTCTGAAAATTTAAACACTACTACGCCTAAGGCCCATTGGGCTCAATTCTCCTAGGCCCAATTTTGGGATGTTACACCTACGAAATTAAAGAAAATAGGTTCGGGAGTCGGTTACGTACCGGATTGATTAGTCATTGCCCTAATGTCGAAAATTCGAAAAAGATTTGAAAACTTGATTTCTTTAAAAATTTGAACAATTTGGGTTGGAATTGGAGATTCCTTTGTTCTGAAAGCATACAAACATCACATCCAGCACGTTAGGACGTGATGTTTTAAACCTTCATAACCAAAATCATCTCATGATTTACTCATTAAAAGGATATTTAGTTATTTGGACGAACAAAAACCGAAACCCAGCACGTTAGGGCACAATTTCTCGAACTTCCAAACACGAAACATTGCCTTGTTTTCTGAAATCCTTATCCCGAGATAACAAAGGGTCATGTCTAGTGAGTTAGGACACGACAATTTTGAATTCTTGGAAATAAGTTTTTTTTTTTTAAAAGTAACAAGTTCTTTGGAATCGAAGAGAAAAATCGAAACGCAGTAAGTTAGGGTGCGATTTCGTTCGTACGAACCCTAGAATGTGGAGTATTTGCTTATGTTGAAAATTGAATAAAATGTGATGTGATTTTATAATAAAATGGGGGATGAATTAAAATACACATGCATAATAGAGTGAAATGAGGAAAACAAATATAAATTACAATAATAAATTAAAAACGAATAATCTATATAAAATAATAATTAAAAATATGACAAAATAAAAATGAAAACAAAGGTTAATAATAAATAAACAAACAAACAAATACTATGTACAATAATAAAAAAATAAAATAATAGTAATAATAATAAAATATAATAAATTATAATGGAAATATATTAATATAAAAAAATAATATTAGTAATTATAAAATAAAAGTAATAATGAAAATAATGATAAGAGTAATAGCAAGAATAAATATAGTATTATTAATAATAAAATAATGTAAGGATATTAAAATTAATAGTAATAATAATATAAAAATAATAATAGTAGTAAAATAAAAATATAATAATAATAATATATGTTAATATACAAATAATAATAACAACAACAATAGAGATAATGAAAATAGTAATAATAATGGTGATACTAAAATAATAATAATAATAATAATAATAATAATAATATAGCTAGTAATAATATATATAATAAAAATAATGATTATAATAATACAAATGAATATAATGATTATTGTAAAGTTAAAAATAAAATGATAATAATAATAACATTAAAGTAATAATTATAATAGTCAAATAATAATGATGTTAATAATAATAATAATAATAAATTAAAAATGAAATAGCAAAAGTCATAAAATAAAATATAAAAAAAAGGATGAAATTGAGCTTAAAATAAAAATTTGGGGCGAATTTTGAAGAAAATAAAAGGAAAGAGGCCTTATTGAATGCGCGCACAACAAGTGAGGACCAAATGAGGAAATGTTCCCTCCCTCCAAAAAGCACAGCAGTAGGGAGGACCCAATTGAAAACCATTGTAAATTATCGGGCAAAATTTAAAAATAAAATAAACTTAATTTAAAAAACAAAAAATGTGGAAGGGCTAAAAGCGCAAATAGCCCATTTTTCAAAAACATGCAGATCCTTCGGGTCGGGTCAACTGCGTGCAGATCCTGGCTGAAACGACGTCGTTTTAGGGCTATGGTGACCAGCCCTAAACGACGACGTGTAGATGATCTATTTAAGTAAAAATTCTTTCAAAAAAAATTCATTATTCCTTTTGTTAAAAAAAAACAGAGAAAACTCTCTTTTTTCTCTCTCGCCCAGTGATTTTTGGCCGTCAGGTCCTGGCCATCACTGCGCTGCATGTGGATAGCGCTTCCCACCACCATAAATGGTGACCGGAATTTCCGAAAGTAAGTTTTTTTCTTTTTTTTTTTTATAAAATGTATTTTATAGATATAATATATATTGTTTTTTTAAAAAATAAAACAAAATAACAGTAAACGAAAATGAAAAAAAAAAAAACAAAACCTTGGCTGATTTCTTTTTTGATTGTATATTGTATTTTTCTCTGTGTGTATTCGTATCCCATTTTACAGATTTTTTGGGGTTATTTATAACCCAAAAATAAAATAAAAATAAATAAAATCGCAATATACTGCTACTGTCTATTTCTTTCCTTGTTTGCAGGTGTGTGGCGAGAAATCCGGCGACGGAACTCTAACCGTATGCTGACTTGCGGCGTGATCGAGGGGCTAGTGTCGAGGCTGGTATGCGGCGCCTAGGGTTCCTTAGGTCTTCTATTACTGTTTAGTCATTTGGGCCACTCGGGCCTGTTTTAATTTAGGTCTTTGTTGGGTCTGGGTAATCTGATTAGGCCTGGGTGTAAAACGGCTATTGATTTGGGCTGTAAATGGACTGTAAGAACTGGACATTTGGTTTATTTTTGTTTCATTATTTTTGTTTTTGGATTTTTATAGGCCTAGGCAAATTGGGCCTATTACAATTGCCCTACTTTGCTCATTGTCGTGTAACGGGAATAGAGCAAAGACTATAAAAGGACCAATTTTGCCCGGTCTTGACTTCTTCCAGTCGTCTCTAACCCAACTGCAATCTCAGGGGTATTGGAACTGCAACTTTTTTTAAAAGTATTGAACTATAAATCTGACGGTTTCAATCTGCTTCGTTGCAACTTTAGAAGGCAATATCCGCTATCTATAGTGCTTCGCTGCAAACTTAGGGATGCCAGACAAGTATCTTCGATCTACTTCCTGCAACTTCAGGAATGCCAGATTTGCTATTTTTCCGATCTGCTCCACTGCAAACTTAGGGAGATAAGATCTGATGTTTTTGATCTGCTTCCTGCAACTTCAGGAAGATGAGATCTGCTATCTTCAGTCTACTCCGCTGCAACTTCAGGAAGATAAGGTTGAAAGTGTCTTTGAACTTCTTCCTGCCAATTCAGGAAGATGAGATATGTTATCTTCAATCTGCTCCACTCCTGCTCAGTGGAGATAAAATCTACTATCCTCAGTCTACTCCATTGCCAATACATGGAGATAAGACTTGCTCTCTTCAATCTACCCCACTCCTGCTCAGTGGAGATAAGATCTGATATCTTCAGTCTACTCCATTGCCAATACATGAAGATAAGACTTGCTGTCTTCAATCTACCCCACTCCTGCTCAGTGGAGATAAGATCTGTTATCTTCAGTCTGCTCCATTGTGGATACATGGAGATAAGGCTTGCTCAAATTCGATCTACTCCACTCCTGCTCAGTGGAGATAAGATTTGATTTCTTCAGTCTGCTCCATTGCCAATACATGGAGATAAGACTTGCTCAAATTCGATCTGCTCCACTCCTGTTCGGTGGAGATAAGATCTGATTTCTATAGTCTGCTCCGTTGCCAATACATAAAAATAAGACTTACTCAAATTCGATCTGCTCCACTCCTGCTCAGTGGAGATAAGATCTGATTTCTTCAGTCTGCTCCATTCCCAATACATGGAGATAAGACTTGCTCAAATTCTATTTGCTCCACTCCTGCTCAGTGGAGATAAGATCTTCTATGGTAAATTCAATCCAACCTACTGCAACTTTAGAGTTATAGGATTCATCATTTTAATCCCCTCCACTACAACTTTAGGAAGATGGGATTAACTGTCTTCAGTCTGTTCTGCTACGACTTCAGAAAAACAAGGCTGAAAGTGTCTTCAATCTGCTTCTTGCAACTTTAGGAAGATGAGATCTATTGTCTTCAGTCTACTCCGCTGTAACTTCAGGGAGACAAGGCTGAAAGTGCTTTTGATCTGCTTCCTGCAACTTCAGGAAGATGAGATCTTTTGTCTTCAGTCTACTCCGCTGCAACTCCAGGGAGACAAGGCTGAAAGTGTTTTTGATCTGCTTCCTACAATTTTAGGAAGATGAGATCTTTTGTCTTTAGTCTACTCTGCTACAACTTCAAGGAGACAAGGCTGAAAGTGTTTTTGAACTGCTTCCTACAACTTTAGGAAGATGAGATCTTTTGTCTTCAGTCTACTCTGCTACAACTTCAAGGAGACAAGGATGAAAGTGTTTTTGATCTGCTTCCTGCAACTTCAGGAAGATGAGATCTTTTGTCTTCAGTCTACTTCGTTGCAACTTTAGGGAGATAAGACTGAAAGTGCCTTCGATCTGCTTCCTACAACTTTAAGAAGATGAGATCTGTAAATTCACCGATATTGCTACACCGTCAACTAAGGGCCATGTCTTGTAGACTTGGTTCCATATGTTTATGCCAAATGATTAAGATGCTATAATCGGAATGACTCTAATGCTCCTAACTAAATGTATTATGGATGACATTTGCATGAATGCAGAATGTCATGAGAATGATTTCCTTCTTTTTCTCTCTTTTTTTTGTACAACGATTAGGATACAATGATGGAATGAATCAAATGCTCCTAATGAGAATGATCCCTTGTTTGGGTTGTCATTGCTCATAATTCATCAAGGTTCTGTCACTGATGCGTTACCATGCTTTCTCGTTCAGCTGGTATCTTTAACAGAAAACCTAAAGAAACAATCATATTCTGCTCAGCAAGATTGCCCCGTTGTAATTTCAGAGTCCCCTCCACTTGAACTTTGGGACATAAAGTTTGTACCTCCCCCTGCAACTTTAGGGGAATAACATTTGGTTTCTTTCATCCAATCTGTTATCAATTTGATCTGTTACACCATTCCCTAGGTGTAATAACCAGATGTATGTGTCTGAAATTTGCATGAATGCAGGGTATCATTTTTTCCTTGAGAATGATCCCCCTTTTACCCTTAAGTTGACATTGTTCGTTATTTGTCTAGAGGGTATCATTGACGAAGTGTCTTATCCAATAAAAATACGAAGAGATAATATTTCCAACCCTTAAGTTTGGTGAGTTCTAAACAATAGTCCTGTTTCAGATTCTCATATTATTTAGAAGATTCTAGAGTAATATGCAAAACTGTTTTTATGAAAGTATTATTAGTCTAGTAATTGTTATTTCAATATAAAATGCTTGAAAAAGATCACAACAATGGACGAGAAAGAAATTAATTAGGAGCATAGCTCGAAACAAATAAGTTAATCAAAGATAACCAAGGCAATAAAAGAAAATTGATTGGTATATCATAAAAATAATAAAATAAGTAAAGATAGCCAAGGCTATAAAAGAAAATTGATTGGGGTGTATCTTTGAAAAGAATAAAGTAATCAAAGATAGGAAATTCAAGATGGGTAAGATAGAAGCTAGGTGCCCCAGATATCGCAGCCTGAGCGTCTCTGTACAAACATCTTGAGGACCATTTTAAACTCAACACATGTTTAGAGGATCCGGAGTACTTTGTCATGCCCTAAGACATAGCATACTTCCTCATTGTTAATTCAGGCATAGCAAGACTACCACATGCCCTATCTTTGATCAAAATTTGAGCTGCCCTTTTTGGGTTTTCGGCTTAAAACCCTTTTGGTCTCAAAGCGCCCTTTGTGGGTTTTCGCCTTGGCCTCTCCATTTTCTTTTCTTTTTTTTTTTAATCTCAAGGCGCCCTTTGCTGGTTTTCACCTTTGGCCTTTCCCTTTTTAGGTAAATACTTCTTGTCTGAACCTGAATTTGCTGGATTGGGCAAGTCTTCGCCATCCTTCTCGATCAATATCAATGCTCTACATAAAGTCCTTCCCAGTTTGGCATCTGCTTTGCTCTGAAATCCTTTTGTATAAGAAGGATATTCCTCAATACCAGGTGCCCATCATGAAATTCCTTTGGGTGGCCCGTTTTCAACATAAATCAACATCATCCTTTTTTAGTACATTGACTGTGATGAATACTTTCAAACCCTTTTTTTCAGCCAAGTTCATTGGAGACATTCTACTTCATCCAATTCTTGACTCAATCAAAGCTGGGAGCAAAGAAAACTCGACTTTCATGGGCTAAACCACTTCTATTCCATGAATCAAATGGGAAAAGTGTTGCCCCAGCGAAGGTCTTGGTCGACGTTTGAGATGCATAGAGAGTAAATGGTAACTTCTTATGCCAATCTTTACAAGTCTTGGTCACCTTTCATATTTTTTGCTTTTCTTTTTGTATTTTTTTCTTTTGGTAACATTGATTGCACTGTGATATGCTACCTGTTCTTTAAGCAAATTGTAATCTTTGATATTGTACAATTATGCATTATTAAACATGGTCCTTTCTGGCATTCTTTGCCTAAGACTGCTTCTTTCCTCTTTTTTTTTTTTTTTTTTTGAAATTTGATGACTGTCGACCTGCAATATTGGCATATGAAGCAGCATTCACCCTCTTAGTGACGTAATCAATGACCACCAAGATAAATCGATGTCAACTAGAAGCTTTTGACGAGACCGGCCCCATAACATCCGTGCCCCACATATAGAAAAATCTGTGAAGAAAATGAAAGAATCGCATAAATCTTGTCTTCTTCAATTTAGAATTTGCGGTATAACTGATGCGATCCCCTTCCATGGTAGACCAACAATACCTGATCCTCATGTTTATCCCACGTCTTAGTAGCCCAGGCATGTCTTGATATGATCATACAAAGACATCTTTGAATTATTGAAAATAACTCAATGATGTCTCGCCTTATTTCTGTGGTAAGCTAGGCTTCAATCTTCACTCCTTTCCTGGGCTCGCAATGTCCATTAACCCTATGTAAGGTAGGATCTAGTTTTCATCATGTTCTACCATCCTTAGCAAATCATAAGATATGTTATAATCTCTATCATCTTTAAAGTCCTGAGATCCCCCTAAACACATATCTTACTCGAAAGGAGACTCTGAGTCAGTGACAGCGTTGCTCACATCGTTGATATCTGGAGAATTAGTGTAGGTTCAGAGGAAGATTCCAAAGAATAAATGATTCAAAAAATGATTATTTGTATGATCATAAATGAATAAAAGAATATTAGAAAGATAATCCAAAGAACAAACAAAACAAAAAACTAAGAACAATTGTTTGTACAGTATGAAATGGAAAGAATAAAATAATATTTTCTCGAAAAGATGCATTTTATTAAAATAAAAATTCTGGACATAAGCCTATTTCACAAAAATATTCTTATTGCCTCTAGGCTTAAAGTGACAAGCGTGTTTTGAATGTTACTCTAGATCAGCTCTAAAAAATACCGGGATCTTTTCCACAGTCCCATTATTCAAAACACTCCCAAATACGCAAGGGCTTCGAAACTTCGTTCCTTGGTTCCCTCTTCGCTTTTGATTTCTTCAAGGAGTCCCAACTTTCTTGTCTCCTTCAATTATTACATTTACTGCCCCATCAAAGTGATAAGGTTTTGATGCACCGTCGAACTTCACAATTCCCATTTTAATGAACCTTTTGACCAACTTTTTAAACGTAGTACAATTTTTAATTGAGTGACCCGTTATTCCTGCATGGTAGTCACATTGAACATTCGGGTCATACCATTTAGGATATGGGGGCTGTAGTGGCTTTAGATAAAATGGGGACACCATATGTGCATTGAATAAACTTTGATATAGCTCCTTATATATCATCGGGATTGGCGTAAATTGGAGCTGTTCAGAGTTTTTCCTTGCGCCTGGTTCTTGTCTTACTGACCCTTGTTGTCCAGCAGTAATTACTTTTGGCTGGCTAACTGTAGTTGCCTTCGAGTACCCTTTGTTGTATGTACTCATATTGTTCACCTCGTCATCCTTTTTTCTAGGAGTAGACTTTTTAGTGGGTTCTCCTACTTCGATCTTGCCACCCCTTATGGCATTTTCAATCATTTCTCCTACCATCACTATATCTGTAAAGCTCTTAGTGGTACTCCCTATCATGTGAGTGATGACTGGAGCCTTTAAATTATTGATAAAGAGCATTGTAGTTTCCTTTTCTAAGAGCGATGGCTGAACTTGCATGGCAACCTCCCTCCATCTTTGTGCATACTGCCTGAAGCTTTCATTTGACTTCTTCTCCATGTTTTGCAAGGTGATTCTATCAGGCATCACGTCTGTGACATGATTCTATTGGTCAGATCTCTCCAAGAGCTAATCTTAGCGCGGTTGAGTTGATTGTACCACCTAGACGCTGCCCCCACCAAACTGTCTTGGAAACAATGAATCAAGAGTTGATCATTGTTAACGTAGCTGGTCATATGTCTACAGAACATAGTAACATGGGCTTCAGGGTAGCTGGTCCCATTGTACTTCTCAAATTCTGGCATTTTGAACTTGTGAGGAAGCACCAAATCTGGAACCAAGCTCAAATCCTTTGCATCAATACCATGGTGATGGTCAGCATTTTCCAAAGCCTTGAATTTTTCTTCCAACCATCTACAACGATCTTCCAACTACCTTGAAGATTCAGTTCTAATGCCCTCTCCCTCTGCTATATCCAAATCAGGGATAACGGGATTAGCAGGGTTATCTCCTAGGTTGGATCCTGTGCCAACTTGGAAGTTCATGGGTGGTCTATTATCAGCTCGTCCCTGTTGAGGCCTAATCGTGATGGGTGGCCTTTGAGGATACTCCTCAGGCTGTACATGTGGTGGGTTGAAACCCCTAGGAAAGTCCTCGTTGTCTTCAGCACTAACTAGGGGACCTTTTCCATTGTCTATTGCCCCACTCAGCATCTGGGCCATTTGAGCCATCATGTTCCTCTAAGCTTCCAACATTTGGTCCTTCATTTCTTGTTGGAGCTTTGCCAATTGCTCCTGCATCTGGTCTTGCATATCTCTTTGAAATTGTTCCAGTCTTTGATCCATTTTCTTTGATTTGGCACGTGTACCATAACGGTGTTCAATTTCCAGATTTTTCCTTCTCTCTTTCTCTCTGTTATAATTTCAACTAATTAGACTCTTTCTATGGACTTAAATGCATATGATGTGATGTAATGCAAATGCATGAATGCAAAGAAAGAGAGGCGTTGATTCTGATTTCAATTCCATTAGAAAAACTTTTCTAGAAAGAAAATTTCTTTACATAGAACGGATTACATACACGGCCTTGCCCTCATATTCCAAAAAAAAAAACATCAATCCCCTTCAAAGGTCAAATCTTGCAAACTCCTAATAGATGCCTCCATTAGTTCCTTTTTTTTTTTTTTTGATCTGGGCCGCGATTCACTGCTCACTTATTTCCATAATGCTCGTTAGCCTCTTCAAGAAAGTCGAGACGTGGTGATTCTCGAATAGTATTTGTCAGCTTGAATCCTCGCGTAATATAGTCTTGTATTCCTTCACGGACTATCAGTCTTTTGTCGTTGTGTTTACTTAGACCATATTCAGACGACTATATTAAATTCACTTTATCAAGAAATCAATTTTCTTATGACAAACTCTTCTATTTAGCAATCGAATTTGAATCAAAACCTCTTTTCTATGATGTGAATGCAATGCAATCAAAACAAAAGAGAACACGTTAGCACAAAGAAATAAATAACAGAATAGGGCACTTATCTCGGTGACCACTAGGGTTTAGCATAGTTCTACCTAGGGTAAGAACTTAGGTTTTCTATATGTGGTTTAGCTCTAAAGTTGAGGTACCTGAACCAGCAGATTCCTTGATCCTCACCCATTATAGGCTCATATAGATCGAGTTCAGTTCAGGGGAATACATTTCCCTATGGCTATGCGGAGGTGAAAACCTCACGAAGATATAGGTACAGATGTATCCCGGAAGAAATCCACTAGCCCAGGCCGAGGTGAAAACCTCACGAAGGTATAGTTTCTCACTCCCACTTAAAAGGTGCGACCGCAATGATCATGCAATGCAATGTGTGCAAGAGAATAATAATCATATGTTTGAATCAAAAAAATTTTAAGTTTTCAAACCAAATTTTCAAATTTTCGGTAAAGGACAGAAAATAATAAATTTTACGGCTTGACTCTTTTAAGTCCCCAGTGGAGTCGCCAAGCTGTCGAAACCATTTTTAAAAGGATTTGAAAAAACGGGGAATCGACTTTAAAATGAAAATGAAAATGGAGTTGCCACCAATCATTTTTGCTTAACTGTGATTAGATCACCTTATAAAACATTTTTATTTCAAAACATTAATTTTGGCCTACGAAATTAAAGAAAATAGGTTCGAGAGTCGGTTACGTACGAGGAAGGATTAGCACCCTCGTAATGCCCAAAATTGGTACTGGATTGATTAGTCATTGCCCTAATGTCAAAAATTCGAAAAAGATTTGAAAACCTGATTTCTTTAAAATTTTGAACAATTTGGGTTGGAATTGGAGATTCCTTTGTTCTGAAAGCAAACAAACATCACATCTAGCATGTTAGGACGTGATGTTTTAAACCTTCATAACCAAAATCATCTCATGATTTACTCATTAAAAGGATATTTAGTTATTTAGACGAACAAAAATCGAAACCCAGCACGTTAGGGCACAATTTCTTGAACTTCCAAACACAAAACTTTGCCTTGTTTTCTGAAATCCTTATCCCGAGATAACAAAGCGTCATGTCCAGTGAGTTAGGATACGACAATTTTGAATTCTTGGAAATAAGTTTTTTTTTAAAAGTAACAAGTTCTTTGGAATCGAAGAGAAAAATCGAAACCCAGTAAGTTAGGGTACGATTTCTTTCGAACCCTAGAACGTAGAGTATTTGCTTATTTTGAAAATTGAATAAAATGTGATGTGATTTTATAATAAAATGGGGGATGAATTATAATACACATGCATAATAGAGTGAAATGAGGAAAACAAATATAAATTACAATAATAAATTAAAAACGAATAATCTATATAAAATAATAATTAAAAATATGACAAAATAAAAACGAAAACAAAGGTTAATAACAAATAAACAAACAAATAGATACTATGGACAATAATAAAAAAATAAAATAATAGTAATAATGAAAAATAATAAAAAATTATAATGGAAATATATTAATAAATAAAAAAATAATAATAGCAATTATAAAATAAAAATAATAATGAAAATAATGATAAGAGTAATAGCAAGAATAAATATAGTATTAATAATAAAAAAATAATGTGAGGATATTAAAATTAATAGTAATAATAATATAAAAATAATAATAGTAGTAAAATAAAAATATATTAATAATAATAAAAATAATAATATATGTTAATATACAAATAATAATAATAACAACAATAGAGATAATGAAAATAGTAATAATAATGGTGATACTAAAATAATAATAATAATATAGCTATAGTAATAATATATATAATAAAAATAATGATCATAATAATAATAATACAAATGAATATAATGATTATTGTAAAGTTAAAAATAAAATGATAATAATAATAACATTAAAGTAATAATTATAATAGTCAAATAATGGTGATACTAAAAGCGCAAATAGCCCATTTCTCAAAAACACGCGGACCCTTTGGGTCGGGTCAACTGCGTGCGGATCCTGAGTGAAACGACATCGTTTTAGGGCTATAGTGACCAGCCCTAAACGACGCCATTTAGATGATCTATTTAAGTAAAAATTCTTTCAAAAAAATTCATTCTTCCTTTTGTTTAAAAAAAAAAAAAAGAGAAAACTCTCTCTTTTCTCTCTCGCCCAGTGATTTCCGGCTAGGGGTCCGGTTATCGGCCGGTCAATCGTCGCCATGGATCGCTTACTTGGCTGATTTCTTTTTTGATTGTATATTGTATTTTTCTCTATGTGTATTCTTATCCCATTTTACAGATTGTTTGGGGTTATTTATAACCCAAAAATAAAATAAAAAATAAATAAAATCGCAATATACTCCTACTGTCCATTTCTTTCCTTGTTTGCAGGTGTGTGGCGAGAAATCTGGTGACAAAATTCTAACCGTGTGCTGACTTGCGGCGTGATCTAGAGGCTAGTGTCGGGGCTGGTATGCGGCGCCTAAGGTTCCTTAGGTCTTCTGTTATTGTTTAGTCACTTGGGCCACTCGGGCTTGTTTTAATTTTGGTCTTTATTGGGTCTGGGTAATCTGATTAGGCCTGGGTGTAAAAGGGCTATTGATTTGGGCTGTAAATGGACTGTCAGAATTAGACATTTGGTTTATTTTTGTTTTATTATTTTTGTTTTTGGATTTTGTATAGGCCCGGGCAAATTGGGCCTATTACAGTATGAATAGAAGTTCATGACATGGGTGTGATAAGATATGAAATAAAAGAA
Organism: Gossypium bickii; assembly: GCA_025503065.1. NCBI lineage: Eukaryota > Viridiplantae > Streptophyta > Magnoliopsida > Malvales > Malvaceae > Gossypium > Gossypium bickii. Next base: position 96,071,926 of record CP106714.1, on the reverse strand, counting down.
TCATAAGTTGAAAAAGGTGAAAAACGTGGAATGAAATGAAAGTTATGTGATGATAAGTTCATCCCTGTTAGTTCAGCATGCATACGATGTTATATGTTTAACATATTTGATTGAGCAAATATGATGGGTAAACTTACCCAATAAACGGGATATAGGTGTATGTACACTTGTTTGAATAATGTATAATCAGTATGTTCACATAGTTGAATCTCATGTGTGACTGTTAAATTAGAGGATATATAATGTTTTGTTTTATGACTCTGTTATGAAGCCATAACTGTTATAATAGTATGGAAGTTGAACCAGAGAGTCAAATTAAGTAGAATGCAAGAGATGAGTACAGTCGTTCAATGATGAATTGATGAATAAGACCATGGTTGGACCATGGCAGTATATGTGATCCCATATAAGACCATGTCTGGGACATGGTATTGGCAACGATACATGATCTTGTGTGAGACCATATTTGGGATATGGCGTCGGCATCGAATAGTGATTCCGTGTAAGACCACGTCTGGGACTTGGCTTCGATATGAAATCATGTAAGACCAAATTTGGGATATGGCGTCGACATCGATATAAGATCCTGTGCAAGACCATATCTAGGATATGGCATCGGCATCGACATGTGTTTCCATGTAAGATCGTATCTGGGATATGGCATTGGTATCGATATGAGATTTCATGTAAGACCATAGAGAGGCTATGGCATCGTGACGACATGTAAGATTATAACTGGGCTATGATATTGTGATGCGAGTAAGACCATAGTTGGACTATGGCAATCAAGTAAACGATGTACTCAAATCCGTAAGACGTTCTCCAATTTGATAAATGATGGTAAGAGAATCGGAGCTAAATGTTGAGTACTTGAATAGATATTAGTATGGAGCTTGCGTTAGTATAATCACTGTTTGGAATTATGGGTTATAGAAACAATTGTAACATGAGTAAGCGTGAAAACTCACTTGGAGCGAGTTGTATGACTATGATGATATTTCATTAACGATGAATGATAAGTCATATGTGTGTAGTCATGAGATTCAAGTTAGAAGCTTTATGACCTCACTTCTCTTACCACTGTTGATTTATAATGAGATTTTTACAAGAGTCAAGTTAAACAAGTTCATGAGTATGAAATAAAAGAGTTCAGTGGCGAAACAATTGGTAATGTATATAGAGATAAAAGTAGTTAAAAGGTGAGAATAGTTTTCGGAAGAATATCTGAATGTTTTAAAGATTGTACTGATTATGCAATGTTACGAGCAAAGAGAAAGCTGGCCTCAACTATTTGACTCAATTGAGTAAGAAGCCTTAGGTGTGTACTTACCAAGATCTTCCCGAATTGATGTTCATTAGTGAAAGGAATATTAAAGGAGTTTATAATGACAGAAATGGTTAGAGACACAATATTCGAACTGTGAAAGTGTTTGATTATGACCACCATAGTTTAATGGATTATAATGACCTCTTTGAGTATTCTATATGGATATCCATTTCCCTTCAGAGGTTATGTGGTTGTTCTTTTTATGAAATTGTGATCGTGTGAGAATGTTAGCTGACTGTAAAATCAGGCGAAATGGTTGTTGATTTGGTTGATTGCAATCGACATTCCTTTATGCATTCGTAATTCTATTTTGTTATTTTGAGGATGAAGTTGGTAATAAAAATTTTATATGAGACTACCCTTATGTTTCTGCTGATCATGGTTATCTTTAAAGTGTGTTCTTCAGGTTGTGATAGTTATATCTACCATGATTATACTTTTAGTTTGATTATAGAAAAGTGATAATTCTAGTATATGGATATCTCTGATTTTCGCATAAGATGTTAATATCGACAAAAGTAGAAGAAGTGAAATCACAAGTTTCAAATTGTACGATGGATTTTCAGGTAAGCCGAATAGAGTTAACGCATTCAATTGAGATGTCCCTGTTACCTTGAACTAAGAAGATAGTAAAGGTTTTCAATCAGCATAACAAGAGAAATTCAAAGGATTGTGTGTTTGAACTGTATTCTCAGTATGGAGAAAGACTAGATTGATTTGTTGAGATATAATCCGAGTTATATGTATACTTACGCATGCTTCAACAGAGAGAATAAATTCTGTGTATTCACTAGTAGGGAGATGGATAATCTGAATGAGGAAATTAGATTCTAGGGAGCATATTACAGAGATATGCTTATTGAAATATTCTAACCGGGATGGTGAAGTTGAAAGCTATTGAAGGTACTATTAACTGAAAGTTCTAGTATTGAGTTCAGTTTGAATCGAGAAAAAGAGTTTATGATATTTAGTGATGCACTAATGAATAAATTGAAAGGTGTTTTAATACCAGAGTGTAAAGAGGTAGTTTACATCTTTGGGTGGTTAGAGTTACGTCAAAAAGAATTGTTAGATTGGTGATCTAGAGACGATCACTTTTGTGTCTGTGTTGTGAAATTGATGTTATAATATGATTTGTGGAAAAATGTCATGTGCTTTCTAAATCCTAATGAGCTAGAGTATCTAATGCTACAGAAAAATTTGAACGTGAGACAGTGAAAATGGCTTGAACTATTACAAGAGTATGTATAGTTATTGAAATACTTCTTGGATAGTGGACATAGTACAGATATTTGATGGAAAATCCCTGTTTAATCAATGCGAGTTAGTTACTTGATTGACCTTAGTTGTTAATATCCTAGTTTCAACGATGTTAATGGTTAAAGCGAGTTTTCCTTTCGAAACAAAGGAGTTTAGAAGTGAGATAGTGAATGGCATTTTAAATAAGCTCCGAATGAGTTTGTTTTAGATGTTAATATTCAGGTCGGATAAGATTTTCGTTATTATTATTACCTTGAGATAGAATTTGTTTGTTGATGAATCCAGAACTTATGCAGAAGTTTTGGTATGAGACTCAGTAGTAGCATGCCTACTCATTTAAGAATAAGAAAAGGGTACGATTATATGCATAAATGTTTTGACAATTGAGTACACATCACGATAAGATTGAGTTTATGTTTAGAAGTAGTCAACTGGTAAATGCTGAATTTTCAGAGTGTTCAAAGTCAGGACTATTACAGTCGGTGAAGATCCTAGTGAGAAAGTGTGATAAAATACTATAAATTTCAAATTTGAATTGACATGATTTCCCAGGGAGGAGGATGTCATCCGAATTGTACTGAATTATTCAATAAGATCTAAATGATCATTTTAGCTTGTGCAGAGTTGACATTTGTCAGATTACTAAGTATATGTGCCCTGGAGAAAGAGTAATCTAGATTTTAAAGTTGTGCTTCAACCTTGTGTATTACAGCTTAAAGGTTTTTAGCAAGAGAAATTTGAGGGTAAATCGATTTGTGATATTGAAAAGTTGGTGGAAATGTTTTTTTAATGTTGAAAGCAACTTCTTCTGGTAAGATTTTCGGGGACGAAAATCCCTAATGGGGGGGAGAACTGTAATAGACTGAATTAGGGGCTAGTCAAAATAGTGGTCTCGGGACCACTAGTCCAGGTTCAGAGAAAATTTATTCTTAATTTTATTTTACGGGTTATAGCATGATTATAAGGGTGCATGAAAATTTTGGTGCTTCAATTTTAGCGATTTCATGCTTAAACGCGAAAAAAGACTAAATTGCATAAAGTGAAAAAGTTCTATTTTAATTGCTAGAGATGCCAATTAGCTAAGGAATTTTAATTGGAGGTTCCTAATGTGCAATTAGGCCTTGTTTTAAGAGGTGGCCGGCCATAGGGGGACAAAGAAAGGACTTTGTCAAATGGTTAGGTGGAAATTTGGTGATAAAAATTTATTTTTATCATAAAATAAAGAAAAGATAATATCACCTTTTCTCTCCATCTTCTCTCCATCGAAAATGAGCATAAAAAATGGGGGTTGAGAAATCAAAATTTCTGTCAAGCTTTCTTCCTTACAAGTAAGTGATTTTGGTGACCTTTCTTGAAAATTTTTGTAGTTTTGGAACCCCCAAAGTTAAGCTAGCTAATAAAGGGACTATTTTGCAAAATGGTTAAGAGTCTAGGGTTTTTCCATGAGAGAAATTGAGTTGTTTTCTGTATTTTTATGCAAGAAAATGAGTCTTAGTTGTTAGATAAATAACTTTTGTAAAGGCTGTTATCATGAAAACACCTAAAAGGACCTTTTTGTAAAGGTTGGGAAATGAGTGGTAAATGTGTGTAATAGTTAAAATCTTGAGTTGCTATAGAAGGGAATATGAATCGGCTAGGCTTGATTAGCAAAGAAGTTGGATGAGAATCAATATACGAGCCTAGGGGCAAAATTGTAATTTTACCAAAGTCTAAGGGCAAAATGCTAATTTTGCAAAAGTATAAATTTGAAAATGTATTGATTAGTGTGGTGATTAAATGAGTAAATTTTATTGTTCTAGATCAAAGAAAACAAGATTTAGACCTAGAACGGGAGAAAAGAGAAATATGGACAAATAGGTCCCTTTCTACCATTTTCGGTATCGAGGTAAGTTTGTGTGCTAATAATGCAACTATAAGTGAAGTATTTATTATTTCGATGTTGTATGAATTGTATATTGACTCTATGAATATATTAAATATGTTTTGACGAGATGTCAAGAAATGAAAACCTTCAATTGAATCTAAGAATAGAGGGAATGCAAATACCATGATACTATGATGATTAAAGTCCTGTGTAAGACCATATTTGGAATATGGCCTCGGTGTAAGATTTCGAATAAGACCATTTCAAAGACATGGCATCGATATGATATTTCATGTAAAACCCTATCGGGGGTGTGATGTTGATATGATACTTTATGTATGAGACTCAAGAGTATTCTTTAGCATTTTGAATGATTCAACAGATATGTTGAAAATGAGAAAATGTTTGGTTATATCATGAGAGGTACAGATATGTGCCCAGAACTCATTTGAGGTAAATTCAGTATATGAGGAAATCATAGTGAGTTATGCATAAATGATGCATCCTGTTTGCAAATGTTATATTTATTAATGCATTGCGTGAATGCGAATGATTATTGCAGAAATCTATTTAAGAATGATAGAGTGTGAGGATATTCCCTGATGAACATTCGAAAAAGGAAAATGTGTGTGGATAAATATCTATGAATGTGTAATTAATGGTGGGTTGTGTACGATACCACCTTATTAATTGTTAGCGATGGGCTGTGTGCGATACCATCGCCAATATTATCAATGGTGGGCTGTGTGCGATACCACCTTATTATTTGTTACCGATAGGCTGTGTGCGATACCATCGTGTTTAGTATTAATGGTGGGCTATGTGCGATACTACCTTACTAATTATTGAATGGTGGGATGTGTGCGAAACCACTGAGTATTTATTATTATTTCGGGGTGATATAGAGAAACTTAACTAAGTGAAATTTGCATGTGGCTTTGTGGTGATAAATGCAGGGTATAAATGCATGTAAAGATGAACAATGTTTTATGATATGAGTTTGTGACAGGTGAAAGTTTAGAATGAGTAAGCCTTATGAATGATTGAATGGGTATTCATAAGCTTAAGTGATAATCTCATTATATTACCTTGTGGTTGAGTATAATAAATAAATGTCAATAGTTTCTTATCATTTGCATATGAACTTACTAAGCATTATTGATTACTCTTATTCCTTTCCTATCTTTTATAGGTTAACTTAACTAGCTCGGGCTGGAAACCGCTGGAGATGCTTTCACACTGTCGAGCAGTCCTTCGGGTATAAGGTTTCAAGTCTTCTTGAGATATGGCATGTATAGGGATCTTATTTTGGTTTAATTAAGTCATGGTTAAAGTAGCCAAATGTGTTGGCCTAAAAGGGTTATGGGTTGGTTATGTTTAGCCATGAATGATGGCTCTTATCAATTGTAATGTTGCTAGTAATAGCTCTCCCTCGTATATGAGAAGATAGTTTGATTTTCATTATTCAAATGTGATAATCCAAGAGTTATAATTGATGATTTGAGAATGTTATGTGATCATGTGTGAATGTGTGCAAGTGAGGGTGGCTAAATGGCTTGGAAAATAGCCTTGAATTGGTCCACATGTGTTCCCTGCATGTTAGTGTTGTAAGTTAGTGTCGACCACGGGCTAGACACATAGGCATGTACCTAGGCCGCATGCCCATAATTGGTTGCTGATGTCACAAACAGAATACTCAGGTTTTTACACACGGCCGAGGACACGGGCGTGTCTATGCCGTGTGGTGCACACGGGCCAAGAACACGGGCGTTTGTCTGGTCGTGTGAAAATCCCTTTAGGTTCGAAAAGAAAATAATTCTACACGGGCCTGGAACACGGGTGTGTGATATGTCACACGGGCGTGTGGCTCAGTTTTATGTCAAAACTTTTGAAGTGTTTATAAGTTTCGGTTTGGTCCCTTAGCATCCCGAGTATATGTAAAGGGTCTCGTAGACTCATGATAGGGACGTTATGATTGTAAATGCTCAAGCAAGTCGAGTCAGGTAATGCCTCATACTAGGTTCCGGAGTTGAATACGGGTATGGGGTGTTATAGAGAATGTTATGAATGTGAATGGGATGTTTTAAGTGGGAAATGAATTTTAAAGCCCAAAGTTGTATGTTCAAGCAAGATAAGTCTGGTAATGCCTCGTACCCGGTTTTGGCGTTGAATACGGGTAAGGGGTGTTACACTCGGTCACCAATACCATTTTCTCAAGTCGTTATACATCTCCGTGCTGCCTGGATGCATAGACAAACATCCATTATGTGCTTCTGATATGTCTTTAACTAACTATGATCACAATAAAGGCAAGCGCACCTATCGTTTAAATAGTATAGTTATGGTAAGACCGGTAATATCGTATCCATAAGGACCAAGAGTACTAGTAATTACTATCTTTCTATTATCTAGCCTAAGAATTGGAGTGATTTCTTTTAAACTAAAACTAATTAATTAATTAAAAGCATGACAGAGAATGAATTGGGAAAATACTTTTAGACAATTATGTGATGGAGGCAATACCCAAGGAATAATTCACCTAAACTTCACTTATTAGTTCTAATTCATACGACTTATTCACTTGACTTAATCCATAGAAATCCCTAAATTATGTTAATATCTCTTTCAAGACTAAGAAGAAATGACTCTAGGTTGATTCATTGAAATTTCTTTCTAATTAAAACCCCTATTGTCGTATTAACTCGATATATGGATTCCCTTATTAGATTTGACTTTAATCCAACATATTTTCTTCGCCCTATTTCTAGGGTTGCAATCAACTCCGCTTAATTGTGTTGATCTACTCTTAAACAGGGACTTTTGCTCCTCAGAATAAGCACATTCGACTTGAATCAATAACTTGAATTATCAAAACAAGAATAAGAACTCACAATTAAGAATAAGAACAAATATTTATCTTATAAATCAAATAATAATAAGATCCATCTAGGTTTCATCCCCTTAGGAATTTAAGGGATTTAGTTCATACTGATAAAAGGAAACATCTTAAAATAAGGAAAACTACAAAACATAAGAAAACCCAAAAACTTCAAGAGAAATTGATAGGAGATCTTCAGTCTTGATGGAAATCCTTCTTCCAAGCTGCTTCCGATGGCTGTCTTCGAGTATTTTCTACCTTCTACTCTGCATCCCCCTTTTGGTTACCCCCTAGGGTGTTTATATAGGCTTTGGAATGCCTTTCTTGGCCCACAAGTAGCCTATTCCTAATAGAATTGAACTTAGGTACGGCAGGGACACGCCCGTGTTCGATTTCTTAGACCATGCTCGCTTCTGCTCGCCACACACGGTCGTGTGGTCTGCCCGTGTACATTGGTCCAGGCCGTGTTGATTTCTGATGTAGGCCCATTTTGTCCCTTTTTGGCCCGTTTCTTGTTCTTCTCAACTCCCTAAGCTCTCTTGAGTGTAAAACATGAAATTAAAGGATTAGGAGCATCGAATTCATCCAAAAATAGGCCAAGCATTGGGTTAAAATATGTGTAAATTATGGTTTATCAACTTCATGCAAAATCTTCCGAATAAGCTCATCGTTTCTGGGTACACAAACTCTATCTCGAAACATTAAACGTCCATCAGGACTTATCCGAAAGTCTGACTCAATATTTGACTCATATAGAACTATTTTGGCTTGTAAGTCACTGTCACCTTTTTGAGCTTCATAAATCTCTTGGAGAAACAATGGTCTAGCCCTCAACTCAGCTAGAATAAAACCATCATCTGAAAAAGCCATCCGTGTATTCATGGCTTTCAGTGCAAACAAGGATTTTCTGGTCAAAGCATCGGCGACCACGTTTGCCTTTCTCTGATGATAGTCAATCACTAGTTCATAATCCTTTATCATCTGTAACCATCTTCGTTGCCTCAAATTCAATTCTTTTTCTGTCATCAAGTATTTTAAGCTTTTGTGGTCGGTGAATATCTGACATCTTTCACCATATAAATGGTGTCTCCATATCTTTAATGCAAATACAATGGCAGGCAACTCTAAATCATGGGTCGGGTAATTCTTCTCGTGTGACTTTATTTTTCTAGAAGCATATGCAATCACCTTGCCCTCTTGCATAAGTACACAACCCCAATCCATTCTTGGATGCATCATTGTAAATAATAAATTCTCTTCCCGGCTCAGGTAGCACCAAAACAGGAGCCTTAGTCAGCAACGCCTTTAGCCTCTCAAAACTCTGTTGGCACTTTTCAGTCCAATCAAACTTCACATCCTTTTGCAATGGCCTCGTCATCGGAGTATCTATCATGGAAAACCCCTTGAAAAATGGCCTATAGTAGCTAGCTAGGCCTAGAAAACTCCTAACTTCAGTTACGTTCCCTGGTGGCTTCCAATATACAATTGCTGATATCTTACTCGGGTCGACTCTAATTCCATCTCCCGAGACAATTTGCCCCAAAAATCCAACTTCCTTCAGCCAAAATTCGCTTTTACTAAACTTGGCATATAATTGTTTATCTCTCAAAATTTACAAAACCGTTCTCAAATGCTCAACATGATCATTCTCATCCCGAGAGTAAATCAATATATCATCAATAAAGACCACCACAAATTTATCCAAATACGATCGAAAAATATGATTCATTAAATCCATGAAAATGGCAGGGGCATTTGTTAAACCAAAAGGCATGACCAAAAATTCATAGTGGCCATACCTGGTCCTAAATGCAGTTTTTGGCACATCCGAGTCATTGACTCTCAACTGATAATATCCAGACCTCAAGTCTATTTTGGAAAATACCGTGGCTCCCTTCAGTTGATCAAATAAATCATCGGTTCTTGGCAATGGGTACTTGTTCTTCATCGTTACCTTATTGAGTTGCCGATAATCTATACATAACCTCATAGAACCGTCTTTCTTTTTCACAAATAATACGAGAGCACCCCACAAAGAAAAACTCGATCTTGCGAAGCCTTTATCTGTTAAAACTCGGTCTTGCGAAGCCTTTATCTGTTAACTCTTGCAACTGTGCCTTCAGTTCTTTTAGCTCGATTGGAGCCATTCTATATGGAGCAATAGAAATGGGGGCAGTGCCAGGAGCTAACTCAATCCCAAATTTGACTTCCCTAACTAGAGGTAGCCCTGGCAATTCCTCTGGGAAAATGTCTGGGTAATCACGTACTATTGGTACCAACTCCATTCTCAACTCAGTCTCTTTAACATTCATCGCAAAGGCAAGGTAAGCTTCGTACCCCTTTCTTAAATACTTCTGAGTCAATAAAGAAGATATCACTACTGGCAATTTGTCTTACTTATCTGATTCAACACGAATAAGATCCCCACTTTCACATTCCAACTCAATAACCTTTCTTCCACAATTCACTATCACATCATGAGTAACTAACCAATCCATCCCAAGGATGATATCAAATTCATCAAATGACAATATCATAAGATTAACAGGAAAACAATGACCCCTAATCATTAAAGGGCTATCGACCAACACATATTTGCCTAGGGGATTTGAAACTCTTATTACAAATTCAGTAGATTCTATAGGTATGCTCATACTAGAGACTAATTTCATGCAAATATATGAATGGGTAGGTCCCAGATAGTTTCATGCAAATATATGAATGGGTAGATCCCGGATCAATTAAAGCTATAACATGAGTATCATAGAGAGAAAATGTACACGTGATCACGTCGGGGGAAGATGCTTCTTCGCGAGCACGAATGGCATATGTTCTCGCTGGTGCTCTACCCCCAACTCTTGCAGTCTGCTCTCTAGATGAATTATTGCTACTTATTTCATTTCTCGAGTTTCTCTATGGTCTTCCTCTAGCAGTACTTCCTGATCTTGCATTCTGAGGCTTCTCTTTCTCACCAGTCTCGGGGAAATCTTTGATAAAATGATCTAGAGATCCACACTTGAAACAAGCCTTCTTGTTTGCTCGACACTCGCCGGGGTGACGTCTGTCACACTGCGGGCATTCCAGTCTACTTAGTCAAACACTACCAACACTAGCAACTGAAGTAGTCTGAGCCTTAGACCCCGGGTCCTGTCTACCTTTACTTCTATTTGAATGCCCAGCTGAAGTAACTAATTGAACAGTAAACTCTCTTGACTTCTTGGATGAGGACTGTAATGACTTACCTAACTGCCTCTTCTTTGAGTCACAAGACTCAATTTCAGCTTTCTTTTTCTCTTTGACTAATTCCTCAACCTTACAGGCTCGATCTACCAGCACCACAAACTCTTTTAGTTCGAGGACACCCACAAACAAACGGACATCCTCATTTCACCAATCCTCAAATCTTTTGCACATTATGGCTTCTGTCAATACGCAATCTCGAGTGTATTTGCTGAGCCTTACAACTCCCGCTCATATTCAGTCACCGTCATTCGGCCTTGCTTTAACTCCAAAAACTCCTTCCTTTTCTTGTCAATGAACCTTTGACTAATGTACTTCTTCCAGAATCCCTCTTGGAAGAATTCCCAATTAACTCTCTCCCTTTGTACCACTGACACAAGGGTGTTCCACCACTGATAGGTCGAATCTCTCAAGAAAGATACTACACATTTCATGCACTCTTCAAGCGTGCATGACAACTCATCAAATACCTTGATGGTATTCTCGAGCTAGAATTCTACCCTCTCTGGGTCATCGTCTTTACTAGCTCGAAATTCCTCAGCTCATTATTTCTGAATCTTATCTACCGGAGGCCTTTCTCTTATTACTACCTCTACCACTTGAGGAGCTACAAGAGCGAGCTGAGGAATAGGTGGGGGTGGAGAGGGTTGAGCATTAGGATTTGCTCGAATATACTCGATATACCAGTTGCTCATCATATGGAGAAAGGCTTCTCGAGCCTCTTCTCCCTGACCCATAGTCTAGAGTCTACTCTCTACTGGCGCGGTCCCTTGCGCGGGAGCTGACATATTACTTGTAACATCATCGGCTGTAGCTCGGTCAGGATTAGGATCCATTTACTATATAAAAACACAATTCAAATCGTCAGGAGTCATTACACTATCATTACACAAATACTTTTATGTATGGCATGTATAGTTAGACTCATACTTATGCTACGTTAGTCTGAGAATCAACTAAACCGTAACTCTAATACCACTAAATGTAACACCCCTTACCTGCATTTAACACCGAAACCGGATACGAGGCATTACCGAACTTAAACATACATCATCGGGCTATAACATTTTGTTCCAACTTAAAAAATTTTCATTCATATACATAACTTCCTTATTATGGGTCTACGAGGCCCTAAACATACATTTGTAATGGTTCAGAAACAAATCGGAAACTTTTAAGCACTTAGAATTTTTTTTTACTCAAACAGGGCCACACGCCCGTGTGGGTAGGCCGTGTGATCTCACACGCCCATGTTCCTAGCCCGTGTGGAATTTATTTTTCGTTTCAAACCTATAGAGGTTTTCACGCGGCCGGGCACACGCTCGTGTCCCTGGCCCGTGTCCCTCACACGGCCTTAACACGCCTGTGTCTTAGCCCGTGTGCCAAAAACCATGGCATTCTGTTTATGACCTCATCAACTCACTATGGTCACACGGCCAAGGTACACGCTCGTGTCCTTTGACCGTGTTTCAAATTAGATTCTTAATTTTAGGTGCAGACTTCACACGGCCTGGGCACATGACAATGTCCATGGTCGTGCCTCCCACACGGTTGAGACACACGGCCGTGTCTCTGCCCCTGTGTTTACTACTGAGCATACTAACTTGTAAACCTAGCATGCATGGGGTCACATGACCAACCAACATGCCCATTGTAACACCCCAAACCCGGCCTCGATATGGCCGAATATGGCGATATCTCATTGAAGTATTTTTTGAAAACATACTTTCATTGGAAAAACCTGTTCTATATTAAATCTCGTTTATGATCATAACGAAAATTTAAGGGTATCTTGTTCATTTAAAACTTAAATTATTTTTAGCAGTTTGTCGATCATATTAGTTTGTTGCTACATTTAAAACAATGTTTGATGTGGAAGCTTTTATCGAATGTTACGTAAATGTGGTGTTTTGAAAAACATTTATCTTTTGAAAATCCGCGTCCTACTTCTTTCAAATATAAATTAAATAAGTAAAATCTCAAAATAAAAGTTCAAATTCAATGAGACCTTATTACATAAAAAAACCCAAATTAAATTCATTGGAAATAAAACTCAAATATAAGAGCAGGTGTGGTTGTGTGGCCACCTCCGAATCCCTCGCAGCACCGATCCGCCTAAGACTGGGGGTTACCTGTACAGATAAACAGAGGCTTGAGTTTGCAAAAAACTCAGTGTGTAACCCCTTGTAAGTAAATAGCCAATCATGTGTTAGGCAAGTACAGTCTGGCCTAAGCCCATATCAATAATAGTTCAGATCAGTTGGGCCTTAGCCCATTCTGATGTCGATATTATGTGGGCCTTAGCCCATTTCGATGGATGATAACGATTCGGGCATGCAATCAGAAATCCTACCCAACCAGTCTTTACACTCTACTCCGTCCAGCCCAACACTTCATGTAGGGATAAAATCACCCACCCATCCCTACACTCCAAATTAGCACCGGTTGCGGCACTAAACAGTATTTGCAGCAGAGATGCCAGTACAGTACACTTCCTCCAATCATAATAATCCCATCCCATACAACATATCACACATGTATGCAACATATATATATAGTGGCATGCTCATATACAGTCATACATAACATAAGGCATACAGTCATATCATATCATAGAGGCATAATAGTCATTTCATATCAGTTTGGGGGTCTAGGTAAACTTACCGACCCATCAGTAAGTCCACAGTCGTCTTGGGCGACCCGTGCAACCTTTACAGTCAAATAGTAAAAATGGGCCCATGGCCCATAATACGGGCCCATGTGAGCCCACAATTGATCTCAGTCATGAAAATTACTTAGTTTGGCCCATTTTTTTCCACACGTTCGTTATACTCACAACAACTTACTTTTGATTGACAATCCTCAATTAACCAACAATCCTCAATTTTTCACTTAAGCAGTTACTTAATTGAATAAGCATAAGTTATCCCAATCGTTATACTCACAACAACTTACTTTTGATCGAGTGAAGAGAGAAGGGTTTCGAACGCTTCAATACCACTTGCGACTCCTTCACTCCTTAAGAAGTTCTAAGAAAACTGAAAGCAACACAAGAGTATTCGGCTTTAATAGTGTAAGCAAGGAGGAGACTTGATACGAATTAAAAGAAAGCAAAAATGAGTCAAGCTCTTACTGATTTGTCAGAGAATAATCGCTAAACCGAAGACAAAATAGCGATTGAATCAGCCTGGGTAACAACTAGAGAGGAATAATAAGGGGAAATAGTTTAGGGAGAAAAGAGAAGAGAAATCAAAGGAGGCGAAGTTCGACCAACACGAGATGCAATATTCGGCCAACACAAAGACAAAAGAGAAACGGGGAAGATGAGATATTCGGCCAACACAGAGAAAGAAGAGAAGAGGAGATGAAATGGAAAGAAAAAGTGTATTCGGCCAAAGAGAAAGGTGGTCAAAAGTGAAACAGAAGAATATGCCAAAAACTCCTACCACATTCGGCCACAAAGAGGAAAAACAATACGAAACCTATATGAGGCATACCAACTGAGGAGTACCACTCTTGCGGAAATTCTTGAGTGCTCATAGTCCAGTTTCGGCACAACTCTCCCTCTCCCCTCACTTCACTTGATTTTCTCTTAAAATCTCTCCTCAAATCTCTCCACCTGATCACATCTCCCCTCAACCACTCAATTTGAATTCTCCTCAACCACTTCAGTGTTTCAGTCAAACTCCAACTCCCCCCATAGCACAGCAGCAAAATAACTACTCTTTTACCTCCACCAAGATTCGAACCTCAGTCCACTGGCATAGGTAACACGCCACTTACCCCCTAGACCAGCAGGCTTTTTATGTCTTTTTTTTTTAACCCACAATAATTTAAAAGCCTACTAACTATTGGAAAGGGTTTATTCCCTAAAAGCAAAACTTTTTGCACAAGCCCAGGCTTGAACCCAGGACTTCTCAGACACTCCCAAACACACCCAAATCACCTAACCCCTAAGACAAGCAGATATTTATGCTACAAACATACAAAAATAAATTCTTAGATTTTAGGGTGTTACACCCATGGGGCGTTACACCCATTGGGCTGACCGTGTGTCACACACGGCCTAGACACACGCCCGTGTGGACATTTGAAAGGCTATCTACAAAGCCCAATGCCACCTTATACAGCAGTCATACTTACACCAATTGAATCCAACATATATCAGGACTATAAAGCACTTCTAAAGACTCAAAATCAAGACATCCACACAAGCATACACTTAATGAATTTCATCATCATTGAACATATATGAACTTGTCAAGTATTGGACCAATTCTACTAACCACTTACAAAATGAATTTAACAACATTAATAGCCAACACTTTGGCTAACAAATATGACATAACATAAGAGACTAAGTCATGGACATGCCATACTCAAAATGAATCTAACTTTGCTATACTAAAGAGTAGTCGATAGTGTGATTTCCAAACTCCAACGTTCCATGAATTCTCGAGCTAATTGGGTAATGCTACAAGGAAAAGGGAAATGAGAGGGGTAAGCATCAAGCTTAGTAAGTTTGCATGAAAATAAATAACAACATTAGCTCATAATATCATCCAATCATGGCATTGGATAAAATACAAAGTCTTAAGTACTTTTCCATAACTTACTCTTGCTTGTTCTTATTACATACATGCCATGTCATGTATCGTAAACAATTTCTCATGAATTACTCACGGTTACCTGTATTCACTCAATCACATAGCTTTAGCACTAATCTCATTTCTATTTCAAGCTTAACTATTTATCCCACTAAATCATTTGGGATACTCAAAGATACATGTTCATCGTCATTCACACAATTACGAAGTCAATGCCACATCCCAGATGTGGTCTTACATGAGGTCATCTCTAAGTGTCGATGCCATATCCCAGATATAGTCTTATACGGGGTCTCATATAAATTATCGATGTCATATCCCAAATATGGTCTTATACGATTTTCATATTCAATACCGATGCCATATCCCAAATATGGTCTTATACGAGATCTCAATTTGGTGCCGAGGCCATGTCCCAGACATGGTCTTACACGGGACCTTATCCATCTCATGTCTCAATGATAGTCTTCTCACATTTATTATAGTCCAACTAGGACTTCAACATTACAACTTTTATCATTTTTCTCATTCAACAAAATCACTCAATTTCATAGAAATATTATACATCATTATAATATCAAATGTTCTCAAATATACTAGCATGATGTTGAATTTATCACATACAAACTTACCTCGATTTCAAAATAGGCTAGATTGTCGATCTAGTCCAATACTATGCCTTTTCCTCGGTCGAGGTTAATCTTTCGTTCTTCTTGATCTATAATAACAATTTAGCTCATTTAATAACACCATATTAATCAGCACATTGCAATAATCATACTTTGGCAAAATTACCATTTTTCCCTTAGACTTTCACAAAATGACCATTTTACCCTTAGGCTCAAAAATCAATTCTAATCAAATTTCTTTTTTTAACGAGCCTAGGTGAACATTTATTACTCTTATGGAAACCCTCAATACTCATTATTTCACACATTTACCACATATTTTACAACTTTTACAAAAGGGTCCTTTTAGGTGTTTTCGTGGAAATACCTTTCACAAAAGTTGTTTATCAAACAACTATGATTCATTTTCTTCCATAAAAATGCAGCAAACAACTTAAAAGCTCACATGGAAAAACTCTAAACTTTCAAGCATTTTGCAAGATAGTCCCCTCTTTAGAAAGCTTAAGCTTTAGGGGTTCCAAAAGAACAAATATTATAAGAAAATGATCACTAAAACACTTACTTTTAAGTAGAAGAGTTTTCTGAAATTTTTAAGCTTTCAAAACCTTTATACGCTGCTAATTTTTGGTGGCTGAGCGAAGGAGAAAAGATGATATCTTTTCTTTTTTTATTTTATTCTCTTTCATCAATTTAATCTACCTACTACACCAACATTGACTAATTTTGATTTCTTTTCCCCCTACGGCTGACCACCTCTTAAAGCAAGACCTAATTGCACATTTGGGACCTCATTAGTATTCTATGGCTATTAGGCACCTTTAGCTTGTAAAATTGAACTTTTGCACATTATGCGATTTAGTCCATTTTCGCAATTAAGCATGAAATCGCTAAAATTAAAGCCCCAAAATTTTCATGCACGTTTATAATCATGTTATAACTCATAAAACAACATTAAAATAATTTTATTTGACCCCAGATTAGAGGTCTCGAGACCACTGTTCCAACTAGCCTCTAAATCAGGCTATTACACTTGGTAGATTTTGATTCTCAATTTTGGTATATGGCATGTATTAGGACCCTATGTATAACGTATGTCAATTACTTAGTTTGAGTAAGATGTTATGCTATAATGAGTTTTGAATGACTTGTGAGAATCTACATGTTACTAAATGGGACAAATAGTTAAAGGAAAGAAATGCTAAGTTATGTGATAACTTAAAGTTTGTAATGCAATGGTTGTTATGGTATGTATATATATAATGTTCTTGAGTTGCAAATTGGTAGTGGAATGAGATGAAATGCATTGAGATGTTAATGATAACACTTTGGTTGACATATTGGTTGAGTTTATTAACATGTTTGAGTGTGATTGAAGTTGGTTTTGGTCTATGTAATTGTGTAATTGACTATGTTTTAGGTACTTAAGCATATAGATAAACATTGAGCTTGTAATTGAACATTTTGCACACACAAGGCCTAGGACACGGGCTATCTCACGTCTCGCAACATAGCCGTTTGATGATATTTTGATTGTTATACGAGCTGACACATTGCTTGCGACATGGCCGTGTGATCCAAGTTAGAAAGTTGCACAGTCTATGCACACAGGTGTGTGTAATAGTCAAACAACCATGTTAGAGCCACACAGGCTGGGCTCTGTCACACAGCCTGGACACACAGCCGTGTGACCCCAACTTAAAAATTTTCATTTTCTTCCCAAATGTTTTGATTTGTTCCGAATTGGTTCCTAAATGTCCATAATTTATTTTTGGAGCTTCAAAAGCTTGATTTAAGGCCCGAACTAAATGGTCTCTTTCATATTGAATATTACTTGTGATTAATTGATTATTGAATATAAATTGTTTTTAACTGTTCCAAATTAACTGGTAACATCTTGTATCCTATTCCAGCAACAGGAACGAGATAAGGGTGTTATATTTAGTGGTATCAGAGCTACGGTTTAGTCGATTCTTGGAGGAAGTGTAATGTGTTTAAAATTTAAAAAGTATACGCCATAAAACCTCTAATAGTGTGATATAAATTGATCCGGTCTAACCTCTATGTTCTTACAGATTTAAAAGATGCCATCAAATACTGAACGTGAGGAAACTAATGAAGTGGATAGTACTGTCCCGGCTACTAATACTGGTACGAGCCACAGTATACCGATGTCTGAAAATGAGGTGAAAGGTATGTTTTTTGAACTGATGGGATAGTGGTTCTTGAGTTTATGTGGAATAATCCAGTGGCTCCACAACCACCGCCTCTTGTTGTACCACCTATTGCACCTCGTGCGACACCACCTATTGTACCTTCTACTGTACCCCCTGTGCTCCACCTCCTTCAATAGCCATATTGAATTGATGAGTCCCAATCGATAAAGTCAAAAAGTTTGAGGTTGAAGAATTTTAGGGTAGATCCAAAGATGATCCCACAAAAGCTAATTAGTGGCTCGAAACCATTCAATGGGTCTTTAATGAAATGTCTTGTTCTTTTAATGATTACCTCAGATGTGCCATATCACTGTTAAGAGAGGAAGTTTATAGTTGGTGGTCGACAATAACTGCAATAGTTCTTGAAAATGATATTCATTTGGATTTCTTCAAATCATAATTTAAAAAGAAATACATCACCAAGAGATATCTGGACAAGAAAAAAGAAAGAGTTTCTGGAACTGAAACAGGGAAATAAATCAGTGGCTGAGTACGAGAGGGAGTTTGCACACCCCAGCAAGTATGCTCAGGAGATTGTGTGGATAGAAGAAGAAATGTGTACCCAATTTGAAGATAGGTTAAATGATGAAATTAAAATGATGATAGGTCGCACGAAAATACGAAAATTTGTGGTATTGTCTGATCAGGCCCAAAAAATGGAGGAAATTCTTAACCAGAATAGACAGAGAGAAAGAAATGCATGAGACTTCAATAAAAGAAACTTTCCTAGAATGTTCTCCACGCCGCCACCGAAGAAAGTAAGAGAAGAAGATAACCTTGTTACTATATCATCAAAATTTTCGAGCAGAAGCAAACCAAGACAACCTATTTCAAAGTTTCAAACTCGACCTGCTGATAGTATGTCTAGTGTTCATAATGCCCCGAGACCGCTATGTGATTTCTGTGGTAAGCCATGCACTAGTGAATGCAAATATAAGGCGCGTACATGTCTAAGAGATGTGGAGTGACTGATCATTTAATACGAAATTGTCCAAAACCACTGGGAGAAAAAGATGATCTAAGTGTAAAACCCTCGTTTACACAACAAAAGGCAGATGCCTTAGTCAGAGCAGTAATACAGGAATGAATCATACTGATGCTAGAGACACCACCGCTAGATTCGAGGTTAGAGTACCTGTTTAGACTTATGTTATACAGGCTAGAGAGAAGGTTACTGTGCCTGACACTATTACAAGTATATTTTATCTTTTTGATGTTACTGTATATGCTTTGATTGATCCTAAATCAACTTATTCATATATTTCCACTATATTGTCCATTGATACATGTCTTGTCAACTAAATTTGATATTTAAGTCACAAATCCACTGGGTCATAGTGTAATAGTTAATTTAATTTGTCGAAAATGTCCACTGAAAGTCCAAGGGTATGAGTTTCCCATTGATCTGATGTTATTGCCTTTTTATGAGTTTGAAGTAATACTAGTATGGACTGGCTATCGTTACATGATGAAGTGGTTAACTGTAGATAGAAAAGAATCAATTTGAAATGTCCTATAGGTGAATTAATTTCACTTGAGTCTGTTAAGTTAAACAGTATTACTAGAGTTGTGTCAGCAATTTCTGCACAGAAAATTATTTTTAGGGGTTGTGAAGTTTTTCTGGCTTATATACTGGATACTCTGAATTCTGGATCAGGTACCTGTGATTAATGTATTTACAGACGTATTTTCTAAAGAACTACCGAGTTTGCCACCAGAATGTGAAGTTGCATTTGCTATTGAATTGATACCTGGAACTGCACCGATATAGATTACATCATATAGAATTGCATTGACAGAATTGGAAGAACTTCAAGCACAGGTACAAGAATTATTAAACAGAGGTTTCATTCATCTAAGTGTGTCTCCTTGGGGTGCACCAGTACTATTTTTTGAAAAAGAAAAATGGTACCTTAAGATTGTATATAGACTATACGCAATTGAAAAAAGTGACGGTGAAGAACAAATATACATTGCCTCGTATTGATGAGTTGTTTGATCAACTGAAGGGTGCAACCGTATTTTCTAAAATAGATCTTAGATCTGGATATTACCATATGCGAATTGAAAGGTTGTGATGTGATGTAGATTGCATTCAGGACCCGATACGATCATTTGGAATTTTTAGTAATGCCATTCGGATTAACTAATACCCCTGCTGCTTTTATGGATTTGATGAACTGTGTTTTCCAACCTTAGTTGGATAGATTTGTGGTTGTATTTATAGATGATATACTGATTTACTCCAAAATCGAATCTAAGCATACTCAACATCTGAGAACTGTATTGCAATTTCTATGTGAGGAACAGTTGTATGCAAAATTTAGAAAATGTGAGTTTTGGCTTAAAGTATTTGGATTTTTGGGACACATGGTTTTTGCGGATGGAATACGTTTTGATCCGAGTAAGATCTCGGCTATTGTTAACTTGAAAGCATCGAAAAATGTTTCAGAGGTACAAAGTTTTCTGGGATTGGCAGGATACTATAGATGATTTGTTAATAACTCTTCTATAATAGCCTTATCGATGACTAAGCTACTACAGAAGAATATTCAGTTTGTTTGGTCAGATGAATGTCAGCAAAGTTTTGACCGACTGAAGAGAATGTTGACAGAAGATCCAATATTGACATTGCTTGAATTTGGAATGAATTCTTTGTTTACAGTGATGCATCTCTTAGAGAATTTGGATACATATTGATCCAAACTGGAAGGCTAATAACATATGCTTCTCACCAATTAAAGCCTCAATGAAAGAAACTACTCGACACATGATCTGGAACTAGCTACTATTATTTTTGCCTTGAAGATTTGGCATCACTACCTTTACGATGAAAAGTGCCACATATTTACAGATCATAAAAGTCTGAAGTATTTAATGACTCAAAAAGAACTGAATTTGAGACAGCGACAGTGGTTAGAGTTACTTAAAGATTATGATCTTGTGATTGATTATCACCCTAGGAAAGCTAATGTGGTTGCAAATGCTTTAAGTCAAAAATCACTATTCGCTTTGAGAGCTATGAATGCACATTTAGCTTTGGAAAGGAATGGTTCCTTTCACCCCTCTAGCATACACAATATGCATTCCTTCAACATATCCATAATCAACTCAAATTGAAGTGCAATCTCACATAGATAACTACAATCTTTTCATAAAATAAGGTAGCCAACTACTATGGCATTACACAAAATAGACTATCCATCTAAAGGCCAACATATCTTTTCCATTTACAACAAAATTCACTAGCTTGTCTAGCCTCTATACATGCCATATACAAAACATTGAGTCTCATGTACCAGAGTGTGCTGATAATGTGGACGATCTTCCAATTGATCCTCGTATCTCAATTCAACACTTTTACTCTATAAGACAAGGGAAAAGAAAGAGAGTAAGCTTTAAGCTTAGTAAGTTTACATATAAACAATTAAGCATCATAATATAAGCTAAACAAAAATTAGCATTATACTAACATATAATGTACAACTATGCTTACTCTTTCTATCCCTTACCATATTTCCAACACCTCATGAGTCACATACTCATAACCATTGAAATGCACCCTTGCATTTCAATATCACATTTACACAATATACAACACAACATCATTTCTCGATAATTCATCCACACAACTAATTAAATCAATTATACAACCACACAGCTAATCCACACAGCTAATTTCTCGGTGGTTTAGCACTTAGCCCACCACAATCAATTAATAAGGTAGTATCGCAATTAGCCTACCACAAAGGTATTCATAGTGGTTTCACACATAGCCCACTAGATGATATACCTAATGATAGCATCGCACATAGCCAGCTCATCGTCAATATGCATTAGGATGGTATCGCACTTAGCCCACCATTTAGCATTCTCACTACACATTCACATATCTACTTACATAACCATACATCCATTCAAAAATTCTACCACATTCATCCCACATAGGTTCTCAATCATTCTCAATCATGCTACACACTAGCTAGCATTAACAAATTGTAAGTATGAATGCATTGTTTATGCATAAACTTATCTTGATACTCAAAAGTATAGAAACGTGCAATTTAGTCCACCACCTTGCTCTTGCTTCGGTTTAGATCCGGACTTTGTCCTTCTTGATCTATAATGAATAAATCAGCTTATTCAATACACACATTGACTAAATTGACACTTATCTCATACTTTGGCAAAATTACTCTTTTGCCCTAATCTTTCTTATAATTACACTTTGGCCCCAAGGCTCGTAAAGGGATTTTTATTCAACTTTCTAGCCTTTCATGCTTAGCCGAATCACTTACTCAACTAAAGAAATCATCAATTCTCACTAAATCACACATGTATGACCAAACTTAAAACTTTTACAAACTAGTCCTTACATGCATTTCCATGGAAAATCACTTAACAAAAGATGTTCCTACTACATCAAGCTTTCATAATCTTCCATAAAACATCAAAATACATGCATGTCATACATGGCCACATTTTTGAACATCCATTATAGCTCATCAAATGGCTAATATAAGGACTTCAAAAATACAAAGAATATCAAAAACGGGGCTAGAATACACTTACTAGCTAGCTTGAAGAGTTGAAGAGCCCTAACAATGACTTCTTTCAAATTTCGGCAGCTTGGAGAAGAAGATGAATGAATTTTTGTCATCTTTTCTCCCTTTTAAATCATTTAATTATTAAATGACCAAAATGCCCTTTTTGATAACTTTCTATTTTAACTCATTCATGCCCAATTTTTCCCAAAAATTAGAAATTGGGAAGATTGCTATTTAAAGACCTCTAATTAATATTCTAAAGCAATTTCACACAAAGAGCTTCTAGAATCTCACATTTTGCAACTTTTGCAATTTAGTCCTTTTGGACAATTCAACCGCAATTTCACAAAATTGCTTCATCAAACTTTCACACTAGCATGCATACATGGCATAAACCTCAAAAACTCATTCATAACCCTCGGATTTGCGGTCTCGCACCACTATTTCGACTAGGCCCTAAACCGGGATTTTACAACTCTCCCCCATTTAGAGTTTTTCGCCCCCGAAAAATCTTACCAGTAAAGAGGTTTGGATGTTGCTCTTTCATAGATTCTTCCGTTTCCCATGTAGCCTCTTCCATACCTTGTTTCTGCCATAACACTTTCACTAGTGCTATGCTCTTATTTCTCAATTGTAACACCCCAAACCCGGTCAAAACACTACGACCGGATCTGACATGTTGCAGGGAAGAAAACGTTTTGAAAACCGATTTATCTTCTCGAGTTGGAAAGCAAGTTGTCGTCTCAAAGTTGAAAAGAATACCTTTGATTTTATAAAAACCCGATTTGTTTCTAGTAAATTGTTGAAATCTTTTTGGAACTTGGTTTTTAAGAAAATCGAGTTGCTTTAATGTTATTACGTGTTTGCTAATTACCCGATGGTGAAATTTTGAAAATCCCGAAATTTATTTTGAGTTTTGAAAACATCCCTTACATGAATTTATTAGGCATGCTTTAATGTTTAGACATCGTTTTTAATGAAATTTAAAAAAAAAACTATTAATTCTGAAATAAAATATACGTGGCCTTATTACATAATTGAAAACCCAAACTTAAAGCAAAATAAATCCGAATTAACCATTTAAAATGAAAACCGAAAAAAATACTATGCATGGCCACCTCCAGTCCAATCCAGCTCCATGTCCGCGGTCTAGGAATTATCTTCTGCCTTAACTCAACATCTTTTGGCATGCAAACTTTCCCCTGAAAACATAGCACTCCATCGCTGCTTAACCTATATCCCTCTAATCCACCATTCTGCACTTGTAAACATCGAGCACTTAAGACCTCATCCACTAGCTGTTTCTCTTTAACCTGGTTTACCCACGTCAGCTTCACTTGTAGTTCCGCTAACAGACTTCCGTCACCATACAGACTAAGGTGGGCAAACATCGCTCTTAAATCTGCTACCACTTTGCGGCTCAACGCATCAGCCACTAAATTAGCCTTACCCGGATGGTATTCAATCGAGCAGTCATAATCCTTTAGCAACTCGATACACCTCCACTGCTTCAAATTCAATTCCTTCTGAGTCAAGAGATATTTCAAACTCTTATGATCCATGTAGACAACAGACTTCTCCCCATACAAGTAGTGTCTCCAAATTTTCAGGGCGAAAACCACTGCAGCCAACTCCAGATCATGCGTCGGGTAATTCACTTTGTGAGGTCTCAATTGTCGAGAAGCATACGCCACCACTTTCCCTTCTTGCATCAACACACATCCCAGACCAGTATGCAACGCATCACAATAAACCATAAACTCCTTCCCTGCTTCAGGCTGAATCAAAATCGGAGCTTCTGTCAGAATCCTCTTTAACTTGTCAAAACTTTCTTGCTGTTTGTCTGTCCACACAAACGGAAACCCTTTCCTTAACAACTTGGTTAGCGGTGCTGCAATCAAGGAAAAACCTTCCACAAACCTCTTATAATACCCCGCTAATCCCAGAAAACTCTGAATCTCTGCCACAGATTTAGGTAGTTTCCAGTCCAGTACAGCCTCAATCTTCCGAGGGTCTACCCTAATCCCCTCAGCTGACACCATATGACCCAAGAAGGATACTTCCTTTAACCAGAACTCGCACTTACTAAACTTTGCGAATAACTGCTTTTCCCTCAGAATTTGCAAAACTACACGAAGGTGTGCATCATGCTCCTTCTCGGACTTTAAGTACACCAGTATATCATCTATAAATACTACGACGACCTGATCCAAATACGGTTGAAAAACCCAATTCATCATATCTATAAATACTGCCAGCGCGTTGGTCAAACTAAACGGCATTACCAAGAACTCATAGTGACCATATCGAGTACGAAACGCCGTCTTATGAATATCCACCTCCTTGACCTTAAATTGATGATACCCCGATCTCAGATCTATCTTCGAAAAAACTGATGCTCTCTTAAGTTGATCGAACAGGTCGTCTATCCTTGGCAACGAGTACTTGTTCTTAATCGTCAACTTATTCAGCTGACGGTAATCTATACACATTCGTATCGATCCGTCCTTCTTCTTAACAAAAAGTACGGGTGCTCCCCAAGGAGACACACTCGGTCGGATAAAACCCCGGTCCAACAACTCCTGAATCTGTGCTTTCAGCTCCACTAACTCCTTCGATGCCATCCTATATGGGGCAATAGACACTGGCGCGGTTCTGGGTAGCAGGTCTATACCAAACTCAACTTCGCGATCCGGAGGCAGACCTGGAAGCTCTTCTGGGAACACATCGATAAATTCTTTCACTGTCCGAACATCTCCCACAGTTGATTCCTTGGCCTCCAATGCACAAACATGAACCATGAACGCCTCACATCCCTTCCTCACCATTTTCTCGGCCTTCAAAGCGGATACCACATTAGATAGGTAATTCCTTCTATCACCTATCATCACCACCTCTTCACCCTCAACAGTTCTCAGCACCATATGCTTAGCTGCGCAGTCCAAACTCGCTTGATACTCTACTAACCAATCCATACCCAAAATCAAATCGAACTCCCCAAATGGCAATTTCATCAAATCAGCCGGAAACACTACCCCTTGATGTTCTAGGGGTACATTCTTATACAGCTTGTTCACTACTACAAAGTGACCTAGAGGGCTAATTACAGTCATCTCCCTAGAAGAAATCTCATAGGCTAAGTTCAGAGTTCCCGCTATACTACTAGCAACATAAGACTACGTAGAACCCACATCAATCAAAGCAGTATAAGGCAACCCATAAATTAAGAACGTACTGGTTATAACGTCCGGTGCGTCGCTCTCCTCTCGACACCTCGCCGCGTAGACCAGCCTAGGTTGTCTTGCCTCAGTATTCCCGGCACCTCTACCCGGTGCTCTACAGCCTCGTCCGTTACCGTTACCACCCCTAGCTGAACCTCGACCCCTCTGCGGTTGCTGACCATCTCTCCTAAATTAAGTACGTTCTTGACCCTCAGACTGAGTCCTAGCTGACCTCTGTGGACAATCCCTTATTCGTTGATCCATTGACCCACACTCGAAGCACCCTCTGTTACCTGTCCAACACTCCCCCGAATGAGACTTCCCACATCGAGCACACCGTGGTGGCCACTGAGTAGCAGCAGGCTTTGCAACTTGACTCGATCCGCCAAATCTAGCCCTTTTCTGAGGATTCCCAGCAGACCCTGATGACCTAGAACTCCTTTTATTCCAATTCCTATCCTGATTCTGTTTCACCGATCGCTTCACTTCCTCAGCTATCTTGGCCTTCTCCACCAGGATAACAAATTCTCTCTCCCGCTGTGGAGGAATCAACACCCGCAGCTCATCTCTCAGCCCATCCTCAAATCTGACACAGTGCTCGTGTTTCGTAGCCACGATACCTCGAGCATAACGACTTAACCGAAGAAACTCTGCCTCATATTCCGATACTGACTTACTCCCCTGAACCAAATTCAAGAATGCCTTACGCTGCGCATCTAAATAACCAGACCTGACGTACTTCCTCTAATAAGCCGCCTTAAAGAATCCCAGGTGATATCATCGGCCATCTCACCATCCCTGACCGTGAGCCACCACTGATAGGACTCATCCCGAAGAAGAGACACTATCCCCTTCAACTTCTCCTCAGGCGTGAAATCTAAATCATCCATTATGCGTTCCGTCGCCTCTTACCAGTACTCAACTGTATTGGAAGCCACACCGGAAACTCCTCTAAATACCTCTGCTCCATTAGCCCGGAGTCATTTAGACACAGATTTTCGAGCTCCCGTTCTAATGCCTGCACCAGCAGCTCTCTCCAGGACCCGCAGCATCGCCTGCGACACTGCGTCATCACCACCCAGTTGATCTTGAAACTCCGCGCCCAGAGCTGGCGGCGGTGGCATCTCATTCTGTGACCCATGGCCAGACCCTACTAGTTTCGACACGGTAATCCTACCCCTACCACGACCACGTACATTACGCCCGCGTCCTCGAGTGATCATGACTAGCGTTCACGACCTAATCTGATTTAAGAATTTTATGAGTTAGCTTCTTCTACTATTTATTACGGCACAGTCTTATGAGCAATATATTAGAGCAGTTCTTGCAAGTTCATACTGCCCTATGGGCTTCAGTCTCTAAAGTAGAGTTCCTATCACTAGCATTCATATCACAGTTATTTAAAACATATAACAGTAGTTAAGGGACTTACCTTCGCGGATCGGTGCTAGAGACTCGGTGCCATGCTTCCCAAAACATATTTTCCATTCAAATCATTTCGCAAACCCCTTTTATTCAAAACATTTTGGGCCTCAGGCCCACAGCTGAGCTTTTGAACTAGGCTCTAATACCACAATTGTAACACCCCAAACCCGGTCAAAATACTACGACCGGATCTGACATGTCATAGGGAAGAAAATGTTTTGAAAACCAATTTATCGTCTCTTGTTGGAAAGCAAGTTGTCGTCTCAAAGTTGAAAAGAATACCTTTGATTTTATAAAAACCCGATTTGTTTCTAGTAAATTGTTGAAATCATTTTGGAACTTGGTTTTTAAGAAAATCGAGTTGCTTTAATGTTATTACGTGTTTTCTAATTACCCGATGGTGAAATTTTGAAAATCCCGAAATTTATTTGAGTTTTGGAAACATCCCTTACATGAATTTATTAGGCATGCTTTAATGTTTAGACATCGTTTTTAATGAAATTAAAAAAAAAGATTAATTCCGAAATAAAATCTACGTGGCCTTATTACATACCTGAAAACCTAAACTTAAAGCAAAATATATCTGAATTAACCATTTAAACCAAAAACCGAAAAACAAATACTGTGCATGGCCACCTCGAGTCCAATCCAGCTCCATGTCCGCGGTCTATGAATTTTCTGCAAAATCTAACAGAAGGGGTGAGTCACCGAGACTCAGTGTATAAATCCCCATCCCAAAGATGTTAAGCCCTTACACAGTTTCATATGCAAATATGTATGCCATGCAACCCATTCAACCTAACCATCCGAACTCCCAATTCTACCCCTTGTAGCACCTAGCCACTGGTGGTACCTAACCACTGGTGGTTCCAAACCACTGGTGACCGAAGTCACAAATAATCATTTGTGGGGCCAACCCACTTTGTGGTACCTAACCACTGGTGACGATCCCTTATCTCAATATTTGGGGCCAACCCACTGTGGTACCAAACCAATGGGACGAGTCACAGAAATATATATGTGGTACCTAACCACTGGTGGTTCCAAACTACTAAGACTTAGTCACAAAATGATCATATGTGGGGCCAACCCACTGTGTGGTACCTAACCACTGGTGACAGTATGATAATCATACATTCCCCCTCCTCTCATCGAACCCATTTTCATGAACATGCTTTCTGATATAATATAATCATGCTTAACATTTAGGAGTAATAAAACATGGCATATGTAGATTTAACAGAGGCAATTAACGTTAGCCATCAAGATGGACTTACCCGTAGTCCTCGCTTTTACCCACAAGGGTAACATATCGACTTCTACAGTTATTTCGGCTTTTGACAAAACACAAATAACAACACATTAAACATATGAAGTGTGTAAGAGTTACACACCTGATTACTCGTAATACCACGCTCTCTACGTCGACAATGTCGTTAACCGATACTACCTCTATTTGCCTACTACTTTGCTCAGATGCCGGCCCACAACCTGGTGGCCAATCGCGAACTGCAGACACAGCCCTCTTCTTGAACTTAGGGGCTGGGTTCACTAATCCACCCCTCCTAATGCTTGGCTAGCCTTCGAGTCCATGAGCACACCTTAGTCACTAACTCAGATTAAAGCAACGAAATCGAATCTAAGAGGTTAATACAACATGTAAAGCGAAAGCCCTTACCTAGATCGACAAATCCCGAAGCTCAAGATCTAATCCACAAGCCGAACAAAATCCCGAGAATCCAAACAAATGCGTCACCCCCTTCCTACATTCGGCCAAACATCACACCATTAGGCCAAATAGCCATTCGGCTTTGGCATGGAAACTCGAAAGAGATAGCACAAATAGAAGAAATCGCCCCCTTACCTTAACCTGACAGATTCGATCACCCACTATCAAGATTCGGCACCACAACACTCTAGAGATGATTCGGCAATGGCTAAAACAAGAGGGATTCCAATAAAAAAACCGCAAATAGAATTAAAGATCTTCAACAGGATGTTTGGGGGTTTTGACTTTTAGAGAAAAATGAAATAGAGAGAGGGAGGTTGAGGTTTCGGTTTTGGAGAGTACACAAATAAAGAAGAAAAGAATGATAACTAAGTTTTGGCTCACATAGAATGAAAGAGATGAAATGAGAGGCTGAAAAATGAGATTTCGACACTTGCTGAATCTATTAAAAGAAAGAAAAAGAAATAGTAAGGTACTAGGAGGATTGGCTTTTGAGAGAGAAGAAAATGAGGAATGATGTTTCGGCAGAGGTATGGCTACAGAGGGTTTTTGGCTTTGAAGAAAAAATGGCAAAAAGATTGGGATGAATGGACAGCAAGGTAGGTCCGGCCAAACAACCAAAATAAAAAAGAATAAGAGACTTAAGAGAGCATTCAGCTTTGAGTAGATGAGAGAAAAGAAAACATAAAATATGAAATGTGAGTGTGGTTCAGTTGTGGCACAAAAGAAATGAGAAAAGAGAACTCTAAGGCTCCCTATCTAGCCGAATATTCACACTCCACCAACGCCTACACCCACATTCTGCAACCCACCTGAGCTACGCCGAAACCGAATGCCTAACCCCCTCCTAGCTCCTCTCAAATTTAGCTAACACCTATCCCAACTCAAACCCTTCTTTTCCTCCTTACTTTTCTCCTATACACATATTCAAACAAGTTTGAATACTTCAAACTCCTAAAATTTCTCTCCTCCACCCGTTCAAATCTGTTGACTCCTTCAACACTCATCCACCAGAGTCCATCCTGAGTGCAACTCATCTTGGTCTTGGTGTCAAAAAGATATGCACAAAAGGGGATTTCCACAGCTCGAACCAAGGCCCTTCAGCTTACATGATGCGTCACTCCCTTGCCTCTTAAGTGGCGCCTCTTTGCCACTCCACCACTTGGATTCTTGTGTCAAAACTTACCACCAACCACCCTTAACTCCTACTCCACTCAGCTGCCCCTTCTAAGTGCCCAAAAAGAAAATTTTTGCTAAGGCTCAGGCCTCCCCCTAGCTCACGCCTAGGCCCTAAAACACCCTAGACTAGCTTGACAACCACACTATCTACATGCAATCAGATAAAATACAAAGGCCCCGATTTAAGGATGTTACGTCAACTGTTTCACCTCTCGAGCCAAGATCTTAATCGGCTCCTCTTCAGGAGACATATCCGGTCTTATTTCAATTTCTATTGATGGAATCACATGTGAAGGATTGGAACGATACCGTCACAACATCGATACATGGAACATATAATTTATCTTTTCCAACTCTAACAGCAAAGCCAACCGGTAAGCTACTGGCCCAACTCTGTCTGTAATCTCATACGGCCTTATAAATCTTGGACTCAACTTCCTTTTTCGTCCAAATCTCATAATCTTTTTCCATAGGGACACTTTTGAAAACACTTTGTCACCCACATCAAACTCAATCTCTTTTCTTTTCAAATCCGCGTACGATTTCTGTCGGTCCGAAGCAACTTTCAAACTATTACGGATTACTCTCACTTTTTCCTCGGTCTCTTTTACCAGATCAACTCCATGGATTCGCTTTTCACTAAACTCGGTCCAATACAATAAAGTCTGACACTTACGACCATACAAGGCCTCATACGGAGCCATCTGTATACTCGACTGATAACTGTTGTTATAAGCATATTCGACCAAAGGTAGATATCTCTCCCAACTACCTACGAATTCTAACACACAGCATCAAAGCATATCTTCAAGAATTTAAATTACTCTTTCAGACTAACCATCAGTTTGTGGATGGAACGCAATACTAAAATTCAACCTTGTACCCATGGCCTCTTGCAACTTCTTCCAAAATCCCGAAGTAAACCTCGGATCTCTATCCGATATAATAGACATAGGCACGCCATGCAATCTCACTATTTCGCAACATACAACTCAAATAACTTATCCAAAGGAATAATCAACACGCGTCTTTGGGATAAAGTGAGCCGACTTCATTAGTCTATCCATGACAACCCACACAGCATCTTTCTTTTTCAGAGTCACTGGCAACCCCGTCACAAAATCCATGGTAACCCGATCCCACTTTCATTCAGGAACCAACACTGGCTGAAGCAATCCTGAAGGCACTTGGTGCTCAGCTTTCACTTGTTGACAAATTAGACACTTTGCTACAAATTCTGAAATATCTCTTTTCATACCTGGCCACCAATAAAACCTCCTCAAGTCGTTGTACATTTTCGTACTGCCCGGGTGCACTGACAAATAACCACTATGTGCCTCATGTAAAACCTTTCAGATCAACTCTTCATATCTGGGTACACAAATTCTGTCACAGTATAACAAACAATCATTCGAGTCCACTCGAAAATCAGAATCACTTTCTGATCCGCACTTAGCTCTCTTAGTTTGTATCTCACTGTCATTTCTCTGAGCTTCACATATCTGTTGAACAAATAGTGGCCTAGCTCTCAACTCTGCCAAAATAGCACCGTCATCAGATAATGCTAAACTCGTGCTTATAGCTCTTAGAGCATATAAGGAATTCCTACTCAGGGCATCCGCAACTACATTTGCTTTTCCCGTGTGGTAATCAATGACTAATGCATAGTCTTTCAACAACTCAAGCCACCGCCTCTGTCTCAAATTTAGATCTTTCTGATCCATCAAATACCTCAAACGCTTGTGATCCGTAAAGATTCGGCACTTCTCACCATACAAGTAATGTCGTCAAATCTTTAACGCGAAAACAATCGCAGCCAACTCCAAATCATGAGTCAGATAATTCTTCTCGTGCGGTTTTAGCTATCTCGAGGCGTAAGTGACTACCTTACCCTCTTGCATCAACATGCAACCGAGGCCATTAAACGACGCATCACTATAAACCATGAACTGGTGCCTCAGTCAACACTGTTTTCAGTTTCTCGAAACTTTGTTGACATGTCTCATTCCATTCAAACTTGACATCTTTATGCAATAGTTTCGTCATCGGGGTAGCAATCACAGAGAACCCCTTTACGAAACGTCTATAATATCCTGCCAATCCCAAGAAACTTCTAATTTTTGACACATTCCTCGGCTATTTCCAATCCACAATAGTCGAAATCTTACTCGGGTCAACTCTGACACCATCACTCGACACAATGTGTCCTAGAAATCCGACCTCTCGGAGCCAAAACTCACTCTTGATAAACTTAGCATACAACTGCTTATCTCTTAAAGTTTACAAAACAATTCTCAAATGTTCTTCATGATCATTCTCATCTCGAGAATAGATCAACATGTTGTCAATAAAGACAACCACAAACTTGTCCACATATGGTCTGAAAACACGGTTCATCAGATCCATAAAAATCACAGGTGCATTCGTTAAACCAAATAGCATAACCAAAAACTCATAAAGGCCATACCTTGTCCAAAATGCAGTTTTCAACACATCTTGCTCTTTCACTCTCAACTGATAGTGACCAGACCTCAGGTCTATCTTGGAGAACAATGTAGCTCCTTTCAGTTGATCAAAAAGATCATCAATCCTTGGTAAAGGATATTTATTCTTCACCGTCACCTTGTCGAGCTGTCTATAGTCTATACACAACCTCATAGACCCATTTTTCTTTTTCACAAATAATACTAGAGCACCCCACGGTGAGTAATTCGGTCTTACAAAACCCTTATCTATCAACTCTTGCAACTATACCTTCAGTTCTTTCAACTCTAAAGGTGCCATTTTATATGGAGCAATTGAAATCGGCGCCGTTCCTGGAATCAACTCAATCCCAAACTCAACCTCTCTCACTGGAGGTAATCCGGGTAACTCTTCCAAAAATACATCTCGATACTCGCATACTATCGGCACGGTTTCAATCCTTACTCCAACTTCTTGAGTATTCAACACAAAGGCGAGATAAGATTCACACCATTTTCTCAAACATTTCTCCGCCACTAGGGAAGATATCATCACTGGTAAACTACCCGATCCACCTGATTCAACCCGAACCACATCTCCACTCTCACATTTCAATTCAATAAACTTACTACCATAGTTCACTAAGACATTATGGGTAGTTAACCAATCCATGCCAAGGATGAAATCAAACTCATCAAATGGCAACAGCATAAGGTTTTCCAGGAAACAATGATTCTCAATCAATAAAGGACAATTTTTACACACTTCGTCCACTACCACATGCTTTCCTAACTGGTTTGACACCTTAACCACAATATCCGTAGACTCAATGGTCATACTCAAATTAGATGCTAATCTCATGCAAATATAAGAATGAGTAGGCCCTAGATCAATTAAAGCAATAATAAGGGTGTCATAGAGAGAAAAAGTACCCGTTATCACATCTGGGGAGGATGCCTCTTCGCGAGCGCGAATAGCATACGTCCTCCCAAGTGCCCAACCCTTCGGTCTCACAACAGAGTCTTTGGACGCACCTCTACCACTATTCCAGCCTCTCGGGTTCCTAGGCGGCCTACCCCTTGCAGGCACAACGCTTGATTTCAACTCTTGCTTCTCTTCCTTATCATCCCTCTCAGGGCAGTCTCGAATAAAGTGGTCAGGGGAACCACATTTATAACAGTTTTGACTGTTACCCCAAGACTCTCCGGTGTGATATCTTCCATAACTTGGATACTCCGGCTTACTCTTCGAATTGCCCACACTTTCCATCGAGGTGGCTTGGACTCTCGAACCCAAACGAATATTGCCCAAGTCTCGATGCGAATATCCCACTGAGGCTGTTGTCCGAGGATTCACTTCCTTGGATCTTTTCAACTGGGCTTGATACGACTTGCCCATCGGCCTTTTTCTAGCATCTCGGGCTTCACTCACAACCCTTCTCTTTTCCATACTCAACTCTTCGGCCTTACTTGCCCTTTCTACCAATACAACAAACTCTTTCAACTCCAAAATAACCACTAGGAGTTTGATGTCCTCATTCAGTCCATCTTCGAACCTCTTACACAAAATGGTCTTTGTCGACACACATTCTTGAGCGTATTTCCTAAGCCTAACAAACTCACGCGCATAATCCGCTACTGACATTCTTCCTTGCTTCAACTCAAGGAATTCCTTCTTTTTTCGATCAGTAAATCGTTGGCTTATATACTTCTTCCAGAACTCTTTCAGAAAGAAGTCCCATGTCACCCGCTCTTTTGGGACCATTAACGTCAGCGTCTTCCACCAATGGTATGCCGAATCTCTCAGCAAGGATACGACACATTTCAAGCTCTCTTCTGGTGTACATGAGAGTTCATCAAACACTCTCATTGAGTTCTCTAACCAGAACTCTGCCCTCTCAGGGTCATCATCTACCTTTTCTCTAAACTTCTCAGCCCCGTGCTTCCTAATCTTATCCACCGGGGGTATTGATATCCTCACAACATCAATACCTTGAAGAGCCACTGGATTTGGGTGAGGTATAGGAGGAGGTGGAGGAGGTTGAGCATTGGGGTTTGCTCAAACATAGTCCGAGTACCAATTACTCATCATCTGGAGAAAGGCTTCTTGTGCCTCTTCTCCTTGACCCTTAGCCTCAGGTCCACTTTGTATCGGCACAATTCCTTGCACAGGAGCCGGCACATTACTAGCTGCTTCATCAGCAATAGATTGATCTGGATCCATATACTATACAAAACAAGATTTAAAATCATCAGAAATCACCACACTACCATTGTACACTTATGGCATGTATAGCTAGACTCTTACACTCGCGACGGTAGTCCTAGAACCGACTAAACCATGGCTCTGATACTAATAAATGTAACACCTCTTACCCGGGTTCTACGCCAGAACTGGACCCGAGGCATTACCGAATATAATCCTCATGATCGCCACTTAGGCTCATCTTGACTACACCTCTAGTCATCTCGACAACCTTATTCTCAACTTACGAGGCCTCACTCATACACACGAGGGCTCTTGAGACTATTCCAGAACTTTTTCCAATCTTATAAATTTTCTCTTTTGTACAGGGTTAACACTCCCGTACAAGAAGAGACACACCCGTGCCTAGACACACACACCCATTCTCCACAACCGTGGTGAATACTGACCACATACACACGGCCTCAAAGCCTAGTCACATGCTCGTGTAGCTAGCCTGTGGCCAACACTGACTAAACTCACACGGCCTATGCACACGCCCGTGTGGCTAGTTCATGGTCTATTTTGACCTAAAATTTCAACAGGCAGGGGACACACGGCCAAGTCACAAGTACATGGGCTGACCGTGTGTCACACATGGCCTAGACACACGCCCGTGTGTCTATCCACATGGACAAAAACAAAGCGATGTGCTAAGTTCCTTTCACCCCTCTAGCGTACACAATATGCATTCATTTAACACATCCATAATCAATTCAAATTGAAGTGCAATCTCACATAGATAACTACAATCTTTTCAAAAAATAAGGTAGCCAACTACTATGGCATTACACAAAATAGACTATCCATCTAAAGGCCAACACATCTTAGCCATTTACAACAAAATTCACTAACTTGTCTAGCCTCTATACATGCCATATACAAAACATTGAGTCTCATGTACCAGAGTGTGCTGATAATATGGACGATCTTTCGATTGATCCTCGTATCTCAATTCAACACTTATACTCTATAAGACAAGGGAAAAGAAAGAGAGTAAGCTTTAAGCTTAGTCAGTTTACACATAAACAATTAAGCATCATAATATAAGCTAAAAAACAATTAGCATTATACTAACATATAATGTACAACTATGCTTACTCTTTCTATCCCTTACCACATTTCCAACACCTCATGAGTCACATACTAATAACCATTGAAATGCACCCCTGCATTTCAATATAACATTTACACAATATACAACACAACATCATTTCTCGATAATTCATCGACACAGCTAATTAATTCAATTATACAACCACACAGCTAATCCACACAGCTAATTTCTCGGTGGTTTAGCACTTAGCCCACCACAATCTATTAATAAGGTAGTATCGCACTTAGCCTACCACAAAGGTATTCATAGTGGTTTCGCACATAGCCCACTAAATGATATACCTAACGATAGCGTCGCATATAGCTAGCTCATCTTTAATATGCACTAGGATGGTATCGCACTTAGCCCACCAATTGGCATTCTCATTACACATTCACATATCTACTTACTTAACCATACATCCATTCACAAATTCTACCACATTCATCCCACATAGGTTCTCAATTATTCTCAATCATGCTACACACTAGCTAGAATTAACAAATTGTAAGTATAAATGCATTGTTTATGCATAGACTTACCTCGATACTCAAAAGTATAGAAACGTGTAATTTAGTCCAGCACATTGCTCTTACCTCAGTTTAGATCCGGACTTTGTCTTTCTTGATCTATAATGAATAAATCAGCTTATTCAATACATATATTGACTAAATTGACACTTATCTCGTACTTTAGCAAAATTACTCTTTTGCCCCTAATCTTTCTCATAATTACACTCTGGCCCCAAGCTCGTAAACTGATTTTTATTCAACTTTCTAGCCTTTCATGCTTAGCCGAATCACTTACTCAACTAAAGCAATCATCAATTCTCACTAAATCACACATGTATGACCAAACTTAAAACTTTTACAAACTAGTCCTTATATGCATTTTCATGGAAAATCACTTAACAAAAGATGTTCCTACTACATCAAGCTTTCATAATCTTCCATAAAATATCAAAATACATGCATGTCATACATGGCCACGTTTTTGAACTTCCATTATAACTCATCAAATGGCTAAAAATAGCTTACTCATGCTACAAGGACTTCAAAAATACAAAGAATATCAAAAACGGGGCTAAAATACACTTACTAGCTTGCTTGAAAAGTTGAAGAGCCCTAACAATGGCTTCTTTCAAATTTCGGCAGCTTGGAGAAGAAGCTAAATGAATTTTTGTCATCTTTTCTCCCTTTTTAATCATTTAATTTTTAAAATGACCAAAATGCCCTTTTTCATAACTTTCTATTTTAACTCATTCATGCCCAATTTTTCCCAAAAATTAAAAATTGGGAAAATTACTATTTAAAGACATCTAATTAATATTCTAAAGCAATTTCACACAAATAGCTTTTAGAATCTCACATTTTACAACTTTTGCAATTTAGTCCTTTTGGACAATTCAACCGCAATTTCACAAAAATTGCTTCATAAAACTTTCACACTAGCATGCATTCATGGCATAAACCTCAAAAACTCATTCATAACCCTCGAATTTGCGGTCTTGCACCACTATTCTGACTAGGCCCTAAACTGGGATGTTACATCTAATAATATTATATTATCTGTTAATATACTCTGATTGAATGTTATATTATATACTGAAAGTATGCTCTATCAAGTCATACTTATTGATTCTACTGAAAGTAGCTCAAATGAGCATATTTTACTGTTATATTGAATGGAGCTCAAACGATTAAAATCTAAATATATACTAAAATAAAGCACAATTGAACAAAATCCACTAAGCATACTAAAATACTGAATAGGTTGTAATGACTGTTATAGGTTGTGTGTAATGGGAATCACTATGTTAATATTGGTTGATGCTATGTTTGATCGGAAAGTTTTATTGAATTATAAAACGAACTTACTAAGCTTCATTCAAGCTCACCTGTATTTGGTTCATTTTATAGATTACATTTGCAGAATAAGAAGATCGGGTCAACATCGAAGATCACACTATCCAGGAACCTTGGTAGATTTTGATTCACGATTTTGGTATATGGCATGTCTTAGGACCCTATGTATAACTTATGTCAATTACTTAGTTTGAGTGAGATGTTATGCTATAATGTGTTTTGAATGGCTTGTGAGAATCTACATGTTACTAAATAGGACTAATAGTTAAAGGAAAGAAATGCTAGTTTATGTGAAACTCAAAGGTTGTAATGCAATGGTTGTTATGGTATATATATATAATGTTCTTGAGTTGCAAATTGGAAGTGGAATGAGATAAAATTTATTGAGATGTTAATGATAACACTTTGGTTGACATATTGGTTGAGTTTATTGACATGTTTGAGTGTGATTAAAGTTGGTTTTGGTCTATGTAATTGTGTGATTGAATGTGTTTTAGGTACTTTAGAATATGGGTAAAAATTGAGCTTGAAATTGGACATTTTGCACACACACGTCCTGGGACACGGGAAACCCTCACGGGCGTGTGCCTAGAGCGTGTGGAAAACCAGTTAGGTGCAATTTTCACATGGACAGACACATGGCTTTCGACATGACCATGTGGAAGTATTTCGATTATTACACTGATTGACACACGGCTTGCGACATGGCCGTGAGATCCAAGTCAGAGAGTTACACGGTCTATGCACACAGGCGTGTAGGATAGTCGCATGGCCATGTTAGAGCCACATAGGCTGGGCTCTATCACACAGCTTGGACATACGGCCGTGAGCCCCCTAACTTGAAAATTTTCAATTTCTTCCTAAATTTTTTGATTTGTTTCGAATTGGCCCCGAAATTCCGTAATTTATTTTTAGAGATTCAAAAGCTCGATTTAAGGTCCAAACTGAATGGTCTCTTTCATATTGAATAGTACTTGTCATTATGGAATTGAATTGATGATTGATTATAAATTGTTATTAACTGTTCCAACTTGACTGGTAACATCTTGTATCCTATTCCAGCCACAGAAACAGGATATGGGTGTTACATAGTTGTTTTCTCTTTTTGTAGATCATCGAAAAGCTCAATCAGTTGGAAACAAGTCAGAGCTCATACACACTATCCATCCTTCATCTCGGTAGAAGTTTTGGTTATTTTATTGTCGAGTTATAAATGGCATGTACTAGGAACCTTTAAGTTATCTTGTTTATGATGATGTTGTTATAAGTTAGTTTGAGTAAGCTTTATGGTTGTATATATATATATATGTTTGGTATTTTTGGTTATGTTTGTGACTTGAAGTGCTTTTGGTCATTAGCTGAATGCCTTTTGTGATTAGCTTGATATACGGTAAATGGATGTGATGAAATAAAGATTTTTGGTATGTCTTTAAGGTAATGTTTGTAAATATTGAGTATGTGATTATTTTGGATATTTAATTGTGGCACCAATAAGGGTACATTGGATAGATATTTAGATTGAATGATATCTGTGTAACACCCTTTACCCGTATCCGACGCCGGGATAGGGTACGAGGCATTATTAGACTTATTCGCAAGAAAACATTCAAAATCGAGACATTAAATTCCATTCAACTTTAAAACTTTTCAAAAATATTCATATCATCCCTAAAACGAGCCTACGAGGCCTAAAACATACATCAGAAGTGGTTCGGGACTAAACCAAAAACTTTGGAAACTTTTGGAAAACTTAAAAAAAATTTATGAAAAAGGGGTCACATGCCCGTGTGGGTTCGGGACATGCTCGTGTGACCCTAAGACACGCCTGTGCTTTAGGCCATGTTCAAATTAAGGAGTTTTCTGTTTATGACATCATCATCAAATTGAGGTCACAAGGCCAAGTCACATGCCCGTGTGCTTAGGCCGTGTGATCGATTAAATTTTCATAATTTTTCATAAAATAGGTGCAGACTTCACACGGCCAGGGCACATGCAAGTGCTCAGGGTCGTGTTGTCTACACGGCTTAGACACACACTCGTGTCTCTACTCGTGTGCTCATTACTAAGCATTCTATTTTGCAACAATTAAGGTGCAGGGGACACGCGGCTAAAACACATGCACGGGGGGCAGACCGTGTGTCACACACGGCCTAGACACACGCCCGTGTGTCTGCCTATGTGGACAAATTTAAGTCTATTTACCAAGCCTTTTTGCCCCTCTTATTCACACATACACTCACATCAATTCAAAGGCACATAACATTACATACTTAGGCATCCAAAGCATCCACATTCATGGCTAAAACATATCAACTTTATATGTTTATCTAACATATTCACTAAATTTATTAAGCCCTAAATTAAACATACAAATCCCACATTCATTAGGCTTCATTCAATTACTATCTAGTTACCAAATTATACTCAAATTCCTCATCTTATCAATAGGTCACAATTCCAACATTACACAATTATGCCACAAATCACATTTCCAAATATTTCACATTCACCAAGCATACCATGATCATATCACCATAGATATTGACACATGTATGAATATACTTAGGCTTACAACCATGTTGCCAACATAAGCCAACTTACATGGCCAAATAGCAAACAAGACTTTGACGATTACGAGCCAACATATTGGCTACAATCATAAAGACACATATAACCAATTGACTTAGTCCCTATACATACCATAACTCAAAATACTTGAATTTATATATACCCAAAATGGCAGCTTGATAGTGTGATAGGATCTCCGGTGATCTCCAACTCGAGCTAGCTTATTAGCCCTATAAGATATGGGAAAAGAAGGGGGTAAGCTATATAGCTTAGTAAGTTCATATGCAAATAATAAACAACATTAATTATACATTGCCATATGAATAACATGACATATATTAACATAAATTTCATTAAACTTCATGAGCATAACTTACTCAATCATATGAATAACATAACATATACCACAATCAACAAACCATTTCAAACCTCACATAAAACATACACATTAATTATGAGCATTTACATTTCAAGCATATACTCTTACATCTTACAATTGCCTAAATTTTTATCTTTCCATGCTTCCATAATCATTTTATTAGGCAATTTAATCATTTTATTAGGCAATTTTGCCAATCTTTCCTTTATCTCCTATCCGATAAATCACAATTTGCATGAATATAACATGCTATGTCATAACTCACTCTAGCCTGAAAGCCAATCACAAAATCATCAATCGATTTTACTATGTGCTTCATACATCACAAGTATAGACTCATAATCACAAGGTTTTCATAAAATCATTCTCGTGGAAATCCTAAACTCACAATTTCATAAAGTCAATGCTTATAAACTTTACGTACATATCTGTACCAATTCGTAATACTCACATACTTTTTCTCTTCTTTGACATACCCGTTGAATTTCCCGTTGAACCATTTGGAATACTAAAGAATACTCGGGAATCTCGTACATACAGTGTAACAGCCCAACTTAGGCCCTAGTCGGAATACTGGTGTGAGACCACAAATTCGAAGTAGAAATATATGTTTTAATTATTTTTATGAGGTTTATGAGGTACTTGCATGATTATGTGAAAATCTCATGAAGGAATTTTATTAATTAGTAAATAAATTGTCCATTAGGACTAAATTACAAAGATTAGAAAATATGAAATTTTAGATGATTTAAGTATGAAATAGCATCATAAAAAATTATTAGAGGTCCTTATTTAGCAAATAGACCATTAAGTATTATGATGGACAAAAATGGACATAGGATGGACAAATCTCAAGAAAGGGCCATTAAGGGCATTTTTGTCATTTGGTTAATTAAAGAATTAAAAGGGAGAAATAAGCCAAAAATCATGTCCATTTTCTTCCTACCTTAGCCGAAATTTGCAAGGAGCCATAGCTACGGTTTCTTCAACTTCCAAGCTTGATAGTAAGTGCATCCTAGCCCCGTTTTTAATGTTCTTCGTATTTTTGAAACCCTCGTAGCTTGGTTTAGCTATTTTTAGCTATATTTTGAGTTAGGGTTCATGTTAAAAAATTTACCCATGTATGACATGCATGTATTTTGATGTTTTTTGGAAGATTATGAAAGTTTGATGTAGGATAAACATCTTTTTCTAAGTGATTTTCATGAAAAATGCATATAAGGACCAAATTGTAAAAGTTATGAAAATGGTCATACATGAATGAAATAGTAAAAATTGAAGGTTGCTATAGTTAAGAATATGATTTGGCTAGGTCTGAAATATAAGAAAGTTGAATGAAAATCATTTTACGAGCCTAGGGGTAAAAATGTAATTATGATAAAGTTTAGGGGCAAAAATGTAATTTTTGTCAAAGTATAAATTATGAGTTAATTTAGTCAATGTAAGTATTAAGCAAGTTAAATTGTCATTATAGATCAAGAAACACGAAGCCCAGACTGAAACCAAGGCAAGAATAAAGTTGTGGACTAAATTGCATATCTACACATATTTTGGAGTATCGAGGTAAGTTTGTGTGAAATTATAGATACATATGCTTTTATGATCAAATTACTTGCTATGTTGTAAAATGTACATTATTTTCATGAAGTTGATTGACAATGTCTAATAAAGAAATCAATGAGAATAAGTAAGTGAAAGTCCCGGTTGAAGATTTGGAATAACGAGGATACCTATATCACAACATGAGATAAGAAAAGCCCGTGTAAGACCATGTCTGGGACAGGGCATTGGCATCAAGGAATGTAGGTCCCGGGTAAGACTATGTCTGAGACATGGCATCGGCAGCGAACGTAGATCCTGTGTAAGACCATGTCTGGGACATGGCATCAGCATCGAATAAGGTAAGTCTCGTATAAGACCATGTCTGGGACATGGCATCGACACCATAAAAGGAAGGTCTCGTATAAGACCATATCTAGGACATGGCATCGGCACTATACAAGAAAGGTCCCGTGTAAGACCATGTTTGGGACATGGCGTCGGCACCAAAGGAAAATTTTGTGTAAGACCAAGTCTAGGACATGGCAATGATATCAAGCTAAGAAATCCCGTGTAAGACCATACCTGGAATATGGCATCGGTATCATGAGGTGATCCCATGTAAGACCATATCTAGGATATGGAATTGGTATCAAGATACGTGTTTGATGAGATTGAGTATCCCCTGGTATTCCGAGAAATTCAACAGGCAAAAGAGTGAGCATGAAAAAGTGACTAAGAACAAAGTAAGTAAGGTTGATGATGAGATAAGCTGTATAAGAATGATAAAGAATTTTATTCAAGTTAAGAAAGATAGAGGTTTAAGTTATTGTCTATGATAGTTTAAGTGTTAAACTATGTAATGAGTGATACAGGTACCATGAGTAAATACAAGTTAAAGTAACCCTACTGTGATGGGTAAGTATGAGTAAGTAAGTTTAAGCACTTGAGATTTATGTTTTTTTGATTCATGACGAATGAGTTTATTTTTGAGCACTTATGTTGCTACATAAGATTTTATGCAAACTTACTAAGCTATATGCTTACTTCTCTCTTTTCCTTCTATATGTAGCACCGTCAAGCTAGTTTGGGGATCGAAGAACGTTAGAGCTCGGATCACACTATCAACCACTATTTTGGTATAGCAAAGTTGAATATTTTGAGTATGGCATGTATAAGAGTTTGATCATTTCGAATTATGTCATATTGAGGGGAAAATGGATCGTTATCAAGCTTATGCATACTTTTTGTATATAGCCTAAAAAATTGGCTAATATTTGTTAAGTTTCATATCTTATTGATGATGAACTAGGTATTATTCCTAGTATATAAACGTTACATTATGCATTGCTTGAGTTGGTATAAGTGTGTTTATGTTTCAGGGTGGCAATTGGCTTGGAAAATAGCTTCTAAGTGTCCACACGGGCAGACACGCGAGCATGTGTCTAGGCCGTGTGTGACACACGGTTAGCCCCATGGGTGTGTTAATAGGCTGTGTGTCCTCTACATCATCTTACGAGGATATGATTCGTCACACGGGCGTGTGCCATGGCCGTGTGCTATTAAGGGTTGGATGACATCATAAACAGAGAGCTCCACGGGGAGAGGACACGGACGTGTCTAGGCCGTGTGAAGGACACGGGCGTGTGCCCAATAGTGTGAAAACCCTTGTATGTTCTAAATAAAAAGATAAAATTTACACGAGCTAGGAACATGGGCGTGTGAGACCACACAGCCTGCCCATACGGGTGTGTCCCATGTCACACGGGCGTGTGACCCCTGTTTAGGCAAAAAATTTTAAAGAAGTGCAAAAGTTTCCGGTTGAACTCCGAAACCCTCCGGGTAATTGTTAAGGCCTTTTAGGCCCATAATATGTATGTTATGATTAAGAAAGAAAAGTTTTAAGTTGGAACGAAATTTTATAGCCCAAAAATGCATGCTCAAGTAAGGTTAAGTACGGTAATGCCTTGTACCCTGTTCCAACGTTGAATACAGGTACGGGGCATTACATTTAGTGGTATCAGAGCTATGGTTTAGTCGATTCTCAGACTAACATAGCATAAGTATGAGTCTATCTATAAATGCCATACATATAATTATTTATATATTGATAGTGCGACGACTCCTGACGACTTAAATTGTGTTTTTATATAGTAAATG
This sequence comes from Gossypium bickii, assembly GCA_025503065.1. Lineage (NCBI taxonomy): Eukaryota > Viridiplantae > Streptophyta > Magnoliopsida > Malvales > Malvaceae > Gossypium > Gossypium bickii. The sequence continues at coordinate 96,027,493 of CP106714.1, read as the reverse complement.
GATCCCAAAAGAGCTGTGGCTGGTGATGTAGAAAGTAACGCGTCGGCTCCCGCTAAAGGGATGGTGCCAAATGAAAATGAGAATAGACCCACAACAATAAGCGAAAGAGGAGGAGAAGAGGCTAGGGAAGCATTTCTCTACATGAGGAATGCTTGGTATACGGAGTTCGTTCGTATGAACCCGAACGCACCACCCCCTCCACCCCCGCCTATTCCTCAGCCTACCCCTGTAGCCCCTCAAGTGGTAGCAGTGGTAAGAAGGGAAAAACCTCCAGTTGATAGGATCCAAAAACAAGGAGTAGAGGAATTTCGGGCTAGTAAAGATGATGATCTGGAGAGGGCAGAGTTTTGGGTTGAAAATACCATCAGGGTATTTAATGAGTTGTCGTGCACACTTGATGAGTGCATGAAGTGTGTAGTTTCTCTTTTAAGAGATTCTGCATATCAATGGTGGAATACCCTTGTGTCGGTTGTACCAAGAGAAAGGGTCACATGAGAGTTTTTCCAAGAAGAATTCAGGAAGAAGTATATTAGTTAGAGGTTCATTGATCAAAAAAGGAAGGAATCCTTGGAACTGAAACAAGGTAAAATGTCAGTAACAGAGTATGAGCGTGAGTTTGTAAGGCTCAGTAAATACACTCGAAAGTGTGTATCCACTGAAGCCATCATGTGCAAGAGATTTGAGGATGGACTAAATGAAGACATTAAATTGTTTGTTGCTGTCCTAGAGTTAAAAGAATTTGTTGTGCTAGTGGATCGGGCTTGTAAAGCCGATGAATTAGTAAAAGAGAAAAGAAAAGCTGAGATGGAGTCCCGTGACTCAAGAAAGAGACAGTGGAGTAAGTCATTCCAATCCTCGTCCAAGAAGTCAAGAGATTTATCCACCCAATTAGCTACTTCAGCCGGGAATTCAAGCAGAGGCAAGAGTAAACAGAATTCAAGGAATAAGGCTCAGACTACTTCAGTCGCTAGTGTGGGGAACGTTCGATCTAATAGACCTAAATGCCCACAGTATGGCAGACGACATCTCGGTGAATGTCATGCACATGAGACTGGTTGTTTTAAGCGTGGTTCCCAAGATACTTTATCATAGAATGCCCCAAACTAGTCGAGAAAGACAAAGTTCAGAGTGTAAGAGCAGGGCGCACTAATAGAGGAAGACAACAAAGGAACCCGGGAAGTGGGGCGAGTTGTAAAGGTACACCCCAAAAGCAGGCTGCAAGATCTAAGGGTAGAGCACCTGCAATGACTTACGCCATTCGCGCTCGCGAAGAGGCATCATCTCCCGATATAAATACGGGTACTTTTTCTCTTCATGATACTAATATTGTTGCTTTAATTGATCCGGGGTCTACCAATTCATACATATGCATGAAGTTAGTATCTAGCATGAGTATACCTGATGAGTCTGCGGAGTTTGTGATAAAAGTGTCTAATCCACTAGGCAAAAGTGTATTAGTAGATAAAGTATGCAAAGATTTCCCATTGATGATTAGAGGTCATTATTTTAAGGAAAATATTATGTTATTACCATTTGATGAATTTCACATTATTCTTGGTATGGACTGGTTAACCGCTCATGAAGGACACGGGCTATAGACACTGGCGTGTGCCTGGCCGTGTGAAAACCCCTGTAGGTTTGAAATAAAAAAATAAATTCTACACGGGCTAGGAACATGGGCGTGTGAGACCACACGACCTGCCCACACGGGCATGTCCCATGTCACATGGGCGTGTGACCCCTTTTTAGGCAAAAATTTTCAAAGAAGTGCAAAAGTTTCCGGTTGAACTCTAAAACCCTCCAGATAATTTTTAAGGCCTTGTAGGCCCATAATATGTATGTTATGATTAAGAAGGAAAATTTTTAAGTTGGAACGAAATTTTATAGCCCAAAAATGTATGTTCAAGTAAGGTTAAGTATGGTAATGCCTCGTACCCTGTTCCTGTGTTGAATACGGGTAAGAGGTGTTACAGTACCGTACCAATGCCATGTCCCAGATATGGTCTTACATGTAATCTCATATCGATGCCAATAGCCCAGCTATGGTCTTACATGGAATCTCATATCGATGTCATATCCCAGATATGATCTTACACGAAATCTCATATCGATGCCATATCCCAGATATGGTCTTACATGTAATCTTAGATAACCCTAATGTCACCTATTCCTAAGGTTCAACCAGGATTTATCGTTTGCCGAACTTTGTCGATTTCATTCAAGAGTAAATCACAATTCATATAATAACAAAACAATTAAATTATAAATAACAATACATTGTTTACATATGAACTTACCTCGGCATCAAAATGGCAAAAGGACTTAATTGTCAATTACTCATTTTTCCTCCATTCTGGTCCGAACCTCCTTTTTCTTGATCTATAATATCACATTCATATCATTTAATCATTAGACTATTCAAATCAGCCCAAAATCATATTATGGAAAAAAATTACATTTTTGCCTCTAAAGTTTCACATTTTTACAATTTAGTCCCTAGGCTCGTAAAATGAAATCTATTTATTTTCCTTGAATCCCAAGCCTAGTTGAACCTAAATCATGCTCATAACAGCCCACATTTTTCATCAAATCAGATTTTTACTACCTGTTTTACAACTTTTTACAAATAAGTCCTTTTTATACATTTTCACTAAAAATCACTTAGTAAAAGTTGTTTATCACACCTTAAACAATCGATATCTTCCATCAAACATCAAAATACATGCATGACACACATGGGTGAATTTTTGAACATGACCCCTACCTCAAAATAATTGTAGAAATAGGTAAACTGGGTTACGAGGACTTCAAAAATGTAAAGAGCATTAAAAACGGGGCTAGGATGTACTTACAATCAAGCTTGAAAGTTGAAGAAAACCCTAGCAATGGTGTCTTGTAAACTTCAGCCAAGGAGAGAAGATGGACACCAATTTTTGACTTGATTTATCCCTTTTTATTCTTTTATTAACCAAATAACCAAAATGCCCCTAAAGCCTTTCTTTGAAATTTTTCCTAAACATGTCGATTTTTGTCCATAAAAATAGAAATTGGTCAAATTGCTATTAAATAACCTCTAATTACGAATCCATAACTATTTCATACTTAAAGCTTCTAGAACACACATTTTGCAACTTTTGCAATTTAGTCCTAAAAGTCAATTTGGACACTTTACCAACAAAAAACTTTCACACAATCAAGCAATCATATAATGAACCTTAAAACAATCATAAAATAAATATTTCTACTTCGTATTTGTGGTCTCGAAACCACTATTCTGACTAGACCCTAAACCAGGATGTTACAATGTGTTTTGAGCTTGTTTGAGTGTGTCTTGAATAGGTTTAAGTGCTGGTAAATGGTATAATTGTGGTCCAAGTAAGCAAATTCGGTAAACTTTCTTTTGAAGGTATATATGAGCTATCACACGATGGTGTATCACACACGGTCTCCTCACACGGTTGTGTGTCTTTCGATTTTTAAGTGCAAATTGGTCCACCCAGTCAAAAAGAGTTACACGACCATATGACATTATTTCGAATACTCACATGGGCAGACACAGAGGTTGGGACACGGCCGTGTGTCCCATAATTAAAATAGAACACGGTTGGCCACACGTCCTGGGCTATGTCACACGACCTGGCCATACGGCCATGTGACCCTTATTTTCAAATTTTTTAAGGTTTTCCAAAATTTTTTGTTTTGTTTCAAATTAGTCCTTAAATGTTCTTAAACTATTTTTAGGGCCTCGTAGGCCCATTTCAAAGTCCATAATTGTATTTGATGCTATAAATGAAATGTTTATATGAATTTTAGAATTTAAATTAAATAGTTGTTTTGTTTGAACTTAAAAGTTTTGAACTTTACTGTGACACTTCGTAACCCTAATCTGACAACAGAGACGGGTTAGGGGTGTTACACCCTCGACTAGGCAACTAATTGATGTAGCAATTGGCAGAACATTCAATAGTAAGACACCTGAGGCAACTCAATAGTTTATTGAGGAGATGGCACTGAATAACTAGCAATGGCAAGTCATGAGAACGAAAATGATTAAAGCAATCAGTGTTTTTAATATTGGTGTAGTTTCTATGTTAGCAAATCAGGTTGAAGCTCTTGGTAAGAAAATTGATGGTTTGAATTTTTCTACGCAGGTGAATCTGGTAGTGCAATATGATGCGAATGGAACGGGTATGATTAATTTAGAATGTTTTCCCTTCAGTTCTAGCATGGAGATGAGCAAGTCAGCTTTATGGGTAATAATTCTAGACCTCAAAATAACTCGTATAGTAATAACTATAATTCAAGATGGAAGAATCATCCAAATTTTTCTTAGGGTGGTCAAGGAAATCAAAGGTCACAACCCCCTCCAAGTTTTCAGCAATCTTATCAATAAGAAAGGAAACTGAACCTTGAAGAGATGTTAGCTAAATTTATTTTGGTGTCCGAAACTCAATTTCAAAACATTGATACAACTCTAAAAAATTAGCAAATAATAATTTAAGGGCTTGAAAATCAAATTGGACAACTTGCTAAACTAGTTTTAGAGAGACAACAAGGTAGCTTACCTAGTAACCCTAAAACTAACCCAAAGGAACAAGTCTACAAAATCACTGTTCCAAACGTGTAAGGGTTAATCAAGGCCTGAAAAGAAGGTATCTAGAAGCTTTGGAGAAAAATGATAAGGTTGAGGAAAGTAAGGAAGAGCAAAACTCAGTGGTTAGAGAATGCAAACCACGAATTCCATATCCGGCAGCATTGAAGCAAAACCACATAAAAAATATTATGCTAAATTTCATGAAATTTTGAAAAAATTGCATTACCTTTTGTTGAAACTCTTTTGCATATGCCCAACTATACAAAATTTTTAAAGGATTTGTTAAAAAATAAAAGGAAGTTAGAGGACTTGTAAACTGTGAAGCTCAATGAAGATTGCTCAACCATTCTCCAAAACAAACTACCCAACAAGCTTAAAGATCCAGGGAGTTTTACTATTCCTTGTCTTATTGGTAGTTTAAATGTTGAAAAAAAGCTTTAGCTAATTTGGGGGCTAGTATAAATGTTATGCCTTATAAAATGTTCAAACAACTTGGTCTCAGGGAACCAAAACCCACTAGGATGAATATTTAATTAGCTGACAGATCAATTAGGTATCTTAGGGGTATTCTTGAAGATGTACTCTTTAAAGTCGATAAATTTATATTCCCTGTGAATTTTGTTATATTGGACATGGATGAGGATATTGAGGTACCCATGATCTTAAGTTGACAATTTTTAACCACTGCTAGAACCATTATTGATGTGGGTAGTTGTAACGACTCGATAGTCAGGGGTAACGGAAAGTGAGATTCAGGACTCCATTCTCATAAAACAAACCCGTAAATATTTTTATTAATCTTTACGAGGCTAGTTTAGTAGTGAGTTAGATTTTGGTTAAGTAATTTTCCTGAAATTAGAAGCTATTATGGTACAAGAACTAAATTGCGTTAAATTTAAAAGTTGAATTATAGATTGAAATAAACTAAAGGGGCTAAAATAGCAATTATATCATTTAGTAAATGATTGTGTGTAGGTGGTCGTTCATGGGTTAAATGATATGCATGTGTATATTATATCTATATATATATATATATGTTATATATTAAGTTAACTAATAATAATAATTAAAAATAAAAGCATAATATAAGAAAAAGAAATGAAAGTGGAAAGAGAGGATTGCGTGCAAATTAGAAAGAAAAGAAAAGAAAGAAAGAAATAAAAAAGAAGAACACGCACGGCCTAGGGGGTTTGGAGTTCAAATCCAAATTGGTTAGTTCAATTTAGTCATTTTCCTGTAATTTTTACGTTTTTGGAATCCCAAAACTTAAAGCTACCTGACCCATGTTGCAATTTTTAATATTGTTCAATATTGAGGATGTTATGATTGTTGATTAGTTAGAGTTTTGGGGATTAAATTGATAGATTTTTAAGTTAGAAGTGGAAAATGACAAAATTGTGGAGTTAATTGTTGATTTTGAGTAATAGGGATTAAATTGTAAAAATTTGACATTAAGGGGTAGAATTGAAAGTTGTAAGCTAAATTTAGCTTAGTGAAAAATTAGTATAAAAATTTGAGATTAAATATGGATATTAAAATTTGTCTCGATTTAGGGACTAAATTGAGGATTAACAAAATGTGGTGAAATTATTAAATTTAATGAAATTAAGTTGCATATTATTAATTAATTGTAATTATTTTATTCCATAGCTAATGTCGTATCGAAATCCTTGAGTAAAAAAGGGGAAGGATAAAATCGACGTCGAATAGCTCGGAGTTCACAATTTGTGTTTCTATAATCCGAACTCTTGTAAATTGTTGCATTTTGAACTACTATCCATTGTAAGACATAAGGTGAGTAGTTTTGTTAGAATTGGGATGAAACGGATTGAATCGAATTGATGAATGTTTATAAGGATTTAAATGTGTATATTGAGAAATGTATGTATTTGCATATATGATGAATTGAATATATGTTTTGAGAATTGTGATTGTTAATGAATTGAATAAAATACCTATATTGTGATGGCATGTCATAGGATAGGAAGAGCTCAGGGATTTCTTCGACCTCGAGTCGATGAGGCACTAGGTGCCAATTTGCTTCAGTTTAACCGATGAAACACTAGGTGTCAACTTATATAACGATGGGTGCAGTTATTACTTCGAATTTATCCAATGAGGCACTAGGTGTAAAACTAGTGTGTTGGTTGGATCTATGTATCTGTGTATCTATCCAAGTCCGAGTCATGTTAATAGGGAATTTAAATAATAAATTTATGTGTTTGATGTTGAGATGGAAAAGATGAGAAATGAATATGAGATGAGAAATAAAATATGAAATGATGAAATGAGATGTGAATTGTGAAATGAATTCAAGTATTGATAAAAGAGTTGAATCATGTCATTGCATGGGTTGAGATTAACAAATGCTATATATTTCTGAAAGACCATTGATATGTTCTTGAACATATGGAATTTAGTGGAAGTAAATAAAGAATGAGTAAATTTCTATTGTTGATTTGAAACATATGTGCATAAAATTTCGTATTGCATTCTTATATTTTGATTACTCATATCAAGTTAAATTGTTGAGATTATAGAAATACCACTGAGTTCTACTCAGCATGCAGTTTTGTTTTCCGTGCTTAGGTTAGGTACTTTCAGTTTATTGTTGACATAGCATCCAACAACGAATCCCAAGCTCAAATGCGGTGATGTTTAAATTTGTAATGGCATGTACCTAGGGAGTCTTTGGTTGATTGTTAGTTTCTTAATGTGATGTTAGTTTGGTTTAAAGTGAAATGATGGTTACTTGTATATATGTTTGTGGTAGAAGCCAGGTTTGGTATGTGTTTTTAACTTAAAGCTTGATATCGTAAGGAGCTAAATGTTAGCTTAATATTGGCAAATTTGGTATAAATGGAAGTCTTGAATGGTTGATGTGTTGTTGATATGTTTGAAGATATAGATTATGGTACCAATGAGAGTACATTGGTTAGGCACTTAAGTTGGTTATTTTGGTATGAATTGAGCATGTTTAATTATGTTTTGAATAGGTTAATTGGCAGGTCAAAAGGTTTCGCCCAAGTAATCGCAATTTGGTAAACTTGAGTTTTAAGGTACACTTTGGTGCACACTACCTGGGACACGGTCTGTCACACGGCCATGTGTCACACATGAGCGTGTGCCCTAAGCGTGTTGAAAAATAGTATAGGTGTAGTTTCCACACGGGCTTACACAAGGCCTGCAACACGGTCGTGTGACCCAAGTTAGTGAGTTACACGGGCAGAGACATGGGCTGGGACACGGCCATGTGTCTCAAGTTAGTGAGTTACACGGGCAAGGACACAGGCTGGGACGCAACCGTGTGTCCCAACTTTGAAAGTCACACGGTTTGGGGCATTCCATACGACCTGGCCACGTGGTCGTGTGTCCCCTCTTTATAGGTATTTTTGAGATTGCCCTAAAACTTTTAAAATTATTTCAAATTAGTCTCTATTCATTCATAGGCTATTTTTAGGGATCTATATATCTGTATTAAGGCTTGTAAGAGTATTTTTACCCTGATTTGGAGTGAATTAGCAAACCTGAATTAATATCATCGAAGATAGTAGTAGTCAGAGTATGGTTCAATACTTTGATGCTAATAATTGGAATAGTCTTGTTATGTATCCAACTTCTAGTTTTCAAGAGGGAATAAATAGTGATAAGAGTGTAGATAGTGGAAGACCAAGTTTAGCATTGCATAGCATGGTTCGTTATTCGATTGTTTAAGACTTTAGTATGGAAGTATTAAATTGTCATAATCTGCCCCTTGTATGTTGTGATGTAAGTAGCTAGCTTGAAAGTTTTATTTATGATGTGATTAAATGTTGTGATTGGTTAGTAATGCATGTGACCCTAATCCAACGACGGTGAGGGGTTAGGGGTGTTATAGTAGTGATGAACTTGTGTTGAGTGTAAATGATGAAAATTTTACACTTCAAGCACATGATTTTGTTAGAGTTCCTAGTGAGTGAGATGGTACTTGTTACTCTGTTAATGTTAGTAATCATGTGGCTCGACATTCTTTACAAGAATTTACAAATGAATACGTGTTCAAACAGTATCCATCTCAAGGTGAAAAAAATCAAGGGACGAGTGGAGAGCGAATGGTGCAGCTCGATAAATTAGATGAATGGTGAACAAAGGCTGATGAAAACCCAAGGATGGTAAAAGAAATAACTAAGCAACGCCATAGAGTGCATGTAAAGAGGACGAACCAATTCAAAGCTCGGCTAAGTGCTGCTTGACAAATCAGATCCACGAATGTTCCCTTCAGAGCGTACGTTAAGAGGGTCGAACCCATTTGTGGTACAAAATGTATTTCCATACGTAACCATTGAGGTAACACACCTTGATTACGACACATTCAAGGTAAATAGTCTTCGTCTCAAACTTTATTTTGGTGGTAAGACTGACAACGCGAGAGAGGAGCTACGGCTCCAAGATCCGCCTTAACTGTTAGCTTGAAAAGGGAAGTTGAGATAAAACTCTAAGTAAGCGCTTCTCGGGAGGCAACCCAAGTGTTTTTACTTTACTTATTTATTCATTTTAATTTTGTGTTATTTAAAAAAATTGAAGAAAGAACTTTTAAAAAAAAATTAAAAGTTTTGAATTTTTTTTTTTTGAAATAATTGATAAAAAAAGGTCCACATGGCCTGGACACACAAGCGTGTCCTAGGTCTTGTACATGCTAGAGCTAAGTTTTTCAATTTTATTGTAACCCACACGGGCACAAAGAGTTACACGGTTTGAAGACATGGCCATGTGAGACACACGGCCTAACACACGAGCATGTGGTATACCGTGTGATCCATACGCCCTCGTACATGGGTGTGGGAGAAGTGAATAATCATCGCACACGGCCTAGCACAAGGTCATGTAGACACTGGGCTTATTTTTACCTATTTTTTTAATCAAACAGCTTGAGTGATTCCACGCAGCCATGTGGTTCACATGGCCATGAATTTTTTTTCTCTTTAAAAGCTTTTTTTCCTTTTTTTTATTCCTTTGTTCCTCCCTACCCTTATCCCTACCCCTACCCTAAGCCCTATTTTTATTTTATTTATTTATTTATTTATTTTTTGGATTTATATGTTTTTACTTTTTATTTATTTTTTATTTTCTGGATTTATATATTTTATTTTATTTTATTTTATTATGCATTTTTTTGGTATGTTTTTTTCAAATTTTTTTTCTAATATGTAATATGTTTATCTTATTTATTTTTGTCTATTTTCTTATTAGTTTCCTCGGAAACATGTACTTCATTTAGAGTCTCCTACAATTTCAATTTTCACTATCCTGGTGAATTCATCCATATTCAGGGCAGTTTCTGTCCTCTCCTTCTCTTATGAATTGTACTTATTTTGTTTATATTTGTTTGTACATTGAGGACAATGTATATCTTAAGTATGGGGAGGTTGTTATATGTTTATGTGATAAAATCCCTAAATTGTTTTTTTTAAGTAATTTTCTCACATCTATTATTGAAGTTAAATTTTTGAATTTAGAGTTTGTATTGATTCTGTTTTCGAATAATTTGTGGATTTTTGTACATTGTTTGATTTATACTTTAAGGCACGAGAGAGTCAAGCATGATAAGTTGTTTTTCAGAAATTATTGTTTTAGATTGTCTCCCTGAACTGAAGAATTATTTTGAAATTTTATATTTACAAGTTTAACATCAAAACCATAACTTTTTGTGAGCTTTTGAGCCTATAGAGAATTTTTTTTTTTGTGCTCATTTTCTTTTTGGTTGTGAGTATATCGACTTGATTTGTTATTCTAGGACTTGCTTCGATTATGCATGTCAGGACCACATTATTAATTTGGTGTAACGACCCAAAATTCTTTATTATTAATTTCATATGTTGTTGTCATAAATATAGGTCTGCTTCAATGGTTAAGTGTTATGGGAAGAGTCTGAAAGGTCCCAAGTTCAAGCTTTAGCTTGGGCAGTTTTTTGTTTTTTATTGAATAAACCCCTAACTTTAGCAGTAGGCTTAAGAATAAATGCTTGTAAAATATGTCAAAATGGGTCTGCTAGTCTGGTGGCTAAGTTGAGTGTTAATGTGCAAGGGGTCTGGAGTTCAAGTTCCAGCGCTAGTAAGGGGATTTATTTTTACAACGTGGCAGTGATAGAGTTGTAGCTTGATTAAAAATGAAGTGTTTGAGGAGTGTGGGGAGTTGTGGCCAAATTTTAAGAGGTAGTTGGAGGGAATTTCGGTTGTTGGGGATTTGGGGAGTGTTTTGGGGAGAAAAAAATGGGAATTTGTGTTTGGTGGGAGATTTGTGCCGAATTTGGAGTGTAGTTGCCGAACTTTAGGAGAAAATAGTGGGATATGGGAGTTATCTTGATTTGATGCAGTGTTGGATTTGACTCTCTCCCTTCAATTTTTCCAATTTTGGTTTTGATAGAGTTCTTTCTCCCTTCTTCAAGTTTGCTGCCGATTTTCCCTTCTCTCCATCTTGATTGTTTTGTTTTTAATTTGTTAATTTGCTCACCATAGTCTCTTTCTTTTATTTTCTCGAAAACCTATGTCGAGTATTGTTAGGTGTGCATTTACTATATCTCTTGGTTCTCTTAGGCCTTGACCTCCCCATGACAGACGTTCTTTCCTCCTCTTCTTTTGCCGATTCATTTTCTTTTACTGTACCCTTTTTTGTGCGGTTCTTTCTATCCTTGTTGCTGCCATTTTTTTCAACTCTTCTACTCTTGGCCGAATTGTGGTTACTTAGGTTGCTTTTCTTTTGTTTTGATATTTTTCCAATTGGATCATCTCCTTTACGTGATTCTGTGCTTTCGGTAAGTTTGATACTCATTTTGATTCAAATTGTTCTTTTGAGTAACTGTTAATGGGAGTTTTGACTTAATACAGATAACAACTGAGAAGCTAGTGGTTATTCTTTTTCTACAGTGTGAAGGCGTGAAGCCTCGGTTGCTCAATCAAGTTTAGTGGTTATTGATTAAGGGGATAAGTGTTTGGCTAGGGTTCATTTTAATTCGATTGGAAGGCAATTAACCGAATGTTAGGCGATTAACCGAATGTTGTGGTTGAATATAGGTTTGGAGTGTGGCTCGTGGGCTATTTACGCACTTTCGCAAACAAAGTGTGTGTGTAAACACTGCTCTTAATTGAAAATCGGCAAAAAGTCGAAAAGTGTGATTAGTCGACACTACACGGGCGTTCGGCTACCCGTGTGATAGTCCGTGTGAATAAACATGGCCGTATGATCGATGAGGCCAGCCATGTGGGCTGGGTTGTATTGGGCCAAATTGGGCCTTGTGGGCCCCACGAGCATATGGGCCCTACATGAGCAAACCACACGGGTGTGTGGAAGTTATTGGGCCAGACCGTGTGCTCCACACGGCCAAGGCCATTCTGAGCCATATGGGCCACACAGGCATGTAGGCCCACATGAGCTTTCACTGTTTGACTGCTAAGGTTGCACGGGTCCCCCGAGACGACTGTGGACCTACTGTTGGGTCGGTAAGTTTACCTAGAACCCTAATTGACTGAATGACTATTACGGCCCCGTGTAGTATATATACATACGCATGTACATGTATGACTATACTTTAGCATGCTAATTTGACTATTTTGAATACATGTATGATGTTCTGATATGACATGACATGATTGCATGAGGCATTGCATGGGTGGGTTTTATATTTAACGGAGGAAGTGTACTAAAAGGCTTCGAGACTAAATTATTGGCAGCCCAGCTGTATATTACTGTATACTGCCGCATTCGATACATTTTGGAGTGTAGGGATGGGTGGGTTGATTATATCCCCACATGGAGTGTAGGGTTGGATGGAGATGAGACGCTGGTTGGGTAGGACTAGTATAATGTATGATTTGTTACTGATACTGTAATGGGCCAAGGCCCAAATGCATAATTGCTTCTATACTCAGATGGGCTAAAGCCCAACCTGTTACTGTCACTATTACTGAAAAGGGCTTAGACCCAGATTGTATTTGCCTTCTGTCTGTTTGATTTATAAAGGATTACACACTGATTTTTCATAAACTTACCCTTCTAATTTGACTGTACAGGTAATCCCCAAGCATAAGCGGGTCGGTACGTCGGAGGACTCGACGGTGGCCACAAAACTTACTTCGTTCTATTTTAGTACTTAAATGAATTTTAATTTTATTTTGGGTATTTTTCTGTAATAATGGAATTTTTAGATTTTTATTTTAATTTGGGATTTTTACTGATTTTTTCTATACCTACTAGAAATAGGGGTAATCGGGTTTTCAAAGGAATCAGGAGTTTTAACTAATTTCGCACAAATACGCAAACTGTTTTAAAAGCTTCCGCGACAAGTGACGTTTTGGAAATTAATAACGTTTTGGAAATTTAATATCGTTCTAGAAGTAATAACTTCTTGACAATGATTCACATTTTGGAAATAAAGGACATGTCTTCGAAAGATAATAAAAAGAGGTTAAATAAAAAAGAGAGTTTTTAACGACAACTTGTTTCATGAAAAACACTTCAATGTGACATCACCGGAATCGGCCATAACGTCCAAGCCGAGTTTGGGTGTTACATTTAGTGGTATTAGGGCTAGGTTGCAAAACTCAGCTGTGGATTTGGGTTTGTTAACTTGGATTTTAAAGCACCGATTTTTAGATGATTGAAATATTTTCGCAGCATGTGTGGTACACCGAATCTCCGGTGCCGATCCTGTAAGTCATCTGAACTGTTATCTGTTTAAAAACTGAAAATGCTTTAGATAGTATGTATCGAAACTACTGTAGATAGAATGTACTAAAACACTTAAGTTAGTGTATACTGATACGGTAGTAAACCGATAAACACTGATAGACATTGCGACGTACAAAAACAAATGTTACATTTTTTATACTGTTTTCATAAAATATTTGTTAATGAATAAATGGAACTGTAAACTGATACATAAAATTGTTAATCTAGATAAACGCGGTTAGACAATGAGCACTAGAGGGACTCGAGGAAGGGGTACAAGAAGCCGTGGTAGAGGTCGTAGAGGGGCTTGAACGGGGTCCTCATCTTCTAGAAATTTGCCAAATCTAGACACTAGCGAGACGCCGGTGTCGCCCACTACTGAGATTCGATCTGGGACTCATAATAGAGTAGTTGGGGATGACGCACTGTCCCAAGCCATGTAAAGAATTTTGAAAAGGATCACTAGGGCCAATACTAGAGTAGAAGGCCGAGAGTCAGTTACAGAATGACTCCGGTCCAATGGAGCCGAGATTTTTAGGTTGTTGCTGGAGTTGCCTCTAACGTGGCTGAATACTGGATAGGGCCACAAAGAGAATTATGGATTACCTGGACTACACCCCCGAGCAAAAATTGAAGGGTGTTGTATCACTGCTTCGTGATGAGGCTTATCAGTGGTGGCTCATAGTAAAAGAGGGCACTCAGCCTGAATGACTGACCAGGAAATTCTTCAGTCATGTAGATGCCCGGAGGAGAGAGTTTTTAAATCTGACTCAGGGGGACAGATTAGTGGCTGAATATGAGGCCAAGTTCTTAAGGCTGAGCCACTATGCGAGAGGTATGGTAGTAACTGAGTACGAGTGATGTGTTCGCTTCGAGGATGGTGTCAGAGATAGATTAAGATTTTTGATAGCTCCACAAAGGGAGCGAGACTTTGCTGCACTAGTGGATAAGGCAAAGATCACCGAAAAGGTTCAGCGCACTAAGCACCAGAATCGTGAGAAAGAGAGAGGTAGGAACAGGAGGGATTCGGAGCCCCCGAGTTCCATTCAGAGGCCTAAGAAAAAAGCCAGAGTGGATGGACCGGTCAGAGTTGGGGCCCCTACAGTTGCTACTTGTCAACAGCCTTGTACCGATTGTGGGAGATGCCATCAGGGCGAGTGCTAGAAAAGAACTGGGGCATGTTTGAGGTGCAGTTCATTGGGGCACCGTATCAAAGAGTGTCCAGGGAGGCCTGATCAGAAGCAAGCTCCTAGCATGGGTACTGCACAACCACCGAGGGGTGTTCAGCAACCACTGAGAGGTTGTAGTCAGGCTCAAGGTAGTAATGGGTTGGGCCGTGGGCAAACTGTAATACCAACCAAATGTAACACCCCTATCCCGTGTCCATCGTTGGATTAGTGTTAAGAATGTTACCTGATAGATCGAAAACTAAATCAGACATTTCATCAAGTATCTCATCATTTACCATCATAGTGTCCCTTCGGTAGGTCCTCAAGACCTAAAGCATGCTCAGAAATGGGGTCGGGACAAAACCAGAACACATACAGAAATTCTCGAAAATTTAAGACTTTTCTAAGTTTCAGGGTTTACACGCCCGTGTGGGTAGACCGTGTGCCTCCCACGACTGCTAGACACACCCGTGTCTCCTCCTCGTGGTCGAAACTAACTTTACTTCCACGGCTACTAAGCACGCCCATGTACTCTGGCCATGGTCGATCCTGTCAAAAATCACACGGCTACTAGGCACGTCCGTGTGCCAAGGCCATGTACTCTTATGCTAGCTACTGACTTGGCCCCACAGTCACTAGGCACGCCCGTGTTCCACAACCTTGTGGCAAAATAGGCCATTTGCAAGGCCAAAATGCCACCCCCATGGGTCTTACCTACAAGCAAAATCATTAAGACATCTCATGCCTATTTGGCAACCAAGAACATACCAAAATAACCATCCAAATTACAAGACTAAAACTCATCTCATCGCAAGCAAAATTCGTTCATTTGCTTAATCAAAACTTGACCATTACAAGTATCAACTAGCCATGCCAAAAACATACTTCACATATCACATTCATTCAAGCAAATTCTCAACTCATAACTAGCCAAATCTCATGGCTAAGTTCATATAACAAACTTATATCAAATACTAGCCTACACATGCCATATCTAGCTATATACTTTTCCAAAATGTACCAAAATGAGTTTAGTAGTGTGATGACGATCCTTGACAGTCCTGAGCCTTTAGTAGCTTTGACGACCTATAAAACAGAGAAAACACACATAGAGAGTAAGCTTTCCAAAATCTTAGTAAGTCATAATACAAAGAAACTTAGCGTGGAAGGCATATACGCACATAGGTACATTGGCACATCTTAATTACTTAGCAAAATATCACATATATGCTTTGGTCCATGTACATAGCCATATTTTCCACATTCATCAATTCAAAAGTCTTATATATACAAAGTTCTTTCATGCTTATTTTCACATATCATATCATTATCCCAATATACATAAGCATAATAGTAAGATCACATAGCTACTTACCTTAAATACACACTTAGTGTATAAATCAACGTACCTGAAACGGATTCACTATTTACATAGCCATTCGTATCACAGACTTCCCTGTTGAACCGTAAGGAATCTAGTAGGATACTCAGAAAGCTCAGACTAGTCGTACAATGGCAACGTCCCAGACGAGGTCTTATATGCACTCAGATATCGATGCCACTGTCCCAGACAGGGTCTTACACGAACCAATATGATGTCGATGTCCCAAACATGGTCTTACACGTAAAGATCATATCGATGCCAACGTCTTAGACGTGATCTTACACGTAAAGATGATATCGATGCCAACGTCCCGGATGTGGTCTTACACGAAATCTCAAATCAATGCCAACATCCCAGACGAGGTCTTACATGATAAAACAGAACAGATACCTATGTCATGACATAGCTAATCTTATCTATTCCTAGGTTCGTATAGGACTTCTCGGACATTGTCACTAAGTAATCCTTATCTCAGAATTCATGAACGGATCATATCATAAGTATTCATCGATAACAATATTCATAAGAACATACATAATTCCATACGAATACGTTTATTTGCATAATGACTTACCTCGAGTTTGGTTTAACAGAAACGAAAACGGCTACTCGGTTACTTTTGCTTTCCCGCGATCTAAGTCCGTTTCCTCGGTTCTTGATCTATACATATTCAGAATTAACTCTTTTATTCACTAACTTATTCAATTCAAACCAAGGACACACATTTAGGGCTATTTGCAAATTAACCCTCATATTTGCACAATTTATCAATTTAGTCTATTTTTCTCAAAACATCATATTCACAAAATCATTACCTATTCATGCTTAGCCGAATGTTCATACATCACATACAAGCCCATATTTTCCATCAAATTTGCAATTTATTCCCTCAAATTGCTATTTTCTCAATTTAGCCCTAATTAGCTAAATTCATCAAAAATTCAAGAACAAAGTATGTTCATCTAGCTCAAAACTTTCATTTAACAACTAAACTCATCACAAAGCTCAACATATCATCAATGGCATATCTCACAAACATCATCAATGCACAAAATTGAGACATAGGCTTGATAGTAGACTAAGCAACAATCTCAAAAACATAAAAATCATCAAAATCCAATTCAAAATCATACCTTAATTTGAGCTTACAATGGCCGAAAAACCTAGCTTCTTTCTGTTTTCTTTTCTTTGAAATTTTCAGCACTCATAAAATATGATAACATTCATCTTTCCCTTAGTTATTTTATTACAAACATAATAATATGCATTTTACCAAATTAGCCATTTAATGAACATTTAAAACAATTATACAATATGGGCATTTAATACCTTTATCCATCCACTATCTATAAATTGGCATAATAACAACATAAGGCCTCCACCTTAATAAGCCATAACACATAGGCACTTTAACAAATATCATGCAACTTTCACATTTTATGCAATTTAATCCTTTTGTCAAATTAAACACACAGACAGAAAAATTAGTATACGAAAATTTACCACATGCTTAACCACTTATCAAAGACACAGAAAATAATACTAAAATATTATACAAACTCGGATTTGTGGTCTGAAAACCACTATTCCGACTAGGGTATAAACCAGACTATTACACCCCTAACCCGTATCCGTCACTGAATTAGGGTTAAAGGCGTTACCGGACAGATCAAAAACTTTTACAGACATTACATACAACCATTCATCACTCGCAATCAAAATGTCCCTTAAATAGGTCAACGAGACCTTAATCATACTCTAGAGTAGGGCCGGGACTAAACCAAACACATACGAAAATTCTTAAAAATTTAAAACTTTTCTAAGTTACGAAGGCCACACGCCCGTGTGGGCAGGCCGTGTGTCTTCCACGGACACCAGACACACCCATGTGTCTTGGACGTGCCAAATCAGGGCATGTATACTGACTTTTCCACACGACTGCTAGATACGCCCGTGAACCATGGCCGTGTGCTCTTAAGCTATATACTGACTTAATCACACGGTTACCCGGCACATCCGTGTGCCAAGGTCGCGCACACTTAGCTAGACACTATCAATTTTTGACGGCCATTAGGCATGCCCGTGTGCCATAACTGTGTAGGCAAAACAGGCCATTGTCAAGCCCATAATGCCACCCATAATAGGGTCATGCATATTTTACAAGCAAATTACCAAATCATTTTATGCTTATTTTGCAACCAAAACATATCAAAGTAATCATCAACTCTTCACCTACAATTGCAACTTCGACCATGCCAGATTGTACAACTAAACACATATGCAATTAAGCACAATTCATCTACCTTTACCTTTCATATCCACTTCTTTGATCAATCAAAGAAACTCATAATCCATTCATATGCTTACCAAAACTTTGACCATTTCATTAGCTATCTAACCATATCAAAACATGCATCATTTCCATATATATACTCAAGCATATTACCAATACTTATCTAGCCACATCTCATGGCTATTAAACACATTTCAAACATAACCAAAATGACTAGCCTATACATGCCATATCTAGCTATATACATATTTCAAAAGTACCAAAACAAGTTGAGTAGTGTGATGATGATCCTCGACGGTCCCCGAGCCTTCAGTAGCTTTGACGATCTATAAAATAGAGAAAAACACACACAGAGTAAGCTTTCAAAAGCTTAGTAAGCCATATACAAATAAACTTAACATAAAATGCTCATAACTGTCTCGATACAAAAACAATAATAGTTCTCATAGCATTTACATCTCACATAGAGTTTGGCTCAATTGCTTAGCCATAACTTATCACATTCTTCAATTCAATACCACATATGCACATAGCTCATCTAAGCATAATTTCACATATCATCTCATCATCCCATTACACATATTCATCTTAGTAAGTTTATATAGATACTTACCTTTCATACACACTTAGTGTACATATCAAACGTACCTAAAACGGATATAAAATCATATAATCATTCATAGCTCAGATTTGCCCGTTGAACCATTTGGAATCTGATAGGATATACAGAATACTCAGAATAGTCATACAAAGCCAATGTCCCAGACGTGGTCTTACATGCAATAAGATGTCAATGCCACTGTCCCCGACAGGGTCTTGCACGAATTAATACGATGCCAATGTCCCAGACATGGACTTACACGTAAGTCTCATATCGACGCCAACGTCCCAGACGTGGTCTTACACGAAATCTCGAACCAATGCCAACGTCTCAGACATGGTCTTACATGATAAAACATAACAGATTCCTATGTCATGACATAGCTAATCCTATCTATTCCTAGGTTCGTACGGGACTTCTCAGACATTTTAACTATATCGATCTTATCTTGGAATTCGTGTACATAGCATCTAGTAAGCATTCATTGTTATCAATAGTCATATGAACATACATAATTCAATACAAATACGTTTATTTGTATAATGACTTACCTCGTATTCGGATATTCATTCGGACTCGGTTATTCGACTACCTTCGCTTTCCCGTGATCTAAGTTCGTTTTCTTCAGTCTTGATCTATACATATTCAAATTTAACCCTTTTATTTACCAACATATTCATTTCAATCCAATAACATACATTGAAGGCTATTTGCAACTTAGCCCTCATATTTGCATATTTTATCAATTTAGTCCATTTTTCTCAAAACATCAAATATACAACATCACCCTTTGACCATGCTTAGCCAAATGCCCATATATCTTATACAAGTCCAAACATTTCATCAAATTCACAATTTAGTCCTTTAAAATACTATTTTCATAATTTAGCCCTAATTAGCTAAATTCATCAAAACTTCAAGAACAAAACATGTTCATTTAACATATATCTTTCATTAAACACCTAAACTCATCACAAAGTTTACCATTTCATCAATGGCACATTTCATGAACATCATCAATTCTTCAAATTACAATATGGGCTTGATAGTAAACTAAGCAACAATCTCAAAAACATAAAAATCATCAAAATCCAAAGTCAAAACATACCTTAATTTAACCAAATTATAGTCGAATGCCCTAGCTTTCCTGTTCTCTTTTTCTTTTCTTTATTTCGGTTCAAATAGAAAGATGAACACACATATCATGGCTTTCTTCTTTTATATTTGTTTAATAATCTTTTATTTTTCAATTTACTAATTTAACCCTTCCATAATAATTCAAACAAACATGCATTAAGGGCACATTTGTCCTTTGTTCATCCACTAACTAAATAGTGGTTAAATTGCCTCTTAAGGCCACTACTTTCAAAAGCCACATCAAATAGGCACTTTTACAATTATCATGCTAGTTTTGCATTTAATGTAATTTAATCCTTTTATCAAATTAAGCACACAGATAGATAAATTTACTTACGAAACTTTTAACACATGCTTAAACACATGTCTACAGCACATAAAATAATATTAAAATATTATACAGACTCATATTTGTGGTCTCCAAACCACTGTTCCGACTAGAGTCTACACCGGACTGTTACACAGAGAGCATTGGGCAAAGGTGCTAATCAGACTGAGGCGAGGCAGATGACTCTTGTATATGCTACAGGTCACCGAGAGGAGGGGGATGCTCCGGATGTCATCACTGGTATGTTCTTAATTTTTAATGTACTTTATAATGCATTAATAGATATAGGATCCACTTATTCCTATGTTGCCTACTCTATTACTGAAAACTTAAGGATTCTAGTGGAGAGTACTCCGAGTAAAATTACGGTATTAAATCCATTGGGGCAGTCCGTCTGGGTTAATAAGTTATTTAGAGATGTCCCTTTAGAGGTAAAAGGAGTTATTTTTCTGGCCGATCTAATGGAACTCTCTTTTGGAGAATTCGATCTGATACTGGGCATGGATTGGCTGGTTAAACACCAAGTGAGCTTGGATTGTACCACTAAATGGGTTGCACTTAGAACTAAGGAGGACAATGAAGTAGTAGTAATTAGGGAACGCTTGAAACACCCCAAACCCGACCCACGAGCTTTGACCAGATTTGGTATGTTCCTCAAGTAAACCGGTTCAAAGTTCTTTTGTTACTTTGGGAAAATAGTGTGTTTTGAAAGAAATATTGTTGGGTTGGGCTCGAGTAGAAAACAAAATCGTTTTATAATGAAAACCCTTTTAAATTTTAGGTGATAAAACATATAGAATACATTTAAAGTAAATTACTTAATCTTTAACTTAATAAAAATTTCGTAACATAATAAATAAAAACAGAAATAAAATAGTGCACTATGGCCTTATGGCCTTATTACATCAAGTAAATCCAAATAATTCGAGTACTTAAAAATTAATAGTCCATAAAAATAAAAACTTCATGTTGAGCATGGCCACCACAAGTTCTCGCTGGTCTGGTCCATTCTCGCTCATCACACAAACATGGTCCTCAACGAGGTGAGTCAACAGACTCAATGTGTACACAACACTAAATCATAATAGAATCGGGCATAACAAATATTACACATTCATATCATAGCATACAAATTATGATGCATTCCCAAACCCAAACCTAATAAGCCATCCGCTACACTCCCCCGTACCAATCTGTACACCATGGGGACTACTAAGTCGACCCTCCTTCCGCTACACTCCATATCGCGGTCTTAGGTCACCGCATTTGTGGTCTTAGGTCACCACATTTAGATATCGCGGTCTTAGGTCACCGCATTCAGATTACTATGGTCTTAGGTCACCACATTCAGATACCACGGTCTCAGGTCACCGTGTTCGTGGTCTTAGGTCATCACATTCACTTCCCCTTTCAATAACCCATATGCCCCATATCATACATATTATGCATTAACGTGCCAAATTTCACATTCTTATCACTTATCACATGTTAAATATAACATATTTCATAATCCTAGTAGGAGTAGGAAACGTACCTGAGTACTTTGTACCATAACATGGTACCTTAGCCACATTCTTACACTTTCATATTAATACATATATCCCGAAACTCACCGAATAACTAGGGAACACGCAGCCTATGGTGTACCTTCAGGAAAAGAACTTCTCCTTCCTTGTAGTCGACACTTAGTAAATCCCGAAATATCTCTTCAAAGTTTCGGCAACAAGATATTAATGGGGTTAGTCCTAGATTTCGGCAAATCTTAAAAGAAAAGAATAGAAATCAAAACTTGTTCTTACCTTTTCTTGAAGAAATCGATAGCACCTATGCTTGAAGCCCCTCAAAGATTCGGCTTTTGATGGACTGGAAAGAAAAGAAATTGGCTAATGGTGATATCTTGAATTTTTAGGCTTTGGCTAACAAAAGAAGAAGAACCAATGCTCTAGGAAATTCTACAGAGAGAAGGGTTGAGAGAAAGAATGATGAATGGCCCTCTTTTCCTTATATATAGCCGAATTTACTAACTTAGAATCCGTTACTTGGCCATCACTCTTCTATTTTGATAGCTTTATCTCTTTAATTATCTCTTAAAATAAAAGATAATTCAAAGAACTATCCTTACTTAGCCGAAATTATTAAACTCAAAGTCCCTTACTTGGCCATCACTTCTCCTTATTTTCCTAATTAAAGAATAATTCCTCATTTATCTCTTAAAAATAATCTAAAATAATTCCATTATTTATCCCTTATTTATCCACTATTTATCTCTTAAAAATAAAAGAATAAAGGCTCCTAAATTATAGCCTTGTGCCGTCCACCTCACTTCTTCCGGAAGCAAAATAAAATTTCTTTTATTTGCTTTCCTGTGACTCGAACTCAGCCCAATCCCCTTGCATGTGGCGCCATTTCCAGAGGCCCTAAGTGGCATCTCCAAGCCACTTTTCTAAGCCTGTTTGCGTGTCAAATTTCACATACTTTTTCTCTTAAGGCCACCTTGCCTTAATTTCCTCTTTTAAACTTTAAAACTCGACATTTCTAAGTCATTTCTAAGTTTCCAAAAATTTTCGTTTGCCTCATTAAACTTGACATTTCCTTACATTTCCAAGTTTCCAAAAATGTTCACTTTCCTCTTTTAAACCTAACATTTCCATACATTTCCAGTGTTTCCAAAAATGTTCACTTTCCTCTCTTAAACCTAACACTTCCATACATTTCCAGGTTTCCAAAAATGTTCAAAACAAATAAGACATGTCATTTCGTACAATTAAACCGAAAATGCATAGGCCCTTTTCAGGATGTTACAATGCTGGAACTACTTGCCGAATGTGATTTCTGCATTGAGGGCCGAAAAGTTGGTTCGTAAGGGATGTGAGGCATATCTGGCCTACATCAGTGTTTTAGATTCTGGGGATTCTTCTGTTAGAGAAATCTGAACAGTTAAAGACTTTTCAGACGTCTTCCCTAGAGAGCTACCTAGGTTTCCTCCAAACCGTGAAGTTGAGTTTGGGATTGAGCTCTTTCCTGGTACAACTCTAGTGTCTATCGCCCCTTATAGAATGGCACCGAAGGAGCTTGTGGAGCTTAAAGCTCAGATTCAAGAATTACTGGATCATGGGCTCATTCGCCCTAGTGTTTCTCCGTGGGGAGCACTAGTTCTGTTCATGGAAAAGAAGGATAGATCCATGCGTATGTGCATCGATTATCGGTAACTGAACAAGTTGACCATTAAGAATAAGTACCCCCTGGCGAGGATAGATGACCTATTCAATCAGTTCCGAGGAGCTTCAATTTTCTCTAAAGTTGACCTCGATCTGGGTACCATCAGTTGAGAGTTAAGGAGACTGATATACATAAGACTGTGTTTAGGACTCGCTATGGGCATTACGAGTTCTTAGAAATGTCGTTTGGATTGATAAATGTACCAGCATCCTTTATGGATCTGATGAACAGAGTGTTTTAGCCCTATCTGGATCGGTTCATGGTAGTCTTTATTGATGACATTCTAGTGTATTCAAAGACTGATGATAAACATGATGAACATCTCCGAGTAGTTTTGCAAGTTTTACGGGAGAAACAACTATACACCAAGCTCAGTAAGTGTGAGTTTTGGTTAAAAGTAGTAACATTTCTGGGCCATGTGGTATCTGCTGAGAGGATTAGGGTCGATCCTCGAAAAACTACAGTTTTCTTAGATTGAAAGTAGCCTAGACCTCAGACGTAGATTTGCGATTTTACGGGGTGGCCGGGTATTATCGACGATTTGTAGAGGGATTTTCTGTAATTGCAGCACCCTTGACTAAGCTGCTATGTAAAGGTGTGTCGTTTAACTAGAATGATTCACAGCAAAAGAGCTTTGACAAGCTCAAGACCGTACTGACTGAAGCTCCTGTTCTGATATAGCTAGTTCCTGGAAAAGAGTTTACTGTGTACAGTGATGCATCACATGTCAGTTTAGGATGTGTGTTGATGTAAGAGGGTAAGGTGGTTGTGTACGCATCTCGGCAGCTTAAGACTCATGAGGCAAATTATCCGATGTATGACTTGGAGTTGGCCGCAGAGGTATTCGCACTAAAAATCTGGAGACATTACTTGTATGGTAAGAAGTGTATCATTTACACTGATCACAAGAGTCTCAAATGTCTCTTCACTCAGAAGGAGCTAAACCTTAGGCAGCATAGATGGATTGAGCTGCTAAAGGATTACGACTGTACGATCGAGTACCACCTTGGTAGGCTAATGTGGTGGTTGATACATTGAGCCTTAGGGGTATGACTGATTTGAGGGCAATAGTTGCTCGCCTCAGTCTATTTGATGATGGTAGTCTATTGGCCGAACTTTATGTTAAATCGACGTGGATAGAGTAGATTAAGAGTAAACAAGTGGAGGATGAGTCGTTGGGTCTTTGTTTTCGACAGGTTGAGAGCAAGAATACTAAGGATTTTGGACTAAATAGCGAAGGGGTGCTCTGTTTTCGTGGGAGAGCCTGTGTACCGAATGATACCGAGTTGAGGCAGTCTATACTGCGAGAGGCGCATAGTAGCCCTTATACTATGCATCTTGGTGGAAATAAAATGTACCGAGACCTTTGTGAGTTGTACTGGTGGCTATGTCTTAAACGAGAGGTTACTAATTTCATAAGTAAATGTCTGACATGCCAGCAGGTTAGAGCTGAGCATCAGCTACCCTCAGGTCTACTGCAGCCAATTAAGATTCTGCTCTGGAAATGGGAGAGAGTGACTATGGATTTTGTTAGTGGGTTGCCCTTAATGCCTACGAAGAAGGATGCAGTGTGGGTCATCGTGGATCGATTGACCAAGTCTGCCCACTTCATACCTGTTCGCACTGATTATTCGCTGTAGAATCTAGCTAAGATGTATGTGTCTGAGATAGTGAAACTGCACGGAGTACCAATTTCGATAATGTCTGATAGGGATCCTCGTTTCACGTCTTAGTTCTAGGGAAATCTATATTAGGCTTTGGGTACAAGGTTGGACTTCAATACTACGTTCCATCTTCAGACAGATGGTCAGTCTGAGAGGGTGATTCAGATACTAGAAGATATGTTAAGGGGTTGTGTAATAGACTTCCGAGGTAGTTAGGAGGACTATTTTCCATTGGTGGAGTTCACTTACACCAACATTTATCAGTCTAGCATACAGATGGCACCTTATGAGGCATTACATGGGCGTAGGTGTCGCGCTCCTTTTTGTTGTACTGAGTTTGGTAAGCATCATATTCTGCGTCCTGAACTAGTTTCTGATACCGAGGACAAGGTCAGGTTGATTCGAGATCGACTGAAAGAGGCATCTGACAGACAAAAATCGTATGCAGATCTGAAGCGTCGAGAGATAGAGTATTCTATGGAGGACTTCGTGTATCTCAAGGTCTCCCTATTGAAGAAGACACTGAGATTTGGATGCAAGGGTAAGTTGAGCCCTAGATTCACTGGGCCTTATCGCATACTGAAACTAGTGGGACCAATTGCCTACCAGTTAGAGCTACCACCAGAGTTGGAGCGCATTCACGATGTTTTCCACGTCTCAATTTTAAGGCACTACCGCTCTGATCCCACACACATTATCCCAGTAGAGGTCATAAACCATAATTTATACATATTTTAACCCCATGCTTGGCCTATTTTTGGATGAATTTTCATTAGATTTGATGAATTTGATGCTCCTAATCCTTTAATTTCATGTTTTACACTCAGGAGAGCTTAGGGAGTCGAAAAGAATGACGGGCCAAAAAGGGACAAAATGGGCCTACATCAGAAATCAACACGACCTGGAACAACGTACACGGGTAGATTACACAGCCATGTGTGGCAAGCAGAAGCAAGCACGGTCTAAGAAATCAAACACGAGTGTGTCACACGGGAGTGTCCCTGGCGTACCTAAGTTTAATTCTATTTGGAATAGGCTACTTGTGGGCCAAGAAAGGCGTTCCAAAGCCTATATAAACAGCCTAAAGGGTAACAAAAAGGGGGAGGCGGAGTAGAAGGTAGAAAATACTCAAAGACAGCCATCGGAAGCAGCTTGGAAGAAGGATCTCCATCAAGACTGAAGATCTCCTATCAATTTCTCTTGAAGTTTTTGGGTTTTCTTATGTTTTGTAGTTTTTCTTATTTTAATATGTTTCCTTCTATCAGTATGAACTAAATCCCTTAATTACCTAAATGGATGAAACCTAGATGGATCTTATTATTATTTGATTTATAAGATAAATACTTGTTCTTATTCTTAATTGTGAGTTCTTATTCTTGTTTTGATAATTCAGGTTATTGATTTAAGTCGAATGTACTTATTCAGAGGAGCAAAAGTCCCTGTTTAAGAGTAGATCAACATAATTAAGTGGAGTTGATTGCAACCCTAGAAATAGGGCGACAAAAATTCCCCAGATTAGAGCCAAATCTAATAAGGGAATCCATAGATCGAGTTAATATGACAATAGGGGTTTTAATTAGAAAGAAATTTCAATTAATCAACCTAGAGTCAGTTGTTCTTAGTCTCGAAAGAGATATTAACATAATTTAGGGATTTCTTCGGATTAAGTCAAGTGAATAAATCGTATGAATCAGAAGTAATAAGTGAAGTCTAGGTGGATTCTTCCTTGGGTATTGTCTCAATCACACAATTGTCTAAAAGGATTTTCCCAATTCATTCTCTGTCGTGCTTTTAATTAATTAATTAGTTTTAGTTTAATAGAAATCACTCCAATTCTAGGCTAGATAATAGAAAGATAGTAATTACTAGTACTCTTGGTCCTTGTGGATACGATATTACCGGTCTTACCATAACTATACTATTTAAATGATAGGTGCGCTTGCCTTTATTGTGATCATAGTTAGTTAAAGACACATCAAGGGGAGATTGAGGTTAGGTTGGACTTATCTTTTGAGGAAGAGTCGGTTTAGATTTTAGATCGTGATGTAAAAGCTCAAATTTTACAAATGAATACGTGTTCAAACAGTATCCATCTCAATGTGAAAAAAATCAAGGGACGAGTGGAGAGTGAATGGTGCAGCTCGACGAATTAGATGAATGGTGATAAAGGTCGATGAAAACCCAAGGATGGTAAAAGAAATAACTAATCAACGCCATAGAGTGCATGTAAAGAGGACGAACCAATTCAAAGTTGGGACTAAGTGCAGCTTGACAAATCAGATCCACGAATGTTCCCTTCAGAGCTTAAGTCAAGAGGGTCAAACCAATTTATTGTACAAAATGTATTTCCATACGTAACCATTGAGGTAACACACCTTGATTACGGCACACTCAAGGTAAACAGTCTTCGTCTCAAACTTTATTTTGGTGGTAATACTGACAACGAGAGAGAGGAGCTTCGGTTCCAAGATCTGCCTTAACTGTTAGCTTGAAAAGGGAAGTCGAGATAAAACTCTAAGTAAGCGCTTCTCGGAAGGCAACCCGAGTGTTTTTATTTTACATTTTTGTTCATATTAATTTCGTGTTATTTAAAAAAAATTAAAAAAAGAACTTTTGAAAAAAATTAAAAATTTTGAATTTTTTTTGAAAAAATTTGATAAAAAAAGATCCACATAGTCTAAGGTGATCCACACGGCCTGGACACACGGGCGTGTCCTAGGTCTTGTGCATACTGGAGCTAAGTTTTTCAATTTTATTTTAACCTACACTAGCACAAAGAGTTACACGGTCTAAAGACATGGCCATGTGAGACATACGGCTTAATACACAGGCTTGTAGTAGACCGTGTGATCCACACGCCCTCGTACATGGGCGTGGGAGAAGTGAATAATTATCGTACACGGCCTGCCACAAGGTCGTGTAGATACCAGGCTTATTTTTACCTATTTTTTTAATCATACAGTCTGCGTGAGTCCACGCAGCCATGTGGCTCACATGGCCATGAATTTTTTTCTCTTTAGAAGATATTTTTTTCCTTTTTTTTATTCCTTTGTTCCTCCCTACCTTTACCCCTACCCCTACCCTAAGCCCTATTTTTATTTTACTTATTTATATATTTTTTGGATTTATATGTTTTTACGTTTTATTTATTTTTTATTTTCTGGATTTATATATTTTATTTTATTTTATTATGCATTTTTTTGTTAAGTTTTTTCAATTGTTTTTTCTAATTTGTAATATGTTTATCTTACTTATTTTTGTCTATTTTCCTATCAGTTTCCTCGGAAACATGTACTTCATTTAGAGTCTCCTACCATTTTGATTTTCACTATCCTAGAGAATTCATCCATATTCAAGGCAGTTTCTGTCCTATCCCTCTCTTATGAACTGTACTTATTTTGTTTATATCTTAAGTGTGGGGAAGTTGTTATATGTTTATGCGATAAAATCCTTAAATTGTTTTTTTTTATTTAAGTAATTTTCTCACATCTATTATTGAAGTTAAAATTTTTAAATTTAGAGTTTGTATTGATTTTGTTTTGGAATAATTTGTGGATTTTTGTACATTGTTTGATTTACACTTTAAGACACGAGAGAGTCAAGCATGATAAGTTGTTTTTCATAAATTATTGTTTTAGATTGTCTCCCTGAATTGAAGAATTATTTTGAAATTTTATATTTACAAGTTTAACATCAAAACCATAACTTTTTGTGAGCTTTTGAACCTATAGAGAATTTTTTTGTGCTCATTTTCTTTTTGGTTGTGAGTATATTGACTTGATTTGTTATTCTAGAACTTGCTTCGATTATGCATGTCAAGACCACATTAATGATTTGGTGTAACGCCTGAAAATTCTTTATTATTAATTCCATATGTTGTTGTCACAAATATATGTTTGCTTCAGTGGTTAAGTGTTCTGGGAAGAGTCTGAAAGGTCCCAAGTTCAAGCTTTGGCTTGGGCAACTTTTTCTTTTTATTGAATAAAACACGAACTTTAGCCAGTAGGCTTTAGAATAAATGTTTGTAAAATATGTCAGAATGGGCCTGCTAGTCTGGTGGTTAAGTGGAGTGTTAATGTGTAAGGGGTCTGGAGTTCAAGTCCTAGCACTAGCAAGGGGATTTATTTTTACAACGTGGCGGTGATAGAGTTGTAGTTTGATCAAAACTGAAGTCTTTGAGGAGTGTGGGGAGTTGTGGCCAAATTTTAAGAGGTAGTTGGGGGGAATTTCGGTTGTTGGGGATTTGGGGAGTGTTTTTGGGGGAAAAAAAAGGGAATTTGAGTTTGGTGGGAGAGTTGTACCGAATTTGGAGTGTAGTTGTCAAATTTTAGGAGAAAATAGTGGGATATGGGAGTTATCCTGATTTGATGGAGTGTTGGATTCGGCTCTCTCCCTTTCATTTTTTCCAATTTTGGTTTTGATAGAGTTCTTTCTCCCTTCTTCAAGTTTGCTGTCGATTTTCCCTTCCCTCTATCACCATTGTTTTGTTTTTATTTTGTTAATTTTCTCACCACGATCTCTTTCTTTTCTTTTCCCAAAAACATGTGTCCAATATTGCTAGGTGTGCGTTTACTATATCTTTTGGTTCTCTTCGGCCTTGACCTCCCCACGACTGATGTTCTTTCCTCCTCTTCTTTTTTCGATTCATTTTCTTTTACTTTTTCCTTCTTTGTGAGATTCTTTCTATCCTTGTTGCTGCTATTTTTTTCCTCTCTTCTTCTCTCAGAATTGTGGTTACTCATCTCTTTTACGCGATTCTACGCTTTCGGTAAGTTTGATACTCATTTTGATTCAAACTGTTCTTGTGAGTAACTGCTAATGGGAGTTTCGGCTTAATACAGATAACAACCGGGAAGCTAGTGGTTATTCCTTTTCTACGGTGTAAAGGCGTGAAGCCTCGATTGCTCAATCAAGGTTAGTGGTTGTCGATTAAGGGGATAAGTGTTTGGCTAGGGTTCATTTTATTTCGATTGGCAGGCAATTAACCGAATGTTAGGCGATTAACCTAATGTTGTGGTTGAATATAGGTTTGGAGTGCGGATCGTGGGCTATTTACACACTTTCGCAAACAAAATGTGTGTGTAAACACTGCTCTTAATTGAAAATCGGAAAAAAGCTGAAAAGTGTGACTAGTCGACACTACACGGGTGTTCAGCTACCCGTGTGGTAGTTCGTGTGACTAAACATGAGCGTATGATCGACGAGGCCAACCATATGCGATTTCATGGGCTGAGCTATATTGGGCTGTGTGGGCCCCATACGAGCAAACCACAAAGGCGTGTGGAAGTTATTGGGCCAGGCCGTGTGATCCACACAGCCAAGGCCATTCTAAGCCATATGGGCCCACACGCATGGGCCTGCCACATGAGCCTGCAACATGGGCCCATTTTTACTATTTGACTGCTAAGGTTGCACGGGTCGCCCGAGACAACTGTGGACCTACTGTTGGGTCGGTAAGTTTACCTAGAACCCTAACTGACTGAATGACTATTACGGCCCTGTGTAATATATATATACGTATGTACACTTTAGCATGCTAACTTGACTATATTGAATACACGTATGATGTTCTCATATGACATGACATGATTGCATGAGGCATTGCATGGGGTGGGTTTTACATTGATCGGAGGAAGTGTACTGAAACGCTTTGAGCCTAAATTACTGGCAGCCCAACTACATATTACTGTATAGTGCCGCATTCGGTACTTTCTGGAGAGCAGGGATGGGTGGGTTGATTATATCCCCACATGGAGTGTAGGGTTGGACGAAGATGGAGTGTAGAGGCTGGCTGGGTAGGACTTGTATGATGTATGATTTGTTACTAATATTGTAATGGGCCAAGGCCCAAATGCATGATTGCTTCTCTACTGAGATAGGCTAAAGCCCAAACTGTTACTATTACTATTACTAAAATGAGCTTAGGTCCAGACTCAATTTGCCTTCTGTCTGTTTGATTTATAAGGGATTACACACTTAGTTTTCATAAACTCACCCTTCTAATTTGACTATACAGGTAAACCCGAAGCATAAGCGAGTTGGTACGGCGGAGGACTCGGCGGTGGCCACAAAACTTACTTCATTCTATTTTAGTACTTAAATGAATTTTAATTTTATTTTGGGTATTTTTCTGTAATAATGACCTTCTTAGATTTTTATTTTAATTTGATATTTTTACTGATTTGTTTTATACTTGATAGAAGTAGGGGTAATCGGGTTTTCAAAGGAATCAGGCATTTTAACAAATTTCACACAAATACGTAAACTGTTTTAAAAGCTTCTGCGACTAGTGATGTTTTGGAAATTAATAATGTTTTGGAAATTTAATATCGTTCTGTAAGTAATAACTTCTTGATAATGATTAACGTTTTGGAAATGAACGACATGTCTTCGAAAGATAATAAAAAGAGGTTGAATAAAAAAGAGAGTTTTTAACGACAACTTGTTTCATGAAAAACACTTCAATGTGATATCACCAGATTCGGCCATAACGTCCAGGCAGAATTTAGGGTGTTACAATTAGTATACTTAGATGATAGAGGCACTTAGGATTTAACTCATTTAACATTTAAATAGCATACTTATTGTATTATCCCTTAGCAAACCCCATTGATTGACCACTTCCAAACGTACTAACGTCCAGCGTGTGAATACTACAATAAAATAGAGAGTTATGAGGCGGTATCCGCAAGTATACGGGCCGAGTTGTAATATAGACTTTACAACGAAGTAGGTGAGTACTCTGAGGATCGTACCGAAAGGAGGCAAGTACTAAATCAATTTTAACCTCAACAATTAAAGATCTAATTAATACTTTAAGTCACTTATACTACAAGAGTAAAATAATAAATATGCTTAGGGTTTGTAAAATAAAAAAAATTACATAAAAAGAAATTAAAGTTGCGAGAGAGAGAGATAAATAAAGTAAATCAAATCTGAGGATGGGTAATCAGCTCACTTCAGCAGTCCCAATTAACTGTCGTCTCGGGTTTCTCGTAACCAACTAGTCGCTACCCTAGCAGGATCTTCTGATCTTTCACTAACATAATGAGTCAACAAGAGCTACTTATCTTTTAACCTCACAGTCCATACTAGCTTGGGGTAAAAGTGTTTACGAATAGGCAATACCAATTTTGGGTTAATTCCCACCTTAATGACTTCCCAGGGTTGTCAAGCCTGGGGTTTATTTCACATTCTTCATTTTCCAAACAATTGATCCGTTGAGTAAACTTACAAAATAGTTAAGAGATCATGCCTCCACTCGCTAATCCCTCATAGAAGGATTAGTTCATCATGAGTTTAATAAACAACATGGAAAGAATGAAAGAATTGGTCATGGGGAATGAAGCAGAATGAAGAGTTTAAGAAATCTTTATTGATATTGAATAATACAAATCCACAGAAGTTGATCTTGCTTTACAATTAGATCTCTTGAAGAAACAAATAAACTAGACTATGAAAACATAATAGAAACAAGAAAACAAATCTAACACCTAAGAAAAGAATCTGAGCTAATGGAATGGTGTTCATAATGTGGGCTGAAGAAGCATATTTATAGCCTTCAGGTAGCCGTCATCCTAAACCCTAGGTTAGCTAACGTCCTCGAGCTTTAAGTTCGACTGTGTAGACCAAAATACCCCTGCTTTGTGTTTTATTTTCGTCACAGAGTCGATGTCACGACACACCAGGATATGTGTCACGTGTGTCGCAACATAGCAACAAATATGCTCATCTGTAGCCATCTTTAGAGGTATGTCATGACATCCTCAGCCTGTGTTGTGACATTGGAGGCAATTTCTTGCTTTCTCTATTCTGCTCTCTATGTTACGACATTGGATCTCCCATTTGGTAACATAGCGTCCAGTATTGGCCCAAAATTCCTTCTAATAGTCTCTTGCACACTCACGAAGTACGTTAGTTTTTTGTTAGGCCTCATTTGGCCCTTAAGGTCAATAAAAGACTCAATGTGCACATTTTATTGAGTGCAAGTAAAAGTAAAGAAACTTAATTAAAACATAACGAAAATCCTTGTATCCAAGCTCCTTAAATGTGAAAACTAGTTTAATCCGCTACACCAAATTACGACAGATCAAACCCCCCTACACTTAAGTCATTGCTTGTCTTCAAGCAACATAAACAAAGATAACAAATAAAAATGACGACCCTTGAGCAAGTATGTTACAAGCATTGATTTCAGAGCATATGACTTAGGTATTTCATGCTTATTAACAATTTCAACATGATGAGTAGTTGACTTACCACTTTTGATTACAAACACCTAAGTTTAATATGTTACAAAATATACAAGTATTAAGGTTCTCACCTATAGGAATCTATCAACAAATCATACAAGTACTTTGATTATCCCAGCAGAATACAAATAGTCATTTATGCATATGTTCAGTATGATGTCCATTCATGTATGAGGATACTTAGGTCATATAGGGCTTTTCGGCTTGTAACATTCTGAGGCTTAGGGCAGTATGGAATTCAAAAACAGTAAGCATCAAAAGGTGACAAATACGAAAATAGTTTGGCACATAGTATTGATCCCTATTCTTCCCCCCTTAGTGACCCTTACCCGATCATTGCTTTATTTCTCCTTATATCACCTTCTTTATCTCTCCATGTATAGGAAATCATAGCATGACATAGTAACTATGGCTAGCCCTATAAGTTTTTGTGCACTAGTGAACGAGTTTTTCTTTCTTTTGTGACTTTGTGAGTTTTCTCTTTTCAATACATCTCACTTATGAATGCTTTTTCACTAGTTTAAGACTTTTTATACTCGTATCAATTTCTTTTTGGATTTTTCTTTTGTTTCGCACATTCGAGCTAACTTATAGTTCCTATATCACACCAATCTTTCATATTTCACTATAGTTTTACAAACTTTGCCGTGATGTATCTACTTAACCCTCAATACATATGGCCAGACATCTATAATAGTGCAGTACAGGACCAAAGAAAATAGGGTATATACAAATTAACATTTTCAAGCTTGGGGTTTGTAATGTGGTTCATCAAGAAGTGCCAAAAGGCTCAAAATTGGTACTAAAGGTGAAGTAAAATAGGTAGTTTTTTGGCTCTAGATGTGTTCCAAACAATGCCTTGGGTCATCCTTAAATACCTCACTATGCACAAATTTAATCAACCAAACAAACACAAATTCAACCATTTATCATTCATAGTAGCATGCTTGTTTCCTTGTATTTTCTATATCACTTGGTACAAATGATAGCTTAATACCTATTTATAGTGTAACATATAGAACTTTAATAGTCTAATAATTTAAAATTTAAAATCTCCTATCATCATGTCAAACTTATTCATAAACACACGCAGCCTATGTATATGCTCCTAACCAATCACTTGTACTTCTACAAGCTCAAGCACACCAAAAGACAAGAAAATTCAAAGAAATTGTAAAAATTGAATTGAAGCAAATTTTCTATGTCACCCCCTCCCACATTTTAATTGACACATTGCCCTCAATGTGTAGTCCACCAAAACGTAAGGAAAAAAGCTACCTGATTGATCATGATCGCGCTAACTCCTATTGGTGGGTGTTTCCTCCTTTGATCGTATAAAACTCGAATTTTTTGTGTCTTCTTCGTGTTGGGTTCCTACTTAGAAAAATCAAGATGCAACAATACTACAAAAAATCTACTTATTAATGCTACTCCTACAAAGTCCATATAATCCCAAAAATTAATACAAGTCTTTTTAAATGCAAAAATAAAAAAATGTTCAATCCTCCTCCGAATCATCGAGGGGATGATAGCGTCTCTTCCCCATAGGGGCTTTGCCCTTTTCCTTAACATCTGTTTGGTTTGAGCTCCCACCCATAAAAGACGCGCGGTGTGTTGGGCTCTATATGACAGGCCCTTTTGGTGTAGAAAATTGCGGCTAAAATATCGTTTCATACTCATCTTTCATTCCTGGGTATACCTGAGCAGCACCTTCTTCCTTAAGATTAGCCCCCTCATCCTGATGAGTCAGAGTTGACTTGAACATATATAGAGGATAACTTGGAGCGCATAACCCATTCATCCTTGTGAACTCTTGAAGTATTGGGAATGTTTCCTACATCCACCGGATCATCCTATTAAGTTTTACTTCAATGGTTCCACAAGCTACCTTTTTCACCTTGGGTGAATCTTTTTGTTTAACTGATGCTGGTACATCCATTTTATTCTTCCTCTTTTGATTCCATTCAGTAACTTGCTTCCACTGAAGCTCAACGTACTACATATATAGTGTATCTCAAATAATACTCGTAGGTTTCATGAATTCCTCATTGTCACTCATTGTCACTTCTACTTGGAAGCATAATACCGTTACGAGGTGGCAGAAGAAAAGTCCAACTTTCTGGCTTTGTACACACCGTTTCATCTCTAGAAAAATCTAGCACCCTACACAAATATCTTTATGCTGCAAAATACCATATAAAAAAGCTAATCGAAATACATTAACGATAGATACATTTAATGCGGGTGCAATTCTAGTGCCAATGAATTGAATCCACATTTTAGCAACAGGAAACATAATGGTCTGATTAAAGTTAGTGGGAAGCTTAGTATCTAGCCTGTAATTCCAACTACCCCTTTTTTTGTGTTAGATATTTTATAGCATCATCTATGTCAATATTTTGAAATCTCTCAAGATCTATACTATCAATAAAATCTTTTTCACAAAATGGGATGTTATAAAATTCACAAATATCAGTAGGGGAAATTGGAACATCTTCCCATCTTACTTCAACATCAGTGATTATTGCATTATAACCTCTCTTAATCATTTGTTCCTTAAGAGACACATAAAATTCTTGAACCACAATTATATTGGCACTGTTCAGGGGAGTAACGTAAAACTACTCCTATTAATGATAACGGACCAGAGTCCAAATTTCCTTGTAATGGACCATCGAGGGTTTGAACCCTCATTTCTGAATTAAAGGTCTTCTCTGTGACTCCAAAAAGTATTTTTCCATATTGGCATTATGGAATCAAACAGGG
This sequence comes from Gossypium bickii, assembly GCA_025503065.1. Taxonomy (NCBI): domain Eukaryota; kingdom Viridiplantae; phylum Streptophyta; class Magnoliopsida; order Malvales; family Malvaceae; genus Gossypium; species Gossypium bickii. Next base: position 95,991,383 of record CP106714.1, on the reverse strand, counting down.
TCAGAAACACATGGAGTTTCTAGAGCAGGTGTTCTCTTGCTCTTACATGAGGCGTTCACACTAGATTCTCTAAGAAAACTAATAAAGAAATTTAATAGAACAGTAAGAGTTTTTTTGCGAATACTTAAACCTCACTCTTTGTTGCACTTTGCTGTCTTTATTCTTAGTGTGAGTTGATGTTGATCTCTTCCAAGGCAGCTTCTTAGGTTGAGAATGAGGGATTAGAAACCTAGGGTTTGAGAAGAATAGGGGTTTTGGAGAGGTTAACGAGAAGTAAGTGTTCAGAATGGAGTTAGATTCAGTTAGAAAGGTATTTTGATGTGTAAAAAAGGTGTTTTTAAGGTTAAAACTCTGGTAAATAAGGGTTATACTGACGGGTTGCGCAATCAAGTTGGGTTGACACTATAGAAAATTACAGCAATGTTGCGACACAAGGGTTTCATGTCGCAACATCCCTAGCAAACTCATTCTGTCACGACATCGGGTTCTAATGTCTTGACATCCCCTGTAGTTTTGAAATTTTGGGAACCTATCTTCTATGTCGCAAAATAGGTATGTGATGTTGTGACGTTGACATTGAGTCATTTGGTGATATTCTTCATTACTGCCATTGATGTTGTGACACAGAGTTGTCTATATTGCGAAGTCGACCTTGTTTTCTACATTTATGATCCATCGCATGCTCCCAACGTCTTTTAGGCCCATCTTTGACCTACCTATAACATGTAAACAATTTTGAACAGAATATATAGTCAGTTCAATTAGTAATGATCAATTAATAGTAAAAAGATTAGGTCTTGCAGCCGGACTCATCCGTCAGCTCAATCAATATGTACTGATGGGTTCCCTGTAATTTATTTCTATATGTGTTAGTCCAACACCCATCATACCATTCTACTCATCCACAATTTTCTTTTTCCCAGAATTACCTTTTTTTACTGTTTTAATGACTGGCAACTCTTTTCGTAGATCGTAATTATTGGTGATTGATGAAACCATATGCCCACATAGTTGTTTTACTTTATATTCATCATTTGTGTTTTGAAAGGGTTTGTAAATTCCATTTCACAACTATTACCTATGAAGTCTATGTCTTTTTCATCAATCAGGTATGACTTTCCAGGAAAACTCAGTGATGCGCTTGGTAGAAGAATTGAAGAAGAATATGGTATTATGCTACTGAAGTTCCTTCTCTATGGGTTTTTTAGTTTCTTCATCGGCTTGCAGATAATTCCCTTATTTGGTTTTTGAAGGAAACGAACGTTCCTTAATGGTCGTAATTTGAGATTTATACATAACGACTATTCGATCTAATAATAACCTGCTATATGATCGTAAGTCCTATCAATATATATTTTTCCCGCTCCTTTCAGTAGCTAACAAATTCCTGGATTTATAGACTTCTAGGGTGCTTGGTTTAGGACTAAGGATGTGAAAAGAATGGCCAATTTAAGCTCATCCTTTACAACCACTGGTTTCTTGTCTTTTGGCCCTGTGAATTTCTGAATCAATAAACCTTCTTTTATTAGCTCAGTCCTCACAATCATCATCTTTATTGATGGGTCTTTATTATAATGTTCTTGTGGTTTAGCTTTGTTAATATCACCCGAGATTTCCAAGACAATGTGTTCCTGATCTATTTGATTCTTTATTTCACTATCCATTTCCTCTGCTAGCTCCATATCTCCTCTTTTTGAAATTCCATTTAAATTGTCTATATATTTCTTTGTAGGTTGGAGGTGGTAATAGCTTAGAGTTTCTCCTTCTTCACAAGCACTTCCGAAGTCATTCTCCTCTCTGCATAGTTTCAGACTTGGCACCTCTTGCCACCTTTCTGATGGCATATCATTGTGGCCATTGTCGTTTTGGGGACGAGCTAGGATCTCTCCTCGAGGTTGACTTAATTCAAGCATTAGTAATCATTGATTCTCTTGGATTTCCCAATCTTCATAGACTCCTTCTTTGTAAATATTGTCATCATAATCGAAGTCTTCATCGGACCACATGTAATAGAAGTCATCCATGACTTGGTGCAGACTAATTATTTTGTGTCTAGGATTCCTAAAATTAAGCAAATGCTAGAAGTGTTATTTAACAAAATAAATTGAAAGTCATAAATATAACCTACAAATTTTTTAATTATTCTTTAAAGTGAAAAGATTCAAAATAATCTAGTAACGTTGCCTCCTCGGTAACAGCGCCAACAACTTGATCGTCTTTGGACGTACTAATGTTCAGAGTGTGAATACTGCAATAAAATAGAAAGTTATGTGGCAGTATCCTAAGTATACTGGTTGAGTTGTAATATAGATTTTACAACGAAGTAAGTGAGTACTCCGAAGATCGTATCCAAGTGAAGTGAGTACTAAATCAATCATAACCTCAACAATTAAAGATCTAATTAATACTTTAAGTCAGTTATAGTACGAGAGTAAACTAAGAAATATGTTTAGGATTTGTAAACTAATAAAATAAAATAACATAAAAAGAAATTAAAGTTATGAGAGATAGAGATAAATAAAGGGAATCAAATCTAAGGATGGGTGATCATCTTGCTTTGGCAATCCCAATTAATTGTTGCCTCAGGTTCTTCGTCAACCAACTAGTTGCCACCCTAGTAGGATCTTCTAATTTTCTGCTAACATAACAAATCAGTAAGAACTACTTATCTTTTGACCTCACTGTCCAGACTGGCTTGGGGTAAAGGTGTTCACGAATGGGCAATACTAATTTTGGGTTAATTCTCACCTTGATGACTTCCCAAGGTTGTCAAACCTAGGGTTTGTTTCAGATTCTTCCTTTTCCAAACAATTGATCTGTGGAGTAACCCTACAAAATAATTAAGAGATCATACTTCCACTTATTAATCCCTCGTAGAAGGATTAGTTTCTTATGGCTTTAATAAACAACATGGAAAGAATGGAAGAATTGATCATGGGGAATGAAGTAGAATTGAGAGTTTAAAAAAGTCTGATTGATATTAAATAATACGAATCCACAAAAGTTGATCTTGCTTTACAGTTAGATCTCTTGAAAAAACAAAAAAAAAAACTAGACTATGAAAACCTAAGAGAAACAAAAAAGCAAATTTAAAACCTAAGAAAAGAATCTAAGATAATGGAATGGTGTCCACAATGTGTGCCAAAAAAGCCTATTTATAGCCTTCAGGTAGCCTTGTTCTTAACCCTAAGTTAGGAGACGTTCCTGAGCTTTAAGTTAGATTGTGCAGACCAAAACGCCCTTGCTTCATGTTTTATTCTCGTCACAGAGTCAATGTCGTGACACACTAGGACCTGTGTCATGTGTGTCACGACATACCAACCAGTATGCTCCTCTACAGCCATCTTCAGGGGTATGCCACGACATCCTCAGCCTGTGTCATGACAATGAAGGTGTAACACCCCTTAACTGTATTCTACGCTGGAACCAGATACGAGGCATTACCGTACTTAACACACATGGTCATACAACTTTCGGCTATCAAATTTCATTCCGAATTAAAACTTTTCTATACACACCTCTAACATCCTTATAATGTGCCTATGAGGCCCTACACATGCTTCCGGAAGGTTTCAAAGATAATTCAAAAAAAATTTCACATTTAGAAAATTTTTACCTAAACAGGGGCCACACGTCCGTGTGAAATGGGACACGCCCGTGTGGGCAGGCGTCACACACGCTCATGTCCCTCACCCATGGTCGACACTGACTTATTTCACATGGCCGAACACACGACCGTGTCTCTGGCCCGTGTCTCTCACACGGCCTCGACACACCCGTGTCTTAAACGGTGTTCCAAAACCTTGGCATTCTATTTATGACATCATCACCTCACTATGGTCACACGGCCAGGGCACACGCCCGTGTCTTTAGACCATGTGTCGAATTAAATTCCAATTTCAAGGTGCAGACTTCACACGACCTGGGCACACACCCATGTCTTTGGCCGTGCCTCCCACACGGCTGAGACACACGGTCGTGTCTTTTTTCGTGTGTTTACTACAAAGCTTACTGACTTGTAAAGCTAACATGTAGGAGACACACGGCCTGGTCACACACCCATAGGACTGACCATGTGTCACACACGCCCGTGTGTCTACCCTTGTAGACAAGAACAAGGCTGTTCGCCAAGCTCTTTCATCACCCTAATTCATTCCAGCATAATTCATAACCAAACAACCCAATCATATACCCTACACAATCATGAATAACCTCATCTTTTCATTGATTAATAGTATTGAGCCATTAACTATGGCCATGTACAAAAGAATTCATCTATAAGGATCCAATATACACTTGGCCAAAATAACAAACATTTCACCTAGTCTAGCCCCTATACATGCCATACTCAAAATGCTAATTCAAAAAAATATACCAAGATGAGCTGATAGTGTGGGTGATCTTCCGATTATCTTCGTATCCCAACCCGGCTCTTTGACTCTATAAAACGAGGGAAAAAGAAACGGAGTAAGCTTTAAAGCTTAGTAAGTTTACATGTAAACAATAAATATCATAACATGTGCTAATCAATAAATAGTATTTCACAATAAGTAAAAGCATTGATCGCTGAAATCAGAGTTTTAAAATTTATAAAAGAATGATCAAAACCTGAAAACTAACTCTGACAATGATTAAAGGCAAGTGTACCTATCGAACAGTAGTATAGCTTAGGCAAGGCCGGATATCGAACCCAAAGGAATTAAGAGTACTAATACTAACTTTCTTTTTATTATTTAGCCTTAAAAATAGAGTGAAGTTGCTTTAAACTATATTGACGAAGACTAAACTAAGGACACAAAGACAAAAAGGACGAATAGGAAAATAACTTTGAAGGAAAACTCAGTTGATTACGACGATACCCTTAGGAAGAATCCACCTAGACTTCACTTGTTATCTGACCCTAAATTATATGATTTCTTTAATTAGCTTGATCCGTAAGACTCCCTAACCTATATTAAACCCTCTCTCGAGGCGAATAACGTCTAACCCTAGGTTAATTAGTGGAACTCTCGTTCACTTATAATAACCCCCTAGGATAGCAGTAAATCGATCAATGGACTCCCATATTAGGTTTCACCCTAATCTGGCAAAATCTTGTAACCCTATCTCTAGGCGTTCGATCAACTCCGCTTAATTATGTTAGATCTACTCTTAGGCAGGGTCTATTCCTCCTCCACCTAAGCACATTAGATTTGGATTAAGCAACATAATTAAGAACAAACTAAGCAATTATCATATAACTTAGAAATTAAATAACAAAATTCATCTAGGTTTCATCCCCTTCAGGTATCTGAAGGGTTTAGTTCATAATGAATAAAAATAACATCACTAGAGAAAAGATAAAACAAAACATAAGAAAACCCTAAAACCCTCTGAAGGAATTGAAGGATAATTCCGCCGTCTTGAGTATAATTCCGGCTTCTTGGGATGGACCAACTGGCTATCCTCGCGTTATTCCCTAACTCTGACCTTCTCGGCTTGGCTCCTTGGCCTAGCTTTGACGCCTTTTCAAAGGTGGTACTTAGGGGATATATATAGGCTCTTGGAATGCGATTCTTTCTCCCTATCCTTTTCCGACTGAAATTGCTCTTTCCAGCGACAGAGGCACGGCCATGGCACACGCCCGTGTGAATCGAGACCAGACCATGTTCGGATTTCTAACTTGAGGCACGATCGTGTGAGGTGGAGTTGAGGCCGTGCTCTAGGTGTTCGTCGAGGCACGGCCGTGTGGATTTTGGGCCAGGCCGTGTCAATTTCTTGCTAAGGCCCATTTACTCCATTTTGGGCCCGTTTTGTGTTTTTTTCATCCTCGGGTGCTTTCCTGGGTATAAAACATGAAAAGAAAGGATTACAAGCACCTTTTTATATAATTCAAGGAATAAATCATCAAAAAGTAAGTTAAATATGGGATTAAAATATGTTACTTTTACGGTTTATTAAGCATCCAACAATCCAACATCATGCTTACTCATTCTTTCTTACCACATTCCAACCATATCACAACCAAATGCTCTTATTATTTAACATACATTCCTGCACTTATCACCACAAGACCACATGAAACAACACAACACAATTTCACGATAAGTCACTCTTAGAAATATCAACACTCGGTGGTTTCGCACTTAACCCACCATTTGTCTTAAGCAGGGTGGTAACGCACATAGCCCACCAACAAGAATATTTACGGTGGTATCGCACATAGCCCACCAATTGATAACATAAACGATGGTATTGTACACAGCCCATCGTGAATGAATATTAAGGTGGTATCGCACATAGCCCACCAACAAGAATAATTAAGGTGGTATCGCACACAGCCCACCATAATTTATTACAGATAATATTTTACACTTACATATCTATTTCAACATTCATATTCTAACAAGTTCAATTCATTTAAATCATAAATGATCTCAATCACACAATACCCCAATAAACAATAACATGTGTATTTAAGATACATCATTTACACTTAAACTTACCTCGATGCAGAATGCGTTAACTTGCAGTTTAATCCAAAACCTTGCCTTTTCCCCGGTCAAGGTTAATTCCGCGCTCTTCTTGATTTATAACAATAAAATTTCATTCATTCAATCATTTCATGACCATAATACATCATAATCTCTACTTAGGCAAAAATGATCATTTCGCCCTTGTACTTTGGCAAAAATTACGATTTTGTCCCTAGGCTTGTAAATCATTTTTCATCACATTTTCTCATTAAACAAGCCTAGCTGAATCTTTATTACTCTTACAACTACTCATAATTCCAATTATTTCGTGCATTTATTACACATTTTCAACCTTTGCATTCAAGTCCTATTTAGATGTTTTCATGATAACACCTTTTCACAAAAGTTGTTCCTTAACTCACTATCATTCATTTTCTTCCATAAAAACTCAGAAAAAAACATAAAATCTCTCATGTCCCTAGACTTTCAACCACATTGCAAGTTAGTCCCCTCATTAGCTAGCTTAAGCTTTGAGTACTCCAAAAGTACAAAAACTCTCAATAAAAACCACTAAGATCACTTACTTGTAGAGATAAGGAGTTGTTGAAAATTTTCAAGCTCCCATGGTGTTTTTCTTTGGGAATTTCGATGGTGAGAAGAAGGGGAAAAGATGATATCTTTTCTTCTCCTTATTTTATTATTTTACTAGACAAATTACCACCAAAATCTCACCTAATGCTTTGAAAATTTAATTCTTTGTCCCCTATGACCAGCTATTAACTTTAGAAATGTCTATTTGGATATTAGGGACCTCCAATTAAAATCTACAGCTATTAGACACCTTTTGCTTGTAAAACAATACTTTCTCATTTAATGCGATTTAGTCCTTTTTCACAATTAAGCACACAATTGCTAAAATTAAAGCACCAAAATTTCTATGCAACCTCACTATCATGCTATAATTTATAAAATATTATGAAAATAATTTTCTTCAACCTCGGATTAGTGGTCTCGAAACTATTATTCTGACTAGCCCCAAAATCGGGCTATTACAGAAGGTAGTTTCTCACTTTCTCTATTTTGCTCTCTATGTTGCGACATTGGATCTCCCATGTGGCGACATAGCGTCCAGTATTGGCCCAAAATGCCTTCTAATGGTCTCCTGCACACTCACAAAGTATGTTAACTGTCCCTTAGGCCTCATTCGGCCCTCAAGGTTAAAAAAAGACTCGATGTGCACATTTTATTGAATGTAAGTCAAACTAAAGAAACTTAACTAAAACATAACGAACATGCTTGTATTCAAGCTCCTTAAATGTGAAAACTAGTTTAATCTGCTACACTGAATTACGACAGATCATTGATCCTAACATACTTTTTTTCTATAACCCGTTAATGTTAACCCGTAACCCATATCTATGTTGTAAATTATCCTTTTTATTAACTCTTTTCTTTATCGAGAATTGATTTGCTTAATTTTCTGACCATATTTCATCATTTGTATTGTTGGATATTACTTTGTTCTAAAAAAATCAATCAAAAAAATAAAAAAAAAACATAAAAAATTAATTGATCTTGATTCGTTAGTTTCATATTATGTTGATAAGCTCATTTTCATTCTTTATTTCTTGTTGATGTAAATTGTTTTAATTCAGTATTTGATTTTTTTCTAGCTTAATAACTTATTAACTCGATCTCGATTATAACTGACTTTTCTAACCTTTTCAATACCCTTAACCTAAGCCCTATTACAGCCTTGTTAAGACCTCTTGATTGGTGTATCATCTCATTCTATAGTGGTGGAGATTTGATTTTCAAGCAAGCATATGGTAACAACATTTCTTATTCGACTATGGAGTACATATTACTTAAACCTTAAACATTTTAAGTGCTTTGAGTGAATCTTTAGTAAGGGTGTTATTTCTTCTTGAGCTTGAATTTTAGGTATTTATTGAGATAAGGGAGATGCCTCATGTTTTTAAAGCTTAAAATTTTTTGCTTGGATTGCTTGTGTTGTTTAGTGTCATTTTATTGTGAATTTCCATTCCATGATTATCTATAAATTATCCTAAGACATTATCGGTAGAAATAATAAATTGAAAGAAGTTAACTTGATTGTGGGTTGAGGATTTTGCTTGAGGACAAACAAACGCTTAAGTGTGGGGATATTTGATAGGTGCTAAAAGTAACATGTTTTAATCTCATTCTTAATGCATTTTTTTGGGTGATTATTCGATGTTAATGGTGACTTTTATGCTCTTAATTCTTTAAATTCATGTTTTTATAATTTGGAGAGCATTTGGGAGCAAAAGGAGCAAAAAATGAGCGACAACCAAAAAATTAGAGTGAGTTACAAGAGCCACAAAGGTTGGACCTTTCCATATGACCGTGTCAGCCACACGAGCTGCCACACGACCATGCAGCAGGCTATGTCGATTTCGCAATTTGCACTCTAAACATGTGAAAAAAAAACGCGATTTTTTAATTTTTCGGGCATTCAGAGATTATATATGACAAAAATATGAAGATAAGAGTGAATCGTCATAGAATAGTCAAGAAAACAACTAGAAAAACACCATTGAAGTCGATTCTGAAGCATATTTCCATCAATATTGAAGATTCCCTTTTCATTTGTTTGGAGATTATTATGATTTTCTTTGTTTCTTGTGGTTATACAGTATTTTCGATGTTTTTATTTGCTAGCATGAACTAATTTTCTAAATACATAGGGAGATAAACTCTATGATGAATTTTGTCGTTTGATTTCTATTTTACGCAATGAAGACTCACATCTTGTTCTCAATTATAAGTGCTTAATTCTTGGTTTAATATTTCTAGACTATTGATCCATGTTTGATGTGCTTAGATCATAGGAGGAATAGACCCTGTTTAAAAGTAGATCTAGTGTGATTGAGTAGAGTTGCATGCAATCCTAGAAATAGGACGATATAAATCTACCGGATTAGAGTCAAATCTAATAGGGGAATCCATAGATCGAGTTAATGCGATAATAGGGGTTTTAATTAGAAAGAAATTTCAATTAATTAACCTAAAGTTAGTTGCTCTTATTCTTGAAGAGAGTTATTAGCATAATATAGGGATTTTTATGGATCAAGATACTAAGTGAAAAAACTGCGTAATTTAGATTGCTAATGATAGATGAAATCTAGGTGGATTCTTTCTTGGGTATTGTTTTGCTTTTTGGTTGTTAATCGGTTATTTTCCCGATTTGTTCTTTGTCACGTTCATAGTTAATTAATTTAGTTAATTTTAGTTTCAATCAATTGCTTCGGTTAAATAATAGAAATACGGTAATTACTAGTACTTTTAGTCCTTGTTGGAACAATATCTTTGCTCAGCGTAGCTATACTATTAATTGATAGGTGCACTTGCCTTAGTTAGATTTTTAGTTGGTTTACAACTGCATCAATAACCATTGAACATGGAATGAGAAGTTTTATAAGCTATTTTTCTTCTCTTAGGCTTAGGTAACATAACTTTAGCAAGTTGCCCCCCACACTTTTAAAAATTTTAGGCTAAGAGGATAACCCTCCATGGTCCATAAGATTTTTTGCTAGTTTTCTTATGAGAGATTCAATTTTGTACATAACATACTGATAAAATAGCTTCCCCCCCCCCCCAACAAATTATTAGATGTGTTAGAACTAACAAGAATATAATTCATTATTTCTTTTAGTGTCGTATTTTTCCTTTCTTCTACACCATTTGATTATGGTGAATAAGGAGGAGTAACTTCATGCATTATGCCCTCTTTTTCACTAAATTTATTTAATAAGAAATACTCACCTCCTCTTTCTAATCTAAATCTTTTAACCTTTCTATTTACCTGATTTTCTACTTTGGCTTTATACTTGAGAAACTTATCAAAGTCTTCATCTTTATTTCTAAGCAAATATATCTTAGTGTATCTTGAAAAATCATCAAGAAAAGTCACAATATATTTTACCTCCTCTAGTGATGGTTTGTTTTAAATCTCCTAATTTTGTATAAATTAAGTTTAAAAGTTTTGTTTCCTTAAGAGTTGAAGAACAAGTTTTCTTAGTATGTTTTAATTCAACACATATTTCACATTTTTGCATGTTGACATTATTATTACTAGAAATCAATCCAAGTTGTTGAATTTTTTTAATTTATGAAACGTTCACATGTCCTAATCTAGTATGTCATAAATCATATAAATCAATCAAGTAAGAATAAGAACTGGCACTACCATTTATTATTTCACAATTATTAAGAACAAATAGTCTATTATTACAATAACCTTTACCCACAAACACATTATTCTTGGTCATTATAACCTTACTAAATTCAAAGGGAATTCTTATACCAACCTTTCCTAATAGCCCAACTGAAACCAGGTTGGTCCGAATATTTGGAACATAAAGCACATCATTCAATGCAATTGTCTTTCAAAAAGTAAGTTTTAGCATGACCTTGCCTTTCCCAAGCACATTAGTTGTTTGTGAGCCCCTAATATAAATGGTTTCTTCTCATTTCTCTACTTTGGAGTAGGAGACAACCACATTTCAATTGTCACAAATATGTCTAGTGGCACCACTTTCTATCACCAACTCTTTCACATTTTTCACAATATTGACTTGAGAAATAACCACCATAATTATGTCATCTTCTTTAACCAAATTGACATTTGGTCTAGTAGGATTATTATTTCTACATTTTTGGTATTTGCATTTATGCACATGAAGGCTAGATTTTCCATAAAACAAATTAGTTTCCTTTGTTCTTGAAGGCAAGGTTATGTGTATTAGGCTTATAATTATGTTTTTTAACCATACCTCTTTTAGGTTTACCATTGACCAACTTAACGAGTGTACTGGTAATCTCTTTACTCTTGGTGGTTGGTGCACTTAAGGATTATATGGGTGATTAGGTCCACTAGAGAAAGTTTCTTTTATTTGTGCTTGAGTTGTTATATGTAGTCGTAACATGATAGTGGCAGTTTCTTGATCATTAAACCGACAACAAACTTTTACAGTAAGTTGATGTTCTTAGATTTTAAATCCTCCAACACTTGTGGTAATCATTTGATTTGTACCTATAAGTCTTTGTTATCAAACATCTACCATCAATAGTATTTTCAAATGAAAACCTTTTGTTTGCCAGCATCTTAGGTAGTGTACTTTACAATCATATTATCTCACATCTCTTGTATTGCATTGTACGAACAATAAATGTCAAAACGTTCACTCGAAATAGTGGAAATAATTGTATGTCTACATACCTTGCTCACATGTACCCCCATAGTTCAACATACTTACTGAGGCATTAGACAACGATTTTTCAGTAAAGGCGAAAACAACATGCGATTTCTCGAACCTGAATAGAACCTTGAAAATATTTCGACGAGATTCATATTCAATTGTAAGGAGAAAATCACGATTGTTTTAAGGACTATCTTGATTTAGGAACAAATGGGTGGAAACCTTAACCCAAAGTACTTGCAGTATAAGAAACCGAAGTTATATTAACCCAACCCACTTAACTTGAAAAATTAGTCAAACCTTGGTATAGTGAAGTCGCAACACTCTAGGATGGATGAACGGAGTGATAAGACAAAGGATGAATGCCTCAAACCTTAAGGCTTGATTAGTTCGATAGTTCAATCAAGAACCAAGAGAGAAAGATCTCAAAAATATGATGTATATTGAAAATAGTCTTTTATCCTTACAATAATGTCTTAAACCAAAACTTATAGGCTAAAGGAATACTAATGGTCACATTTGGCCTTTAATGTGAAATGTACGAATTTAATGAAGCCTTAAACTTAAATACAAGCACCTTGCCATCCATGCATCATGGCATTGAATATGGTGGCTGTAATTTAATATGTGGAGGACGTATACATGCATGCTTAAGGGAGAATGAATATTCAAAGATCACATTTAGCTCCTTTGTTGGATGATGGCACCTAATATGCTTGGGAATGAACAATAGCCAACTTCTAGAAGGCTGCCAAATAGTCTCATTCACCTCCCCCTTTGTACTGTCCATGAATATTTAGTCCTTAAGAAAGTGTTGATTCATCTTGAGCAATTAAAAGGCTTCTTGATCTTTAGACATGCATTTAACTTAAAGGGGTTCACTCATGCACTCTATTAATCAACCAATATTCATGCATGGAAAAAGGAATGGTTTGCTTCTAGAAGTTGTTGGTTCATGAACAAATTTGTGCATTTATCTACCCTCAAAAGTCCATCAAAATGTCTTCTTCATGCAACAGCCTTAAAGTGAACGAATGGGCACCTTTTCATGCCAAGCCGAACAACCTTTGTGTGTGAACGTCTCTAGATCCTTTTTATCAGCCATTAAACATTCATATGACATAATAATCACACAATAAACATGTATTAAGAATCATTAATATACTAATTAAGCTGTAATAAAACTGGACAGAATTAATAGCTAGCTTAGGACATATTTAAGATGCAATTAAACTAACAACTAACTAACTAAAAGCTAACAGCATTAAAAACATCTTTTAGGACACATATTAATGACGCCAAACACACTTAGGACATATTAAAATGTTGTAATAATAGGACATGAAATAAATCAAAAGCTGTGAAGTAAACAAAAATTAACATGCATCATTAAGTCTCAACGTAACGTTTCATATTGCACTTAGATCCTTTGAGCTTGGCCTATTCTCGAAACCTTTTAATCGAACCACATGATGTGATCAGTATCACATCAAAAACTCTATGCATATCAAATATTAAGAATATGTAGTTGCCACCATTTGAAATTGCTTCCATCAAACACCTCGATCTTAGAGATATCAATAAATGATTTGGCATCAGAAATAGGGGGCATCATCGTAGTTGGAGGAGTGACAGCAACATGTATAGTATTAGTTGAAGGCAGAGACATTAGCAACAGCGTTTAGATCTATAATATCCTTAAGATTGTTGGAAATAGGGGGTTAAAAAAAATTTTGATGCTTGAGCCATGACTAGCACTATCCTTAAGGATATTTCACCTATTGTGTATCCCTTAGCATTCAATAAGCACTTCTGTTTACCAAAGGAAACAAAGAGCAAGAAGAACATATAAAAAAATAATTGCTCAGCTAATTGAAAGTGGAAGGGAGGAAGGAAAGAATTTCACGAAAGAGAGGAGAGAAATGCACACTAGTTGATTGATTTTGAAGACAGGTCATGCATGGTATTTATACGCATCATGCATTAGAAAAACATAAACGTTAGTAGTAAGCCTGTTTGACCAAAATAATTTTATAATAAGAAATAAAAAACGAAGACTGGTCATGCATGGTATTTATAGGCACCATGTATTAGAAAAACATGAAATTTGATAGTAAGCCTATTTAGCCAAAATAAATTTTTAAAAGAGAAAAAAAAAAGAAATGTAACAGCTTAATTTTGGGTCTAGTCGAAACAGTGGTTTCGGGACCACAAATCCGATGTAGAAAAATTTATTTTTATTATATTTTTATGGTCTACAGTTTTATGGAATGATTTCGTGAAAATTTCGTTCAAAAATTTTGACGTTTGGGTACTCAATTTAGTTAAAGGGACTAAATTGCAAAAAATGTGAAACTTGAATTCTATATGTTTAATGGTGTCCAATTGCTGTAAAGTTTTAAATTGGAGATCCTTAGATGGTAATTAGACCATTGGTTGAGTTGGTGGACCAAATGGACATGGTTAGGTATGTTTCTAAAGTTTTTTATTAAGGGCATTTTAGTAATTTGGTAATTAAATGAATTAAAAAGCCAAAATTTGTTCATCTTCTTCCTCCCTTGGCCGAATTTTACAAGGAGAAGACATAGCTAGGGTTTTCCAAGCTTCAAAGCTCGTTGTAAGTTCGTTCTTGCCCGGTTTTTAATACTCTTTACATTTGTAACTCAATCTATCTATTTCTACCACTAATTTAAGATATGATCAAGATATAGGGTTTTACCCATGTTGAATATGTGTGTATTTTGATGTTTGATGGTAGAAAATACATGTTTGTTGTTTGTTAAATGACTTTTGCTAAGTGATTTTCGGTAAAAATGTCAAAAAGGACTTATTTGTAAAAGTCTATAAAATGAGTAGAAAAATATGAATAAATGAAAAATGTGGGCTGTTATGAGTATGAAAATAGTTTCAGCTAGGCTTGGGTGTGAAAAAATTTAATGAAATTTATCTTACGAGCCTAGGGACTAAAGTGTAAAATGTTAAAAGTTTAGGGGTAAAAGTGTAATTTTTCCATAACGTGAATTTTAGGTTGAAATAATAATGTGATGATTAAATGAGATGAATTTGGTATTATAGATCAAGAAAAACGAAGTTCAGGTCTAGATCGGGGGAAAACCAAAGTGTTTGACGATTAGGTCCATTTCCACTATTTTGTATCGAGGTAAGTTCATGTGTTTAATAAGCATTAAATTATATATGTATAAATGCTTAATTGATATAATTGTGGTAAATGCTATATTATTGAAATGAAATGTGAATGCTATTGAGTACGATACTACGGAAATGACCGACAGAGATTCGATACAGCGAAAGTACCGGTTGAACCTTAAGAATAGATAGGATACAAATGTCATGATATTAGGGTTACTGAGATTACGTGTAAGACCATATCTGGGATACGGCATCGATATGAGACTTCGTATAAGACCATAGCTGGGCTATTGGCATCGATATAAGATTACATGTAAGACCATATCTGGGATATGGCATTGGTACGGTACTGTGTGTACGAGATTCCCAAGTATCCTTTAGTATTCCAAATGGTTCAATGGGAAATGTTGACGAAATGTGGTTACAAGTGATGGTACGACTCAGTCAAGGTACTCGTGACAGAAATCGACAAGTGTTAAAAGTGAATTTCATATGATGAGTAAGTGGAAAATTATGAGAATTCATATGGTTCAATTGAATATTTATAAATGTGATGGCTATTGAATTGAATATAGTTTATTTCTATTTGCTTATGCTTATGTAAATGTGATGAATTGATAAGAAGTATTCAAACCATATAAGCATTGAAAAGAATAAACTTGTGAAATTCTTGGTTAATTATGTGAACGAATACATGGCATAAAGGTGGAATTATACAAGTTTATTATAGTATTTATAATGGCTTAAAATGTGTTTATTTGATTAGATGAGTTATTATCATACGAGTTTACTAAGCTATGTAGCTTACCCCCTTCCTTTCCCATGTTTTATGGTGTCATTAAGCTAGCTTGGATTGGAGATCGCCAGAGATCCTATCACACTATCAAGCTATCACTTTGGGTATTGATGAATTCAAGTATTTTGAGTTTATGGCATGTATAGGGACTTAGTCATTTTTATTATATGTGTCATTGTGATTGTAGCTAATGTGTTGGCTTGTGATAGTCAAAAGCTTGTTTTGATATTTGGCCATGTAGATTGGCTTATTTGTGCTATCATGGTTGTAAGCCTAAGTATAGATGTGTGTGTGTGTGTGTGTGTGTGTGTGTGTGTGTGTGTGTGTGTGTGTGACAATGTCTTTGGTGATATGGTCATGGTATGTTTGGTAAATGATAGAAATGTGACTTATGACATGAATGTGAAATGTTTGGCATGTGTTAGTCATAATTATGGATGTTTTGGTTGCTAAGTATGTTATGTTTTGTGCCTTGAATTGGCGTAAGTGTATGTGTGAATACGAGTGGCAAATGGCTTCGTAAATAGCCTTTATTTTGTCCACACGGGTAGACACACGGACGTGTGTCTAGGCCATGTGTGAACGGTCTGCCCCACGGCATGTATTCCGGCCGTGTGTCCCCTGCACCTTAATTTTGAGAAACAGAATGTCTAGAATTAAGCACACGGACAGAGACACGGGTGTGTGTCTCAACCGTGTGTGCTACACTGCCTAGCACATGGGTGTGTGGCACGGCCGTGTGGCACAAGTCAGAGAGCACCCTAATTTAAACACGGTCTGAAGCATGGGCGTGTCCCAGAGTCACACGGACGTGTCCCTTGGACCACATGGGTGGACTACACGGGCGTGTAAGCCCTGCATCAAGCAAAAATTTTCTAAGTTTTGCAAAAATTTTTAAAATTCTCGGTTTAGTCCCGAACCACCTCCAAAGCATGTTTTGGACCTCGTAAGCTCGTATAAGGGACTTTATAATTGAATATGAATGGTTTTAATTTGGACGCAAATTTATGACTCGGAATTGTGTGAATGCTTGTGTTATAAGTCCGGTAATACGAGTAAGGGGTGTTACAAGAAATTCAAAAACTAATCAAACCTAGTATTACATTCAAGGGGGAATCCTCTGATTTACATTAGACTGAGTTTCTTGTCTTAGTTCTCATGTATGCATGTCAATCCTCTTATTTTGGCTCTTATAAGTCCAATATCAAGTAATATTATATAAACAAAAACTCAAGGAGCTTTTTTAGGAATGTGAGATTCTTTGAAATATATTATACTCCCAATAGATCTAAAATATGAATACTCAAATTTTGCCCAAATCTGCTTATATTTGTAAATTACTAATTCAAATTCGTTAAGCATGCACATATTATTTTATTATTTTTAAAATATATGTAGTTAATATATGGTAATTACATATATTTTTCCTACCATTCATATTTTTCATTTTATTTTAATTCTATTTTTTATGAGCAATTTTATTATAATTCTAACCATGAAGAAATTAACATATTTTTTAACATTTACATCATGAAATAGTATATTTAATTTTTATATTACATAATATGTAAGAAAAAAAATAAAAATAAAATATTACATACTTAAAAGTGAGCCAAGTAACGCTTGGTCATTCATTATTGGGACTTGAGCTCGACCAATATTTTAAAAAGACTCAATTTTCTTACTTAAGTCCACTTTTCTAAACTTGATATTTTTTTGTCCAAAATTTTCCTAATTTCATATAAACCTTTAAACTTGGTTGGATAGCCCAACCCTAGAATAGGTTAGATCTAAATATACTCCTTGCAAAACCAATTTATATATATTATTCTCAAAAGATAAATTGATTTTGTTGCCTTTCGCCCTCAATGCCCATTTGATGTCACTTGATACTTATCTAAGGGTCAAATTAGTCATTAAAATCTTAAGTATAGTTGATACATAGAATTGTTTGAATAAAAATATTAAATTTAAAAATGAGTTTAAGAAAAATAAGGCTCTTTAAAATATGAGTATAACTTGGATTCTAACATTCAAGGCCCAACTTAGCTCGTTTTTCAATTTTATGATTTTATTTTACTATAAATTATGTAGTTTATAGCATATAAAGAATAAATATGTAGTACAAGTTTGTACATTATGTAATGCACATGATAATTTTGCGTGTTTAAATAAAAATAAACATAAAAAGTAATATTTTATACTAATTTATCTATAATATATATATAAGCACGAGTTTGAAAAAAATTTAAACTCATGGGAATATTGTTTATTGTTTAATATATTACTAAATTGTTATTATAAAAATTTTAATATATTATTAATTATTATGTGATAATGGCCTGATAGTTAGAGGTGTTCATTACTCCAAGTGTTGTCTAGGTTCGAGTCGCGCTAGTCACGTTTGTTGTTCGCGTTTTACCCTATTATTGTAATTAAAAAAAATGACATTGACTAATTATTAATAATAGGTAAAATCATAACAACATTGAACTAAACTTTTTATTCATATTAAATTAGACCGAATATTGATATATATTATTAAATACACCGAATATTTTGGTTAAAAATATGAATCTAGGGTAGGCGTCGTTATTGGATTTTTCAAATTCTCAAAATTTTATTATATTCTTAATTACTTGTTAACAATTCGTGTACATTGAGTTTGGATTTATTGGTTAATTCCTAAATTCAGAATATTAATATTAATTAATAATTATATCAAATATTGATGTAAACTGGGGCTTCGAAATTAAGTTTTGGAATCCAATCACTATATATTTCACTTTCATTGTGTTCGTAACTTATTTTAATATTTTTCTTTAAATTGTTTCCGTTTCTTTCCCCCTAAGCCAAGTACATGAATCTCGCCCCCTTAAAACAATTAAAAACATTAATTAAACAAACGGAGGCTATGACTATGAAAAATAACAACTAAAGTGAAAGATGATTTTCTTTCCATTTATTCGGTGATAAAGACATAATTCGATAATTTTCAATGATTCTCTAATCGATGACTTCGATTTAATAAAAATTCGAGGAGTGTAACTTAACTTTTAAGAAATAGTGTTGTATTGCTTTGATTTATATAGTAGACTATATTTACATCTAAGAAGTAATAAGCTTGTTTATTATTGTTGAATTATATTTACATTTTGTCCCATGACCTCCACCAGAAGTGATGTTACAAGAAATATATAATATATGATGACCCCATTCCTTCCATAATAATAATAAGAAGAAAGCATGTAAATGGAAAATTGGCATGACATGAACCTACTATTAAGTAGCCTTCCTTGTTATTGAGTTGTCTTCTAAATTGGAATCTGATACTCTATACATATTTTTAACCAAAATAAGTCCCTTCATCTCCACCTCTCTTTCTCACTGTCACTTGATAGCTAAAACCAAAAAAAAAAAAAGCTGGAAATTACCAACAACAATCATAATGCAAATGAAAGTACCCTCAGAAATTTCTCAAAGTCTATAACTGCAATACATGAATAAAAAAAAGGAATGATTGTTCCATTTCTTTCATCATTTCGTTCTCAGATTGTCGCATTTCTTTTCCAACCTTAATGCGTTATTTCCTTTTTCTATATAACACATACTCTCTCTCTCTACTGTAAATGTGAAACGTACACCAACACACATGATTTGAAACAAGAGTGGAATGAGACTAAGAGCCAAGTGGGTCTTCAACCATGTGGATAAGTTGGTCCACACTGCTCAATCTGAAAGAAACCACAGCTCTTGGCTTAACCCTAGTGTCTCAAACCACCCCCTCCCTCTTGGGTCCCAGCCTTCTTTATACTTTGTATCATTTCTAAATTCTGCTTGTGGAGTAAACATTTTTTTATAGCTAATATATACTAAAAATGGGGTGGAAAAATAAGCAAATGGTAAGAACATATGTGTCGAGAAAGGACACTAACCTCAACCAATAATAAGTAAAAAGAAGTTAAGCCTTAAAACTCCATGCAGTCTCCTACAGGTTAGGCACCCAAAATGCCTAGAGTATAATAGTTTTGGGTATATGAGCTCACCATTATTTATATTCTACTTTCAACATTCCTTCTCAACTTCTGTTTATCTCTCATTTAGCTTAAATATTAAAATTCATATTTTCATACTTCACTCCTATATTACAGGTATCAATGTCACTCCTATATTATTATCTTGAAGTCAAAACAATTTTTTTTTAAGATTAAATCAAATGTAAAGATTTTCATTTAAAATCATCTTCAAAATAAAATCGAAAGATTGATCCAAGATTAAACCCCATACACGTATTAGGTTATTGATTAAACCCTATTGATCCAAGATTGGAAACCATTTAATATTTTTCATATAATGTAGGTAGAACTGTGACCCTCCAAAAATATCTCATGTCAATGTCTGTCAATATATATTCCAAGTCCATTATTGAGACAAAGCCTACATCAAAAGTAGTGCACTAGCTACACCTCATATATCCAATTTATAGTCATTTTGGAGAAGAAAATTTATATAGAATGCTTCTTTTTGGAAATCCAAGAAAGTATTATATATCAAATAAATCTCAATCAATTTTAAAATTTGAGATTTTAAATTTAATTTAATTATAAAAGGTTAACACTTCAAATAATTTATCAACTCAATCTTAACTCAAGAGATATTTTATTACTGCAACCATTAAGAGAGCATAAATTTAAACATTTTTTTAAGTACAATTCTATTTTAGATTGAACAATAATTGTTGTTAGAATTACATATAAAATTTAATCAAATTATTCGAGACCTAAATCCAAAAATAACATAAATCTAAATCCATCTCAAAACGTCCCAAAACAAAAATCAATTTACCCTCAAAATGATAAAATTCAGAAAAGAAAAGAACTATTCCTAAATAAAAATAAATTCAGGTCTTAAATCAGATGGTAGAATTGTTTTATTGCATTGACTGTAAATATATTCTCACTATTACTGTATCAAAGTGGGAAGCAACTCAGCTTTACACATCTTACCTTCACAGTGCCTATAAAATATAAATATAGAGAGAATGATAGCACTAGTGTTTGACTCTGGTTTTCTTTCTTTCTTTCATGGTACTGTTGAAATATTGCATTACTTTCTTCAGTTTGGAAAAATTATTTCTACATAGTCAATGAAAAGAAATAAAGTTACAAAAATTATGAATTTCATATATAAATAAAATGTAATATTTTATATTACTTTTCCATCTGTTTAATGAAATGTCTGGTTTTTTGAGAGATGAATTAAAGTTTAGACATGACATATCTCATCTCTATATCTGGTTGCATGCAAATATTGAATGCCATCCTTAACTATATTATAGCAACAACCAAAGCCCTTTTCAAATCACATGAAATAACATTTCATGTATTTGTCTAAAACATACATGGTGCCACATTTGTAAAGGTTTGCTTTTAATCTATGAATTGGTAAGTTTGGTATGATTTCTAAATATATTAATATTGAAAAAGTAATAACAAAAAAATTTTAAAAAAAATTAGAATCAAATTGTATTAATCATATCTTTTCATTCATTCAAGTATCTATAGTGGAGTATTGTGCCATGTGATTACATGCAAGTGTATACGATTGTACAAGTAATAAGAAGTAAGTATAGAATTATGTCTTCATAGGGACTGTTGCGTGAATTGTTTGCAAAGTCAATTATCAATTTGAAAGAAAACAAATAAAAGGGAATACAGTAGATGAGAGTCGCAATTTAAGTTGATATGGAAGTAATCAGAATTCAAAGACCTACGAAATAAAACAACATACCTTACAGAAAATAATCACAATAGGAAGATTAAACACAAGATTTAATAAAACACAACATGAATAGACTAAAATAAATATTTCATTTAACAATAATTTATTTGCATTCATAAAAATAATATCACGAAAGGATTATGGCAATATCAATTCATTAAACCTAATTTAATTAAGGCATAGGCTTCTCTCGAAGTCCTATTATGTCCCTAAGTTAATTAGCATATGTCTATATCAAAACTAACCTAGAAATCACCATATTGGGCATTCACACAGTTTATGCATACAACAATCATCTTTCGATATCGACATGATATGCACCATTTGTTGGATATTTGAGTAGAGACGATAGAATAAGAGACTTATATGGAAATAAACAGTAGACTTCGAGGCGCGGATGACGCTTTCCTAAGAGAACTATTGTTGCTAGAGCGTTAAGACAGAGGTCCTCCCAGGATGCAACGAAGTTTGAATTTCCTTTGATTAGCAAAATTGAGGAATTCCCTAACTCTTACTCTAGTATCTGAAAATAGGATTGTTTGTAATTATGATTTGTGAGCACCATAGACCCTCTATTTATATGCACTCAAAGAATACTAATTTGAAAATTTACAACCTTTCATGTTGGACATATTTCTTCTAAGAAATGTGTCCCATGGAAATGTATCATTGAATGATAAATTATCACTTTTAAAGTGTATCTATTGAATGATAAATTATCACTTTCCAAAATCGAATAAGTGTTCATCAAAAATTAAATTTTCAATCTATAATTTCCAATAATCCCCCAATAGATTGCTAATTCCAAAAAATAAGTACACAACGATTATGCAGAAAGAAAGGTGTCTACAGATTGAACCTTCCTTTAGTGCAAACTCCCAAAGTATCAACAAAGTGAATGGTGGCTAGTCGATTGAACCATCACTCTTAAAATCAATACCGAAAAATTTTCACAAATAGCCATAAAGTATTAGAGTAAGAGTTTAAATTGCTTTGGCACCGTTATGGAAATGTGTTCATCCCGTTACTTGAACA
Organism: Gossypium bickii; assembly: GCA_025503065.1. NCBI lineage: Eukaryota > Viridiplantae > Streptophyta > Magnoliopsida > Malvales > Malvaceae > Gossypium > Gossypium bickii. Next base: position 95,968,923 of record CP106714.1, on the reverse strand, counting down.
TGTATGAGAGAAAACCATAAAGAAAATCTCGTTGAAGCGACACCACTTCATGTCCATATAGGTGGATTCCATGACAATTAGTGTCCATCTATTAAGAGTAAAACTCATCCTCTTAAAATATAAACACTAAATCCTGATCCTTAGTGTGTGTTGCCATTCGATAACTTGTTATTACCCTTTGAACCTTGAACCGAACTTTTGGCTAGAACAAGGTAGGGTTTCCATTATCAATGACGTGATTAGAATGGTTTTAATCCCATCTTAGTAGTGGTACTCTTAACCAAATCCCTTGACAAACATTTTGTCAATGGATTCGATAAATTATCAATTGACTTAACATAGGTAACAGTTATCACACCATCCTTAATCAATTGTCTCACATACTCATGTCTCAAACTTATATATCTAGACTTTCTGTTGTACACCTTATTTTACGCTTTAGACATGGTAGATTCACTATCACAATATACAGAAATGTCGAACATATATTGTTGCCACAACTTTATATCTAGCAAGAGATCTCTTAGCCATTCTGTTTCCTTGCCAGTAGCTGCTAAGACTATAAATTCGGCCTCCATAGTTGAATGTGAGATGCAAGTTTGTTTCTTGGAGGCCAAACTAATGGCTCCACCTCCGATTGTAAAAATCCATCCCAATGTGGACTTATTTTCACTTAGACTTGTAATCCAACTTGCATCCGAGTAACCTTCTAGTACTGCGGGATAATCACTATAGAATAACCCCAAATTTTTTCTTTTCTTAAGATAGCCAAAAATCCTACAAATTCCTTTCCAATTATCGGTACTCGGACAATTTGTAAATCTCGCCAATTTACACACAACAAATGCGATATCGGGTCTAGTGCAATGCATTGCAAACATTAGACTTCTGATTATGCTGGCGTACTCAAGTTACGCTATAGGCCTACCATTATTCTCACTTAACTTGAAGTTTGAAACATATAGAGTGTTTGAATCCTTAATATTCAAGTGTTTAAAATCTTCCAATACTTTTTCGATGTAGTGAGGTTGACTTAGTGCAAAGCTTTTTTCCTGTTTTTTCACCTTCATACCTAAAATTGTATCTACTTCGTTGAGATCCTTCATCTTAAATTTCGAGGCTAGATACTCTTTGGTCTCGCAAACACCTTCTATGTTCGTACCAGAAATCAATAAATCGTCTACATAGGGACAAATAATTACACCATACCTATTGGTGAATTTAGTGTAAATACATTTATCCGCACCATTATGTAAAAAAACCATATGACAAGATAACCGCGTCAAATTTCTCATGCCACTATTCAGTCACTTGTTTTAAACCATATAATGAATTGATCAACTTACACACCTTCTGTTCATTCCCAGGAAGCACAAAACCTTCTGGTTGCTCCATGTAGACTTCCTCTTCAAGATCACCATTCAAAAAAGCAGTCTTAACATCCATTTGATGTACATATAACTTAAGGATAGATGCAAGTGCTATAAGAATTCGAATGTAGGTCATCCTAGCCACTAGTGCATAAGTGTCAAAATAATCTAAGCCTTCTTTTTTCCTAAATCCTTTAGCCACCATCCTAGCCTTAAAGGTTGGAGAACCCCCTGTTGGAGTATCATTCCTTTTAAACACCCATTTACACCCGATAGACTTCGATCATTGAAGAAAATCAACTAGAATCCAAGTATTGTTGGATAATATTGAATCCATTTCATCATTGATCACCTCTTTCCAAAATGTTGCATCCCTAGAAGTCATGGCTTCACCATAGGATTGTGGATCACCATCCACATTAAACATTATGGGGATCTTCCTAATTGTGGATTTTCTATTTCCCTCAACAAGGAATGCTAGAGATTGCGAGGAAATGAAATCAAGACCAAATTCTTTTAATTTTTTCACTCTTTGTCTTTTTCTCGGCTCCGTATCCTTATTATCACAAAGACTTCTTTTGGCTTGATCACTTAAGATCATTGGTTGATATTCTTTTTTCAAATCTATTGAATCATTGAAAACTTTATTTTCAATGAATACAACATCTCTTGTTTCATTTATCGTATTTGACACTAAGTTAAGAACACGATAAGCCTTAAAGTGTTAGGCATATCCAACGAATGCACCATTTATGGCTCTTAGACCTAACTTTGTTCTCTGTTGGTTGGGAACTCTATAGTAAGCCAAACACCCCCACACTTTGAAATAATCTAAGTTTGGCATCCGACCCTTCCATAACTCATATGGAGATACTTTGAATTTTCTCGATGGTATTCTGTTAAGAATATAACACGCAGTCAATAATGCTTCGCCCTATAGATTATATGGAATTTAGCATTTAACAACATCAAGTTAACCATATCTACTAAATTACGGTTCTTTATTTCCGCCAAACTATTTTGTTGCGGAGTATAAGGCGTGCAACACTCATGTACCATACCTTGTTCCTCACAAAATGCATTAAATTCATTTGAAAAATATTCATCACCCCTATCACTACGAAGCACTTTGATTTTCTTACTAAACAAATTCTTAACCTCATTTTTAAAACATTTAAACATATCAAAATTCTTGTCTTTACTTCTCATGAGATACACATAAGTAAATCTAGAGAAGTCGTCTATAAAAGTGATAAAATATCATTTTCCACGTCTTGTTAATGTTCCATTTAATTCACAAACATCCAAATGAATTTTATCTAACACTTCCGAATTCCTTTCACACTTAATAAGAAACGACTTTTTGGTAATTTTTGATTGAATACGAATTTCACATTTATCCACAAACTTATCATTACTTAGGCTTATATAACCATTCTTTTGCATATATTCTAAAGTTTTAAAATTAAAATGTGCTAAACAATTATGCTACAAAGGATAAGATTCAACAATATAAGCAAAAGAATTAACTTTATTCATATCAATGCTCAACTTAAACATACCCTCGTTACAATATCTTTTTCCTACATATAAATCACCCTTAAGCAAGACAAATTTATCGGATTCCAAGATAATCTTGAACCCCTTATTACACAGAATACTTGCGGACACTAAATTCTTTCTCACATCGGGAGCATGCAACACATTGGTCAAAGTTAATTTCTGCCCAGATGTGAAGTTGAGTTCCACTGTCCCTTGACCGAGCACCTTAATTGTAACACCCTAACCCGTATCCATCGGAACATGTTTATGGAGCATTACCGGAATTTACAAATCAAATAAATAGATATTTCATATCATATAGCATTCATATCAGAAATCAATTGAAATCACTCATATCATCCCTTATATGAGCCCTCGAGGCCCAAAATACACATTAGAATTAAATCAGGACCAAACTGGAAACTCAGAAAAGTTTTCAAAAAATTTCAAAATTTTCCAATGTGCAAGGGACACACGTCCGTGGGATAGACCGTGTGTCACACACGGCTGAGACACACGCCCGTGTCTCTACCTGTGTGGACGAAATTAGGTCATTTCCAAGGCCATATTTCTTACCCAATCTGTCTTCCACCTACATTAACACTTTAACACATTCACAAGCCAATACAAAACATTCAAATCAAGCCAAAACTAGGTCATATGCATGACACATCAATACATATATCTAACTATCCAATTTACTAAAATAACCATACATACATATTGGCATATTTTACCATTTATACCATCACAAACCAATCACTAACATGTCTATATGATTTTCTACATTCATCCATTTCAAATACACATCAAACATATTAAGGCCATTTTTACATATCAAAACATACCATTTACAAGTCATACCAATGGCTAGTTTTCAACCAAACGCATACATATATTACATGCAATCTTTGGCCAAATTTAGCCTATACATGTCATTATAACCAAAAGTAATTTAATATTTATACTGAAATGAGCCGAAGGATAGTGTGATGATGCTCTAACCAGCTTCCAACCAATTCAAGCCTCCGAATTACTATAAAATAGGAAAAATAAAACAGAGTAAGCTTTTAAGCTTATTAAGTTCACATAACGGGAAATTAACTTACCATTCTTTTACATCTAATGTAAGCATACAAAATACATCCAAAGTAATTTGGCTAATAGCCTAAACACATACTTCATCAAACATGTTAGTTGTTTATTTCACATGAATATCAAGAGACATGTATGAGCTCATCAAATATCAAATTCCCATTTATTTCGTGTATATACGGATAATGACTCATTTCGAATTCATATATTTTCTCATGTCAGGATTTTGCCCGTTGAATCATTTAAAATGTTTATGGATACACGAGTAGTACACATATGGTGTACAAAATTATAATCCGTCAAATCATATACATGAATAGTTATGTAAACATGTAGACAGGAAGCTCTTTCAAGCCATATAACGAGAAGCTCATGTGAGCCATGTAACGAGAAACTTATCCGATCCAAAATCGGGAAGTTCAAGCGAGCCAATATCAGGAAACTCCGGAGAGCCAATTAATCAGGAAGCTCATTAAAAAGCCTTTAATCGGGAAGCTCCGAAGAGCCATATATCGGGATGCTCATAAGAGTTGTGCTGTGTCTACAACACATGCAAGACCACAACCAATCGGGATGCTCCGGAGAACTATTAATGGGAAGCTCGCAAGAACCATTTAATGAGAAGCTCTTTAGATCTAATAACAAGACACTTTTTCGAGCTGTGGTGGGTTCGCAACACATTCAGGACTACAACCAATACGAAAACCTTGTATCTATCGAATTTCATTTATTCAAATGGGACTTAATACTTGTCGGTCATCGTCGGATATGTGATTACTTTTATATACAGAGAAATAATACAATCACATACATACAATTCAATTTAACATTTAAACATACAATTTAATTATACGAACTTACCTCAACAAGTGTTCGTGTATGCAAAATCTACTAATCTAACACTTTTTCTTTTCTTCGATCTAACTTCGTATTTGGTCTATCCGGATCTATATGAATGAATTTAACATCAATTTAATACAATTCATACTCAGTTCAATCTAATACACATCTTTGGCAAAATTACCATTTTTCCCCTATACTTTTAATTAATTATGATTTCGTCCCTAGGCTCGGAAAATGAAATTTATGCAATTTAATCCTTATTTCAAGCCTAGAAAATTTTTATATATTAATAGCAGCCCATGAATTCCATAAAATTCAAAACTTTCCATGAATTCAACATCTTTTCAATTTAATCCCTAAATATGATTTCACCAAAATTCTTTAACAAAATACTTTTAAATACCCAGCAACATCTTAAATTCATCATCTAATAATTGAAATCACATAAACTCATCAATGGTATCTTCCAAAACTTTCAATAAAATCAAAAACTAAGGTAAAGGTTACTTGGACTTAATTGTAACAATCTCAAAAACATAAAAATTTCAAGAAACGGGTAAGGATTTGACTCACATCAAGCAAAAATTGAAGAACCAGCTTAAACCTTCTCTCCCATGGCTTTTCTTGGCCAAATTTGTTGGTGAAAATGTCTAGAAACCTTTAATTTTCAATTTGTTTCATTTTAATTTGGCAAAATTTACAATTTTGCCATTAATTGGTTTTTATTTTATTAATTTCTTAGGTTATGGCGCCTCATCCACTTACTTTAGGCATATTTATGCCTTAAGTTCTCCCCAATTTATTATTTAAGCTATTTAATCACTTAATTATCATAATTAGCAAGTTTTGCACCTTTTTCAATTTAGTCCTTTTTAACAAATTAGACATGTAATCGATAAAATTTCTTAACGAAACTTTTATACGACATTCTTATCATACCATAGACCATAAAATAATATTAAAATAAATTTTCTTCTGACCTCGAATTTCTAGTCCCAAAACCACTATTCTGATTTCACTGAAAACGGGTTGTTACATTAACCGATTGATACTTGCCCATAAGCACTTCATGGTTTGCCACTAGTTCACAACTCTTGAATTATTGTCGGTCATTACACACATGGACAGTAGCTCTAGAGTCGAGCCACCAATTACAAGACTTATCAACCACGGCTCTATTGAGTTCAGTAATCATACCAATCTCCAAACTCTCGATTCCTTCCGTAACCATGGCTACTAAGTCCATGTCCTCCACTATATTGGCTTTGGAAGTTGTGGCATCTTGTTTCTTTTTTAGAAGCCTGCAATCCTTAATATAGTGTCCTTTCTTATTACAATTATAACAATTGCAAGATTTTTTCTTCTTGTCTTGCACGTCCTTAGTTTCAAATGTGGCCTTTCGCTTACCATTTCGAGAGTTCTTGGACTCGCTCACATGGTTCACTTTAGAACTTTAGGGAAGATACATCGCATCATGCTTCCGAGTTTCCTTTTCGATAATCAAATTCCTAAGTATTTTCTCCACATGAAATCCTCTGCCATATGCAGAAGTTTCTTCCGATAATTGTTCCAAGATGAGGGCAACTTCGAGATGATAGCCCCCGACTTGTAACAATTCTAGAATAACAACTTTCAAGTCACAAAGTCTGCTTACAATGACTTGTAATTCATGGACTTGATCCATGATCGGGATACTATCGAGCATTTTGAATTCGAAATACTTCATCATTAAAAATTTATCAGTACCTTGTGGCTCGGTGTTGTATTTCTCTTTAAGATCTTTCCATATTTCCACTAGGGATTGCATTGACATGTAAAGATCATACAATCGATCAGACAAGGTGTTAAGGATGTGTCCTCGACATGTGGAATTGTCTTCTTCATGCTTCTTCTTGAGCTCAGCTACTTTCACAATTTCCTCGGAGTTTGCATTAGGAGCGGGATCCTCCACGGGTTGTAGGTTTGGATCCAAAACATACGCCACATTTAAGACAGTAAGAAGGAATAACATCCTGTCCTTCCAACGATTAAAGTTTGAACCATCAAATTGGTGAAGTTTCACAAACTCTTGGTTCATCACTTTGAATGCGATAGCAGCCTCCATCGTCATCTCCAAAATAGTTCTCTTTGATTTTTAGATATTTGAGTGGAGACGATAGAATCGGAGACTTATATGGAAATAAACAGTAGACTTCAATGCACGGATGAAGCTTTCCAAAGAGAACTATTTGTCCCCACACAAAGTTGCTAGAGGGTTAAGACAAAGGTCCTATCAGGATACAACGATGTTTTGAATTTCCTTTGATTAGCAAAATTGAGGAATTCCCTAACTTTTACTCTAGTTTCTGAAAATAGGATTGATTGTAATTGTGATTTGTGAGCGCCATAAACCCTCTGTTTATATGCACTCAAAGGATACTAATTTGAAAAATCACAACCTTTCATGTTGGACATTTCTTAGAAGAAATATGTCCCATGAAAATGTATCATTGAATAATAAATTATCACTTTTCAAAATTGAATAAGTTCTCATCAAAAATTAAATTTGCAATCTATAATTTCCAACACCATTTAGGTCTTTTTTCAATTAAACATTACCTCTTCTCAGATTAAACAATTAATTCATTAACTTACAAATGTTGATCATACATTTACAAGAATAATCATTAATTAAACCTAAATGAATAAAATAATTATTTGCAAAAAAATTCAGAAAACAAAAACCCAATTAACTCAAATCAAGATTCATATCCATTTTGAATAAATAAAATTAAGTCATGTCATATTAAATTGAAAACATGAAGATGATATGCAATCTTGCCTCTCGACACAAAAAACAATAATTAACAGTAAAGAGAAAGGAAAGAAAGAGTAGTTGAGAGGGGTCATCCACAGCCATTTCATAATAAGAAGAGGAAACAATTGACTGCAGGGGGTTATCTGTGATTACTCCTTGTGGCTTCCCATGGTGGCTCTCCTCCTCATCTTTATGATAAATCATCTCAACGCCTTCAAGTCATCCTTCCTAGCAGCTCTCATGTCGGCTTGTGTTTACCTTATTTTGTAGAAATCAAGTGTTTTTAACAAGCCATGATAAAGGCAAGAACACTTAAAAGAAATTTTTTCTAAAAACTAATGTAGAAAAAAAGGTGTTCAATGTTGTGTGAAATGAAAGTCCATTTTATAGTCTTCTTAGCCCCAACGTCCCTTGTTATTTTTACACTACAGGAAAATAGACTTTTTGCGGCGTTTTTTTGGCTTTTAGCGGCGCTAGCGCCGTAAAAAACGCCGCTAAAGAGAACGCTGAGCGTCGCTAAAGACAAGAACTTTTAGCGGCGCTTTTATAGAAAATGCAGCTAAAAGTCCTGATCTTTAGCGGCGTTTTTATTGAAAACGCCGCTAAAAATCCTAGTCTTTAGGGGCGCTTTTATAAAAAACGCCGCTAAAAACTAGGACTTTTAGCGGCGTTTGTGGGAACGCCGCTAAATATCATAAAAATAAAAAAAGTTAAAATATTATACTTTTAGCGGCTCTTTTCCTAAAAACGCCGCTAAATGTAATGAAAAATAAAAAAATTTAAAATATTATACTTTTAGCAGTGCTTTTCCCCAAAACGCCGCTAAATATCATGAAAAATAAAAAAATTAAAATATTATACTTTTAGTGGCGCTTTTCTTAAAAACGCCGCTAAAGGTCATGAAAAATAAAAAAAATTAAAATATTATAAAAATACCAAAAATCTAATTTAGAAATGTATAATTTAATTTGAAGGCGTATTAAAATGAAAATTCATGAAATTAAGGTATTACAGTTGAAAATTTGCTGCAATGAACCATAAATATCATTAACCACTTTAAGCATGAAATTAAGGTACTACAATTGAAAATTTGCTCGTCACATTCCATTCTTCCGGCTTATTGTCTTCTCCAGTTTGTGTATGCATGCGGCTCCTAAGCTCTTCGAAAGCCTTCATGCTTTCTGCATCAAAACCACCCGCGAACTGGCAGAAAAGGAAATCAATTTGTGATTTATTCAACATTTCAAATAGCATTACCGCAGTACAAGTAGATTTTTTATAACCTTTACCCTAGTGGTTAAGACCAAGGGATCCAAGTGCAAAGCTAAATACCTGATGAACACGGAAAGCAAAACGGACCCTATGCAGAAGTATAAACTCTCAATTTGGTTCTTTCTCCGGTCCACTGAGTGCATCAAGTTCTGATGCTACACGTTTTATATGTTTCCTTGCCCATTGTACAGATGAAAGCTTGATCTGCAATATGCAAAAGGAAACAGAAATCTATAATTTTACATACTACTGTTATATTTGTGGAGGTAGTTTCATCGGCACTTAATTACATATAGCAAATTATGCAACTTAGAACACAGTAGTTTCATCTAGAAAAGTATGCAGAATTGACAAGAATCTAAAATTTCTGGTATGGCCCTTCTAATAATCCAAGTCTTTATCTAAGCAATAACTTGCTAAACAATTAGCATAACACAGTAGTGTTGATCAACTTACAACTACATAATCGGTTCATCATAATGGCGTGCCACTTAATGAACTATGTTCCCTGTATCATACTATTTACCAAAGTGGAAGTTCCATGTATTAAAACTACCACTTCATAAAATTACCGCACCAAACCAAACCTTTTAATTAATTGTTTTGGTTCATACCTTGCCAACAATCCCAGAATCTAATAACCAATTCACTGGAATCCCAAACTCCCTGTATCGTGAAATAGCCATATCTCTTGTACACAAGAGGGCATATACACTTTGTTCCACTCTGAGAAACAAAAAATGAAATGGGAAATCAGAATATGGCAAAAGAAGTGCATCTCTACCATCCTAAGAATGTTAATTAATACTAAAATGCTCTGGAAGGAAAACTAGCGAGAATCCTACTCGGTTTTTATTACCCACGAGTTCGTAAATTAAACTAAATGAATCAAAGTGACTTACTTCTCAAGCAACTTGTACATCTTCTTCGAGCGACTTCACATAGAAGGTTTGGATCATCAACAAAGGAAGAGACCAAATTTTCTCCAACTTCATTAAGTCCTGGTATTCAAAAGTCGCCTCTCTTAATGCATCGACCTTTCCTTCAGGCCAATCAAAGTGCTTGAGAACCGCTGCGTTCATCAACCTCGATGGGTGCGAAAAGATAATTCAAAGCAAATATAGTAAACAATAGACAGACAATTTCTAGTGAATTTGTTAGCAAATGAACAATGTGGTTTATATATAGTATATCTTGCCACTATGAGTTAAAGCAATGACGGTAGGTCTTTCTTAATAACTGGTAATATAATAGAGCTGACAATGGAGAGCAACATCGTGCATGTCATAGACCCATGGTTTAGTTCCAAGATGCATCTTCTGCCATATTACCCAAAAAATATATGCTTCTTTCATGCAATAAGATCTCTTTCAAATTCAAACTATAACTATCTTTTACAAATAAATACATATATTATATCGTGAATACTTTATTGCATACCAAGAAGGAAAGCTCCTCATCTAGCCAATTTACAAAAGCCACCGTGTCTTCTACGTTGGTGAAGGAAGTCGCCTAATTTCACCGCCAAGGACTGAACAAAGTCACCTTGAGTTTCCACATCAGCTTTTACCTGGATCAATTCATATAATCTCATATTGTTAAGTCTGATTAAAGAACACCTGATATTGCTAAACTACTAGCCTGATATCCTAAGGGAAGAACATCTTTGCTTAATGCAGGGGCATCACAAAAATCGAGAGGCCTTTATCCAAATGATAGAAAATGATATTACAGTCCATTACAATCAAAATAAAACTTAATACGAAGAACAATGAAAAACTAGAAAACATGAATGAATTAACAAACTTAATCCAACTTCAAAATAGATATAATTAGTGAAAAAAAAATATTAAAAATTGGGTTTTTATTTACTTTTTAAAGGGTTAAAAGCTGATCTAAAGGATTGGTTTAGTTCAGTCAGATGTGGAAAAATGGGAACTGTGCTTTGGTTGTGCGTAGATTGTGAAAATGGAAGCAATTTAGGGTTTGGGTATCTGGTTTTTTGAAATAAAAACAAGAAGGGCCTTTGTCAAATTGAAAGAGATCACGGCTTGGCTTATTGATGACGCATAAAGATGCGCTTTTATAGTGGCTAAGATCCAACAAAACTTCCTTGCTTCGAGTCATTCAACACAAATAAAGATTCGCCACCAAAGAGTGTTTATGTGCGAGGGAGAAATCCTGAAAGCGAGAGATTCAGCCCGAAATCAAGATCTATCTTGACACTAAAACCCTAGATTATAGTTAAGATATAGAAAATAGCCAAAAAAATAAAAAAAGAAGAGAAAGAGCGAGGGGCTCACCATTGATTCGGAAGCTCACCATTTATTCAGAGGCGGAGAGACAAGAGAAATGAATCTACAAATCTTGCGTTTGTTTGGCGAAAGTAGAGCGAATAGGAGTAGACTGATTTTGGGAAAGGAAAATTTTCTCTGCTAAAAAATTAAGTAACCCCGATTTGTAGATTTTTATTAAACCCATATACTGATTCGGCGTCGTTTATTTAAATTTATGAAATTTTGTGGCGTTTTAGTAAAAAACGCCACTATAGCTCAGTTTTTGTGGCGTTTTCAAACTATTACACAGTTTTTTTTTTTCATTTTAATCTATATTTTTTTATGTTTTTTCTTTCAAAATTTTTGTCTTAAGATTATCACTTTTTTGAATTTTTATTTTAATTATATTTTGAGTATTGAACTTTTTAACTAAAATATTAAATATTAAATTTTTAATTTTTTAATTTTTTATTATTAAATTTTAAAATTTTAATTACCATTATCAACTCTTTTAGGAATTTCTTTTTTCTTTCTTTTTACATCAACATTATTCTTTTAAGTATGGTCTACATTAATTGTTTAGATTTTTATATAAATAGCATTTAATTATATGTATACACCTAAATTTTGATATAGATACATCTCAAAATTATATATGATTTTTGGTTTAATGTGTAATTCTAGATGTGAAATTCTAATTGTGGTTTAAATGTATAGTTGAAACTTTAATTTTGATTTAATCATACACATTATTTTAAAATATAAATACATCAATATATTTTTATATTGAATAAATATAAATTTTTATGTATGAAATATATAAATAAAAAATGATGTTAATTATATCAATAATTGTGTTAATATTTTACAAGATCTGGATCAAATTAAAGTTCATGTATACAATTGCACATTAAACCATTGTTCATGTATGCTTTTGGGATTTAACCCATTTTGATATATATATTTTTTAAAATAATAATTTACATTTATCTTATTTTGATTTATATTCTAAAAAATCCAAGATTAGTCCTTAAATCATAAACCCTAGACCCTAAATATTATACCCTAAACCAGTACAAACACCAAAACCTAAACCTCAAACTCAAAACCCCAAACCATAACTTTTGGACCATAAAACTCGAACCCTAAACTCTAAACTGCAAACTTTAAACTATAATCCGAGACCAACTATTTGGGAATTCATGTGGCCAATGTTAGTGTAGTACAAAACATATATTTTAATAGCTAACACATTAACTATATATCCCCCATAAGGGATTTCGATTTCGGGATTTTGGGTCATATAGCTAACACCCTAAATCCTAAACCCTAAAATCCTAAACTTAAACCATAAATCCTAAACTCAAAAACCTAACACATTAACCATTTCCCCTAAACCCCTAACCCTAAACACATAAACCATAAACCTAAAACCCTAAACTATAAACCCAAAACCCTAACCCATTAACCACTTCCTCCTAAACCTATAACCCTAATCCTTAACACCTAACCACTAACACTTAAACCTTAATACCGGTAAACACTAAGATATTAAACACTATACAATAAACCCAAACAACAAACTTTAAAACACTAAACCCATACACCAAAATAACAAACCCTAAACCATGAAATTAACATACTAAACATTAAGCCCTAAATCAATTTTAATAGCTTAATTTGTAACTTAAATGAAAACTTTTAAATGTTTAGTTAGCAATTTGTAACTTTTCATAATTAACTAACTAAAATCAAACTTTCTCATTGCTTATAAGTGAATGTAACAAAATAAAATATAATTCAAAGTAAGAATAAGAAAAAAAAATAAGAAAAACTTTTAGCGGCGTTTGTGAAAACGCGCCGCTAATGCTCAGGTCTTTAGCGGCGATTTTCTAAAAGCGCCGCTAATGCTCAGGTCTTTAGCGGCATTTTTCTAAACGCGCCACTAATGCTCAGGTCTTTAGCGGTGTTTTTCTAAAAGCGCCACTAATGCTCAGATCTTTAGCGGCGTTTGGGAAAAAAACACCGCTATTTCTCCTTTTTAGCGGCGTTTTGGAAATAAACGCCACTATTGCTCAACTTTTTGTGGCGTTTTCTTTCAAACGCCGCTTATGTATAATATTTGCGGCGTTTTTCATTAAAACGCCACTAAAAATGCCGCTAAAAGTCTGTTTTGGTGTAGTGTTAGCAAGGGATTTTTTAAATTTTCTCCCCATGATTTTCATCCCTTGAATGGTGGAAGTAGGTGAATATTTTGCTTGATTTCCCTCTTTTGATGTCATCCCTTAATATGAGGAAGAATAGGTGTTTCCTTACTAATTTTAGCGAGGAAGTTGGCTTGATTTCCTCTATGTATGGCTGGCCATTGAGTGGTAAAAAGAAGGTGGTTTTTTAATGCTATTTTTAGTAGTAGGTGGATGGTTGAAGCTTGATTCAAGGAGAATAGGGTGTTGATTTTTATTTGGTTAAATATGTTATATTTGGGAGATGGATGGGTGGTTATGGACTGCTAATTTTAGCAGTGGATGTTGTCAGTCTTATTTCATGGTAAAGTTGGTAAGTGGACTAGTTTTGAACCTCCAATTAAGACAATACTGGCCTCCATGCAATTAAATCTAGTATAACGTCATTTTGAAGCCCATGTAACTGCATTGTCAACTTGTACCTGTTTAAGACCTAAATACAACCAAAATCTATCATCCTTTCCCTTAGCCCAATTATTCCCAAAAAAATTCAAAATAACATGCATTTAACATCAATTTCATTGAATTAACACATTCCCATGGTAATTTTAAAAATATCATGAAATTGAGTATAAAACCATAAAAAAGTGTTATTTATTTACTCGAAATCTGCATAAATTGTACATAAAAGACTGCTGAAATATCTATATATTTTGGAGTTTACACACTCCCAAACTTAAATCATTGCTCGTCCCAAGTAATGCTAAAAACATGTTATAATCTACAAAATTTAATTCATCCAAGTAGTCATGTAAAGGCAAAATTTATGCCCTCAAATTAATTTTGCAAGTATGTAGTTCGTATACAATATATCACCTAATATTTCTTCAAGTATCTAGATGCTTACAAGTCATGATTTGAATAATTAATTTTATGAGTAGAATAAGCTCAATTCCATAAAATACTTTAACTTTCCTAAATTAATTAAGCATCATTCCTCATATTTAACACATGTTTTCATATGTTGAGTTCAATGCTTTCCTCTCTACTAATGTTGTCAACTTAGTAGTCTAGATCAATCGGTCTTTATGAAGGTTGTAACCGAGCTAGGGTTAAGGTATGGAAAAATGGATATTTTAATTCTAATAACCTTAAACTTAGCCTACCTTGGCCTTCAAAATTGCAACTGCCCACTGAATAACCAACTCTTTTTCTCTCTTTTTTTTTTCAAAAGCATGTGCTCACTATTACTCCTTTTTGCAACCATTTTTTTTTTTTGTCTAAGGTCCTTGCTGAGCACACAGCTTTATGTAATTTAGCATTGAGTGTTTTGTAATGCACACCCAATATCCCTCTTTAACTCCCCCAAACTTAATCCCCAAACATATCGAAAGTAAGCAAAGTTAAGATTTGGTGGTACAAGAGGTCGGGAAAAATTTTAGGAAGAGCTACTTAATTCATGGCTTTAAATAAATAAATATAGGCCATACAGCTCAACTGGGTTTTCAAGGGATAACAATTAATAGGGTAGGCTTGAAAAGCTCAATTGATCCAAAGAAATTCTGCCAAAATCATTTTTAAATCGCTATACTTCCTAGGATTTTACCTCAAGGAAATTACCAAACCAATTCTAAAGACTAAACCCTCATGCATGCTTAATTTTTCTAAGGAAGATTAAAAAATTTCGTGGCAAATCTATACATGCTCACTAAAATTAACATTCATTTCATGATTTACTTAACATAAAATACTTAAAGTAAATAGAAGATCATAGTTGAATCCAGGCTAACATACCATAAAAAATCAATTGATTTTGAGCAACTTTCCGTTTACCTGCCTCCATGCAAAAATCATCTTCCACAAGAAAAATTTGAGGCATTGTCCCTCCCAAACTTAAAAGGAACATTGCCTTCATTGTTCAAAACTATTCATCAGAGGAAAATACAGAAAAACTTAAAAAGTATATTTCATTAAAACCAATTCATGAGTGCAACCATATTTTATTTTGCAAAATAAAAAAGGAATAAAATAACAAAATAAAATTAATGTTTTAAAAATGAGTGAAATATTTTCCAACTCACACTCATCGGTCCGATAATATTTGACCACTGACTGCATACCTTAATCTTACCTTGGTTGTCAGTGGAAGTTTTTAGTCCTCGAGATTTAAAATTTTACTTGGATCAAACACTCAAGATTAGGTCCATCTCCACAGACCCTCATTAGTTGCAATTATGCTGGTAGCAGTAAATGATCCTGGCCATCAGGACTTGAGTTTCCCTAGATCCAATACTCATATTTGGGTCCATCTTCTCTAGCTTTCATTAGACCCATCTTCTCTAGCTTCAGGTAATCTTTCGTGTGCATACCAAGAAGAACTATTATTTTGAATATCTGCAATATGACATCCAATGTCTTTCTCGTGCCTTTTCAAGTTCACAGGCAACTCTACTTCTTGGATTTCAATCAAAATTGGAAACATCAATTGTCTTGGTTGAACCTAGGGTCTTGGGAAAATTTCCTTTGTATTCATTTCCAACAAAGTTAGATTGTCATCCTTGTCATTGTCACTTGGTGGATCAAATGCCATGATATGCTCTAATCGATCATCTGCTTAGTTGAGTCCCTCACTTGTAGGGATCAACAATTCTATCTCAGATGTTGAAGAACATTCCTTACCTGCATCAGGATATTTCATAGATTTGAATACATTAAAGGTTACCTGATCGTCTTGTACTCGCATAGTGAGTTCTCATTTTTTGACATCTATCAATGTTCTTCTAGTTACCAAAAATGGCCTTCCCAGGATAATCGGGACATTTTTATCTACTTCAAAATCCAAAATAAAAAAAAATCAGCAGGAAAAATAAATTTGTAAACACGTACCAAAACATCTTCAGTCTTTCCCTCTAGATGTGTTATCGATCGCTCTACCAGTTGAAGTGTAACAATTGTCGGCCTAACCTCACCAATCCGTAATCGCTTGAATACAGACATGGGGGATCAGATTTATACTTGCTCCCAAACCACATAGAGCCAATCTGCAATAAGAGTCACCAATGTAATAAGATATGGTAAAACTCCTTAGATCCTTCATTTTCTATGTTAGTTTGTCTTGCAAAAATGCACTACATTCTTTTGTCAAGGCAATTGTCCCGAATTCCCCTAACCTCCTCTTTTTAGAGAGAAAGGCATAATTCGGCATTTGCTCCATAGCATTCACAAGAAGAGGGATGTTGATATGTAACTATTTAAGCATATCTAAAAATTTCTTAAATTGTACCTTTTGCTAATACTTCTGGAGTCTTTGTGGATAAGAAGGTGATAGAGTTTTAACATTGACCTGATCACGTTTCTGAGGTGTGGATGTGTTTGCCATGGGCGTTGAACCTTCACGATGATGTTTTTGTGCTTGGTTTTTGGTAGGAGTCACAGAAGCATGCTTCTATACTATGGGAACTTCAACATTTGGTTGAACTTCCTCCCAATTATTAGCTAGAACTGGCTCATATTCAATTTCAACAGTCCTGGGTCCCAACACCTTTCCACTCCTTAAAGTAACAACTTCACATGGTTATTTACATGTATTCTTCGGATTTACAATGTCACTTGGCAAAGCTCCTTGAGGTCTGCTTGTGAGCTCATTGGCTAACTGTCTCATCTGGTTCTCCAGATTCCTCAAAGTGGCATCAATTTTAGCCATATATGCTTTCAGTAGGTTCTCTAAACTATTAAAAGACTCGACTAGCTGAGGTTTCTGCATTTGTTGAGAAAAACCTAGCAAATTATTTGAACGTGAAGGCATATAGGAATTACCTAGACCAGTCCATTGATTACTCCAGGAGAAATTTAGATGATTCTTTCATGAAGAAGTGTAATAATTTAAGTTCAATCCCGGCCCACTTTTATCCTAATTCTGGTTGTCAATGTAGTAGATGGATTCTAGGTTTGATGAGCAGTCTTCGCACATATGGTCATCTCTACAATAAATACAGGAGATAATTTCAAATTGGCTTGGTTGCTGACCTAATATGTTAGCATTAAAACCATTAGCAGAAAAGTTCTTAAACATGAAAGTCATAGAAGATTGCGGTCTTTGACTACTCTTCTTCCTATGGCTACTTGAATAGTATGCCATTGAGAGTTGTTGCTAAAAATCCTTTTAAGGATCTCATATGCTTCGTTGTATGATTTTTCAAGAAGAGATCCATTGGCTGGAGTGTCTACCACCATTCTTGTATGTATGTTGAGACCATTGTAAAAAGTCTCCAACTGAATACAGAGACAAATGCCATGATGAGGACATTTTCGCGACAACTCATTGAATTGCTCTCATGCATCATAAAGATATTCGTAGTCAAGTTGCTGAAATATGGCGATTTCATTTCTGAACTTGGCCTTTCTACTCGGTGGAAAATATTTCATCAAGAATCGTTCAATCAATTATTTCCATGTTGATACAGAATGAGGTGGTAAAGAATTCAACCATGCTCTTGTTCTGTCTCTTAGCGAAAATGGGAATAACTTTAATCTCAAAGCGTCTTCAATCACTCCGGCTAGCTTGAATGAATCACTTACTTCCATGAATAAAGTGAAGGTGCAGATGTGAATCTTCGATAGGTTTTCCACTAAATTATCCCGTCATTTGCAACATTTGGAACATAGCCAACTTTAATTCAAACTAAAGAGCCTCAATTTTGGGCTTCACAATTGATTGAGTCCATTGAATAAAGGTACAACATATTGACAGATGGGACGGTCTCTGTCGTCAGTAATAATGATTGAATTATAAACGTTTTAAAAAGTTCCTTGGTTTTGATTTTGTCGTAGAGGATACATAATCACATGAAAATAGAAAAAGAAATAAAATAAATAAATTTAAACTCAATTGCAAAATAATTATCTTCATAAATAATTATAAAATACAGTCCCCAACAACGACGCCAAAAACTTGTGTCACATGATTACGTGCAAGTGTGCACAGTCGTACAAGTAATAAGTAGTAAGTATAGAGTTATCGTACAAGTAATAAGTAGTAATAACTTGTGTTATTTATTTACTCGAAATCTGCATAAATTGCACATAAAAGTGTGTTGAAATATCTATATATTTTAGAGTTTTCAAGTATTTTTAAAATACTTGGATTAAATTGTAAACATATATACACTTATTGCATAAACAATTTGTTTCTAATATGTTAAAAAAGCAAATAATGCCGATAAAATTTTAAAGGACTAATTTTTTAACCCATCAAATCTAAAGTGTACATATAGTAGGCACACATGCTTATAATTTGCTCAGCATGCTTAAAACACCACAAATCATATTTAACAATTAAGCTAATAGCTAAACTAATATAATAATAGGTATAAGGGTCAAAAAGGCTCTTAGTTAAAAAAAAAATCAATTTAGCCCTTATGAAAAAACTGCATCCAATTAAGTCCTCAGTGACTCAAAAAAAAAAATCAATTAGCCCATTTTGTTTTGTTAATGGAAACTCTCAGTAACTAGTTTGACTATTAACCTTGTTAACATGGACAACAAAAATAACTAGAAACTGACATGTGGCAGTATGTTGATGTGGCATGCCCACATCAGCAATTTTTTAAATTTTTTTAAAAAATTAAATAATATTTTTTAAAATAGTTATCTGATAATGTAAAATTAAAAAACTTCAAAAATTATTAAAAAAATTGTAAAAAATATATAAAAATTTATAAATATGCAAAAACTCAAAAACATATTATTTATTAAAAAATTCTAAAATATATAGATAATTTCTTATTATACTCAATGATTTAAAAAGTTGTTTGTTTACCAAGTTGAAATTATGATTTAGATCTCTTCCTGATGCTCAAAACTGTTATCAAATTAGATATTAATTTATAGATGGGATTCAAGTTCCTGACATGCATTCAATTGTAATAGGTTGCAATACACCCAAAAAGATTTTTAGGCTTGCATCCTGGTTGAGCATCTTCATTCGAGTAAAAGTAGTGGCAAGGTGAGCACAAATGAGCATTCTAGCGAATCAACTACTAATGCCTTTTATTATTACAGGTGGCGGTTTGCATCCGTCCAACCTTTCAACTGGCTCCTTAGGTAGCTCCTTGATAAGGCATATCAGAGGCGATGGGAAATTACTCCAAAAATTTATAAAATTTTAAACCCAAAAATTTTAGATTTCAATTTAGACCTTTTTTAAACTATAAATATATAATGATGAAATTATATTTTAACTCTTATAAAATTATATATAATTTAATCTCAATTCTCTTAAAAATAGAATAAAAAATTGCGTTAAAAACATTATTTAAAAGATTGTTAAGCATGGCTTGATATTGGAATAATAAAGTATGTAAAAGAAGGGAATTATGAGCTGGAATCATATGTACATTATATGGAATGGTGGGAAGAAACTATAATTATAGTACAAGCATCAAACTAAAATTAGTAAATTAAATAATGTAAAAGCTGAAAATGACAAATGAAAACAAAATTAAACACAACTTCCCCTTTTTTAAATCCACCCATTTGGTAGTGTAAAGACAAAAAGCTACTGTGAAACATAAATAATACGGACAATGTATCTCCAAAAAAACATGTCACATTATTTTGTGTCTTGTAAGATCTATATTGGCTGTGTGGAGTGGACCGTGGTCCATTTTGGTCAAACCATTTCTCTTTTTTATTGCCTCAAATATGAATTTCTATACAGAGCAAAATTTTAAGATGCCACTGTTTTGGATTATTTTATATTTAAATTTTCAAGTTTTAATTTTAATTATTATAAGTTTAGTTACTTCGAAATTATTAGTTGAGTTTTTAGGGTCCGTTTATTTTGGATTTTTTCAATCGAATTTAATACTTGAATTTAGATCATTTTAAATATATGCTATTTTAAGTTCGAATAATTTTTTATTTAAATCCTTTTAAATTTATATTAAATGAATTTTAAATCTTATTTTTTAATTAAATTTAGATTGTAGTTGAACACAAATGGATTGAAACAAATTTTAAAGTTTGAATCAAAATGGGAAACTAATTCACACCATTCTATTTGTGTCTAAGGGCGAGTTTAGTATTACTTCTAAAATATTTTTTTTTTTAAAAAGTACTTTTGGAACAAAAGTATTCCTAAACAAGCTGTTTTTTTTCTTTAAAAAAAGTGTTTATTACAAACTAAAAATTGATCCCGAAGCACTTTTTTCATAAGTTGAAAATTTTAATTTCTTCTTCCCAAAAGTGTTTTTAAGAAATATTACTAAACTATGCCTAACAAGAAACAGGGTGAGCTGAAGAGAATAATTTCTGTTTTGAAATAAAGAGGAAATATTTTCATATCTATCTATTGAGGTCATTTTATCAAAAGACAAAGTCGCAAAAAATAAACTCGATTTTTTAAGAAAAATAATTTTAATTAAAACGAAAATTTGAGTTTGTGTGGGTTTTTTTTTTAAAAAAAAAAAGTATTATGGGTGGTATATGTCTAGATTTATTCTGGTTTAGATATAGATATTTAATTTGATTGTACTTTGTATTGAGTTCATTTTAGTTTTAGTTGTTGGAATATGTATTATTTATAATTATATTGTACTTGTAAATTTTCTAAAAAATGCATTTGAATGCACTCTTTTATTATATATCTACACTATATTTAAGGGTTTACTCATTTTTTCTTATCTTTTAACTGAATCTCAACTCAATTGAGTAATTATTAAAAACCACTTTCTTTTATAAAATAATAAACTTAATTGTGGAGATATTTTTGTGATTTCAAATCATATGGAATTTAGAAAAATAGAGTTGATAGATTTGAACCCAAAATATCATAATTTTTAATGTCTTCACCATTTCAACTAAAATTTCATTTAATTCTTAAATCAATATTTTATAAATACATTTGTTGCATAATTTTTTGTACTCACATGATACGTGTGCCATAATCTAGTATAAATTAAATCTTTCAATTCTAACTTATTCTATCTATTCAAATTTAAATCCAACTCAACATGATTTTATCGACCCAAACTCAAATTAACTTAAACCTAAATTAAACAAAACTCAAAACTATCCCAAACCTCAAAATCATTCAAATGAAACCTAAAATTACTAAAAAAACTTGAACTACCCAGAATGATTCTAATTTAAAACTAGCCTAAATCGAAATAATCTAATAAATTTAAAAAATTCTCATACTTTATCCTCCTCATGTTGCCTTATGACCATGTTGTTGTCAACTATCAATTTTTTTCTCTCTCACACCCACAATAATTTAAGCGATGATGATGGGTTGGGCAGCATATTTGGGGACCGACCTCTTTTCTATGTTGAATTTTCTCCGAAGGATATAATACAGTTGTAGGCTTTTTTAAATGAAGTTACAAAGTTAATCCAAAACACTAAATCGTACTTACATACTATAGTGTTTGTATGCTTTTAAAAAAAAAATAAAGAAAGAATTTTGGGAACTGTGTCTCTGCTGGAATTTGGTGTTCAATCACTGAATCAATCATGTTTTATGTAAGGCTTCTCAGACGAAAGACGTTTTGCTTTCTAACCTCTTTTATCCCTTCTTAAAAAGCCTGTAATCAACTTTGCTTTCTTTACATAAATATAGGCTTAATTCTCTCATACATCCCCTATTTATTGTTTTCATTCTAACTTACTCCATAATCTTTGAATCCTCAAATATTAATATTATATCCATCACAACTTTTTATTAACTTAACCTTCAATTTATTGGTGTTAAAGTCCCGGATTAGATCTACCTTGAAACATATTTAAAGCACGTAGATCAAATTGTAAATACGTATATACTTATTGTATTAATAATTTGAATTTAAAGTGTTAAAAAATAGTGCAAATAAAATTTTGAGGAGTTATTTCTTCTTTTTAACACATCCGATCTAAGTTATCCATGTATTAAATACATAAATATTTACAATTTTCTTAAAAGCATGTAATCAACTTTGCTTTCTTCATATAAATACATGATTAATTCTATCACACATTCCCAAATTATTGTTTTTATACCTAATTGATCAATTCTCATAAAAAAAAAAGAAAATCCTAAATTATCCTTAAACTTTAAACAACTTTCAAAGTATCAAATTATATGAATGAATTTTTTCCATCAACCTAACTGTGAGGAGTTAAATGTTAGTTTAAATTTGATGTTGAGTATATTTAAAATATATGAATTAAATTATATAAAGTGTTTTAAAAAAGACTTGCCCCTTGGTTAAAAGGTACAATTGCATTTTTAGCCTCTATTAAAATTTAATAATCTCTTTTCACCTCCTGATTAAATATAATTAGCACAAAGGTTTTTAACTCCCACTAATAAGATTTAAGAGAGTTATTTTATTTTTAATATGTTAAATTCAAGCTATTTATATACTCATGTTTATAATTTAATTAATATGTTTTAAATATACTATACACTAAATTTGAACTAGTATTTAATGCTCATGCTAATAACTAGATTTACGGAATACTTTAATAATTCAATTATAATGCTTTGAAATTTAAAACTGGGATCATGATTTGAGGACAAACTATAGAATTAATCGTAATGTATATGACATATATAATCTATATTCATTTCAATTTAATCCTTTACATGTGATTATTTACGGGCAAGTAAAATACTACTACCATCTTTTTTATTTGGGTTACTTTATGCCTACTTTTTATGTTAAGAGGAAAGGTGGTGTGAAAATGGGGAATAAAATCAGTGTTCTTTTTATTAAAAAAAAAAAACATCATGAAAAAAAGTTATTTTGTTTACCTTTTTTTTTTCTCCTTCTGTGAGAGAGTAAGACTAAGAAGAAAACACAAGAAAAGACAGAAAGTGAAAAGGTCACAAACAAGCAAACCTCTATTGGCTTTTTTTTTTTTTTTTTGGGGGATAATAAGTGGAGTGTTTGTTTCTCAGGAATCTCTCCTCTCAATTCTCATCCACATCTCTACCTCTCTCCCTTTCCCCTCACCTCTCTCTCACGTTTTCCAGTTTCTTTTTAATATTCTTTCTGTTCTCTTTTGGGGGTTCGAGTATATGGCGTTTTGTTCATTGATCTTCATGGAGTTTTCATCTGCAACAAGCAGAGATTTTAAGGTTTTGGGGGGCGCCATAATCCATTTTGGAACTTGTCTTTCTTCACTCTAGTCTTTGTTCTTTTCATTTTTTACATCATCTCTCTTTGTTTATATATATAGCTTCAATTCAAGTTTCAACAACTTACTGCAATTAAAAGCAAAGAAAAAAAAACCCAGTAGAATACCATCAAGATACTAAGAAATTCAAAAATAAGATGATATGGGATTTCGTAGAGGAAGGGGATCAGCTACTCCTCTTTCATTATTTGTTACTTTCCACTTTAAACAGCCTTTCTAAATAAGTGGTTCATCAGCAGATCTCAGAACTTTCTGTCATAGGTATATATATTATAAAGTTGATAAATAATATATGTAGAAGTCTATAGGGTTGTCATCAAGTGAATCTTTTGTGTGTGTGTAAATATATAAAATTTGTATCATCATCACAAAATCCAGTGATCGAGTATATAATAAGGATGGATGAGAGTATGTCCAATTTGACTTCAACATCTGGTGAATTTAGTGCTTCTTCAGGCACAGTACTGTACCCACCACAACAGTCTTTTGCTTCAACAAATCAAGCACCTGCAGCAGCAAAGAAGAAGAGAAATCTTCCAGGCAACCCAGGTTAATATCAATTTTCTCTAAATTAATCAAACATCATTCTACCGTTTTGGGGTCTCTATATTTTTTTATTGTTTTGCATTCAGACCCAGATGCAGAAGTCATAGCTTTGTCCCCAAAGACACTGTTGGCAACAAATAGATTCATGTGTGAGATCTGCAACAAAGGGTTTCAAAGAGACCAGAACCTTCAGCTCCATAGGAGAGGGCATAACCTGCCATGGAAACTAAAGCAAAGAACAAACAAGGAAGTGGTGAGGAAGAAGGTGTATGTGTGCCCAGAGACAACATGCGTGCACCATGACCCAGCTAGGGCTCTTGGAGACCTCACGGGGATCAAGAAACACTTCTGCAGAAAGCATGGTGAGAAGAAATGGAAATGCGAAAAGTGTTCAAAGACTTACGCTGTTCAATCTGACTGGAAAGCTCATTCCAAAATTTGTGGCACCAGAGAGTATAGATGTGACTGCGGCACCCTTTTCTCCAGGTAAACTCAACAATAACATCATCTATGAGTAACCCACTTAGGTTTACAAATCAAATGTCACTCAGTATTAGAAAAGACGGATAGTGATATTTATAATACAAATCTCACTTTAATTGGAATTGTCGGTGAAGCTCAAACACTGGTGCTTGTTAAGGTGTTATTGAGTATTCAACTGATTGCCAACCTTCATTCTTCTGCATGCACATAACGTTAGCTTGTGTTATGTGATTGTATGTGATATATACATACATATATGTAGGAAGAATAAAGGGTGACAGGCTGCTGGTAGCAGTACATACCAGGTTCACATGATTTGCATAGCACGGTGTATAGAGAATTAATTTCAAGAACAGTAAAAGAGTAGTAGCCTCGTGGAGCACAATATTCAGAAAGGGGTTTGAGAAACAATATTCTAATGGCCAACGAGAACAAGAGAATGGTGCTTAGATTAAGAAATTAGTAACTTTTTGATGGTTACTTACACCTGGTATGTCTTTTGTCCTAAGGGGGAACTAGTGAGGATACAAAAGTTGATCACATGAGAAAGGTACTATTACACCACTGTTTTATGTTGGATCCCTTGCTGATGAGATGCTCTTTTTGTTTTTGTTTTTTTTTTTTTTTTTGGGGGATTGATACAGAAGGGACAGTTTCATCACTCACAGAGCGTTTTGCGATGCCTTGGCTGAGGAGAGTGCAAGAGCAATTACAGGCCCAGCACAGCAAGTACCTGGTGGTTCTTCAGTTTCACATATGAACAATCTGCAATCCCAACTCCATAGCCACGACTTCCATGGCTTATCAGTGAAAAGAGAAGAACATCCTTTCAATGCAAGACCAACAACAGAAGATAGCCTTAATCCACCATGGCCTGGTCCCCCATCAATAAACCTTTTAGATTACCCACTGTCACAAAACGAAAACCCTAGCCAAAACACTGGTTCTAATACACTTCTTCCTCCATTCCAGACCCACACAGCATCTCCACACATGTCTGCAACAGCACTCTTGCAGAAAGCAGCTCAAATGGGTGTGACTATGAGCCAACCCTTACAATCACCAGTAGCGGCTATGGCTTCCATGCAAAGACCTTACATGTCAGGAGGAACCAGTGGTTCCACGTCTTTTGCCTTGTCTACAGCTGGTTCTGGTCTGGGTTTATTCCCACGTGAAGACCTTGGAAGTGGTTCTCCCCATGGGTTGGCATCTTTGGGGAATAAAGCTGCAGCAGCTATCACCTCTGGTTTCATGGAACAGTCACCCGCTGCTGCTCCAAATTCTCTACTCCAGGATATGATGTGTTCTTTATCTTCTGGGTTTGACGGGTCTTCATCATTTGAACAGTCTTTCAACAGGGTATGGAACACCAAAGGAAACCCCATTGATTTTCAAGAACCCACCACTGATCATCTCTCAAAAACAAAAGAATCCCATTCCCAAAGCAATAATATGGGAGGGAATGACGGGATGACAAGAGATTTCTTGGGTCTTAAAGCATTTCCCCATAGAGATTTCCCCAACTTAGCTGCACTTAATCATCGTTTAAACCCTTCTTCAACGTTTGGGCAACAAAACCAGCACAGTCAAACACCATGGCAAGGTTAGGTTATGGTTCTTCAGATTCCCAACTTCGACATATGATGCTGAGAAATATAGTTCTTCTCTGGTACCTTCATTTTCATAGTTTTTAATAAGCACTTAATATCTTTCAATTTTTATTATAGTTCAATTATTTTATTATATAATGGAACAACTTTCACATATGTTCATCTATATATAAAATTAATAGAAGCATTATTTTATTGCTTCAAACGTATTCAACGTACATTTCTTGAATTTGATTTTCATTTTTAACCTTGACTGAAAATATAAGATTCAAGGTATAGATTTATGCATTTTCCATTATCATCATAAATAGCTTCCTAACATTATCATTTTCTTTTCTCCAACAACTTATCCCACTTTACTTCTCAATTAAATTTAAAATCTAAAATTATCCCAACATTGTTTTTTTTCCATTTGAGATTTTCCTTTAATCATATCAAACTCTTTACCATCCAACTAAACATATGTTTGTATATCACAAATCAAATCACCATACCAAATTAACTTGGTAATATTTTTCAGAGGCCAATAATAAGTTTGGAATTAAAATGCTATAGTTAGGGTTTTATCATGTTGATAACCATTTCATGGATGTATAGATCCGATAACATAACATTTAATTTTTAAACTATTCATATTTTCCTACGTTAATCTTTGAATTTGTTTTCTCTATATTCCTCCCCAGCTTTTTCTAATTTGGTCCCTTCTTTCGAAATTTAATTTTTTTTTATGATTTTTATATTTTTTTATTTTTTTAAATTTTATATAAATTTTTAAAAATTTCAAAGTACTGCATCATTATACCTTAATAAAATTCAAGAAAATATTTGAATGCTAAAGTAGATTAAAAAATTCAAAGATCAAATTGAAAAAAAAAAAGAGTATCAAATTTAAAAACTAAATGTTCTTTTATCCACGTTTATTTATTTATTTTGGATACAACACGTTTTCATTTTTGAAATATATACACGTTTATTTGAAATGCAATTAAAACCTCATTTTAGTTATAATGATGATAAAAATCAACATAATTCGAGCGGTAAGTGTTAAAATATTATTATGAGATATTATGTTAGAAGTATTTAAAAAGAAAATATAAAATAAATTAATACAATGAATAATATTTTAGGGACATATTTGAATTTTTATTAGTTTATATTTTGAACATTTTATTTAAAACATTTTAGTTGAATATTATAATATTTAAGTGAAAACATGCAAGTTTACAAGTTTGGTTCTACTTGTAAATACACTTTAATTATGTAATAAAATCGTTTTTAGAATTTCACCAAAAAAAAGATAATGGTTTTAGAATGAAAAAGGGTAGGGCTAAGTAGAGGTGCAAACCCTATCCCAATAAATAAAAGGTGCAAATGCAAACAACGTCGGGATTTTGTCTGCTTGCTTAGACTCGGATGCTATTTGTCTGTAAAAACAAAAGGGAGATACCCCTTTGCTTTGACACCTTAAATTTAATGTCTAAAAAGGAAGTTAAAATCCCGAGGTGAATTGATATTGACTTCTCACTCTAATTATGGTATATTAATCTCTTCAAAAAAATTTATTTAATTAATAAATTTACACATTTGTTTAAGACTGTTTTTAACAACAATTGAAGATATTATTGGACAGTCTAAATAATATAAAATGAAAGTAGGAAAAATTCAATTTAATAGAGAGATTAAAATCATGAATCCAAGTTTTGATAGGAATTCTTGTGGGGAGCAATTGAAGTGAAGAAAGATTTGAGGGTGGATTCGAAAATATAACCACCAATCTTTATTTTTAGACAAGAAAAATGTTTAATTAATTTATTACTGTGATCATGTGTTTTGCTTACAACAATATCAAAATTGTAGAAAGATTGAACCAGGATAGGATGCTAATGGAGAAGACAA
This sequence comes from Gossypium bickii, assembly GCA_025503065.1. Taxonomy (NCBI): domain Eukaryota; kingdom Viridiplantae; phylum Streptophyta; class Magnoliopsida; order Malvales; family Malvaceae; genus Gossypium; species Gossypium bickii. The sequence continues at coordinate 95,940,831 of CP106714.1, read as the reverse complement.
GGAGGTGGACAAAATATGCATCAAAAATCACAATATCCTCTTTCTCTTTCTTTTTTACTATGTACCCAAATAAATCTTACATAATTTATGCAAATCTTAGCTTAATCATTAATTTTGAAGTGTTGGACTATAGGGATAACTAATATTACAATTTTCAATCTTAATATTGCAATCCTAAGAATGTAAAACAATTATCAAAGGCATGACAAATAACTCTTCATGCTACACCGTAAACATGTATAAAATTTATTGATTAGTGTCGCATTAATAGTATGGGTAAACTATATAGTTCAGCCTTAATTTTTATAAATTTTTATTTTAGGCATCAAAAATAAATTAAGTTGTTATATGGGCATTGTCGTTACATGATTTTATCATTTTACTCACACTTTATTAATTTGTCATTACATACACTCATTTTAGTCGCCCAACTTTAGTAATTTTTCATTTTGGTCACTTATTTTTTTTTTTAAAAAATTAAGTTTTTACATGGAATTGAGTTATTCAGTTGCTGAGATAAAACCCAAGTTTTTCACCTATAACTCAATTTAATGTAAAATTCAAGTTTTTCTCCTTAAAAACCCAAATAATTCCTAAAAAACCAGAAATTTTTCCCTTTATTGAAAAAACTAAAATTAATTTTAAAAAGAAAAATAATAAAGGAAATTAAAAAGATAAAAATGATTTTTCCATAATAATCCAATTTTTCCTATAAAAACTCAGGTAATTTCTTGTAAAATCCCAAGTGTTTCCCTCTTACTCAAAAATAAAATTAATTCTAAAAAGAAAAAAGGAAATGAAAAAAAAAAGATAAATTGATTTTTCGTGTAAAACTCAAGTTTTCCTATAAAATCCTAACCCTAAGTTTTCTCTTCCCCTTTTACTAAGAAAAATCTGAAATAATTCTAAAAAGGAAAAGATAAGGAAATTAAAAAGATAAATTAATTTTTCTAGTCCATATTTTCTATTGTAAAAATTTGATTTTTCCTCTTACTAAAAAAAATAAAATTCTTAAAAGAAAAAGAAAGAAATTTAAAAAAAAGATAAAATGAGTGGCCAAAATAAAAATTTATAAAATTCGGGTGACTAAAATAAACGTGTGCAATGACCAAAATGATAAAAGCATATAACGAGAGTGACTAAAATGATAAAATTGTGTAAGGTTAATACCTGTATTTAAGGGTGTTCAAACTTCAGTTAAAATCGAATTAATTAATTCACCGAATCGATCTAATTCTGTTAATTAGTCGGTTAACTGATCTAGTTAAGCCGAAGGTCGATTAATGATTAATTCAGTTCGAAATCGGTTAATTAATCAAATTAATTGAATTAACCGAACTTAATAAATAATATTATATATTATATGTTTAGGTTATTACTAATTCGGTTAATTCGGTCAAATGAACATTATCAATTTAATTTTTTTTATATGTTTTATACTTTTTTAACAAAAAAAACAACATAAATTTTAGTTGATTCTGTTAACCGACGGAATTAACCAAAATATTTCAGTTCGATTATTTTTTTTGGAAAAAATTTAGTTTAGTTAACAGTTAAAGGATTAAAAAAATTCAATTAATACTAATTCGATTCAATTAACTGTTTAAAAACTATTCATATTAAGTACGTTACACGCCTCCGTTCAAACGGACAACCATAAAAAAAAAAAAAGAAAAGAAAAAGTAATGACATCATTGTCAAATGAACTAATACACTCAAAATTTAATGGTTGTGAAATTAACAAAAATAAATTCATACTAAAAATAGAGAGCAATTCAATAAATTTAGTAATACAAAGGAAAAAAAGAAAACACAAAACTAAAGTACTAAACTAATATTGGATGTGATTTATCTCTTATTCTAAACTTAAAATTATATATTTATAGGAAAATTCGCATAGGAGAGAAAAGATACAAGTGCTCTTAAATAATTGAAACAGTTTACTTTTAAAGTTCCATAAAAAAGAATTTAATCTTGGGTAGGAGCTTAGCTTTCCATATGTTGTTCCAAGTTGGGATGTTCCCTCTTAGAGCCATATTTTCCTTTCTCTCGACTACAATGTCATATGTCGTTTGAAGTGAAAATAGGCTTGTAAGGGATGGGCTCCAAACAAAAGAACCTGTGGCACTCCCAGTAATTGAAGTTGGTGTGCTTGTCAATGCTTAGATCAATTCTCTAGGGAGTTCAAATGAGAAACTGTCGATCCCTTGTAAAACCCAATTCTCTCTAACTTGATGGAATGACCAAAGTCCCTCATCTCGGTTAAGGGGACCCACAACTAGCTTTCTTAAAGGCCCAAGGCCTGACCAGTTATTTGACCAAAAATTAATTTACTTTCAATCTTTGACTACCCCTCTCATGCCCTTCTCGATAATGTGGCTGACTTTCCTAAGGCCACTCCAGGTGACTGAAGCATGACAGGTCCTTAATATCTTCCGAAGTGTATTTAGAAATAAGTGTGCTAGCCCAAAGGCTCCCCTTTTCTTGTATGATTCTCCAGCATAGTTTAGCCATCTTGTCATTCTTAACCCTAGGCCTCCTCCTTTTTCCAGTCTTGTTACATTTTCCCAACTTACCAAGTGCATTTTCTTCAAGTTGTGATTTACCGCCCAAAGGAAATTTCGATTTATGAGGTCCAATTAATCCCAAATACTGGCAGGAAGCGGTTGGGATTAAAACTTCATTTAATGCTTGTTTTGCTCTTCCTACTTGGTCTTATACAATAAAAAAAAAACACAAAAACGAAAATTAAAAACAAAAAAAGCTTGAAACTAAATATAAAAAATTCTAAAGGAGATTTTTACGAGGTATTTGTCTATTTTTACCTCCTTTTATACGTAGCATCATGATTCTTAATCTTTGTTTTTTGATATAATGTCTAGAATTATCAATAACCCTTCCTCAACTCTTAAATAGGAGGATAATGCACTTCAGCGTACTCGAACCCATATCCCTCCTGTACTGGTAACAATACTGGTAGCGATACCAACTGAATTTAGATTCAATCAGCTTTTAATGATTCAATATTTAAATATGAATAAATAGATAATGACATGATATTTATAGAAGCTCTTAGATCACATATAACATTCTTAATTTTGGCTTTACCCATTGAACAAGAGATGGTGAACATACATGTGCTTTCGCACTTAGGAACGTTTGAAATGCTCTCCCTCACCCTTATCTTTTCATTACCTCTCAACTTCTTCTTATTTTGTGCATAATTCCTTAAAAAATTTAGCATATCGAAATATTTATTTAATTGCATTTTTCTTGACTTTTTGAAAACTTTCAAGGATTTCTTCCTTATTATTCTCCTTCAAAAGAAAAATACACTAAAATTTGGATGATTATTTAATGAGTTAGTGTTAGGTTTTTTTAATCCCACAAAAAGAAATATCTTAATTGATATTTAAAAATAATAAATAACAATTTTATAAAATTAAATTAATGACTGGGCAAGACCGTACCTAAGCCTTGACAGCCCAAAACTCCCACCCAGGCCCAAATATTTGAAATTTTAAACACGTTTTCTAAATTATTTTCCCCAAAATTTAAAGGTTTAAAAATTTGTCATAAGGGTGCCTATACTCTTTACAAATTTAAAATTTAGTCTCTGTGCTTTATTTTCATGAATTTAGCTCCTCGACTTTTTAGATTTCAAAATTAAGGTACAATTATTAACATTGTTAAAATCTTTTTGTTAAATTTGTTAGTGTGACATTTTGAAATATAAAAAAAAACTCACTTTATAACTACGTAGCTAAAAAAATGACGTTGTAATGAATTTTGGTTTAACAAAATAAATTTAACAATGATAACAGTTGGACTTGAATATTGAAATCTGAAAAGTAGAGAGCTAAATTCCTAGAAATAAAAGTACAGGGACTACATTCCAAATTTATAAAGAGTACAGGGACTTATGACAAATTTTAACCAATTTTAGAATTCAATTTCTGGAGGGTAGCAGCAGTGACCTATAAGAGTAGAAGTGAGCGCGAGTGTGATTTTTTTTTATTGTTTTTTTTTTCGTCTCCGTCACTGAAATGGATATTTCTTCAGTTCAGAAGCTCTGCATTCATGTAAGTTGCAATTTCAATCTTCAAATTAGGCTTCTGAACTCAGCTTATTGATATTTTGTTGTTAGTAATAATATGTTAATCCACTCTAATCTCTTTTCTTTTCTTTTTTTTTTTTTTTTAAATTTCCTTTCGTTTTTCGTATTGTCAGTTAATTTCTTCTGCTGTTCAAAGATGTCGTTTATCCGAAGATCTTTGCCGATTATCAGTCGTTCTCAAGAGCTCTCCTCCAATCATTCGAGTTTCAAGTGAATACTTTTCATTCTGCCTTTAATTTTTGCCTAACTATAATTAGGATTATTTACTTTGATTTTTTGTGACGCGGTCTTTCGGAAAAATAGGAAGTTATTTCTAAATTGGAATATATGCATTGAAATCATGTCATTTTGAAGTTGAAACGGTATGGTTTTGGCTGGTTTTCTTTCAAATGAGTTCATCAAAAGCATAAATAAGCTTTTAAAAATGATTAGGTCATGCAAGGTAAATCCGTAGACTGTAAATACATTGTTGTGGCAGAATTTTAGATAAAATGATAGATACTGTTTCTAGAAAAATCTATTTATTTTGCATCTTAATGAGCAGTATCAGATACGGGCACCGGTAGTTGCTTGGAGGAGTTTCAAGACCTTAAGTGCAACAGAGAAGGTATTGGAACGGAAAAGTGGGGTAAGTGGCTGATGATGATGGTGAGCTCATTTGATTCTAGATACAAAGATCTCGATAAATATTTTTGATTCATGATTGTTTGACTTCCTTCTGCCGCAGATGGGTTGCTTTCCATCAAAACTACCAGTAAGTTTAGCGTCTCAGTATTCTTTTCTTGCTAGTCAAATATCGATGGTTGAATAGCTTAGATTTTGACTACAGTTAGGGGAACAGGGAATTAGAACCAGGGATCTCCTTTTTGGAGGATTAACGTGGTTACCACTAGGCTATGCGTATTGCCTGTCAGTTGTTAGCTGCTTAAGGTGTAGGCGATAATACAGGGTTGTCAATGACTCAATTCTGCTTTAAGTTTACTACGCTTTTTAATATGTATTTATGATCTGAAATTTAAATAATTCATTTGGATGAACAACTTATTATAGTGCCTGAAATGCTGTCAAGAGGCATGCTTCTTTTCTTTTCTTTTTAATATTAACATTTGTCCATTTATTCCGTCAGTTAGAGCATATTAAACAATATATATATACATGCATTTATGTGTGTGTGTGTGTCCCTTCTGTTAAATTCTTCGTTATGTATTTAATAAAGTCAATTTTGTGTCTGGCTGCAGGCATTAGTGATAATAAGATATATCATTATCACTTAAATCTTCGAGGAAGTGTTTCTGCCAGAAGGCTGACTAGGCTACCTTCAATTCCTAAGAATGATGCAAAGTTCAGGTATGTGCCATGATTAAACATTTCTCTGATCTTAGGTTATACAAAACATTATGATCTTATTTATTTGTTTATTTATTTGTTTTCAGTGGCACCGAAGTATGTCTGTCCATTTCTGAGACTATTGATGCCTTGCTGAAAGATATCAAACACTACTTTCAGAAGGTTTGTTTTTGAGTATTTGACTGACAGTTTTTGAATGACAATATAGTATATACAAATAGAGTTTTTGAGTATTTGGCTGTGGATTTTGGTGCAACTTTAGCATACACCGAATCCTTTAACAATATAGCTGATCCTATTAAGAATTTAGAAATCCAAGATTCTTTGTTTATTTCTAGCCAATAAGCTTAATTACTTGAATCAACTTGATAGATAATCTATTAGAAAGAAAGAACCATAACTTCACAGATAAATCAAATAAAAAAACTAAGGTGATGTCAGAAATATCACCTTTGCCACTGTATTACCATTTTGCTAGGGAATCATTTCAAGACACCTCTTCATACAACACTGGACGAATCTCACATAAGCTGATGGACGCAAGAAATGTTTGTCAGCATTCATATGCAGTATGCAACCAGCTAGTTGAAAAGGAACATAACTGGCAATTAATCAAGTTGTTTTTTTTTTTTTTTTTTTTTTTTTTTTTAATTTTTAAAACTGACTGTATTTGGGAAAGGTTCTATAGAAGACTGTCATTCGTATCTTCTAAGTTGACCTAGGAAGTTTTCCTCTAAATAGTCTTCTCACAAAATCATGGATCATGAAGTATGTTGTGCATTTTTTTACTTGTATGGATTTCATTGTCTGTGGTCTTCTCTCTCCTTTCTTTCCCCTAAATTACTCTCCATTTACTAAGTCCACATATCTCTTGGTTTTGCAGATGCTGATTCTAAAGATTCCCGTAAGTTCAACTGCTACTTTGATGCCTTTCATCTGTACACAGAATGATATGGTCCGAAATTTGTATTTTAATGAAACTTTTTTGAAAGTATCTGAAGAAACTAACCCTTTCAGAATGCTTACCCTTCATTTTAAGTGTTTGGTAGATAAGGAAAATTGTTTGGAAGGAAGGGGAAATTTTCTGAAATCCTAAAGGACCAGCTACCTAAATTAATCTACCAATTTTCTGAGATGCCATGTAACCTTCTTCAAGTGATGTTAGGAATGAATTTTCTCTAGTTCAATTAACATCTCCTTGTTAATCATATATTTACCCAGTTTTCGTTTGATAAACTGAAGAAAAATACTGAATTTGTATTATTAAAATTTTATGTATGTCACTGAAAATAAATGCTGAATATATTTATATTATTCGGCAAGTGTAAATACTGAATTTTGAAAAGTATTTATTTCATGATTTTAACTTCTTTCATGTAACATTTTATATTAGTCTGGATAATTCTAGATAAAACTTAAAAGGGTACTTTAAATATATTATTTTTGTAAACAATTCCCCTTTAAGTGATAAATAGCTCTCTATTTACTTATCTCATTCAGCATTTTTATGGAAATTCTCTATTAAGTAAATTTTAATAGAGTTGGAATTTTTTCCCCAGAGTGTAGCAGCTGAACTGCTGATTGAACGAGGGGATGCTTCTGGGTTGCAATGTGAAAATGTCTTTTTACCTAATGAATGCAGCCCTTCGAACTTTTCAAGCTCCAATGTTGAAAGACTAAAGTCTGGCCTTGAAGAATATGTTTTGAAGCACAGAAATAGCTTAAACAATAAATGTGATTCTTGCTTCTGCAGTAGGTAAAAATATAAGCTGAATACCCTGTATTCTGTTTTCAAGCTACTGCACATCTTTTGATTTTAGGACTGGCAAAAACTTTTTGAAGTGCTGTGATTGAACTATTGATTTAGATATACTTAACGCAAAAGCGATTTGGGTTCATAAAATTGGAAGCCTTGACTCAACCAAACAACTTGAGATTTGCATATTTTACCTTTCACCAAAATTTGAAGGTTATTTATATAAGAAGTATTTGAAGGTTATTTTTACAACCAGTAATTGTATTCATACATTCCGTGCCAAACTTGGATACTTATTAGTTCTTACAAATTCCGGTGCTCATAAGTCTTTCCCTCTCAATAACTTATGATAGTTGTATCTATTATAACCTATGAACATTAATTAGATCAGGTGTGATGCATCAGAGTGCTTTCCTCTCTCTTTTGTTGCAATACGGAGCATTATTCTTTCCAAATGCTTCAAGAAGGGAAGATAAGCAACTTCATTTGACATCATTAAAAAATTTCATACTTTCACCTAAACTATTCTGTCAGGTCTTTTAATCTCTTTAGATATCCTGCCATGGATTACGTGCATGCATCTTGATCTATTCTACTTCAGCTTTAGAAGAACTTTGTTTAGTTCTTCTTACTCGATCCATCAAAAATGAAGGGAATAAGTTTGAATTCTATTTGATGTTGCTGCTCTTACAATGCTATTTATTAATTTTAATGTGTTAATTGTCTAACCTTATATTCCAATGTAGATTTCCTTTATGAAATTTATATGATTTACTGCTCAGTCATGTTGCTATAGACATCCGAGGAGTAAGTAAACTACGGCTACATGTTTTCAATCCCTTTAACAAGCATAACTTCCTTCTAGGGAGAAACTTAAGATCAGTAGTGGAGTAGCATGCAGCATGGAAAGCCATAGGAGTCCCGGACTAATTGTGGAAGCAGTAATTGCAATAAGTGAACTTTCGGAATCTCTTTGCTTCAGGTCATCCGGCAACAAAACAGAGGTTCTTATCTACAGTGCGCCTAAATAATTCAAAGAAAGAGCCTTTTTTTTTTTTCTCTTCATTTGCATCAACTTGTTGGTACAATGTAATCAATTTTTTCTCTGAATTTGTTTGATAAAGTTGATTTGGTTGACAACATTGTTTTCCAGGTTTTGCATTTTAAAGATTTCTCACCAAGTTCAGTATCCATTGCATCCCTCAATGCTTTGACTAGCATTGACTGGAGAAGTTATGGGTTAACGTTGGTGAGTGCTGTGGATCAAGTTGACCATGCACTGATAGAGTGGGAAAATTTACCCCCTTATCTTCATATAGATATGGTGATACACTGCTATCATAAACAATATCCAACACCATGTTCTACTATTCAAATTCTTGTTCTTGACCTTTGCCCCATATTTCTTGTCTCTCAAATGTTGTATGTCAAATATACTCCTTGACTTTACTAAGGTCATAACATATCCAGGAAAATATAAATATCAACCTGACCGGCATCTTATTAGAAAGGGAGTGAAACTTGCCTTGGATGATTTGAAGGAGAAACACACCGGACTTCTTCTTAGTGCACATGCCGTGAAGGTAAGCATCTACTTTCGAAGTTTCAAATGCATATTATCATGGAACAGAGGTAGCTTAATGCTCGGATTAACTTGGCTTAACTTCCTATTTAATCTGTAAACCTTATATATAACCAATGTTCCATGATCATTTACTTCTTATAGAGGATTTACCTTTGTGCTTGGGCATCAGGCCTTCAAATCTTTCTCTCCTCTCAAGTTTGCTTTCCGTTTATAAGTTGGCATTGATTCTCTCTTTTAACGTACAATTTCTGAAATGTTCATTTAGATAGGAAACGTAATGCGAAATGGGCTGTGTTGAATATATGTTTATAGGTTAGCTATGTCATCGTCATCATCATCTTCATCATAATGTCATGATGTTTTTTTTCCCTTTTTCTTCTTGACTTTCATGGTTTTATGGCCCCATTCTTATGACAAAATTTTGTGAAAAGTAGATCAAGTATATAACTTGTAGTCATAAACTTCAGATTTGCAGTTATGCCCCAGACCTTGCAAGCTCAATTGCTGGCATCATCTTGTCATCTAATGATCTGAAGTTCCGAAGCAAATGCTCCTCGCTTCTTGAACTATCGCAGTCTCAAGAGATCGGAAAGCAAACCGTTGAAGATCGTATCAAGGAAAAGATAATCTCAGTCATAGAGACAAACGATAGGAAGCCAGAGAAAATCAAAGAGGCTGCACCTTTTCTTTTTGAAGATGACCGTCCCCAGGACCTCGACCCAGCCGACTTATATTTGGAGGAACACGAAGGAGGTGACGATGTTTTTAGTTTCCCAGATTGATTGATATGTTATACTTTATCCTCATGCAATTAACCAATTCCATCCAGGTTCGGGATGATAAAAAGAACCTGCATGCTTTGCATAAGGCAAAGTATCAGTCCTTACATTGTGAGTAATAGTTAATACATCTCTCTTCAATATCTGTTTTGAGTAGCATTGCTATTTATCTCAGTATGATGAGGGAACTTTACAAGCATTCAAAAGACTGGAAAAACGAATTCATATTCACCATAAAAGCCTTTTCAGTGAGTTTTCTTTTTTAGAGACAACATTTCACGAACACTGAACATAGACCATGAAACGCGCATAAAAATACCAAAAAAAAAATATTCATCTTAAAGACCTCGTATTTTTGTCTTATACACCAAAAACACTTGGTTATAATGTTCTTCAAGTGCTATGATATTCTCCCATCTATCTACTCTTTCTGTAATACCATCATCATTCACATGAAAATGAACTTCAAGTGTTTCCCCATCAAAGAAAAACACTCCGTACGTGTAAAAAGATTATACTGCAACCCAAAAATATTAAAACAGTAACATGATGATCCAAGAACCAGTGAGCTATGTATGAAGTAGGTTTAGGGAAAATTATCCAACTACGGATGAATAGATGCTATGTCCAATTAAAGTGGAACTGGCTCATCGATGTGCTTTAAAATCCCACCCAGTCCCCTACTCTGGCTCCAAGTTCTAGCATCAAGCCGCAGGAACCTTTTTTCCATCCTCGATGAAGAAAATGGCAGTTTCAGGTACCTGAAAGGAAACAACAAAGAATGGTAATGCGGTCTTTTCCGAACATCATGATTTTAATATCAACATGAAAACATATTAGTAACGCATCATAAGAAGACTCCAAAGGATGGTAATGCCATCTTTTCCAGCAAGGAGGCATGCATTAAATTTATCAGGGTGTACGAATAGTCAAATATGAAACATACAACCAAACAAATATAATCAAATTTCATCAAGTTTTAGCATTAGCAATGAACAATAAAACCTCCCTTTCAAGGTAATAAAGAAACATAACTCAGAATTGGAGAGTTACATGTTGAAATCTATTTCCATGTGTAAGACCGGTGTAACGTCTTTTCTAATAGTAAAGGCAAAGAAAATAAACAAACATTGTTCCATATTTCTCATATGAAGCATTTTCATATTGAATGAAATGTAAAGTGAGATTATTGAAAACATTACAGCAGGCCAGGTCTCTGTAATATATTCCACAATATCATACGATATGTCTCCTTGAACATCAATTTGCTCCTTGTCAGTTGGTCCCTAAAGGAAAACAATCATTGAAAAGCTTGTAAGAAACCAAGGAACCTATAATGGAATGAAAAAACTACAAGTAAAGATGACTTTGACGCACCTTAACAACTGATGCACCGGTGGCAAATTTCTTCCCAAGCTTTTTTGAAGCATCACTAAGCTTAATTCCTGAAAAACTCCTAAAAAATTAACTTGTTTTGAAAAAAACTAATAAATAGATGAAAAAGATAAAAATGTGAGAATGCAACTCACCAAATAGATCCAATCCTTTCACAATGGTGATACATTTGCGCCTATTACGTACAACCTTTTCAATGACAACTTCTTGTTTCTCCTTTTATTTGACAAAAAATGGGAAAATTAGGAAGACTAGGTATGTTATTCTCACATATAATAAACAAACCTTGTATGTAAGAGATCCACAAGCAATAACCAAAAAATTAAAGAAAAGAAAGGGAACCAGAAGAATTGGTTCCATGAAATATTGTAGCATTCATCCTTGCAGGTTACCTAAGCTAATTAATGGAAAGGTATTTAAATTTTAAACATTGGGAATCAAAAGCTTCAAAACACCCTATAAATATTATGAGCATATGATGCCAGAGGAGAAAATAATAGAAAAAGAAGGAACCTTACTTTCTTCTTTATTTTTCCACCAGGAAGACGTTTTACATCTTCTTGTTTAGATGACGCTGTGCTCCCTGAAAATTGAAAACAAACATTGGATCAGTGAGAACCAAAAAAAAAGATGAATAAAACTTTTTTAAAGGAATTATTTGTGATAAAATATATTTCCATATAAAGATCATTTAAACCTGGTGGAGCTGAAGATGCTGCTCCTTCAGCAGCAGAGGAAATACCAACTGATTGCAGCTGCTCAGAAACCTTCTCACCCTCCTTTTCATTAGCCTCTGAACATCAAAGAGAAATCTTTACTGAACTTACTCTATGAAACTCACATTAAAAAAAAAAAAAAAAAAATGCCTTTCTTCTCTTATCCTTCCAATTACAGTTTAGGCAAAGTAAAAAAAAAAGAAAGAAAAAGAAAAAGGAAACAAGTAGAAGGGTGTTAAAATCATAGTAAAACAATTGACGTTAAGCATACATGTTTTTGTGTGTATATATAGTAGCAAAATGCAAAGAATTTTTAATCATTTATCAATTCATATCAGAAAAATATCTCCAAGAAAAACCAAATTTAAACCCCAAAAAAGCCCACAAAGAAACAAAATTTCGTCTTCTTTAATATCTTTGTCATCGGCAAACAGACAGAAAGGCATGGGATTAAAATTAAAAAAAAAAAAAAAAAAAAAACTCAAGTATGCAAACTAATTAATATAGAGAAAAACAGAGGGAAAAAAAACCTTTGAGGAGATGTGGGTAAAGGTCAGGGGCGTTGCTGATCAACCAAGGCTTACACTTTTCGAAATCAGGGCCGAATTCACAGTACTCCGCTGGAAGAGAACATATGGGACAATATAAAATTTTCACTGGTTGTGGTTTCTCTGCCATAATTTCTTCAATTCTTTTTTTTTTTTTTGTTACTTCTTCCCTTTGCTTTGGATATAATGGATGTAAATAATCAAAACCCAGATTTCATTTCATAAAGCAAAAATTCGTTTCCTTTTTCCCGGTTACAGTGCGACGCAACCGCAATCATGCAATGATGTAAAGAGAACCCGATTCTCTCTTTCTTTCTTGTTAGGGAAATAGGCCTATCTAAGTGGGCTAACTCGGGCTTGGCAGTGAGTTAACCTGGTCCGAGATGTGGCTTTATTATTAGACTTGGTTTAGGCCCTCTTTGCGAATTCGAGTTTATATTAGATAAATTATATTTTTAGTCACTTAATTATGTATAAATTTTTGTTTTGGTCATTTAACTATAAAAAATTACAATTTAATCATTAAAGTATTCAATATTGTTTTTCGGTCACTTCAACGTTAGATACCTAAAGGGAGGACGAAGTGGCTGTTTTCTAAGTAACATAATAACAATTTTAGCCCTTAATATTTATATATTATTTTAATTGATCATAATTTTAAATAATTGGAGCTCAATCTTTTACTATTTAGTTTAAAAAAAAATCATAACATTTTCAAATTATTTTTAAAAATTCAAAAAAAATTTGTTAAAAAATAAAGCTTCAAAAAAGTTTTATAATTTTGGTGGAAAATCCGTCCACAATTCGGAAAAGGTGTTGAGAATAAGGATTAATGATATCTCAACTTTTGTTAAGCCTTAAATCCTTTGCCTAGACGATGTAAATCATTTGGCAACAAAAAAAGAAGCCGATGCATATCGTATGTCTAATCATCCTTTTAGATTTTATGTTCATCAACTCTGCTATTAATGCTACAAACAGTTCGTTTCTAGAGGCCTAAACCGAAATTGTAAAACGAGACCTCTTAAATTAAATAAGTAATTATTAAAAAATTATAAATATTTTATTTAAATTTTATTATTTAGTGAGAAATTATCTATTAAACTATTATAATCAACATTTCTTCTTCAATTGATAAAATAACTAATCTGTTTTATCTTTGTTGAGACATTGTTGATCTTAGGGAAGATTTTATCAATTTTTTCTCAACAGAAAGTACAATAGTTAACCAATATACGGGAAATGAATTAAGTCTTTTTATATGTATGTCAATTAAAGTGTCACCTCCAATTTGATAATTTCTTTCAAAACTTTCAATTCTAAAAATAAATCTAGCCCTTCCATGTTTTAAAAAAATATTCAACATTAAAAAAACATACTTTCAAATTTTCATCATCTAGTGACTTTAATTTTTCTACGTTGAATAAAAAACCAAAATTATCTTCATATATTTTATATTGTTCAAATTTATTATAGAGAATAAAATTACTTGACATACTATGTATAAAAAAAATAATCGATTCTAAAAGATTCTTGATGAGATTTATGTTTTATTATCAACATTCTCGTCAAATCATTTATTTCTAAGAATAATATATTTTTCATGAAATTTAGGTTCTATTTCCTTCTCAATAACTATTTCTCTAGCACACTTCATATCATTTTGGAATCCATATTCCTTGTATTTTTCAAAAAGAAAAAAAAAACTAAAGAAGACTTTTTAATTGTTTTATAGCTACATCAATTCGCATATCTTTTAATTATAAACTACAGCTAGCTAAATTCACAGTCAGTAATATTCCATACTAAATAGTCATGCCCAACAAAAATTCAAAATTTTCAAGCTCATATATTGCTAAACATCCAGGTTAACTTTGGACTTTAGAATCATCATTAACTTCAACTAATTTTAATAAAGTATCTCTTCTTTGTGGAACTTGAAATCTTGTAGCTTTAATACTTTCAATACGACTTTCTCAACGTGTTTGTGACAATGATTTAAGAGTTAGACTTGGTATATGATCTTGTACAATTTGCTGTCTTTTGTTGAAGAAGAAGATAATGAATATATTTGTTGTAGTACTGTAAATTAGGTAAAATATAAACTAGTAATATAACTTTCAGAATTAGAATATTATAACCTAGTTAGAAGCTAATTACCAATGAGCACTTCAGTCTTGATTCTTGAAAAATATATTTTTCTATTTTGGGATCAAGAAGTACTAAAATCTTTTACAAACCTAAGAATTTTTATGAGAGTGAGAGAATTAAAATATTGGGTGCAAGAGGAAAATATGTTGTCTCATTGGTTTCAACAACTGCACTCTTTTTTCATTGGTATAATACTTCTTTTGACCCCTCTATTATACTTAAATTATCACTTTGGTATTTGTATGATCTTTTTATTAGCTTGGCCCTTATACGTTCATTCTATATTCCCCATTACCCACCTATATATTTTTTGTTAAAAAAAAAGTAAAATCAACCAATGACATGCTACCGTGTGTCAATTAAAGTAAAAAATAAAAAATTTTAAAAAAATCTTTTAAAAACCAAAAAAATCATAAAAATTTGAGGAAAAAACCCCAAAAATCTTAAAACTTAGAAATTATTAAAAAAAATTAAAAATCATAATTGTTATAAAATAATGAAAAATGGGGAGAATAAAGAACAAAAAAAAATATGAAAGCAATAGAGAATGTACTTTTTTAATCAAGGGGATGGTTACAATGCTTCATTAGAGTCTCTATTTATAAGCATAAGAAGTATAAAAGAAGTAGAGATCTAATTCTAATAACTATTAGAGTTTAAAGTACATTAAAACTTTATCTTGATCATGATGGACATCCACTTAATAAGATATTCATAACACTCCCCCTTGGATGTCCATTGGTAGATAATGTGCCTCGTTAAAACCTTATTAGGAAAAACCCTGTGGGATAAAAACCTAATGAACGAAAAAAAGTACACGCTCTATAATACGCATAATATGCTGTCTCATTAAAAACCTTACCAGGAAAACCCAATTGGACAAAACTTCGGTTAAAAGAAAAAGAGTACAACGCGTATTTACTCCTCCTCATGAAAACATCACATACTTTCTCATATTCTACGTATTCAATCTTGAATACTAGTTTTTCAAATGACTATTTGAATGTATTGCTAACCATTTATATCACCATTCTTTTAAAAGTCATGAGTGAGGGAAATTTGAGAAATATATTTTGATCTCTTGAGGAGATTCAACAATAATCATAACAAACTTTAATCATGATTTTTTTATAAAAATACAAATAGGTATTTTGGATCATTTTATAATCCTCCTTCAACTACTATTCACTAAGTCAAATTTACCACATATATTCAAATTATTTCAATTCATATAAATGAACAATTTCTTGAGAATTTTAATATACTTCTAGCATCCTAAATCCTTCAAGGATTTTAATATAAACTTTACTATATAGTGATTCATAAAAGGTTGTAATAATAACTATTAGACGTAAGTTAAATCTTTTATGAATTATCAATTTAATAATATATCTAAAGGTTATTGCATCCACCACAAAAAAATATAATATATTTTTATAATAAATGCCAGGACTTAGCGAAATAATTCATATTTTATTCCGCTTTTGCAAAACTACTTCAATTGCACCCTTACTAGCTTTATACCTTTAGATATTTGGACTACTGGTTCAAAAACTCCACGAATTTAATTGTGCTTGAGTTGTGTCTTTCCTATATCTATATTTCTCAAAAGATTTATTCAGGATCCTCCTTTTATTTCATTATTTCAATAATAATATTGCATGCAAAATCATTGTCAACCACTTTTATTATTCGGTTCCACATTTTCTCGAATTGATATAACTTATCGATATCTCTTATTTTCATTATTTTAAAATTCAGTTTTAGGTACTTGAATCTCTTCTGGAGTTTTACTTATTAGTTATGTTTTGAGTCTCTTCTGGAGCACCCGCCTCCACTATATGACCATCTAGAAGAATTTTCATATTTGGAACAAATCAATCTGTTATTTTATTCTAACTAATTGTCCTATTGAGACTTTGATTCAAATAAAAATATTAGATGGTATATAACACTTAGTTATTCTTATTAAGTTTGTAAATACATCTAACAGTTAACTTGTAATGTGTTATCCTTATTGAACTTATTGAACTTCTGATTCAAATTACTCTCCCCCTAACTCATTACAAATTATTATTTCTCTTCCCTTAATGTCTAGAAAACTATCGAATAAAAATTGTAATCACAAATCATGTTATAATTGAATCTCGAATACATTCAAAACATCTAATAATATAAAGAAACTTGTAATTAATATATATTCCCAACTTTCTTTGAGGATTCACTTATCTTTGTGCTTTGCGGTGGAGCAATTGGAACATATACGCACATACAAAAATTCAAATATGAGAAATATTTAGCTCTTGATCAAAAACCAATTGTAATGGGGAGTTTTATAACTTATTGGCTTGATGCATACAACACGTAAATCAATATAATCTCATGTTGAAATAGGAAGTTTAATTCTCATAAGTAATGGTTTAGACATTAATCAGAGGTGTTCAATCAATAATTTCTCTAAACCATTATGCGCAAACCTTTACAAAAGTTTCTTAAACTCAATCAATAAAATATTAAGATATAAACTCATTAGTATTAGCAAGATAAATTATCTTAATTGCATGATCTGAAATTAATTATTTAAACAATCAATCTTGCAAACGACTGGTTGCAAATTGATAACACATATGTGGTTATTTTGTAGATGCATCTACCAAAATCATATAATATCAAAACCATACACATGGTGGATGAATGGGCCCATATTCATTTCAGAAATGCAAGACATTAAATCTCAACTTTAGCTAGTAAGTTTCTAATAATCAATTTTCATTGAGAACAAGCAACATATAAGAATTCTTTTAAATTAAAGAATCTTCTGGTTCTTTAATGGATGTCCGTATGATATCTCAATTAATTTTCGCATAATATACGATCCAGGATAGTTTAACTAGTCACGCCAAGTAGTAAACACATTTGTATTAGTAAACTTCTAGTTTACTTTAACATGTGTTTTAATTGTACTAAATTGTAACAAGTTAATAATTTTATTATCATTCCTTTTAATTTGTATCCACATATAAGTACTATTGTGACATTTACTGCGGAAAATGTTTAAATCAATGTGAAGTCTATAATGCCACCAAGTCAATAAATATAATTTCCAAATAATTATATGCAATATTCGCTTCAGGGAATATGCCAAAATCTTCAAATGCCCAAAAATCTATTAATAGCAAACTTTGAGAGTGGATCTTATTTTCCAGGTGTACAGGTACATAACCAATGACTTTTCATACGTAAGTTTTCTCTCTTACAAGTTCTCATCAGTAATATTTTACCACGTAATTTTAATTGAGAACTTATTCTAAATACTGTAGAGTTATACTCACAGTTTTTTTAAAACAACTTGCAACTTTAGGTGCATCCAATCATATTAGATAGAATTATCATATTCTATCACTCATAAGTAGATCTTTCACAGTCAAATATTTTGCTTTCAACCCTTTAATAGGGATGATGACAAAAGAATATCACAAAGATTATAAAATAAATATATATTAATTACTCAATCCCCTTTTTATTCATATGAAATATAATATTTTTCTCATTTACAATCTCAATATGAGATCCATTAAAAATAACTTTTAAAAGTAATCTATTAACCATCACAAATTTTGTGCTTTTTAGATAGTGATATATTAGCTCTTTTGGAGCTTTTGACTAATTTTGTACTATCAAATATTGGAATAATATTTGTTTGTTTTAGTACCAAATAAGATAAATATTTTCCATCTGTAATGATAGAATTCATTACTACATTTTCATATCTTCCTCAAAGAATATTAACAGAAACAAAATATTTGGGCATACACCACATATGTGGCCAATAATCTTTTCATATCACATTGATAACAAAAATAATCTTTACCCTTTGAAAAGTTATCTTGGGAACTGTCATTGTTCTCTTATTTATTACCATGTTCCCACTTTTAGTGGTCTATGAGTATATCTTTTATTTTCTTTATGTTTACATTCACTTCGGGGAATACAATAGATTTACTAGGATGAGCTTATAAACGTCCCAATAGATTCTATATTTCATAATCACCATCGCAAACATGCGTGGATTTTAAATTAAAATCTATCTATTCATGTTGTCATGATTAGTCTCAAATTATAATAAATATGATATAATAAATAAATCATAGTAAAATATACCTGGAGGTCTTTAACATCATCGTCATCACCTTGACTATTATCACAAGCACTATTACAAGTAGTAAACAACTTTGTTTTCGTAATAACATTTATAATCTAATAGTAAAAATTATTTAATAAATAATCAAAATTTTCATATATGATGCTTGAAAATTGTCCGATACACATTGTATCAAATTTCAATTCCACATATATATTATAAAATCTTATCTTGCTCAAATAAAATATTTATAAGTTCAATGTAAAAGATATCATACAATCATTCAACATTAGCAAGTTAATAAGACTCAATAGATCCTATCAAATTTCTCTTTAATCAGCAATGGTAGGTTAATAACACTTTCCACCATAATTAAAATTTCAAGAATATTCAATAACAAGAATTTAATAATCAAAATATCTAAATATTATGCATAATATAACTTAATTAAAAAAATTCAAAAAGAATGATTTACCAAAAAAAATAATATAGAAAACATACAATATTAATAGAAAACATATCCAATCAACAATTATGTCTTTTACATAAAAAAAATTAACCTAGAAAGGAAAAAATCAAATACCATCAGAACGTGAAATTTATGTCAAATAAAAATTAATAGTAGTCATACCTTAATTGAAAAAGAAAATATGGTTGAAATATAAAAGTTTCTTACCAAATTTATACTTTACCCATGCTTGTACAATAAATCAAAAATTGGGAATAAGAACCATAATTCATTCTGAGATTGAATCTTACTTCTCAATTTCATATAGATAACGGTATTAAATCTTTCACCATCCTTAAGAACAAAAAGTAAAATAAGTTAATCAAAACAATAATAACATATAATGGAAGAAGAATGAAAAATAATAATCAGATATGAAACATTAAATAAAAGAAACTTCCTGTAAAAACTTTGCATCTTGCTGTCAAAGATATTGAAAATCATGAAGGATAAATTTGATCGTTGATAAAATGAACTATCACTTTGAGCAAGATCGTGCTGATAACATGTTATAAAATAAAGAAAGATGGGGAGAATAAAGAACAAAGAAAATATGAAAGTAATAGAGAATGTACTTTATTAATATAGGAGATGATTATAATGCTTCATTAGAGTCTCTATTTATAGGAAAAAAAAGTATAAAAGAAGTAGAAATCTAATTCTAATAACTATTAGAATTTAAAGTACATTAGAACTTTATCTTGATCATTATGGACATCGACTTAATAAGATATTCATTACAATAATATATTTTTTAAAATTATAAAATATTTTTAAATTTACAAGTATGAGAAACTTAAAAAAATAATTTTTTTAAAAAAATCGTTTGTTTGAAAATTTATGTTTTTTTAGAAACTCTTAAATTTTTTTATGATTTTTTAAAAATTTTATGGGTTTTAATTTCATTAAAAATACAAAAAAATCCCTAAATTAAAAAAAAAAAACATAAATTTTTAATATTTTCTAAAAAATCTTGAATTCTAAACAAACAATTTTTTAAAAAATTTATGAAAAATTTTAACTTTTTTAAGTTTCTCATACTTATAATTTAAAAAATAGCTTTTATAATTTTCAAAAAATAGTTTATGATTATTTTTAATTTTTTTAATAATTTTCTATATTTTAAGATTTTTAAATTTTTTTAGGATTTTTAATGATTTTTAATAATTTTATGATATTTTGTAAAGATTTAAGATTTTTTTTTACTTTAATTGACGCATGACAACATTCATTGGTTGATTTAATTTTTTTAACAAAAAAAATATATAAATGGATAACGAGGTATATAGAATAAAAGTACATGGATAAACCTAATAAAAAAAAATACAAATACCAAAGTGATAATTTAACTGTAGTATAAAGGCGAAAAGAGTTATTAAGCCTTCTTCATTCTTCAATCCAAAGAGTGGTTTTATATCAAAAGGAAAATTGCATTCTTGCATTGTTAGGTAATCCTTCCGAAACAATTCTATGAATGGATGAACCCGAAAGTCCACACAATAAATTTGAAGAAATACATTCGTTTTCTGAAAATAATAACAAATTCGATGTTATGGATATCAAACAATAATTTATGTATCCTACGGCTAAAAACGAATAAGGTATTAATTATTAGAAAAATAATAGTACACTACTTTATCTCCGAGAAAATATTTGGACTTAAGCCGCTCAGCGCATTCTCTAGTTGGCTGTACCTTCCTTGCATCTTTGTTTCGACAGATGCCTCTTCTTTTACGGAGAGGACAAGCAACATCCAATATAATCTTCTCAAGCATGATGACATCCTTCGGAATTGGTATCGTAAGTATAAGGAAAGATGGTATGGTTCAATTATATGAATTGGTCACTAAGCTTATGTTTTTTTTTTGGTATGTTACAAATGAAAGAATTGGTATCTTATTGTTGAGTGGCATGAATGGTAAGTTTTATGTGCATATGTAGTGAATTGATGTGCAAAATGGTTATATGCATGTTTCATATGGTAATGGAAGCTTTTGACATAAAATTGTATATGAAATGATTATAATTTGAACTTGAATTGATTGTATGCATTTGATTTAAGCTTGTGTTATATTGACTTGAATCATAGAAGTACCACTGAGTTTTATTGCTCAACATACGATTTGTTTATTTCGTGCGCAGGTATAGGTAAATCTTGAAGTTCCAAGACGTGATCCAGCATCCTGCCACTGATCCTCGACTTAACAACGTTTGTATAGTCCCCTCTTGTTTAATATATTGCATGTACTTAGGTTAAGTCAATTTTCGTATAAGGTGTGAAAATGGTCAAATGGTTTGTTTGTATATTTATATTTGACACCTTGCTGGAATGCTTGAGAGGTTACAATACATGCAACTTATATGTGAATATATATGTCAATTGGTGAATGTTGGAGATTGCCATAAGTGTCTAAATTAGAATGCGTGTTTATGTAATATAAATGAAATTGTTTTTTAGGTGGTGCAAGTTGGTATCATTTTGGACCATTTGCAAACAGACAATCACGTCACGACGAGACAAAATCAGTGAGTTGCGTCGTGATGAGAAACCCCTAAAATCGAGACGTCAATCTAATATTTTACAAATTTTACAATTTAGTCCTAATTTGACCTCGGGTTAGCAAAAGAGTTTTCATAAACTCATATAAGACCCGAAAATGATTATATATCATACTATGATCGTGTAATATATATTTTTTACTTGTTTAAATGGTTACATTATGTATTTAATTGATCATATTTGTTTTGACAACGGATGTGATATCCCGTAGCTCAGACCCGACGATCGAGTCGAGTATGGAGTGTTACATTAGCCACTAAAAGGTCCCGCTTAATGAAAAAAAAAAATTTGTGATAAGTGTGAGGTTTGAAGTTGAATGGAAGGAGGCGAAATAGATTCAGGGCCTCCACTGGCACAATAGGTTGTAAATATTCAAAATGACTCCAAATGGGAAGCAAATCTTTGCTAAGGCGGTGAAGGCAAGTTTGCATTCGGTAGTGATAGGAGGATGGTCCAACAAGATTTTCTAAGTAAATAGTAAATGATATAGATGGATAAATGATAAAGATAAAACCTTTAAGTGTAAGTACAAAAGTTGAATTCATCAACAGCAGCTCCAAATAAATGACAAGATTTCAGTATAATATTCACGTACCTAGCCCTTTCTAAATCTAAAATTTTCTTCAACTTGCAAACCCGATACTCATATACCTTCTCCCAAAGCTTAAGCAATGCCTGTGGACCTTCAAAGCGCAAACACGGATAGGAAGTCCAAAGCTTTTGCCATCGACGTAAAATTACACTAGTTTTTGCTGCTTCTTTCATTGTCATACGAGACAGAATCGAAATTGAAATCAAAATCTCATTTGGTAGCTCACATATTCTTATCTTGATCAACAATATCTGTCTTGTGGTCCATTACATCAACCAAAGGAAAAGTGACAAAAAATCGTAAGTATTGGGTATGAGGGAAGGAACAACTAGATTTAGGAAAAAAAACATAGAAATTGTAATAGGTACAAATACATCCCAATTCAGAAAAATAGCTGTACACGGACCGACTTTTCGAGCAAATCTTTCCATCTCAAGTTCCGAAATTGATTGAAAATCTGTTTTTGTTTTAATAAGTAGTAAGACTTAGTGCATAAACAACCAGCAGAGTGTGCATGAACTAATCAAGCCAACTTTGCCATCCCTACAGAAAATAACATAAACATACCTGTAATGAAAGCCCTTTGGACTCAATATAGAATTCAGAAGATCAAAACCCTTTAAAGCTCTTTTCTTTTCTTTTTTTTTTTTTTGGTTATCAATTGCAAATTAACGTTTATGAATTTGCAAGATTTGTTTTTAAAATAAAAGATTGACCTTGTGCTATAATTTCATTGGTCAGTTCTGCCAACTATTTAAATAAACTAACGCGGTTTGTTAGAAGTCTTTATTTGTGTAACAGTTGAAAACTATTGGGGCCAATATCATAAACAAAATAAGATCAGGGACTAATATGAGAAAACATGCCAAGTTTATGGGCTAATCAATATATTATGCCATTTTTTTACCATCTTCTACCCTTATGAATAGCCTTTTATTTGATTTTTTATTTCAAGCACGCTCCACTAAAGAAAAAAAATGAATTTTAATTTTCATCGCTTTGATTTTTCTCTCTTTGTAGTTAAAGAATTTAGAGCCGGGGTGTGAAGAAATTCTTGGATTTTCTTTTCATGTTTTGAACTTTTTTTTTTAGAAAAATTAATTTTTATGGTCATCTTTTTGTGCTGTGGAGGGCCCTTTTTTGTTGAATTTTGTTTTACCTTTTTTTTTCTTTCTTTCGGTTTATGGATCTCTTAATATTTCATAAATGCATTAATAATTATGTTTTCTTTTAGTTTTTATAGAAAATTTCCCAAAACAAATTTTTTAATAAATTTTAAATGTTATTTATTTTTAATAATTTTAATTTTTTTAAAAAAATTATTGCTAAGAAAATTTTTAAAAGTATCTAAATATTATTTTAGCTATAATTCAGAGACCAATTAGTTATTAACCCTTTGAATTAACATGTCATGTCATCCCCTTGACAGAAATTAACAGATGAGGTGTCAAAATGTAATAATTTGATAACGCTAATGATTATTACATAACTTTTGAAAGTTAAGTGATTGAAATGCAACTTTAAACAAAATTTAGGGACTATGGTGTAATTTATCCAAAGAGATAAGTATAATAGTAATTTTATTACGGTCACTTGTGTGAAAACTACATACTTAAAATTTTGGTGTGCATTTAAAAATAACTTTAATAAATAATGAAATGTAAGGTTTGAAACTAATAATAACATACAAAATTAAAATAAAACAAATTACTTTCTTAAAAATGATTATTTAGTTACTTCATTGACTTCATGCTGAGTTGACTTATAACGCCAACTCAATAAGTGACAATCATGTTATCTATACTAGAAATCTTATCAAACGTGTATGCATATGGAAACCATAAATTTAAAATACAAATGTATGTTTTAAAAAACATACAATAAATAATGAAACGTATGGTTTGAAACTAATTAATAATAACATATGAAATATATACTATATTAAAAATGAAACAAATAGATTAAATTATTTATTATGGTCTTGTCATCAATCTTGAGTCGATGTCAAGTTAACTTGTGACACCAACTCAATCAAATAAATTGTTAATATAGAAATTTTATCACACGCATATGTGTGTGGAACCACGTATTTTGAATACTAATTTTTGTTTAAAAATAACATATAATAAATAATGATATGTATGATTTGAAACTAATTAATAATAATAACATATGAAATATTTACAATACCAAAATAAAAAAAATTATATTAAATTGTAAGTAAAACAAAATTTAAACATATGAATACATCATATTAAGATTATTAAGTTGGTGTTGAGTTAATTTGTGATATTATCTCAATCAACAACATTTACATATTTTTATTTTCATTGTTTTTTTAAATAAAAAGACAAAGTGTCCTAAAAAATATAAATTATTTTAAATATTAACCAACATTAAAATAATTTTTCTAACGGAATTGATACCCGAATAACACCAATTTAATAAATTTTTTTTATAAATAATATATATACATGAATTTTAGCGTGAGCGAAAGGCATATTTTAAATAAAAAATTCATATAAAACATCACTGCAAGTTTAGTTGAAATAGGAAAATTAAAAACTTAAAGATGTTTGATGGCTTAAGTTCCAATTCCATTGTTTATATATTTTTGTTAAGTTTAAATTTTTTTTATAAATTTTATATAAAGGTATAAAAAAAACTCTTTTTATATAATATTGATTAATGGTTTAAAATTTAATTTTTGATATTTTTTTTACGGAGTTGATTCGTGATACAAACTCAATTACATATATAAATAATAGTATTATTATATACATATAAGTTTTTAATATTAATAATTAATATATATTATTTCTATTAACTTGATATAATGATATATATTATTAATTATAAATAATACATATAATGTTTTTTTTTTTTTTGTAATTGTATACTATAATAAGATTCATCTAATAACATAGTTATATACTTTAGATTACGTTTGGCAATTGGTTGATAGCTACTAGTTAATTGTAATGGCTGGTTTGACCAACTGATTTTATTAATATTATTTAAAAATGTTTGGTAAAACTTAACTCAAAGCTGCTATGAGTAAAATTATAAATAAGGGCATGATACATTTTATTATTTATTCATTTGTTTATAATACTTTAGTCTTTACTGGGTGAAATTATTAGTATTAAGGAATTAAAACATGGAAATTAATTAGTGAATATTTCTAAAAATTTAAATAAATAAAATTTTTAAATTCCTTATTTGCAAATATTAACCTTGTAGAATTGATAAATTTTAATAGTGTATCAATATAATTGTAAACTATATTCTTAGTGATAATTATGTCATGTTCTTAGTGTGAAAATTAGTGATAATTATGTCACACTCTGAATAAATTTGTCAAGTAGCATATTTAAATTAATATAAAGTTGCATAAGAAATCATTTTACACAAGTAAATTGAAAATAAATTAATAGTACATAAATATTCAAGAAATAAATACATGTGGCAAATGAAGTAATTTTTTAACAAGCATGTGGCAAAGGAAGTAATTTTAGAGAAAGAATGGCCAGATATGCCATTCCACATATCTCATTTTTAATCAGCTGTGATAAAAGTTGTAACACTCCTAACCCGAATCCGTCGCCAAAATAGGGTTTTGAGAGTATTACCGGAGTTTACAGAACAAATAGATAGAAATTTTACATCATATTATATTCATATCAGAAATCAATTAAAATCATACATATTGTCCTATATATGAGCCCTCGAGGCCCAAAATACACGTTAGAAACAAATCGGGACTAAATCGGGTACTCAAAGAATTTTTCAGAAAATATTTAAAATTTTCAAAGATGCAGGGGACACATGCTCGTGTGGCCAGGCTATGTGGCTCACACAGTCAAGAGACACGCCCGTGTCGGTATTCGAAATAGGGGCACACGGCCGTGTCCCAACCCGTGTCCATACCTGTGTAACTCTCTGACTTGGGTCACACAGCCAAGCCACATGCCCTTGTGCTAAGCCATGTCAACATTTTGTTTTGTGTAAATTAAAGATACAGGGAACGCATGGCCGTGTCACTTGGCCGTGTGTGACACACGGCCGAGACACACGCCCGTGTGGACAAAAATAAGCCATTTTCCTAGCCATATTTCTCACCCAATTTGTCATCAACCTAAATCAACATTTTGGACATCAACAAGCCATAACAAGGCATTCAATCAAGCCAAAATCAATACTTAAACATGTAATACTATCACATACCAACAATATGCCCTTAGGCTCTTTAAATGACAACATAACTCATATCAACCAAATAACCAATTTCACCTACATGACCAAATACATATATGCATAATTTACCAAATATATCTACTCCACCCAACCATCAATATACCTATAAGATTTCCATCATTCAATCATTTCAAACACACATCAAACATGATAAGTCCATTTACATACACATCAAAATTTATCCATCACAAACGATTCAAATGACTAGTTCCAACAAAACATTTATATGCCATCATTGGCCAAATTAACCTATACATGCAATTATAACCAAAATTAATTTACTAATTATATCGAAAAGGCTAATGGATAGTGTGAAGTTGCTTCGACTAGCTTCCAACCAAAATGAGCTTCTGAATTACTATAAAACATGGAAAATATCACAGAGTAAGCATTTAAGCTTAGTAAGTTCGTATAATAAGGAAATTAACTTACTATTTAATCACATTTAAGGTAAGCATGCTAATATAACCAAACCAATTTGGCCAAAAGCCTAAACACATATCCTCAACATGTTAGCCATGTAACACTTTCCATAACCAATAAGCATGGATGTACATAATCACTAGGTAAGATTCACATACATGTATCATCCATCTCATATTTCAATATATCATGTAATATCTTTTCCATGTAATTCAAGTATATACCCATAATTGTTCATTTCGAACTCATATTGTTTCATATCAGAATTTTGCCCGTTGAACCGTTTAAAATATTATTGGATACACGGGTAGTACATACGAATGTACAAATCTGTAATTCGTCAATTCATGTACTTGTATGCTTATACAAGCATGTAAACGGGAAGCTTTTCCGAGTCATATAACGGGAAGCTCATGTGAGCTAAGTAACGGGAAGCTCATAGAGTTGTATATCGAGAAGCTCTTGCGAGCCAAATATCAGAAAACTCATGAGAGCCAAGTATTGGGAAGCTTAAGTGAGCTGTGGTGTATCCGCAACACATGCAAGATTACAACCATATCAGGAACCCTAACGACATGTCATTTATATCCTTCGAATTTCTAAGGTTCAAACGGGACTCGATAATTATCTAATATGAGATCATAATTACACGTGGCATTTTGTACAAATCACACACAAAAATATTCAATTTAAAACATTTAAATATACAAATTAGCTACACGAACTTACATCGATAAGTATATGTAGATACGAAGGCTACTAATCTGATACTTTTTCTTTGTCTTGATCTAACTCCGTATTAGGTCTATCCGGATCTATATGAATGAAATTAACACAATTTAATATAATTCATATTTAATTTAATCTAAAACATATCTTTGGTAAAGTTACTATTTTGCCTCTATACTTTAATTAATTACAATTTAGTCTCTAGGCTCAAAAAATGAAATTCATACAATTTAATCCTTATTCAAGCCTAGTCGATTTTCAAACATATCAATAGCAACCCATGTATTTCACAAAATTTAGAATTTTTCCATAAATTTTTCATCTTTTCAATTTAGTCCCTAATTGATAATTTTATCAAAATTCTCTTTACAAAAGTTGTTTATCTAAAAACAACCTTCTTTTTTCTATCATAAAACTTCAAAATTCAACTATACTAATCCATGGAAAAACCCTAATACTTTAACGATTTTGCAATTTAATCCCCGAGATAGTTAGATTAAGCTATTACGATCTCGAAAACGTAAAAATTATTAAAAACGAGACTAAAATACATACCTAATTAAGCCAAATAAGTTTGTTAGAACTCAAGCTTCCATGGCTAGGGTTTCCATATTTTTGATGAAAAATGATGAGAATGGATGATAATAATAATTATTTAATTCCTTTATCATCATTATATTATTAACTTTCCAAAATTAACCTTACTAATTTATTACATTTCCAATGATGAATAATCATTCTTATCTACTAACTACTCTAAATGGTCTATTTGCTATATAAGGACTTCCAATTTTAAATTCCATAGCTATTTGATACTTTTAACTACTAGAATTAAATTTTCACTTTTTATGCAATTTAGTCCTTTTTATCAAGTTAGGCATGTGAACAGTAAAATTTTTTAACGAAATTTTCATACAATATTTCTATCATACTGTAGACCATAAAATAATATTAAAATAAATTTTCTTCTGACCTCGGATTTGTGGTCCTGAAACCACTATTTCGATTTCACTGAAAACAGGTTATTGTAACTCTCCCCCTAAAGAAATTTTCGTTCTCGAAAATCTTACCAGTAAAAAAAGTTCGGATATTGCTTTCTCATAGTTTCTTTAGGTTCTCAGGTAGCTTCTTCTATTCCGTGTCCTTGCTAGAGGACTTTTACTAAAGCTACCTTTTTATTTATCAATTATTTCACCTTGCGTGCCAGAATTCTGATAAGCTCCTTATAGTATGTCATGTCAGGCTGAATTTCAACATCTGTCAGAGAAATAAAATGTGAAGGGTCAGATCGATATCGTCATAACATAGACACATGGAAGATATTGTGGATTCTTTCAAGTTCTGACGGTAAAGTTAATCGGTACGTAACAGGTCTGATTTTCTCAGAAATCTCATACAATCCGATAAATCGCAAACTCAGTTTTCCTTTACGACCGAACAGAAGAATTTTCTTCTAGGGTGAAACTTTCAAAAATACTTTGTCGCCAACTTGAAACTCCATTTCTTTATGTTTAATATCCGTATAAGATTGCTGACAATCAGAAGCTACTTTCAAGCTATCTCGGATCACTTTCACTTTTTCCTCAGTCTCACGAATCAAATCAACTCCGTGTATCTTTTTCTCATTGAGCTCAATCTAATATAACGAAGTTCGGCATTTGCGACCATACAGAGCCTCATGCGGTGCCATTTTTATGCTGGATTGAAAACTATTATTATATGCAAATTCAACTAACGGCAAATATTTCTCTCAATTTCCTTCGAACTCGAAAACACAACACTGAAGCATATATTCAAGAATCTAAATCACACGCTCTGATTGACCATCAGTTTGAGGGTGAAATGCAATGCTAAAATACAACTACGTACCTAGAGCTTCCTGTAATTTTTTCCAGAATCGCGATGTAAATCGCGAATCTCTATCTGAAATAATGGAGACTGGCAATCCATGTAGTTTGACAATTTTCAAAACATATAATTCTACTAATCTGTCCAAAGAGAAATCCATATGTACCAGAATAAAATGTGCAAACTTCGTCAAACGATCGACAATAACCCAAATGACATCTTTCTTTTTTGGAGATAGGGGTAACCCTGATACAAAGTCCATTGTAATTCTATCCCATTTTCACTTCGGTATCGTTACAGGTTGTAACAGTCTTGAAGGTATTTGATGTTAAGCTTTAACTTGTTGATATATCAAACATATAGATACAAAATCTAAAATACCATGTTTCATTCCTGGCCACCAGTACATCTATTTCAAATCATTGTACATTTTATTACTTCTCAGATGAACAGACATACTACCCCTATGAGTGTAATAGGCCCAATTCGTCCGGGACCATTAACTAAATTTAAACCCAAAAACAAAACCAAAAATTAAAGCCAAATAAAAACCAATAATAAAGTCCATTTACATAGCCCAATAATTATTAAATTAAACTCAAATCTATATTATAAACCCGAGGCCCAAAGTACATTATACCCCCACCCAAATACAGGTTTAAATCTTGACCCGGATAAAGCCCAATTATTAACAAGCCTAAAATAACCCAAATTAGGCTGGACCCGAATAAGCCCAATCCTAGTGCTAATAGCCCAAACCCAAAACGGATCCAATGCCTGGATACAGAACAGATCTGACTCGCCCAAAAATTGGCCAGATATCTCAGAAGACCTAGAAAGTTCTGGAGCTGCTTGGAGTCTCTGTTCACACGAGCGGTTCCTCCGCCTCGTCCACTCCACGTCACCACAAACGGTTTTGGCCTCTGTACGACACTGGAATCTGTAAGAAGAAACGAGAAAGCAGTACCAAATAATAGCATACAGTATAGCAAAAATGTGTATTTCGAGTTTGATTTTTCTATTTCGGCTATAAAAAGGGCCTGATGTAAATAGTACAGACTTACGCACTCATACGCAAAAAATACGAAATCAATAGCAGAAAAATTTCGGAAGGTGATACTCAGATTTTCTTTTACTCATTAAGATTTCTTTTCCTTTATTCTTTGCCTTTCAATTTTTGGCTATTGCATGCAAAAGAAATAAGAGACGGAATACTTATCTGTCAATACCGTCGTCGGATCCTTATTCGCTTCATCGAAATCGAAGTTGAAATGGGGATTCAGATGCGAAGGTGATAATGCTTTCTAGCATAGGCGCAAAGGAAGCTATACCCAGCCTTCATCCAACTCCATCGCTGATTTCTGAAGTGTATGGTAGTCGGATGATTTTTGATGATTGTTTTTTGCGGCGGCTGGTTATGGAGAAAATTAGAAGGGTGATTAGGTTTTTTTTTTCTTTTTGTTTTAAGTGACTAAATAACTAGGAATTAGGTTTCATTTTTTAGTTTTGTTGAGATACATGAAACGACACCGTTTAGGGCCTGTTTCAGTGGCTCTAAAACAGTGTCGTATGGGCTGACCCGTTTTGACCCGACCCAACACCCTCAAGATCCGCGTGTTTATGTGTTGAAGGGGTAAATGCGCACTCGGTCCTCCGTTTTGTGTTGACATATGATTGGGTCCCTTTTTTTATTTATTTCATTTTTTAATTTTATCTCGAGGATTTGCGCGTCATTTCGATTTGGTCATATACACTGCGTTTTGACTATTAAAATATTTGCTAGTTTAATCCCTGGTCATTTATGCGCAATTTAATTTAGTCCTTAACTTTGTTTAAATAATTTTTTTATAAAACAACATGTTAATTTTATTTTTATTCCAATTTAGTATTGTTTTAGTATTTGTTTATAATCTTTGCAATTATTATGGTATTAAATTTATTTATTATTCATTTTTTTAGAAGCTACTTTATTAAAATTATTTTGAAATTGATTTTATAATGTTTTAATTTGTTTTATTTTCCACTTATATATATTTTTAAATTTATTATTTAAATATTTAATTTCAAAATTTTCTTTTGTCTGTTTCTTTATTTTAATAAATTGTATAATGTTTCATTTAAATACTCTTATACATTATTATTTTATACATACATATATAATTTATGATAAAGTTATTTTTTTATGTATATTATTGACTTTCATATTATTTTATGTATATATTTTCTTTTAAATCTTTTTATGTATAAATTTAGTTTCTTTTAAAACCACTTATATATATATTTTTTTTCTTTTAAATTTAGTATACATAATTTATTTCTTTAAGAGACCATATTTTATTATATATTTTCAAATACTTTTATATATTGCTATCTATCTATCTATCTATCTATCTATCTATCTATCTATATATATATATAAAATAAATCTTTCATCTCATGTATATTATTTATTTAAAATAATATAGCTTACTTAATAAATCATATCTTTATAGCTTACTTAATATATCATATCTTTTGAATTTCTACATACTTAATGTTTATTTTGAAATTCCTTTATATATTACTATTTAATATATGATTTTATTCTCTTTATTTCTTATTTATTTTTAAATTTTCATACATATCATTTGTTATTTATTGTTTTTTATCATTTATATATATCAATGATTTCAAACTGTTCTTCTTACAAATTATTTGTTTTTTTAAATTCGTTATACTTTATATGTGTTAATTGGCTTGGTATTTGTTTTTAAAATTAGTTTTTTAATTTTTTATCTTTTGAATGTTAATGTTAATGCTATTATTCATTTTGTATACGTATTATTGCTATAAATCCATATTTCATGCTTGAAATTATGCTTGTACTTCTTTTTGTTGTATCACGATTCCAATTCCAACTTTCATCTAATTTCAAACCAACTGTTTTGAACCAGTTTTAAAACCACCTATTTGAAAACCTTTTGAAATAAGGCAATATTTAGTGTTTGGAAACTCAGAAAATTGTGCCCTAACGTGCTGGGTTGTGTTTTTCTGTTTGACCAAATAAATAAATAACCTTTTAATTGTTTGTTTTGAAAATCAAAGGTAATCTCGGTATTGAGGCATAAATATGTCATATCCTAACGTGTTGGATGTGATGTTTTATTTCCTTAGAACGGGTGAATCTTGAGATTCAATTCAAATTGATCAGCCATTTCCAAAAAGGATTACATTTTAAAAAAATTTTGGTACATTAATTAATCAATTTGGTACTAGTTTTGGGCATACGAGGATGCTAATCCTTCCTCGTGTGTAATCGACTCCCGAACCCTTTTTTTTCGTAGACCAAAATAGTTTTTTTACAAGGTGATCCAATCCCACCTAAACAAAAAGGGTTGGTGGCGACTCTATATTTTTAAAGTCGATCCCGTTTTTCCTAAACATAAAAAAAATGGTTTCAACAATGAGCTTCGTGCAAAATTTTCTGTACAAACTCTAGATTCTTCAGTACGCAAACTCTACCTCTGAATAACAAAAAATCATCAGATCCTACCTGAAATTCTGAATCAGAAGTCGGCTAACACTGTACCCGTTTAGCTTGCAACTCATTATCACATTTCTGAGCTTTACAGATATGTTGTAGAAACATCAGTTTAGCTTTTAACTTAGCTAAAAATGAACCATCATCAGACAATGACAATCGGATATTCATTGCTCGCAAAACAAACAAAGATTTTCTACTCAGAGCATCCACAACTACATTTGCTTTTCCCGGATGATAATCAATAACCAACTCATAATCTTTTAACAGTTCGAGCCATCTACGCTGTCTCAGATTCAAATCTTTTTGCACATCAGATACTTTAAAATTTTATGATCGGTAAATACATGACACTTTTCACCGAACAAATAGTGTCGCCAAAGTTTCAGCGCAATTACAATAGCTGGCAATTCTAGATCATGTGTTGGATAGTTCTTTTCATGTGGCTTTAACTTTTTAGAAGCATAACCTATTACGTTACCTTCTTGCATTAAAACATAACCTAGACCGTTCAATGACGCGTCATTGTAAATCACAAATTCCTTACCCGATTCAGGTTGAACCAGAACTAGTGCTTTAGTCAACAAGGTTTTCAACTGGTCAAAACTTTGCTGATATTTATCAGACCATTCAAATTTCACATTTTTTTATAATATATGTGTCATCGATGTAGCTATCATTGAAAACTCTTTTACAAATCTTCAATAATAACCAGCTAATGCCAGGAAAATTCTTACTTCGAATACGTTTTTAAGTGGTTTCCAGTTAATAATAGCTGAAATTTTATTTGGATAAACTCTAATACCTTCAGCCGATACTATGTGTCCCAAAAAACTCACTTCCCGAAGCCAAAATTCACATTTGCTAAATTTAGCAAACAATTATTTATTTCGCAAAGTTTGTAGAACAATTCCCAGATGTTCGACATGTTCAATCTCATCTTGGGAATATACTAGAATATCATCAATAAATACCACAACAAATCTATCCAAATACGGTCTGAAAATTCTATTCATCAAATCCAAATACTCATTTTCGGTGAGATCGGAACAGTAGTTTCGGGACCACAAATCTGAGCCAAAAATAGAAATTTATTTTATTTATGGTTGTTATTATGATAGGAAGGTCATATGAAAATTTTGATACGAAAATTTTACCGATTGTGTGTTTAATTGGGGAAAGGACTAAATTGCATAAAATGCAAAATTTGGGTTCTAGTAACTATAGCTATATGGTAATTAGACCATTGAAGAGTAGTTAGTATATATTTTAATGACTCATCCGTGGAAAAATTAGAAAAGGTAGGGACTAAATTGGAAATCAATAAAATTAATAGATGATAATTAATTAAAAGAAATAAATAATCTATTTTCAATCATCTTCCCAAAATTTTCTATGGAAACCCTAGGAGAGAGGAAGACAAGTTTTCAGCTTAAAAAGGTATGAAATCAAGTCCCGTTTTTAGTAATTTTTATATTTTTGGAATCGGGATAGTCTAATATTTCTATTTAGGGGATTTATTTGAAAAGCTATCAAGGTAAGAAATTTGGGTCATGGATGAATATGTTGAAAATTAGACATTTATGGTAGAAAATGAAAGATTGTTCATAGATAAACAACTTTTACAAAGTAATTTTTGATGAAAACTTGATTTAGGGACTAAAATGAAAAAGTGGTAAAACCCATGGAAAATTCTGAAATTTGTGAAATGTATGTACTGTAAATGTAGTATATAAATCTTGGCTAGGCTTGGAAAGAGGGTTAAATTTTATGAATTTCATTTTCCGAGCCTAGGGACGAAATTGGAATTTTTGAAAAGGATAGGGGCAAAATGATAACTTTATCTAGGATGTAATAGAATGCAAATGTGTATGAAATGTGATAAATTGATAGTTAAATTTGTTTATATAGACCCGAAAAGACTAACTACGGAATTAGATCGAGGAAAACAAAAGGTGTCAGATTAGTTGGAAATCAAATACGAACAACTATCTAGGTAAGTTCGTGTAACTTAAATATGTATGTTAAATGTTTAAATTTGAATTGTATGATTGTGTTGATATGTATGAGATGATATACACAATGAAATAATCATAAGTTGTGAAATATGGATAAATTGTCATGTTCCGGTTGAACGTTGAAATTTGATGGATTAAGGTGATATTCTCGAACGAGAATAATACTACACATGTTATAGAAAGGATTTAGCCCGGTGGGTAATCTTGATGTAAGCCACTCGAGCATATGCCATACGTTGGATTTAACCCAGACGGGTAATCCAGATTGAGCTCTTTAGAGCATATGATATGAAAAGGATTTAACCTGGATTGGTAATCCTGTAACATAATATGTGGCTCGAGAGTGTGCTCGTTAGTTCTGTGCCCTAATGGGTACTTTTGGGTATAAATTCATAGATAGTTGTCATGTATACCTTGAGTATACTAACCAGATGTCCATCAACATTTCAATAGCTCAACGGAAAGGATTCTCAAAATGTGGAAAGGTGAAATTAAATGAAAACTTGTAATATGATGAGCTCATCTATGTTTATTTGATATTCATATGAAATTATGTGACTAACTTGTTTGAATAAGTGTATGTGCTTAGGTAACTTACCCAAAATTGATGGATTGTGTATTTTGTATGTTTGTATTAATAAATATAACCGGTAAGTTTATTTCCCATTATACGAACTTACTAAGTATAAAAATGCTTACCCCGTTTAATTTTCCCTTTTTTATAATGCTCGAAAGCTCGTGAAGGTTGGAGGTCGGTCGGAGCATCATCACACTATCCACTATCTCATTTTGGTATAAATAGAAATCTCATTTTGGTATAATGGCATGTATAAGCTTATTTGGCCAATGATGGCTTGCAATTGTTGTTTTGTAATCTAACCATTGGAGTGGCTAGTGATGGTCTAAATTTGGCCATTTTGAAGTAATATTTTGGTAATAACATAAGTGCTTATTATGTGTTAGTTTGTTGGAATTATGTTAGCATATAAGTTTATGATAAGAGTAAGTTTATATCCTTTTATGCATGAGATAAGACCACATGATTGATGGCTAATTTTATGTGAATATGATGTTGGATTGGTGGACATATGTTTGTGAGTTTTGGTGCAGGAATGTGGTAAGTTTTGGGTGAAAAATAAGGCTAGAACTAGCTTTATTTTGTCCACACTGGTAGACACACGGTCGTGTGTCTAGGCCGTGTGTGACACGACCTACCTATGGGCGTGTGGCCTGGCTGTGTGTCCCTTGCACCTAAAAATTTAGAAATAGAATACTCAGAATTGGGCACACGGGCAAAGATACGGACGTGTGTCTCAACCGTGTTGTTGACACGGCCATGAACACTATCGTGTTACACGACCGTGTGAAAACTGCACTTAAATTTCAAAAATTAAATTCGCCACAGAGCCTAGCACACGGGCTTGTGACTTGGCCGTGTGACTTCAATTTCTTCATGCTTGCAAGTCAGGGAGGTACACGGGTTAGGGACACGGTCGTGTGTGACCACACAACTTGATCACACGGACGTGTCCCTAGACCACATGGGTGTGTGAGCCCTACAACCTTGGAAAATTTTTGAAATGTTGCAAAAAAATTTATGAGTTCCCGATTAAGTCTCGACTTGATTCTAATGCTCGTATTGGACCTCGAGGGTCCAATTAAGGGACGTTTTAGATGATCTCAGTAAATGAATAGTAATCTAAGTAAATTATTTGTAAAATGTTCTGAATGTTTCGGTAATACTTTGAAACTATGCTCCAACGACAGATACGGGTTAGGGGTGTTACATTTAGTGGTATCAGAGCTATAGTTTAGTCGATTCTCGAACTAACGTAACGAGTATGAGTCTAGCTATACATGCCATTATATAAATCATGATCGTGTGATATCTCCTGACCTCTCTTAAATGTATTTTCATATAGTAATGTCTTCCAACTAAACGAGAGATTAGTTTGAGGAAGCTAAGAGCACAGCTCAAGATTCCGTGTAATGAGCCGTAACCAGTAGTAGGAGAAGGCCCATGTCTGAGAGCCGTGAAGAGGTAAAAGCAGCCTTCTTCGAAATGATGGATGAGTGGTTTAGCGAATATATGAGAACAAATCTCGCTATTCAACGACCTCTCTCATCTGCTTCACAACATGATGAAATGCCACAGGGTACTAGACTTGTTAGAATTGATAAGGCTTCAGTAGATAAAATCAGAAAATATGGGGCTGAAGAATTTAGGGTTATAGCCGATGACGATCCAGAGAGGGCTGATTTTTGGCTGAAAAATACTATTCGGGTTCTGGATGAGCTATCTTGCACACCAACCGAATGTCGAAAATGTGCGATATCTATGTTAAAAGACACAACCTACCATTGGTTGAAAACCATATCTTCTGTGGTGCCAAAGGAAAATGTTACATGGGAATTTTTCCAAACAGAGTTTAAAAAGAAGTATATTAGTCAGAGATTCTTAGGCCAGAAAAAGAAGGAATCTCTAGAGCTCAAACAGGGAAATATGACAGTGTCTAAATATGAACGGGATTTGTTAGATTGAGCAAGTATGCTAATGAATGGGTTCAAACTGAAGCTGACATGTGCAAACGATTTGAAGAAGGACTTAATAAAGATATCAAGCTATTGATTAGAATTCTGGAATTAAGAGAATTTGCGGTGTTGGCTGAATGGGCATACAAAGCTGAAGAATTAAGCAAAGAAAAGAAGTAAGCAGAAAGGGAAGTCCGGGTTTCAAGTAAAAGATTTATAAGCAAGGCGCAACCATCTACTTCAAAGAAATCAAAGAATTACCATGAACATTTTGCTACATCAAGGGAGTATTAGAGAAAGGAATGAAGTTCTAAACGCACCAACCTAAGGTCTTTGTCTCCCTTAACAACCAATGTTGGGAGTGTTGGAAACCCCAAACAACGATGCAATGTCTGTAATAACTTGCATTTTGGATAGTGCCGGATGAGAAGTGGGGCTTGCTTTAAGTGTGGTTCTCTTGACCATTTTTTTAAAGATTGCCCGAAAAGGGTTGAGAAAGGCATTGAACAAACTTTGAAGCCGAGTAATCCTATCTCGAGGGGTAGACCATCGCGGTATTCTGAAAATGTCAACGGTAGTCGTAGTGCTACAAAAGATTCAACAGCTAAATTCAAGGCTTAGGCTCTGGCAAGAACATATGCGATACGTGCAAGAGAAGATGCCTCAGTACCAGATGTCATCACTAGTACATTCTCTCTACTTGATACTGACATTATTGCTTTGATTGATCCTGGTTCCACGCATTCATATATATGCACGAAATTAATGTCTGATAAAAATACGATTGTTGAATTCACCGAATTTGTGGTTAAAGTTTCAAACCCCTTGGGTCAGCATGTTATGGTGGATAAAATTTGTAAGAATTGTCCGTTGATAATAGAAGGTCACTATTTTCCGACTAATTTGATTTTGTTACCTTTTGATGATTTTGATGTGACATTGGGAATGGATTGGTTAATCCAACATGATGCAGTGGTAAATTGTAAGCATAATACATTGCATTGAAGTATCAGAATGGTGAGTTACTTCGGGTTGAATCTGAGAAACTGGATGGATTGTCTAATATGATTTTAGCAATATTGGCACAGAGATATATTAAAAAGGGGTATGAGGCTTGTCTTACTATTGTACTGGATATTAAAGTATCAGAGTTGAAAATCCAATTGGTGCCGGTCGTTTGTGAGTTTCCTGAGGTATTTCCAGAAGAACTACATGGTTTACCTCTAGCCAGAGAGGTGGAATTTTCCATTGACCTTGTACCAGGAATGACACCAATATCTCTAGCACCATATACAGATTATGTATCGATTATAGAAAGCTTAATAAAATCACTGTAAAGAATAAGTACCTGTTGCCTGGTATAGATGACTTGTTTGATCAATTAAAAGGTGCCACTGTATTTTCGAAAATTGACATACGATTTGGTTACTATCAACTACGGGTAACAGATTCGGATGTGCCGAAGACAGCTTTTAGAACCAGATATGGGCATTACGAGTTTTTGGCATTAAGTAATGCCCTGGCTATATTAATGGATTTAATGTGTAATAGCCCGATTTAGGGGCAAGTCAAAATAGTGGTTTCGGGACCACTAATTCGAGGTTGAAGAAAATTATATATTATTTTATGAGTTATAGCATGATTATATAGGTGCATGAAAATTTTGGTGCTTTAATTTTAGCGATTTTACGCTTAATTTCGAAAAATAACTAAATCGCATAAAGTGCGAAAGTTCTATTTTACAAGCTAAAGGTGTCTAATAGCTATAGAATATTAATTAGAGGTCCTTAAAGTGCAATTTACCCCTCTAGTAATGGTTGGCCGGCCATAGGGGACAAAGAGTTAAAAATGAGTCAAAGTTGGTAGAGATTTGGTGACTAAATTGATATTTTATAATAAAATAAAAAAAAGGAAAAGATATCATCTTTCCTCTCTTCTTCTCCACCAAAAATACCAGAAAAATAGGGGTTTGAAAGCTTCAAGTTTTCAGCAGCTTGTCCTCTTTGCAAGTAAGTGGCTTTGATGATTTTTCTGGATGATTTTTGTACTTTTAGGACCCTTGTATCATGATCTAGCTAAAAAAGGGACTATTTTGCAAAATGGTTGAAAGTTCAGGGATTTGCCATGAGAGTTATTATGTTGTTTACTGAGTTTTTATGGAAGAAAATGAGTCTTCGTTGTTAAATAAATAACTTTTGTGAAAGGTGTTTCTATGAAAACACCTAAAAGGACCAATTTGCAAAGGTTATAAAACATGTAGTAAGTGTGTGAAATAATGAGTGTTGAGGGTTGCCATAAGAGTAATAAATGTTCATCTAGGCTTGTAAAAGGAAGAAATTCGACTAGAATCAATTTATGAGCCTAGAAGCAAAATAGTCATTTTGTGAAAGTGTGAGGGCAAAATGGTAATTTTGTTAAAGTATGATTATTGAAATATGTTGATTAATGTGATAATTAAATGAGCTAATTTGTCATTATAGATCAAGAAGAATGAAG
Source organism: Gossypium bickii (assembly GCA_025503065.1). Taxonomy (NCBI): domain Eukaryota; kingdom Viridiplantae; phylum Streptophyta; class Magnoliopsida; order Malvales; family Malvaceae; genus Gossypium; species Gossypium bickii. Next base: position 95,900,813 of record CP106714.1, on the reverse strand, counting down.
AATTAACCTTGATCGAGGAATGGGCAAGGTATCGGACTAAATCGACAATTGGGCCTATTTTGAAATCGAGCTAAGTTTGTGTGCAATAAATTCAACATCATGTTATTTAAGTTTCTAAATGTTGATATTGGTGATGTTGTATAATATTTCTATGAATTTGAGTAATAATGTTGAATTAGAAAATGTTGAGAATTTTGATGTGGAAGTCCCGGTTGGACTTCTAATAAACGAGAGAATAATATTATCAAGACTTGAGAAGGGTAAGGTCCCGTATAAGACCATGTCCAGGACGTAGCCTTGGCACCGAATTGAGATCCCGTATAAGACCATATCTGGGATATGGCATCGGCATCGAATATAAGAATCATATAAGACCATATCCGGGATATGGCATCGACAATCGGTATGAGATCCCGTATAAGACCATATCGGGGATATGGCATCGGCATCTAAAGGTGACCCCATGTAAGACCATATCGGGGTATGGCATTGGCGTCGTCTTTATGTAAATGATGATTATGTACCTTCGAGTATCTCATGTGATTCAATGGGGTAATAGTTAAGCTTGTAATAGAGATGAGATTAATGCTAAAGTTGTGTGATGAAGTGATTCAAGTACATGTGAGTAATTCACGAGAAAAGTTTACCTTATGTGATATGATGTTTGGGTAATTGTTGACCGCCTAACGAAGTCAGCACACTTTATCCCAGTACATATGGATTTTTCATTGGATAGATTGGCTAAATTATATGTCTCTGAGATTGTAAGACTACACGGAGTGCCAATCTCCATTATTTCAGATAGAAATCCCCAGTTTACATCCCGATTTTCGAGTATGTTGTAAGAAGCTCTGGGCACTCGTTTACACTTTAGTAATGCATCCCATCCTCAAACAGATGGACAATCTGAACGTGTGATATAGATTTTAGAAGACATGCTTCAGTGTTGTGTACTTGAATTTGGAGGTAACTGGGAAAAATACTTGCCTTTGATTGAATTTGCTTACAGTAACAGTTATCAGTCCAGTATTAAAATGGCACCGTATGAAGCTCTATGTGGTCGCAAATGTAGAACTCCATTGTATTGGACAGAGTTAAGTGAGAAAAAAGATACATGGAGTTGACTTGATCCGGGAGACCGAAGAAAAAGTGAAGATAATTAGAGACAGTTTGAAAGCGACCTCAAACCATCAAAAGTCTTATGCTGATTTAAAGTAAAAAGAGATAGAATTTCAGGTTGGTGATAAAGTATTCTTGAAAGTGTCACCTTGGAAGAAGGTTCTCCAATTTGATCGTAACGGAAAACTAAGTCCACGGTTCATCGGGCCATATAAGATCATTGAAAGAATCGGGCCTGTTGCATATCGGTTAGCATTACCACCGGAGCTTGATAAAATTCATAATGTGTTTCATGTATCCATGCTACTACGATATCGATCGGATCCTTATTACTCCAACAGAAGTTGAGATTCAGCCTGATATAATCTATAATGAAGAACCGATTAAAATATTGGCATATGAAATGAAAGAGCTAAAAAATACAAAGGTGGCATCGGTAAAAGTACTCTGGCAACGACATAAGTTAGAGGAAGCTACCTGAGAGCCGGAGGATACTTTAAGGAAGTAATACCCTAATCTCTTTTTTGGTAAGAATTTTCAAGGATGAAAATTTTTAAAGGGGGAGAGTTGTAACAGCCCATTTACAATGAGATCGAAACAGTGGTTTCGAGACCACAAATTCGAGCCAAAAATAGAATTTTATTTTATAGTTGGTATTATGATAGGAAGGTCACATGAAAATTTAGATATAAAAATTTTACCGATTGCGTGTTTAATTAGGGAAAGGACTAAATTGCATAAAATGCAAAAGTTGGGTTCTAGTAGCTATAGGTATCAAATAGCTATGGAATTCAAAATTTACGGTCCTTATATGGTAATTAGACCATTAAAGAGTAGTTAGTAGATATTTTAATGACTCATCCATGGAATAATTAGAAAAGGGTAGGGACTAAATTGGAAATCAATAAAATTAATAAATGATAATTAATTAAAAAGAAATAAATCATCTATTTTCATATCATCTTCCCCAAATTTTCTATGGAAACCCTAGGAGAGAGGAAGACAGCATTTCAAGCTTAAAAATGTATGAAATCAAGTCCCGTTTTTAGTATATATTTTTGGAATCGGGATATAGTCTAATCTTTCTATTTAGGGGATTTATTTGAAAAGTTATAAACGTAAGAAATTTGGGTCATGGATGAATATGCTGAAAATTAGAAATTTATGGTAGAAAATGAAAGGTTGTTCATAGATAAACAACTTTTACAAAGCAATTTTTGATGAAAACTTGATTCAAGGCCTAAAATGAAAAAGAGGTAAAACCCATGGAAAATTTTAAAATTTGTGAAATGTATGTGCTGTAAATGTAATATATAAATTTCGGCTAGGCTTGGAAACATGGTTAACTTTCATGAATTTCATTTTCAGAGCCTAGGGACAAAATCGAAATTTTTGAAAAGGATAGGGGCAAAATGGTAATTTTGCCTAGGATGTAATAGAATGCAAATGTGTATGAAATGTGATAAATTGATAGTTAAATTTGTTTATCTACGGAATTAGATCAAGGAAAACAAAAGGTGTCGAATTAGTTGGAAATCAAATACGAACAACTATCGAGGTAAGTTCGTGTAAGTTAAATATGTATGTTAAATGTTTGAATTGAATTGTATGATTGTGTTGATATGTATGAGATGATATACACAATGAAATAATCATAAGTTGTGAAATGTGGACAAATAGTCATGTTCCGGTTGAACGTTGAAATTTGATGGATTAAGGTGATATTCTCGAACGAGAATAATACTACACATGTTATAGAAAGGGTTTAGGCTGGATGGGTAATCCTGATGTAAGCCGCTCGAGCATATGCTATACGTTGGATTTAGCCTAGACGGGTAATCCAAATTGAGCTCTTCAGAGCATATGATATGAAAAGGATTTAACCTGGATTGGTAATCCTGTAACATAATATGTGGCTCGAGAGTGTGCTCGTTAGTTCTGTGCCCTAATGGGTACTTTTGGGTATGAATTCACAGATAGTTGTCATGTATACCTTGAGTATACTAATCGGATGTCCATCAAAATTTCAATAGCTCAATGGAAAGGATTCTCGAAATGTGGAAAGGTGAAATTAAATGAAAACTTGTAATATGATGAGCTCGTCTATGTTTATTTGATATTCATATGAAATTAGGTGACTAACTTGTTTGAATAAGTGTATGTGCTTAGGTAACTTACCCAAAATTGATGGATTGTGTATTTTTGTATGCTTGTATTAATAAATATAGCCGGTAAATTTATTTCCTGTTATACGAACTTACTAGGTATGAAAATGCTTACCTCGTTTAATTTTCCCTGTTTTATAGTGCTCGAAAGCTCGTGAAGGTTGGAGGTCGGTCAGAGCATCATCACACTATTCACTATCTCATTTTGGTATAAATGGAAATCTCATTTTGTTATAATGGCATGTGTAAGCTCATTTGGCCAATGATGGCTTGTAATTTTTGTTTTGTAATCTAGCCATTGGAGTGGCTAGTGATGGTCTAAGTTTGGCCATTTTGAAGTAATATTTTGGTAATCACATTAGTGCTTATTATGTGTTAGTTTGTTGGAATTATGTTAGCATATAAGTTTATGATAAGAGCAAGTTTATATACTTTGATGCATGAGATAATACCACATGATTGACGGCTAGTTTTATGTGAATATGATGTTGGATTGGTGGACATATGTTTGTGAGTTTTGGTGAAGGAAAGTTGTAAGTTTTGGGTGACAAATAAGGCTAGAAATGCCTTTATTTTGTCCACACGAGTAGACACACGGGTGTGTGGCCTGGCCGTGTGTCCCCTGCATCTAAAAATTTAGAAACAGAATGCTCAGAATTGGGCACATGGGCAAAGATACGCTTGTGTCTCAGCCGTGTGGTTGACAAGGGTATGAACACAGGCTTGTTACACGGCCTTGTGAAAATTGCACCTAAATTTTGAAAATTAAATTAGCCACACGGCCTAGCACACTGGCGTGTGACTTGGCCATGTAACTTAAATTTCTTCATGCTTGTAAGTCAAAAAGTTACATGGGTTAGGGACACAGGCGTGTGTGACCACACGGCCTGATCACACGGACGTGTCCCTAGACCACATGGGCGTGTGAGCCTTGCAAACCTTGGAAAATTTTTGAAATGTCGCAAAAAATTTTATGAATTCCCGATTAGTCCCGACTTGATTCTATTGCTCGTATTGGACCTCGAGGGTCCAATTAAGTGACGTTTTGAATGATCTCAGTAAATGAATAGTAATCTACGTAAATTATTTGTAAAATGTTTTGAATGTTTCGGTGATACTCTGAAACCCTGTTCCAACGATGGATACAGGTTAGGGGTGTTACATGTTGGTTAAACCAAATGGCATTACAAGAAATTCATAATGTCCGTGCCTGGTTCTAAATGCTATTTTTGGCACATCCAAATCTGTCACTCGTAATTGATAATAACCAGAACGATGATCAATTTTTGAGAACACTGTGGCACCTTTCAACTGATCAAACAAATCATTAATACGAGGCAGTGGATATTTAATCTTGATTGTAACCTTGTTGAGCTAACAGTAATCTATTCATAACCTCAATGATCCATCTTTTTTCTTAACAAGCAGAACCGGTGCAGCCCAAGGTGAAAAACTAGGTCATGCAAAACCCCTATCAGTCAATTCTTGCAACTGTACTTTCAACTTTTTTTTACTCTGTAAGAGCTATTCTATATGGTGCTATTGACATCGATGTTGTTCCCGATACAAGGTCTATAGTAAATTCAACTTCTCAGACTGACAGTAATCTGGGTAACTCCTCAAGAAACACATTAGCATCCAACACATAAGCAAGATAAGCATTACAACCTTTTCTCACATATCTCTGTGCCGACATAGTTGATATCACATTATCACATTAGACAACCCATCCAATTTATCTGATTCAATACAGAGCATTTCATCATTTTGACATTTCAATACAATATACTTTTGTTTACAATTTACCATGGCATCATGCAAAGTTAGCCAATCCATACCCAATATCACATCAAATTCATCGACCAGTAATAGCATCAAATTAGCCGGGAAACAATAACCCCGTATCATTAATTGAACGCCCTTCTAGAGAAAAGTTAAGTGAAATCCAATTTGCTTTCAAAATGAGGTGTAGCCAAAAACCATTTTCGTGTTACTATGTAAAAATTTCCTTTGACAGCGGAAGCTCGTTCTTAAAATACAATTATTTTCAAAAAAAACTTGAACTATGCTCAAAAGAAATAAATCTAGGTTCAGTTTCAAAATTACAGTGCATAGTCGAAGTAATGGAATAATAACTAGAGGGGAAACCTTATTACAATCCGAAAAATAAACAACTTCAAGTAAATAACTTAGAATTTAGAATTTAGACATTTAGAAAAACCGGTCTAATCATCTTGCTAGTTGGCAGCCTCTGAGTCCCTCCATCTATCGAACCGCCTACTGAGGATCACCTGAGAAAAATAAAAGAGGGAATGAGTTTTCAAAAACTCAGTATGTACGACCCTCATCAAAAAAAATAGCATACATATCATATTATTAACATAATAACATTATACATGCAATGCAATGCAAACCCTTCCCAAATAATCCATCCAGTACACTTCGTCTCTATCCAACCGAAACACTTCTGTGGGATTTCTAAATCGACCCCCCATCTGATACACTTCAAGGGTAGCCTGGTTGCAGTACTACCTAATGTTGCAGCAAAGCTACTTCTCATATAATAGGCTTAAAAAGCCATCGGTGGATCCACAGTTGTCAAGCAACCATGCTATCCTCATATACTTCCTCCATTCCATAATTCCCACCCATGTGCATCCTAAACAGAATATTATATGAATGCAGCAAATGTACATGTAACATCCATAAATCTTACATTCAACACATAAGGGTATTTTAGTTATTTCACCAATCAAGGGTATTTCAATAATTCTACCCTACAAGGGTATTTCAGTAATTTTTAATAGTATGGGTCTTAATTATGAACCTTGGCCCGTCAACAAGTTCCCGTAGCTAAAGTGAACAGACACTATGCACCAGGTAGGGTTCCAGAGAAGAGGAGGTGGGTCACTAGGACCGCTTAAGTACCAAGCTCTCCCTAGATCCAATCCTAGACATGCATATGTCCATTGCCACACTCTACCCTAGCGACTTGTCGACAGACATGTTTGATTATTAAACTAAGTTTTATGTTGTTCACGAATTCATCAGAAATAAGCCTAAAGTCCATTAAATCCCTAGTATGCATTTCTAAAATCTCATAAGGCCCACTAAGCTCAATCATGTCCATATAGCCCATTAAGCCCAATCATGTATATGTAGCCCATTAGGCCCGATCATAATCAAATCATACAACCACCCATATCAATCCATCATTCAATTTCACATATCAACTCTTGGCGATTTGGGCCCACGAGCTCGGTAGGACCATTTAGCCCCTTCTGGCCCAGTTGGCCAAACAGTGTCCCGAGACCATGAATCGCTCTCTTGGTCCTGGTAGTCATATCGGGGTTCCCACATGAATGTTCGCACGCTCGTGCGATTACCGATGCCAACCTTTCAGCTTTTCAGCATTCCAGTTTTTCGGGATTTCAGCTTTTGCCAATTTGTCGTGTGTGAAGTGTATGTACACACCTGGTAAATGAGACGTGTTACACTATCCTCATCCTTGAACCTACAACCAATACCAACCTCCAATCAATCACACACTTAACCACAATATTTACCAAAAACCGAAGCCTTACCATAACCTTACCGTGTGCCACCAGTCCTAATAGGCCTTCCTTAGCTACTACTCACGAATATCCCCTAGATCTGTATCAATCTTAATCATTAAAGACAAAATAATAGGTGACTTGTATCCACTTAAGTCACCCTTTCGCTTACTATAGACTATTCAGCCAACTTATCCCAAAATCAAGAACACTAACCCAAAAACCGAAACGTATGGATAGCTTTTCGGTAGAGACTTGTAGATCCAAGCTTGATTCTGATTTTTCTAAGATCCGATCCACCAAAAATCAAAGGAATGATGACAGCACGACAGAGATTTGGTCATGAGAGTATTCGGCACAAGTTTTGGGGCGATGAAGAAATCCTCTCCAAGAGCAAAGGTTTTCGGCTTTTGAAGTCACGAATATTTGGTCCCCAACAATTGAGATGAAGGTGGGAGGGCACAAGCAATGGAGAAAGAAAAGAATGATATTCGATTTAAGGCTTTAGAAGAAAAGAAAACACATAAGGCTCTTTGATGCCATTTTTCCCTATTTTTATTTAAAAGCCCAACTACTCACCGCCCTGGTTCCTTTAATAATTAATTAAAAAAAATTTCTCCTCAAAATTCGAACCCAGCACTTCTCCAACACCCCTAGACACTCCAAGTTTATTAAACCCTTAAAGCTAACATGTCATTTTTCATTTTCTCGCTCACTTAAAAATTTTTTGAGACCCAAAGCCCAAAGCTCAATTCATCTAGGCCCAAGGCGTTACATCAAACATGATAAGGCCATTTACATACACATCAAAATTTATCTATCTCAAGCCATTCAAATGGCTAGTTCCAACAAAACATTTATATGCCATCATTGGCCAAATTAACCTATACATACCATTATAACCAAAATTAATTTACTAATTATATCGAAAAGGGTAATAGATAGTGTGAAGTTGCTCCGACTAGCTTCCAACCAAAATGAGCTTTCGAATTACTATAAAACATGGAAAATATCACAAAGTAAGCATTTAAGCTTAGTAAGTTCGTATTATAAGGAAATTAACTTACCATTTAATTACATTTAAGGTAAGCATGCTAATATAACCAAACCAATTTGGCCAAAACGTAACACCCCAAACCCGACCTAGACGATATGATCGGATCTAGCATGTCACATAGAAGGGTTGTTAAAAAAAACTTGCGCGTTCGTTAAAAAGTTGTTCTTATTCTTTTTAAAACCTCGAGCTTTGTTGGTTGTGGAAAAAAAATTAGATTTGTTTTTGTGGTTTCTTTGTAAAAACATTATTGCCCTTATTATTGTTATTATACCCAAAACTTGGATATATCAGAAATCAATTTCAGTAGGCTACGAAAACATGATATTTTCAAAAATAGTTATTGCCATTTTAAGAAAACAACATATTTATAAATCTAGTAGTTATTAAGGAAAACTTAAAAGAAATTATACCAATGGCCTTGTTACAGAAATATTAACCCCAAAAATAAGAATAAAACTGAAGTAAAGCAAAACAAAAATTTACTAAGTTCCCGAGAAATTATTCCCGATGTATGGACACCACAGAGTCCTCCGCAGCTCCCCAATCCGCTATCACTGGGGATCACCTGCAAAGTTATGGAAAGAAGGGGTGAGTTACAAGAACTCAGTGTGTAATCCTGATTCCAGTCACAGTCATAGTATCAGTCTGGGCCTAAGCCCCATACAGTATCAATTTGGGCCCACGGCCCTAAAATCATGGTAATGCAAACAGAAAATGCATCCCTCAACCTAATAGTCCATCCGCTACACTCCACCCGTACCAGCCCTACACTCCATATGGGGACCAAGTCAACCCACCCAACCCTACACTCCAAACATGCAATGAGTCATCGGATAAACGCAAAGAAAAAGCGCGAAGATCAATATATGTGAGCCACCGATGCAAGATATTGCGTGGAAGAGAGCCGCCATGCGATGATATTTGTGGCAAAGCCACCAGTAATAGTACACTTCCTCCATTAATATAACCTAACCCCATGCATCATGTCATGGCATAATAATTTCGTGTATGCAATAATGTATCATCATGGCAAGTTAATCAAAGTGTACACAAACAAACCATATCTACCCTTAGGGGTATAAAAGTAATTTTACCCACCGAGGGTTTTTCAGTAATTTACCTATTAAGGGTATTTCAATAATTTACCCATTAAGGGTATTTCAATAATTTTGCATTTAACAGCCTTTCCGAAGGCCTACTGTCACCTCGAGCGACACGGGACCCTTCCTGGGTCTCTACGGAGCTATTGCTCCTAAAATCCATTTTAGGCCCAAACGGGCCCACACGCTCGTGTGGCCCAAAGAGCGGGGTTTCGGTTCCAGATATGCATATTTCACATTCGGATCTATCTTTTGCTAGTTTTCCAACAAATTGGCCCAAATGGGTCAGATAGCCCATTGGGCCCACTTGGCCCATTTCGGCTCGTTACAGCCTTGGGATCGCGAGAGTGTTCGTGACACTCTTATCAACCTAAGGTCATGATTGGTCTCTAGATTTTTACCACTATGAGCTCGCCAGCGCCGAGTGATGATCGCTATTCGCTTTTTCTACCGCTTCACGTAACATCACAAGCACTTATCGAAATGGTGTGAGATTACACACCTGATCACGTAGAGTACTATACACTCACGATCGCTGTCACCTATACCAAACATAACACACAATTAACACTATTAACAAAAGAATTGGAAGTCTTAAATCCGAATACCTAATTATGCGATTTATTAACACTTGCCTTCACTAGAGAGAGCAATTGCGATTTGCCTATCCAAACTAGATGCCGACATCCTTCCATAACTCGGTGGAAAATCCCGAACCGCGGACACCCTACACCACTTAAACTTAGGAACAGGTGTTATGATTCCATTTCCATTAGGCACACCTCTTGATCCCCCCTCAGACTGGCTATCACCTAACTCCATGAAGAACTCCTGATTAGCAAAGTACCACAAAATTAGCAGTTGGCTAACAAGGGTTTCGGCTATCACCAAAAGAGAACAACCATGGAGTGTTAAGGGAAACAAAAGATAGGTTTGGCCCAAACACAAGAGTCAAGATGAGAGTTTCGACATATGCAAATAGGGAAACAGAGAAAAAGAAAGAAAGTAGAGAAAGATAACAACCATTACCTCACACTAGGAATAAGTTGAATGGAAGATGTGGTTTAGCAACCAAGCAAAGAAGCTGAGGATCAGCTATAGAACAAATCGGCACTTTGTAGCAAAACAAAAGTCCAAATTCGGCTATTAGCAAAGGAATGAAGAGACAATTTCAAATTGGAGAAGAAAGGGGAGATTCTGCTTATGAAGAGAAAGGAGAACAGGTTTGGCTATGAGAGTTAAACCAAAATAAAGAATCTAATGATGGAGAAAGAAAAGGAGCAAGGCCGTTTGAAGCGTAAAAGAAAAGGGTGGAAGTTTCGGCTTGGGGAAGATAAAAGAAAAAGATGTCAGGAAAGTAGAAACTAAATAAAATAGATGAAGAGGGAAGGAAAGAAGAGTTTCGGCCTACAGATCTTTAGGTAACAAGCAGAGAAAAATGCAAGAAAACAAAATAGAAAGAAGGGAAAAAGGGAAGTTGAGAGTTCAGTAAAGAGACTTGAGGAGAAAAAGACCTGAAATGCACAAATGCAAAACAAAAAAAGTTGTCAAGAATTTCGGCACTCTCCCCTTACACCCAGCCAAATATGTTACTCCAAATTCCTATACTCAGCCGAAAATTCCCTTTGCTAAACCCCCACTTTCGGCCACCTCTTCCTACACTTTGAATCCCATGATTCTCTCCCCAAATAGCTCCACCATTCACTCACCTCCCCCCATTCAAATGGTTTGACCACTTCAAACCTTCACCCAGCAGAGTCCCACTCCAACTCCACCTCTTCTTCTCCTTGAGCACAAAATAAAACCTCAATATGCAGCATGTGGGATTCAAACCCTCTCCCACCTTGCCATCATATTGACGCCACCACCACTCCACCATGTGGCCATTTGCATCTAACAACATGCACAACAAAAGTTGAGCCTACAGCTAAAGTCTAATTCCTTTTAAAATAAAATAATCTAAAAGAAAAGCAAGTACCAAGACTAGAACCTTGGATCCCTTGCCTCCCTGTGGCGTCACTCCCTTGCTCCCTAAGTGGCACCACCTTGCCACCACACCACAACTCTTTTTGTATCAACAAAACACCAATAATTTCCCTTAAGCCTTGCCTCCTATAGCTCTCCCCACTTAAGTGCCTAAAAACCAAAATTTTTCTTATGGCCTGACTTGAACCCAGGACTTCATAGAAACCCCGTAACCTTCCAAAATCACTCACCTAATAGGTCCAACTTGAAATAATGCCGATCTCATTTTCCCAAAAATTTTAAAAAATACTCCTACGCTCAGGGCCCAACAGGCCCAATTCTCCTAGGCCCAAATTCGGGGCTTTACACAAAATCCTAAACACATATCCTCGACATGTTAGCCATGTAACACTTTCCATAACCAATAAGCATGGATGTGTATAATCACTAGGTAAGATTCACATACATATACCATCCATCTCATATTTCAATATATCATGTAATATCATTTCCATGTAATTCAAGTATATACCCATAATTGTTCATTTCGAACTCATATTGTTTCATATCAGAACTTTGTCCGCTGAACCATTTAAAATATCGTTGGATACATGGGTAGTGCACACGAAGTGTACAAATCTGTAATCTGTCAATTCATGTACTTGTATGCTTATACAAGCATGTAAACGGGAAGCTCTTCCAAGTCATATAACAGGAAGCTCATGTGAGTTAAGTAACGAGAAGCTCATACAAGCTGTATATCGGGAAGCTCTTGCGAGCCAAATATCGAGAATCTCATGAAAGCCAAATCTTGGGAAGCTCATGAAAGCAAAGTATCGAGAAGCTCAAGTGAGCTGTGGTGTATCCGCAACACATGCAGGATTACAACTATATCGGAAACCCTAATGATATGTCATTTGTATCCTTCGAATTTCTAAGGTTTAAATCGGACTCGATAATTATCGGATAGGTGATCATAATTACACATGGAAATTTGTACAAATCACACAAAACAATATTCAATTTAAAACATTTAAATATACAAATTAGTTACACGAACTTACCTCGATAAGTATATGTAGATACGAAGGCTACTAATCTGATACTTTTTCTTTGCCTTGATCTAACTCCGTATTAGGTCTATCCAGATCTATACGAATGAATTTAACTCAATTTAATATAATTCATATTCAATTTAATCCAACACACATCTTTGACAAAATTATTATTTTACCCCTATACTTTAATTAATTACAATTTAGTCCCTAGGCTCGAAAAATGAAATTCATACAGTTTAATCTTTATTCAAGCCTAGCCGATTTTCATACATATCAATAGCAACCCATGTATTTAACAAAATTCAAAATGTTCCATAAATTTTTCATCTTTTCAATTTAGTCCCTAATTGATAATTTTATCAAAATTCTCTTTACAAAAGTTGTTTATCTAACAACTTTTCATTTTCTACCATAAAACTTCAAAATTCAACTTTACTCATCCATGGAAAAACCCTAATACTTTAACAATTTTGCAAATTAATCCCTGAGATAGTTAGATTAAGCTATTACGGTCTCAGAAATATAAAAATTATTAAAAACGAGACTAAAATACATACCTAATTAAGCCAAAAAACGTTTGCTAGAACTCAAGCTTCCATGGATAGGGTTTCCATATTTTTTATGAAAGATGATCAGAACGAATGATAATAATAATTATTTAATTCATTTATCATCATTATGTTATTAACTTTCCAAAATCAACCTTACTAATTTATTAAATTTTCAATGATGAATAATCATTCTTATCTACTAACTACTCTAAATGGTCTATTTGATATACAAGGACCTCCAATTTTAAATTTCATAGCTATTTGATACTTTTAACTACTAGAATTAAACTTTCACTATTTACGCAATTTAGTCCTTCTTATCAAGTTAGGCATGTAAACGGTAAAATTTGTTAACGAAATTTGCATATGATATTTCTATCATACTCTAGACCATAAAATAATATTAAAATAAATTTTCTTTCGACCTCGAATTTGTGGTCCCGAAACCACTGTTTCGATTTCACTAAAAACGAGTTGTTGCAAAAGTTGTCAATCCCAACGTCTTTTTTGGAGGTTTTAGCTCGACAAGCTCTTGCAAACCTACATTCACCAAATATTACAATTAGAGGGTTTAACTTAGGGGTGAGCAAAATTTGATTCAACTCAAAAAAATCGAAAAAAAGGTTTGAATTTCGAATTATTCAAATAGAATTAATTAAGTTAATCAAATCAACTCGAATTTTTTTTTTTCAAATTTTGAGTTCAAATTGAGTTAAATTTTTTAATTTGAATAACTTGAATAATTCGAATAAACCAAATACCAAACCCTTTTACTTCCCTCTCACCCTGCCCCCTTCAAACCCTTTTACTTCCCCCTACACCTTACTTTTCCCCTAAAACTTTTAGGAATAATTGTCGAAAATACCATCAACGTTTATGGTTTTTTGTATTTGAGCCCTTAACCTTTTTTTATTGACACCCTCAAGTTACGATTTCTCCATAAACTAGCTTAATTTAAACGGGAAATGTGAGTTTACCGTCAGTCAAACGGCATGTCAACAAACTAGCCTATGTGGCATGCCACATAAGCACAAATGACACCATCTATAAAAAAAAATTCATTTTTTCCATCTTCTTTCTTTTTCTTCTCTCTTCCCCTCTAGTTGTTATTACAAAAAAAGAAAAATATAGTGTCCCAACACCACCATTTTGTTAAACAATTTGCCACCGTTGGGAGTTTCTAAATAATCCTGCACAAACATTTGAGAATAAATCAATTAAACATAATAAACTTCAAATCAAATGAGCATTGAAAGTCTGAAACCAACAAAACTAGTAAAAGGAACTATAAAACAAAAGGAAACATGCAAGAAACAATCCCATCGTATAATTTCAAGGAGAATGGGATTAAATAAGTGAAAATGAAACTTTATAAGAAGTTCTGCTAAAATATCAAAAGTTAAAAAAGGTTAAAACTATTAGCGTGATTTATATACCTCTAAGCGACCTGAAGAAGCAATCTCTAAAAATGGATATCTGGACTTATCATTAGAAACTGGTTGCTTTTGTTTATTATCAAAAACTTTACCACCACAAAAAATAGCAAGGTGACTGCAATAGTTCCTTGAAGACCTTTGAGCATTAAACATCAGTCAAACATGTCAGACTTAGCAAGACCCAAACTTGTCACTAAGTGCAAGGCACCAATGGCCCTTTTAAGAAATCCCAAAAACCTAAAACATTACTGAGAAATTAAATCAAAACCCTAAAAAGCCATTTGTAAATCTTATGACTTGAAACCTCTAATTTCCCAAAATTTTATCATAAAGCAAAAAGGAACTTCCCTTTGTATTTGCAGACACGTGAAAATCCCGAAAAACCAAAGGTGAAGAGTCCAAAATCTGAAGAAATCCCACCAACTTAGATGAAATAAACAAGGGAATCGAGAACCCGAATGAACAAAATTACCAAACTAGACAAAGATACTGAGAAAATTTCTCAGGAAGTAAATCTTTCCAAAACAAAAATCAAAAAGTAAAAAAAGAATCCTAAGTTTTTTTTTTCTAATTATTGTGTTTTTTTTTTCATGTACCAGCAACTAAAATGGAAAAGAGAAAGAGAGAAGACGAAAGAAGATAGAAACAAAATGAAAAACAAATTGTTAAACAATTTTTTTTTTACAAATGATGTCATTTGTGCTTATGTGGTATGCCACATAGGCTACTTTGTTGACCTGTTGTTTGGCTGATGGTCAACTCACGTTTCCCGTTAAAATTAAGCTGGTTTCTAGAAAAACCTAACATTGAGGGTGTCAATAAAAAAAAGGTTAAGGGCTCAAACCCCAAAACCCATAAACATTGAGGGTATTTTCAACAATTATGCCAAACTTTTATTTTCCCCTCAAAACTTTTACTTCCCCTAAACCCTAATTTTTTCGAATTTATGTCCACTATTTATATTATTAAATTAAATTTCACATTCTGTACTATTTATATTATTGAATTGTTTAATCATGCTGGATTTTTATAAATTTATGTTAAAATTGAATTACTAATGATGACATAAAATATTCTTGTTAAAAATTTATGTTGGTATAAATTTCCCATTTTTCCTTTTCCCAACCCCAAGTCACCAGCCACCTGGAATAATCTTAATCACCTTGTCTCCCACTAAGAAAATTTCTAGTTCAAAAGCAACCGGACTAAGGTCGAAATCCAACCTTTTCTCAAGTAGCTCGCCGCTTGCTTTTTTTTTTCAAAAAGAATCATCCAAATTAAAAATCTTTTCAATTTAATACACAAGTCTCTCGTATAACTTAAGACTTTAACAAGTCCGAGTGTGACAAGACCGAATGTAATAGCCCGATTATAGCTAAACTGGAACAGTGGTTTTGGAACCACAAATATGAGGTCAGAAATTATTTTTAATATTATTTTATGTGTTTACAACATGATAGCATATATGTGTGAAAGTTTTGTGGTTTAATTTTATCGTTTGGATGCTTAATTTGAGAAAAGGACTAAATCGCGAAAAATACAAAAGTTGCATTCTATTTGATAAAGGTGTCTAATTGCTATGATTTATTAAATGAAAGGTCCTTATGTTGATATTAGACCATTGATAGTGGAATTTGGCATAAATGGCCATTAAATGAATGCTTTTAAATGGTTTTAATTAAGGTTAAAATTGAAAAATTGTTATTAAGGTTAATATTATTAAAACAAAACAATATGGTGGCCATTTTATCATCTTTTTGCACCGGAAATAGAAGAAAGAAGAAGCCATTTTCATGTTTTAGGGTTTGACACTTTGTGTTTGTGATTAAGGTATGATTTGAGTTCGGGTTTTAATGATTTCTATATTTTTGTGATCGTTGCTTTGAGTACTAGCTAGCCCATGCCCTAATTTTTAAATTGGTTGATGATTTTGTGATATGCCATTATTGAATCTATATGTTCTTTGGTGTTTGATGTTGAAATATGAATTTGGATGATAGATTTTCATATTTTATAAAGTGATTTTTGATGAAAATGCATAATAGGGATTGAATTGAGAATTTTGCAAATTGAGGGGTTAAAATGTGAAATAATTGAAAGTTTTGGGCTGTTAAGGATTCAAGTTAAATCGACTAGGCTTGGGTTTAATGAAATTTCATGAATTTTGTGTCTTTGTAAATTAGGGACTAAATTATAAAAAGTGGAATTTTTAGGGGCTAAAATGTAAAAATGCCCAAATATGTATTTGTGGACTAAATTGAATGATTTGATGAATAAATGAGTTAAATTTGAATTCATATAGATCAAGAAAGAAAGAAATCGGATTTAGATCGGGGGAATTCGAAAGTTGTCGAGTAGTCAATCCGATTCGTTCATCGTATATACGAGGTAAGTTCATATGCAAATAAATGTCTTTAAATTGATTTATAAATGTTTAATTGTCATTGACTTGCCATGAATGTTGAACGAGAAAATACGAGCAAGAATCGATGAAGTTACGATATCCATGTAACACCCCTTACTCTTGTTCGAAACCGGAACCGAATACGAGGCATTACCGAACTTAACTTGCTTAAACATACAACATTGGCTAAAAAAAAATTTCATTTCAACTTAAAACTTCTCAAACATATACATAACATCCTTATAATGGGCCTACGATGCCCTAAACATACATATAGAAGGTTTCATAATTAAGCTGGAAACTTTTGCGCTCTTAGAAAATTTTTGCCTAAATAGGGCCACACGCCCGTATGGGCAGGCCGTGTGGTCACTCACGCCCATGTTCCCAGCCCGTGCGGAATTTATTTTTCAATTCGAACCTACAAAGGTTTTCACACGGCTGGACACAGCCCGTGTCAATGACCCGTGTCCCTCACACAGCCTAGACACGCCCGTGTTCACACCCGTGTGTGAAAAACCTGGGTATTCTGTTTATGACGTCAGTAGCCTCTTAAGGGGCACACTGCCTAGGCACACGCGCATGTGTTGGCCCATGTGACGAATTGAATTCTCGCAAGTTTGATGCAGGGGACACACGGATTATCAATACACTCATGGGGATGACCGTGTGTCACACACGGCCTAGACACACGCCCGTGTGTCTACCCATGTGGACAATTAGAATGTTATTTTCGAAGCCAATTGCCACCCTGAAACAAAAACACAACTATACCAACACAAGCAACATATCTCATGCTAATAATACACTATGGAGAATCATTAAATCATCGTACATGCATTTCATATTTAATTCCAACAATTGCATGAACTTTCACTTCATGAAACTCATCATCATTAAAAATATGCAACTTGACAAATATTGGCCAATTTCTAATGGCCATTTACAAAATGAATGAGTAACCATACTAGCCAACACTTTGGCTTCCAAATATGACATAACACAAAATGACCAAGTTCTTATACATGCCATACCCAAAATAAAACAACTTTACTCTACCAAAAGAATGATTGATAGTGTGATCCGAGCTCCGACGTTCTACGATCCCCGAACTAGCTTGGCGATACTACAAGGAAAAGGGAAAAGAAAGGGGTAAGCATATAGCTTAGTAAGTTTGCATGAATTAAAATAGCAACATAAGTACTCATGGTAAAATCCATTCATCTCATAAAACAATAACAACACAAGTTCTTAAGTACTTTGACATACTTACTCATACTTACGCTTACCCATCGCATATCACATTATGATTTCATAACTCATAATTTACTCATGGTACCTGTATCACTTCATCATGTAATTTAGCACTTATGCTATCTTGAACATAAACTTAAATCAATATCATCCTTAACTTAAATGTAACTTTTTGTCATCTTTGTATAGCTTAGATCTTTGTCATCTTTGCATACTTAGCTCTTTTGCTTGTTGAACTACTCGGAATATCGGAGGATACTCAATCTCCTCATACATATATCACAATGCCAATGCCATATCCCAGATATGGTCTTACATGGGATCACATCTTGATGCCGATGCCATATCCTAGATATGGTCTTACACGGGATCCCTTAACTCGATGTCGATGCCATGTCCCAGACATGGTCTTATACGAGATCGTATATAGGTGTCGAGGCCATGTCCCAAACATAGTCTTACACGAGATCTTCCTTTGGTGTCGATGCCATGTCCCAAACATGGTCTTATACGGAACCTTCCTTATTCGATGCCGATGCCATGTCCAAGACATGGTCTTATAAGGGATCTACGTTCGGTGTCGATGCCATATCCCAGACATGGTCTTATACGGGACCTACATTTTGTGCCGTGCCATATACCAGACATGGTCTTATACGGGACCTTTCTTATCTCATGTTATGACATAGATATCCTCGTTATTCCAAATCTTTAACCGGGACTAGAGGTGTACATGGGCCGGGCCGGGCCGGGCCGGGCTCGGGCCAGGCCCAACTAAAAATCTAGGCCCATTTTGTAAGCCCAGGCCTGGCTCGGCCCGAAATATAGGCCTAAAAAATTGTCCAAGCCCGGCCCGACATGAAATGGGTAAACCGAGCCCGGCCTGGCTCGGCCCGTATTATTTTTTATTTTATTAAATAAAAAATAAAAAATAATGAATCAAATACATTTAAAAAAATAGATGCTTATTTTCTACTTTGAATCTCATAATGATACTATTCTACCATTTAATTTTCTACTTTACGAAAATAGATGCTTAATTTGTTTAGCTTAATTTATTAATAATTTTTTCATGTTCTCAAAATTTTAATTTTAAAAAAATTAAATATGAAATAAAATAAACACACGTTCCTAATTTGGTAACAAAAATCAAGTGACATTTCAACTTTTGTAAGTAACTTAAAACACATGTTTGTCACTTGGAAACTTGAGATACGGAGCCTTCAACTTAAATATTAATGATTAATATATAAAAAGTAGTAAATAGTTTTTTTTTTAAGTCTTGATATTCAATCAATATATTATAGGATCTCAAAAATCATATCGAAATAATATTAAAAATGACAATAGAACAGCATGAAAGTAATTATATTAAAATTGAAATAACTTGTTTGAACTAAAATAATAACCAAATTAATAATAAAATAAAAGTTCTACAATATCGAAATAATATTAAATACAACAACAAAACAATAAAATATCATAAAACAAAGATCAAAACAGTCCAAAAAAATTTAAAATGCAAATTTCTGAAACGGACATCAAATAGCATCAAACAAAGAACAAACAACAACTAACAATGAATTAACAAAGAACTAACAAAGACCAAAACGATGGCAAAAACAAAGATAAAAACAGTAGAAAAACAGCATCACCAACAATCCAAAAAAAAATAATAATACTAAAGTTAAAATGTTATTAATAAAAAAATAAAAAATAATACTAAAATATTTCGGGACGGGCCAGGCCGGTCCCGGGCCAAAAAAATCATGCCCGAGGCCCGGCCTGTTTTTTAAATGGGCCTCATTTCTTTACCCAAGCCCATTTTTCTGGCCTATATTTTTGCCCAAACCCTCCCACATTTCGGGCGGGCCTTCGGGCCGGGCCGCCCGTACACCTCTAACCGGGACTTCAACTTAACATATTCTCATCATTTTCTCATCGAAGCATCATTAGTCGATTTTTATGAAATGATATTTATTATCATAATATCAAGCAATTCAAAGTATAAAAACATTAGGAAACTTTAATTTCACACAAACTTACCTCGGTACTCAAAATAGGTGTAGATGTTCGATTTAGTCCAACACTTTATTCTTGCCTCGGTTACAGTCCGGGCTTCGTGTTTCTTGATCTATAATAACAATTTCACTTGTTTAATACTCACAATGACTAAATTAACTCATGAATCATACTTTAGCAAAATTACAATTTTGCCCTTAAACTTTTACATAATTACTCTTTTACCCCTAGGCTTGTAAAATGATTTTTATTCAACTTTCTTGTATTTTAAGCCTAGAAAAATTGTTTTCTTAACTACAAAAGCCCCCAATTTCCACTATTTCACTCATGTATGACCATTTTTATAACTTTTACAATTTGGTCCTTTTATGCATTTTTCATGAAAATCACTTAGAAAAAGATGTTTATCATACATCAAACTTTCATATTCTTCCATAAAACATAAAAATAAATGTATGGCATACATGGGTAAATTTTTGAACATAAACCTAGCTCACAATATAGCTAGAAATAGCTAAATCGAGCTTCGAGGATCTCAAAAATACGAATAACATTAAAAACGGGGCTAGATGCACTTATTATCAAGCTTGGAAGTTGAAGAAATCCTAGCTATGGTGCTCTTGTGATTTTCGACCAAGCTTGGAGAAGATGGACACCATTTTTGACTTATTTTCCCTTTTAATTCATTAATTAACCAAATGACCAAATTACCCTTGATGCCCATTTCTTAAGATTTTTCCTTCCCATGTCTATTTTTGTCCATCTTAACATATAATGGTCTAATTGTTAAATAAGGACCTCTAGTAATTTTTATTACTTAAATATTCTAGAATCTCATATTTTCTAATCTTTGCAATTTAGTCCTAATGAACAAATTGATCACTAATAAATAAAATTTCCTCATGAAATTTTCACACCATTATGAAAACACATCATAAACCTCATAAAATCATAAAACACATATTTCTACTTCGGATTTGTAGTCTCGTAACCACTATTCCGACTAGGCCCTAAATTAGGCTGTTACAATTCAAAAGTCCCGTACGAACCTTAGGAAGAGTATAAGATATGAATTTCATGACATTAGGATTATCGAGATGTGATTACATGTAAGAACATGTCCGGGACATTGGCATTGTATTGTGATTACGTGTAAGACCATGTCTGGGACATTGGCATCGTTATATGATTTCGTGTAAAACTCTGTCTGGGACAATGGCATCGATATGTGATAACATGTAAAGTCATATCTTGGATATGGCATTGTACGAGTTATATGTGATTTTCGAGTATCCTTAACGATTCAGAATGGTTCAACGGGCAAAGTCAAGTCGAGAAAGAATGTGTGAATAAGTTAAGTGACTCAGGTACGTACGAGATTCATACGAGTATTGAAAAGGGAAGTATTTAATGAATTATCTTATGAATTTGAATATGTGTTCAATGGGAAAGGTTTGTGAGTTTTTATATGCTTATTCATGATTTGCCTATTAATGAAAATGATATTAATTTATGTGGTAAATTTATTTGTATATGGCTTACTAAGCTTTTAAAGCTTACTTTGTGTGTTCTTTCCCTATTTTATAGATAATCGAAGCTAGCTCGGATTTGGGGATCATCAGGAACATCGTCACACTGTCGATCAACTTGTTAGTACTTTTGATGTTATGTATATATGGTATATGGCATGTATAAGCTAGTGTTAAGGTGATATGTTTTGAGTTGTGATTTTAGCCATGAGAGTTGGCTTGTAAATGATGTACATGTTGGTGTGTATTTGGTCATCAAAGTTGGCTTAATTTATGAATTTGGTAAGTGATATATGATGTATATATATAGCCTTCTGTTTTGGCATGTTTGGTATGGTTGTTGCGATAGCTAAGTGGTTATTGTTTTGATTAATTACCAATGATATATCATGGTTGTTTTGGTATGTTATAGGGATGATGAATTGGTATATTTTGTGGCATGAATTAGTTGATAAAATGATGAGAAGAATACATAGGGAAGATAGGTGAAATGGTTGGTGATGATATATTGTTTTGGTATGTTTATGGTTATGATTCGAGTAGTAAAATGGTTGAAGATGAAATGGAATGATATGTATATGAATTGGCATGTTTTAGTTGCCTATAAAAGTGTTGAAATGGTATTATTTTGTTTGTTTAGGTGAGCATGAGAAAGGGTGGCAAATTGGCCTTGCAAATGGCCTATTTTTGTCCACACGGGCAGAGACACGGGCGTGTGTCTCAACCGTGTGCGACACACAGTCAAACTACACGGTCGTGTGTCCCTTGATGTTGGAATTAAAGTGAAGTCAGTATGCTTCACACGGTTTCACACACGGGCGTGTGACCGACCGTGTGGCACAAGTCAATATACCTTACAAGATTGGCACAGCCTAACATATGGCCTGGCACACGGGCGTGTGTGGCCATTTCGTAGGGCACACGGGCTAGACACATGGGCGTGTGGTCAGCTATGTGACCCAAGTCAGTATGTATGCCCTGTTTTCACATGGCCTAGGACACCAGCGTGTTTGGAGCCGTGTGAGGCACACAGACGTATGACCCTTGTATGTTTGAAAATATCTAAGTTTTTGAAAATTTTTGTAAGTTATCGGTTTAGTCCCGAACCACTTCTAAAGTATGTTTAAGGCCTCGTTGGCCCTTTAAAAGGGACAATGTGATTATGATTGAATGGTGTTTAAGAATAGATGCATAAATGTATATTGTATGTTGTGATCTGATCGGCAATACCTCGTAACCCTATTCTGGTGACGGATACGGGTTAGGGGTGTTACACCGAAAGCAGTAAACTAACATGCTAATTAATTTGTGAAATTTCTAAGATTCCAACAAGTGTCATGTTTCTGGTTGGTACGAATTACTCTTGGTTTTGTATTAAATTTCTAGTTACTTTCAATTTTGCTCCAAATTTAGCCATAGCAAATTTAATTTGGATATTTGAGTGTACTTTGCTATTCTTGTTGATTAATTTGCATTTCGACCTAGCAGTTGCTAAGAGTAGGATCTTTTCTACTTTTTCCTAGGGATTCACAAATAAAATAGATGTTGGCATTAGCAGATATAATACATACAACTGCTAAGAGTACGATCTTTGTGTTGGTGGGACAATGAAGTGGGTGGATTGAACATGATTCAGGGCATTACCAAGTTATGTCCACTAGGAAATTCAATAGATTTACTCAGATCCTTACTGGGGATTGCCTTGCAGGGATAAACATTGGTTGGTAGAAATGAACCACAGTGCTTGTAATAGCCTTGATTTCAATCCAGATCTTCAAAGCTTTTTCATTCACTTACATCATATTTCTATGAAATGAATATGAACTTTGATTGTATTGTTAGGTTCTTGGTTAGTTACCGGCATTGGACATTTTCCATGTAATGTGCTTTGTTAGGATCAATCTCATCTATTTGCACAAGCTTCCATTTTGTTGTTATCTAAGAGAAAGGTACAACATAGGGATAGTGATGTGGAAATTTTAGAGTTTATTGTGTTTTGGACATGATGCCAATTTCTTGTTTCTTGCTTACCAAATTGGGTGGTAGTTAGCTAACTTTACTATAATTGGGATCCATCAAACATGTTCATTTCCCATCGAGCGTTTAGGTCAGACCACCTAGCGGGAATAATTAGTTCGAGAAACAAACCCATAAGACAATTTATGTATTGTGTTCAAATTGGATAGATTAATTCCATAGTGGTTTGCAAATCCAAATTGAACACCATTTATTTCCAAGGTTAGTGCTATCTAGAGGTGATCATGGGTCGGGTCGAATCATAACAAAATTTCAGGCTCGTTTGATAGGCCCGACTCAAAAAATAGGCCTAAAATTTTGTCCAAGCCTGACCCGAGCCGCCCGTATTAAAATATATATCATTTTTTATATAAAAAATGAATTTAAAAAATATATTTGATAGGTTCTAAAAGTAACATGTTTTTAACCTCATTCTTAATGCGTTTTTGGGTGATTATTCTATGTTAGTAGTGAATTTTATGCTCCTAATCATTTAAATTCATGTTTTTATACTTAGGAGAGCATTTGGGAGCAAAAGGAGTGAAACAAGCGAAAACTGGATAATTGGAGCAAGATATAGGGGCCACATGGGTTTAGACCATTCCACATAGCCTGGACACACGGGCTACCACACAACCATGAGGCAGGCCGTGTCGATTTCGTGATTTGTATTCTAAACCTACGGAAAAACACGATTTTTAAGTTTTTCAGGCATTCTAAAACTTATATATGACAAAAATATGAAGAGAGAAGAGAGCCGTCATAAAATACTCAAGAAAACAACTCGAAAAACACAATTGAAATGGATTCTGAAGCAGATTTCCATCAAAATTGAAGATTTCCTTTTGATTTCTTTAGAGATTATTTAAGTTTCTTTATTTCTTATGGTTATATAGTCTTTGGAATGTCTTTATTTGCACCCAGGAACTAATTTTCTAAATACCTAGGGGAGATGAAACTTATGATGAATTTTGTCTTTTGATTTTTATTTTACGCAATAAATACTTAAATCAAAGGAGGAATAGACTCTATTTAAGAGTATATCTAGCGTAATTGAGTGGAGTTGCATGCAATCCTAGAAATAAAACGACATAAATCTACCAGATTAGAGTCAAATCTAATAGAGGAATCCATAGATCAAGTTAATGTGATAATAGAAGTTTTAATTAGAAAGAAACTTCAATTAATCAACCTAGAATCAGGTGCTTTTATTCTTGAAGAGAGATAATGGTATAATTTAGGGATTTCTACGGATCAAGATACTAAGTGGAAAAAATGCGTAATTTAGATTGATAATGACAGATGAAATCTAAATGAATTGTTTCCTGGGTATTGTTTCGCTTCTTAATTGTTTACTCAATTATTTTCCTGATTTGTTCTTTGTCGTATTCGTTAGTTAATTAAATTAGTTAATTTTAGTTTTAATTGATCACTCGAATTTATTTGTTAAATAATACAAATACGGTAATTACTAATACTTTTAGTCTCGTGGAAACGATATCTTTTCTCACTGTAGCTATACTATTAATTGATAGATACACTTGCCTTAGTTAGATTTGTAGTTGGTTTACGTATGCATCAATAATACATCAAGTACACTAAAAACATTGAAATAAATGTTTCCTAACAAATTGAAAATAAATTAAAAAAAACCTTTATACTTAAATAACACTAAGATATGTGCAACTTAACAAGCAAATGCCTCTAAAATAATAGCAAAATTAACAATAAAATAAGAATTATACAATATTCAAAAAGTAACAACAAAAAGTAGTAATATAATAGTAAAATGACAACAAAACAGTGAAAAAATAACAGTAAAACAATGGAAAAACAACAACAGTAAAACCCAGCCTGTTTAGATTTTTCACCCAAACTCATTTTTTAGACTTATATTTTTTTCCAAACCCTTCCACTTTTTGAGTGAGTCCGGCGCAACATATGATCAGGTCTAATGCTGAAAATTTTCCACATTGGTCAAATAACCATGCAATAAACACAATTTACCGTACAATATTACATCCTTTTGGGAGGCTAATGCAATGACAATTGGGACTCTTAGATCAGCTGCCTTGCAGGCTAGGGATCTCAACAACCTAGTTGCAAAGAACTTGGTGTGGGAAGCAATTAACACACATGCGGACATTGAAGAAATATGAAAAGCTTTGTAAGTTTTGTTGAAAATGCATACTGATTTGTGTGAAGCACTTGAGCTTGTCATGTTTGTGGGTCAACTCTTGTTTATAGGATTAGGTCTTGAAAATACATACTGATTTGTGCTCAAAAGTGCAAGCAGAGCACAAAAGTCTGATGTAAAATATTGCATTTAATTTAGTGATTTTATTTGTTGGTATAGTTTTATGAGACCATATGGTTCTTTCCCTATGATTGTTTGAGCTTTTTGTAACTTTTGATGGTTTTTTAAGTAATTTTGGAATTTTAAGATGTGCCCCTTTTGTAGACCCTTTTGTTTGGATTTTTTTTCTCTTATTAACACTATCGAGCTAGATGGTTATTAGATAAACAATAAAAGAGTGAAAATGCTTTGACATGTCCCTTTACGATACGGATCGATATTTTATTATTAAATAGATTAATTTAGTCTTTATACTATTAAAAATAACTAAATATGTCTAAATTTAATTAGAGTTAACTTTTTACTTTTTACAAAAGACTATCATTTATTTTTTTAACAGAATTAATTTCTTCAAAGTTTTTTATGGTTGAACTACAAATTAAAATTTTTTTTGTTTGGAGTTGAACTATAAATAACCAGGGGCAAAGCCAGAGGGGCTGGCATGGGCCCCGGCCCCCCTAAAATATAAAATTGCTATTTAGGCAATTAGAATTTTTAAAAATTTTAAATTAGTAAAGGTAAAATTGCACTTTGGCCTCCCCTAAAATTATAAAAATTTAATTTAATCCTTTACAAATTATAAAGATATAAACTATAAAAAATTAAAATTTTATCCGCCCCCCTAAAAAATTGTTCTGGCTTTGCCCCTGTAAATAACACATTTAATAATAAATATTATACATGTTAAAATTTAGTCTGCTCCTATCTATTTTACTACTAATACAAGAATTAAATTGATCCATTTAATAATGAAAGGATAAATTTGAATCAATCTTATAATAGAAGGACCTGACATATTTTTTTTTCCAAAAAAGATGTCAAGCTATTTCCACCGTCAATGCTTGGATAGTGCTTTAATAATTCTTGAAACAGCTGTAAATAAAAGTAGACCAAATATATGGTCTCACATGAAAATTTGGAGATGTTTAGGTATTTACTTCCTTCTTTACTTGGAAATATATGGTCTCACATGAAAATTAGTCCAAATGGTCCAATCTCTGGGCTTAGTTAAATATAGGTGTGGTCCATCTTCGGATAAAAAGCAAAAACTCCATTTTCAGCTAAGATAATCTATATTCTATATATAACAAGATTGATTTTAGCATCTCAATGCTATCTCAACTCACCAAAATACAACAAAACTAATAAAATCTTGAAATAAAAAAATTATTTGATGCAGTATTAATTGGATTAATGAAATTTTACAACTACAGATGGATTATTACCATATGTCTTAAGGGACTAAAACAGAGTAGAATAAATATTTAACACCGCTTGTGTAGTGACAAAACTTCACTTGTAACGGCGAGAATGATAACCTTTAAAAAAATAATATACTTTTAAAATTTACCAATTTCTATAAAATAGTTACCAATTCTTCATTTAATTACGATTACTATTTATTAAATATTGAGTAGAGCAGTAAAATATATTATATTCTTAAAAATAAAATGAAAATATAAATCTCTAACACATTACAACTATAAAACCGGAACATTAACCATAAAATGAAAATGAAAAAATATATATATAAAAAACATAACGCCACCACATGGGACGAAAAGAAGTTGCTTACTATCAACACCCTTGTAAGAAAGGACTCAAAATAATCAACGTAGACTAGCATGCCTACATGACCGATCGGCTAACCACGTAAAAGATTCATATTGGTGAAGAATTGAAGCAGTGGACCAGTAGTTTTGGTCCACATCATATTGCGAATGGACCGAAAAGGCAGCCCATAAGGCATGCCAGAAGGCGACAACACCATGTGAAACTGTACCCCTTTTTATTCTTTTTATTTATTTTCATCCATTTTCGCTGCTTCTCAAGTTGTTCTCCAGTCTGCAATACTAGTATTTAAGGCAAAATTCATAAAATCAAATCCTAATCATTTTTCTTTATGTTGACGCTTGGGGAATTTGTTCCTTCAAACAATTATAATCAATAGATTTTCATATAATATATGAAATTAGTTTGATTTTAACTTTTTTTTAAAATTAATATGTCAGTATCTGTGGGGATACCGAAAGGGAGGGTGGAAGGGAAAGAAGGGACACCATTCATTGCCTCCTACCACCTCACCATTGTTTTTTTTTTTTTTTTTTTTTTTTTTTTTTTTTCAAAATTGAGTATCTCACATTGTGGGCACAGTGTATTTGACTTGAATTTAAAATCTAGACAAATTCTTAAACAGAGAGCCAAATTCTTACAATAATTTTTTCATATATAAAATTTAAATTAGAAATATTACTTGATTCAATAATAAACATTGAATAAGTTAAAAACGCACTAACATTATATTCAATAAAATGCTTGTAAATTTACATAGAGAAAATCAAATATTATCAGAATCTTTCACCCTAAAAAAGAATCCCTTATCAATACTTACATTACCTAATGGAGCCCAAGATTTCTTTCCGAATGAGAAGGTGAAGAATCAGATGAAAAGTCATTCAAAATAGAAACCATCCGATTCCCACCATTTCTCCTACCTTTACCTCTAATATCTTCAATCATCCCATGCACCACGCTCATCTTAGGCCTATCTTTAGGCAACGTAGCCACACATAGCAACGCCACTTGCATTAAACCCACCATCTCTCCTTCCATCACCTTATCCCCCAACATCTCAAAATCAAACACTTCCCACCCCCACTCTTCTTTCCCCACGCTTTGCACCCACCTCACCAAGCTCATCCCGCTCTCCCCGCTCGCTGTTTTCCCCGACAATATCTCCAACAATATCACTCCAAAACTATACACGTCGCATTTTTGAGTATAATTTTTAAGGCCGGTGTCGTCACCGTTGTTGAGCATCAGCTCCGGGGCTTTGTAGTCGTCGTTGGAGGAAGATGGGGAATGTAGAACTTGGTGAAGACCGGGCTCGGAAATGCGGGCATAGCCTTGTTGGTCGACTAGGATATTTGATGATGAAAGGTATCCATGGAAGATCTTGTCCTTTTTGTAACTATGGATAAATGCTAGTCCTTGTGCTGCCTCCGAAGCTATCTTTAACCTCCTACTCCAACTCAATGGCGTCCTTCCCGGTCCTCTGTTTCCTGCCAATCACAAATTCAGACAAAAGGAGTAGATTAACATACTAAAACAATCCCTTATACATATACATTTTGTTCTAATGACTTTTTATTTATTATTTTTATTTCATGAAATTTCCTTTCAGAAAATTTTGAACACGCAAGTTAGAAACCATTCTCAAAATTTAATTTTAGAATTTCTTTTATTTTGATAAATAAAAATAGTTTTAATCATATATTAAATCTTTTAAGAATAATAACTTATTTGGCCCTTCAACTTAAAAAAAAAAAATATTTTAACTCTCTATTTAATTTTTCGCCTCTTTTAACCTTTAAACTTGTGTTTTTTTGTTCAATCGCCCTAAAATAAACAAAAAAGACATAAATGTGAATTGTCGCACAAACAACATGTCCACGTGTATGTCACAGCAGCAAAGATAACATTAATTTTTTCATCCATTTTAAGTGATTTGACAAAAGACGTAAGTTCAACAACTAAATGAGACCAAAAAAATCAAATTGAGAGTTAAAATGATTTTTTTGTAAGTTGAAGGGCTAAATAGGTCATTATACCAATATTTTATTACTAATAATTTTATAATGTATCAAATTAAGACAAAAAGATTAATATTATAGTTATATTTTAAAAACTGAATTGATATCGAATAAACTAGATCATTGATTCTCGATTCAACTAATTAAATTATCAATTTAACAATAATTAAAAATTAAAAAAACCGATTACACTACCAATTTTTTATTTCATCGATTAATTTAATTCGATTCTAATTAACATATAATGGCAGCTAAATTTTTAATAAAGACAAAATTAATAAATTTCAAATTATTCATTAGAAATAAAAATAAATTTAAAATTTTTTAATAATATATCATCATTTAATTCACCTAACCCAAGGTGTATAATTTAATATAGTATGAAATGTAGGTTTGTTTTGATATATTAGCCAAAAACATAAAAATGCAATAAATGCAATACTAACCATGCAAGAGAGAATGTAAGCTTCCATTTGATAAAAACTCGTAAACCAAAAGCAGCTCGTCCTTGGAATTATAATATGCTATGAGGCCCACAATATTAGCATGCCTCAGCCCCCCCATTATTCTCAGCCACCCATCAACATCCCTCCTCCGTCTCCTCTGCCGTACCCTTTTCACAACCACCATCTCGCCGCCGTCCGTCACCACCTTGTAAGTGGTCCCCACATTCCCTTTGCCCAACAACTCAGCCGAAGACTTCAACAAATCACCCACTTTTCTAAAGCCCTTGCAACCTTCGAACATCACCAGTTCCTCCGCCTCTATCTCCACCTCTCTGGAGCCGCTCCGCCGTTGCAATTTGGTGGTGGACCCACTTTTTGTTTCCATTGCTTCCGTTTGGGTTCCATCGGAGAAACACTTGTACTTGTAGCAGCACCACGTGATGGTCACCAGTGTAGCCATAACCGCCACCACGTCGACGGCGACAATCATCAGCACCACCCCATTGCTTAGCCTCTTGCTTTGGGGATGACGAATCTTTTGTTTTATGGTCGCGGGAAGGGCCGTCAGATTGAAACAATCGGACTGCAGAGGCTGGCCGCAGAGGTCCTTGTTCCCTTCGAAGGAAGAGACCGGGAAACGAGACATCCACGCCGGAATCTCGCCGGAGAGTTTGTTTTCCGAGACGTTGAAATCGGACATGGAAGAAAACGAGGCAATCGAGTTGAGGGGGCCAGTGAAGGAATTGGACTCGAGGCGAAGAGTCAACAAGAAAGGCAACTGAGTCAACTCGGTCATCGGGATTTCGCCATGGAAATTGTTGTGCGAAAGGTCAAGACGGTGGAGCCGCCGGAGAGTGGAAATTCCGACAGGGAATGTTCCGGAGAAGAGGTTTTGACGGAGGTAAAGATGCCTTAAGTAACGCCACGAAGACAAGTTAACGGCAGAGGAAGAGAAAAAGCGGTTATTCTTAAGGCTGAGGAGTCTTAGGTAAGAAAGGTGATGCAGTGAGTGAGTTGAACCAGAAAGGTTTAGGTTCTCAAGAACGAGTCGTGTAACTCGATGAGTGGAAGGGTTACATGTGACGCCATACCAAGAATCAATGCAAGGATTAGATGAGTTAACCCATGAGGAAAGCGAGTTCGAAGGGTCGAAAACAGAATCTTTGAAGGACAATAAAGCGTTAAAATCAG
Organism: Gossypium bickii; assembly: GCA_025503065.1. NCBI lineage: Eukaryota > Viridiplantae > Streptophyta > Magnoliopsida > Malvales > Malvaceae > Gossypium > Gossypium bickii. The sequence goes on along the minus strand of CP106714.1, from coordinate 95,870,000 downwards.
CACTGCATTGACCCAAAGAGAAAAACAAGAAGTAAATCATGAACAACATTTGTATAGCTTTAGCCGTTTTTGTTGCTCTGTAATTTTTCCCGAGAAAAATGAGGAGGGAAAAAATCAAGGAGAGAATAAATAGGCGTTACAGAATGGGGAATTTGAGAGGCAAGTAGCCGTTGATATATGATGAGGAGAAGAAGAAGGTGACACGTGAGGAAGGAGCGTAGAACACGCGCGCGCTTGCAATAAAAACCAAACACGAGATTAGGTCAGGTTCGTGGTGATGCAATGAAGGGGCAGAGCATTAGATGAAAAGGATTGCTCCGGTTCTACACGCGTAATCTATACTTATAGACCATATTTGTTTTAACATAAAAATATTAAGAATCCAACACTGTTGAAATTATATTGGGATGAAATCAAGGACCCAAAACATGAATTTAACCTAGTAAAATTCAAGCGCTCCAAAAACCAATTCCATAGTAGTTGAGAATAGTGGGGGATTAAGACTTGTTTGTAAATAATAGGAACTGCCAGAGGATTCCAGCAATTGCTGAAATAGACAACCTTATCCCTCACTTTCTCTAAGCACCACCAGAGCCTCGGATAATATTCTCTCCTTTTTTTTCTTTTTTTAATCTAAGTTCTACCATGGAAGGTCCCTTTTTTCATTTTCTGGATTTCAGTTCAAGCGTGTATGCAGAATTATATCAGACGTCAAAATATTTGTTGACTAAGAGAGTTCTGTTATCATCCAAATAATAGGATGGGTTTGGATATAAATGAAAATATAATTATTAAAATAGTATTTATAGTTTTTTTTGTAATTATAAATTTTTGAAATAATTATTTATTTGGTTTTTTAAAATTTTATAAAAAAAAGTAATTTTAGCTCTCCCTTTAAAATTTTAAATATGTATTATTTATCAAATTACCTCAAAATATATAAAAATGTTAACGTTTTGTGGCAATCAATATGGATTCCATGTTAACAATCAATTAAATTTTAAAAATTCTAAAATTTTAAAAATTCAAAAATATAAAAATATAATTATTTTTTAAAAATTAAAATTATTAAAACAAGTATAAAAAGTATATTTTTTAAAAAATAATTAATTATTACATAGCATACGCGTAAACTGCCACGTGGATGCCACATTAGCAAAGTTATCATTTATTTTTTGGTGATTTGACAAATAATATAAATTCAAGTGCTAAAACGGACAAAAATTAAATAGAGAGATAAAATGATTTTTGTGTAAAGTTGTAGAACCAAATAAGTTATTATGCCTAAATTATGTTAGATCTTTAAACATGTTTGACTCGCAGAATCTAATTATATTGTAACTCCTTTATCTCATGTTGGTATTATAAATTATAATTACTCTACTACGTATTTTTAAATTTATTAAAAAAACTGTTATAAAATAAAGAGAGATAGAGAGAATAAAGAACAAAGAAAATATAAAAGCAATAGAGAATGTACTTAATCAAAATGGATGATTACAGTGCTTCATCAGAGTCTCTATTTAGAAGTATAATAGAAGTAGAGATCTAATTCTAATAACTATTAGAATTTAAAGTACATTAAAACTTTATCTTGATCATGATGGACATCCACTTAATAAGATATTCATAACACTCTCCCTTGGATGTCCATTGATAGATAATGTGCCTCGTTAAAATCTTATTAGGAAAAACCCTATAAGATAAAAACCTAATGAAAACTTCGATTAAGGGAAAAAGAGTGCAACACGTATTTACTTCCCTCATGAAAGCATCACATATTTTTCATATTCTACGTATTCAATCTTGAATACTAATTTTTCAAATGACTATTTGAATGCATTTGATAAGCATTTATATTACCATTCTTTTAAAAGTCACGAGTGAGGAAAATTTGGGGAAATATATTTTGATCTCTTCAGGAGATTCAATAATAATCATAATAAACTTTAATCATGATTCTTTTATAAAAACACAAATAAGTATTTTGGATCATTTTATAATTCTCCTGCAACTGCTATTCACTAAGTCAAATTTACCACATATGTTCAAATTATTTCAATTCATATAAATGAACAATTTCTCGAGAATTTCAATATGCTTCTAGCATCCTAGATCCTTCAATGATGTTATTATAAACTTTACTATATAGTGATTCATAAAAGGTTGTAACAATAACTATTAGACACAAGTTAAATCTTTTATGAATTGTCAATTTAATAATATATCTAAAGGTTATTGCATCCACCACAAAAAAATATTATATCTTTTCATAATTAATGTCAGAACTTAGAGAAAAACTTCATATTTTATTCCGCTTTTGCAAAACTACTTCAATTGCACCATCACTGGCTTTATACCTTTAAATATTAGGACTACTGGTCCAAAAACTCCATGAATTTAATTGTACTTGAGTTGCGTCTTTCTATTTTGATCAATTTATTCCATATCTATATTTCTCAATAGATTTATTCAAGATCTTCTTTTTATTTCATTATTTTAATAATAATATTGCATGCAAAATCATTTTCGACCACTTTAATTATTCAGTTCCACATTTTTTCGAATTGACATAACTTATCGAGATCTCTTATTTTTATTTTTTTAAAATTCAGTTTCAGGTACCCGAATCTCTTCTGGGGTTTTACTTATTAGTTATGTCTTAGGTTTCTTCTGGAGCACCTGCTTCCACTATATAACTATCTAGAAGAATTTTCATCTTTGGAACCGATCAATCTATTATTTATTCTAACTGATTATCCTACTGGAACTTTGGTTCAAATTAAAATATTAACTTGGTTATTCTCATTAATTTTGTAAATACATCTTATAGTTAACTTGTAATGAGTTATCATTGTTGAACTTCTGGTTCAAATTACTATCCCCCTAACTCATTACAAGTTATTATTTCTCTCCCCCTAATGTCAGGAAAGCTATCGAATCAAAATTGTAATCACAAATCATGTCATAATTGAATCTCGAATACATTCAAAACATCTAATAATATAAATCTCAACTTTCTTTAAGGATTCACTCATCTTTGTGCGTTGTGGTGGAGCAATTAGAACATATACGCATATACAAAAATTCAAAGATGAGAAATATTTAGCTCTTGATCAAAAACCAATTGTAATGGAGAGTATCTATAACTTATTGGTTTGATGCGTACAACACGTAAATCAACATAATCTCATGTTGAAATAGAAAGTTTAGTTCTCATAAGTAATGGTTTAGACATTAATTAGAGGTGTTTAATCAATAATTTCTCTAAACCATTATGCACAAACTTTTACAAATGTTTTTCAAACTCAATCAATAAAAGACTGAGATATAAACTCATCAGTATTAGCAAGATGAATTGTCTTTATTGCATGATCTGAAATTAATTATTTAAACAAGTAATCTTGCAAACGACAGGTTGCAAGTTGATAATACATACATGATTATTTAGTAGATGCATCTACCAAAATCATATAAAACCATCCACATGTTGGATGAATGGGGCCATAATCATTTTAGAAATTCTAGACATTAAATCTCAACTTTAGCTAGTGAATTTCTAAGAACTAAATTTTATTGAGAACAAGCAACATATGAAAATTCTTTAAATTAAAGAATCTTCCGGTTCTTTAATGGATGTCCATATGAATTCTCAATTAATTTTCGCATCATATACGATCCAGTATAGTCCAACTGGTCACGCCAAGTAGTAAACACATTTGTATTAGTAAACTTCTAGTTTACTTTAACATGTGTTTCAATTGTACTAAACTGTAACAAGATAATAATTTTATTATCATTCTGTTTAATTTGTATCCTCATATAAGTACTATTGTGACATTTACTACTGAAAATGTCTAAATCAATGTGAAGTCTATAATGCCACCAAGTCAATAAATATACTTTCCAAATAATTATATGCAGTATTTGCTTCAAGGAATATGCCAAAATCTTCAAATGCCCAAGAATCTATTAATAGCAAACTTTGAGAGTGGATCTTATTTTCCAAGTGTAGAATAGGTACATAACCAATAATTTTCATAAATAAGTTTTCTCTCTTGCAAGTTCTCTCATCAGCAATATTTTGCCACGCAATTTTAATTGAGAACTTATTCTAAATATTATAGAGTTATACTCACAGTTTTAAAAAAAAAACTTGCAACTTTAGGTGCATCAAACCATAATAAGATTTAAATAGAATTATCATATTCTATTTCTCATGAGTAGATTTTTCACAGTCAAATATTTTGCTTTCAACCCTTTAATAGGGATGATGACAAAAGAATATCACAAATATTATAAATTAGTAACTCAATCCCCTTTATTTATTCATATGAAATATAATATTTTCCTCATTCACAATCTTAATATGAGATCCATTATAAATATCTTTTAAAACCAATGGACTAACCATCACAAGATATTAATATATTAGCTCTTCTAGAGCTTTCGACTAATTTTGTACTATCAGATATTGAAATAATATTTGTTTGTTTTAGTACAAAATTAGATAAATACTTTCTATCTATAATGATAGAATTTATTACTACATTCTCATATTCTTCCTCAAAGAATATTAACAAAAATAAAATATTTGGGCATATGCCACATATGTGGCCAATAATCTTTCATATCACATTGATAACATAAATTATCTTTACCCTTTGAAGAGTTATCTTGAGAACTCTTATTGTTCTCTTATTTATTACTATGTTCCCACTTTTAGTGGTCCATTATTATATATTTAATTTTTTTTATGTTTACATTCAATTCGGGGAATGCAACAAATCTAGTAGGGCGGACTTATAAACATCCCAATAGATTCTTTATTTCATAATCACCATCGTAAACATGCGTGGATTTTAAATCATAATATATCTATTAATGTTGTCATGATTAGTCTCCAATTATAATAAACATAATATAATAAATAAAATATAGTAAAATATATCTGAAGTTCTTTAACATCATCGTCATCACCATGATCCATTATGAGATTGAATTTTTCAACATCCTGAAGATGAAGTTGTAAGGGTGAAAGTTTAAGATGAAAGAGGAATTGGATTTGGGGGGCGACTTCGAAAGATTTTAAAAGAAAAAAAAAATAGAGAATCATCGTGCTGATGACGTGTTATAAAATAAAGAAAGATGGGGAGAATAAAGAATAAAGAAAATATGGAAGTAATAGAGAATGTACTTTATTAATCAAGGGAATGATTACAATGCTTCATCAGAGTCTCTATTTATAGGCAGAAGAAGTAAAAAAGAAGTAGAGATCTAATTCTAATAACTATTAGAATTTAAAGTACATTAAAACTTTACTTGATCATGATAGACATCCACTTAATAAGACATTCATAACAAAAACAACATTATTTATTATAATATATATATATATAAATAAGCTTGAGAAGAAATTAGTTAAACAAGTGAAAAACATAAAATCAAATTATTGTATATGATTATATAAGAATTAACAAGAAAAATAAGTATCATGTACATATTTATCTAAATACTCTAACATTTAATATTTGTTGAGTTATGCCTTGTCTAACATTAAACATATACTCATTGTCATCATAAGTTGGTTCTTGACCACATATAAATAATAAATAAATAATAATAAATATTGTGTAATTTAATTAAAATTAGTATAAATAATTTATAATAAATGCTATATTATTTAATTAAATATTTAGTAGGCTAAAATGGACAAGAAGGTATCTTTGTTCATAAAAAAATATAATTTTTGAATGAGATTTATAAAATAACATATAATTATATTTGATAAAAAATATAAGTTAAAAAATTAGAATATTATTGTTGTTGTTTAAAAAGAACTTCTTAAACTTAAACCATATAGATAATGGTCCGTTTGTTTACATGTAAAAGGTTTTACGAAAAATATTTTCTACATTTTCTTATACTTGTTTCACAAAAAATAGTTTGGTCAACGGAAAATGACATACAGGTCAAGGTAAAATAAGCTCTTTTTCCTGTAGAATGACGTGCCATTTTGAAAAGCGTAAGTCATTTTCTGGAAAAGAGCTCATCTATAGATAATTTTATTTTATTTAAAAATTAACTTAAATCAAGCACAATATTATTATATTGATAATAAATTTTATTTTTATTTTTAAAAATATTTAAAATATTATATTTTTCAATATTATTAAACATACATATTTAATTATTTATATTTAGTCATATAATAAATTATTAATATAATAAATATAATTTATTATTTTAATAAATTATTTAATATTTCAATTTTATTTTTAATAATAAATTTTAAAAATAATAATTTTAAAAAATATTATTCACATATTATTGAAAATATTCAATATTAATATTTTAATAATAATATTTATTACAATTATAAATATATTAATAATAAATATTTTGTAGTATAAAGGTTAGAATATGTCAAAAGTCTATGTACACTTCATAGATTTGTAATTTAGTCTTTATACTTTTATTTTTAAGAATTTAGCTACTTTACTTTTCAAATTTGAAAATCAAGTCCAATTGTTGACATCGTTAATTTTTTTTTCAATTTTGTTGATGTCACATTTTTAAATAAAAAATACTCAGTTAGTAGTCATGCAATTAAAAAATGACATTGTAATGAATCTGAATTTAACATAATATTTTTAATATATGCAAAAACAATGTAAAATATAAATTTATAGATAAAAATAAATTCAATTAAACAATGAAAAAATAAGAAAATCTCAATTGTATGTTTTTAATTGAAAACAACTTTTATGAAATATTTTTAAGAAATCTATCAAACAACAGAAAATATTTTACACATATTCCTCCAAACACCAGAAAATATTAGCTTTTCCAAAAAAGTAAATCATTTTCCAGAAATCATTTTCCAAAAGTCATTTTCAGTAAAACAAACGGAGCCTAAGTAACTAGATTTAAGTGTAATTATTTATAAATACTCGCCTAATACTTCAATTCTAACATTTTCCCTAAGAATTGAAGAGTATAATTAAAGTGTTTCAATTACACCTCAATTCAATAAAACCCCCACTTATTGTGATTACCCAAAACATACCACACATATGCAATTATAAATAATTACATTTAAATCTAGCTATTAAATGTATTTTCAAACATACCACCTTCATAAGCAAAACTTAAGATGATTCTTCATTCAAAACAATAACCATGATATTGATAGAAAGGAATTATATTCAATGTTTGTATATAGGGGTGAAACTAAAAAAAAGGTTTTTGTGCTATAAATTTTGTGACAATCAAAATATATTATTATACTAGTTTATAATTTTACATTTTTCTTAAAATTGAAAAATGTTGGAAATTTTTAACTCTAGAAATGAGATTGAGATTTTGTCATATGTCATTAAGTTGTATTAAAAAAATTTTAAAAATTAATAAAAAATATGTGACAAAATTTCAACCCCACTTATGGAGTTAAAATTTACACTACCAGTATACCAAGTAATTATCCAATTAGAAAGGAAAAATATTTCATATATTGGCGATGAAAATTTTTTAACTCCATAAGCGGGTTGAGATTTTGCCACCATGTTCTATTTATTTATTTTAAAATTTTCTAAATACAACTTAAGGACACATGTCAAAATCAACTCCACTTGTGTAGTTAAAAATTTCCTCCACTAGTGTACCAAATAACTGTCTTTTCTAATTTTAGGGGGTTGGACATCTACCAACCCCATTGTCACTGTCTAGTGGTGTATAAGATTGTACAATTTTTTGGTAAATAAGATTGTACATTTTTTAATAAATTTATGTGATGTTATGTGTTAATAAATTTGATTATTTTAAATTTTTGTAAATGAAGTATAAATGTATGACCAATTTATTAATTTATAGATTTATACATTGATAAGGTATCAAATATCTTAATAAAAACCAATGCTAAAACTTTAATAAATGGTTGAACATCTCAAGTGTTTTGCATTTGATTCGTAGAATCACATTTTAAAATATGTATGAAGAAGATTGTCTTAAGAAGTTAATATGGTATTATCAACAATATGAGTTAGAAACATAAAGAATAATCTCAATATCACTTATTTCTTAGTTAAATTTACATTATATTGGTAATTGTTGTAAATTCATTGATAAATAAATGTCTCTAAAATTTCTATTGTAACACCCTAGGCAAAATCGGTAAAGCATGGGAGAGACCTGGACTATATAAAAGGGTAGCAACACTTAAGTGGTAAAAGGCCTTTTAGGGGTGTAAGGAACTTAGTGAGATCTATTCATTCAACTTTACAAAAGATTACTTTAAATTCTAAGAAAAGAGATTTTGTGCATAGAGTTAAACTTGGGTTTTGTGAGGAAAATCTGTGAACTTAATTGGCGTAGCCAATGCTTCCATTACTCTGAGTTGAGTGTCAATAGTATAATTCTCGACCTGATTACAACCATGTTCTCATCGAAGTCTTAGCCTGGCTATTCATTGATTCCGCTTTCATTGCACCCTTCCTGATATGCTTTAACTCTGTCCCCTATTCTCCAATGCAATCAGGCGACGACTATTTATGGTTGTACAAATTGTAACACCCCTTACCCGTATTCAACGTCGGAACAAAGCTCGAGGTATTACCGGACTTATAACACAAGCATTCACACAATCCCAAGTCATAAATTTGCATCCAAATTAAAACCATTCATATTCGATCATGAAGTCTCTATTACGAGCCTATGATGCCCAAAACATGTATTGGAAGTGGTTTGGGACTGAACCAAGAACTCAGGAAACTTTTACAAAACTTATAATTTTTTTGCTAGTAGCAGGGCTCATACGCCTATGTGGTCCAAGGGACACGCCCGTGTGACCCCGGGGACACGTCCGTGCTTTAGACCATATTCAAATTAGGGTGCTCTCTGACTTGTGCCACACGGCAGTGCCACACGTCCGTGTGCTAGGCCGTGTAGCACACATGACTGAGACACACTCCCGTGTCTCTGCCCGTATGCTCAATTCTGGACATTCTATTTTGCAACAATTAAGGTGCAGGGGACACATGGTAGAAACACATGCCCGTGGGCCAGACCATGTGTCACACACGGCCTAGACACACACCCGTGTGTCTACCCGTGTAGACAAAATAAAGGCTATTTACCAAGCCATTTGCCACCCTTGTACACACATACACTTACAACAATTCAAGGCACATACATAACATACTTATGTAACCAAATCATCCACAATTATGACCAACACAATATCCATATCTATCATACTCACAACATTTATTAATCCACAATTGACTACTTTCAGGATACCTAATTGTACACCATTTTATCATCTCATCAATAGATTTCATTGCTAAACATCTCACATTCATGTCATAAATCACATTTCTATCATTCACCAAGCATATCATGACCATATCACCAAAGACATTAGCACACACACACACACACACACACACACACACACACACACACATATATATATACTTAGGCTTGCAACCATGATAGCCCAAATAAACCAATCTACATGGCCAAATATCAAAACAAGCCTTTGACAATCACAAGCCAACACATTGGCTACAATCACAATGACACATTTAACAAAATGACAGTCCCTACATGCCATAAACTCAAAATACTTGAATTCATTAATACCCAAAGTGATAGCTTGATAGTGTGATATGATCTCCAACGACCTCCAATCCGGGCTAGCTCAATGACACTATAAAACATGGGAAAGGAAGGGGGTAAGCTACATAGCTTAGTAAGTTCATATGCAAATAATACAAAACATTATTCATACATTTAACATATAAATAACTTAATAAATATTAACATAAATGTCATTAAAACTTCATAAATGTCATATGAACATAAATGTCATTTAATATCAACATAACACATATCAACATCAATTTCATATACCAATAGTTCATCATATACCGAATCCATTTTCTTTGAGTTTTTTGTACATACCTGTACCAAGTCGTAACATAATCACGCATTTTCTCATCTTCAACATACCCGTTGAAAATTTCGTCAACATTTCTCGTTGAACCATTTGGAATACTAAAGGATACTCGGGAATCTCGTACACATAGTACCATATCAATGCTATATCCCAGATATGGTCTTACATGTAATCTCATATCGATGCCAATAGCCCAGCCATGGTCTTATATGAACTTTCATATCGATGTCATATCCCAGATATGGTCTTACACATAATCTCAGTAGCCCTAATGTCATGACATTTGTATCCTATCTATTCCTAAGGTTCAACCGAGATTTACTCGTTCGTCGAAACTTCGTCAATTTCATCCATAGAGTTAATCATACAATTCATGCAATAACAAAACATTATAAATACAATTATAATGTTGCATTATTTACATACAAACTTACATCAATACAAAAATAGCGGAAATGAACCTAATCATCAAACACTTTAGTTTTCCCCCGATCTAGACCCGAACTCCATTTTTCTTAATCTATAATACTAAATTCATCTCATTTAATCATCACATTATTCATTTCAGTCCAAAAGTCACATTATGGTAAAATTATATTTTTGCCCCTAAACTTTTGACATTTTACAATTTAGTCCCTAGGCTCGTAAAATGATTTTCATTCAGTTTCTTCAAAACCCAAGCCTAGTCGAACCATTTTCATACTCATAATAGCCTAAATTTCTTATTTATTCACATTTTTCTACTCATTTTATAACTTTTACAAATAAGTCCTTTTTGACATTTTTACCGAAAATACTTAGCAAAAGTCGTTTAACAAACAACAAACATGCATTTTCTACCATCAAACATCAAAATACACACATGACTAACATGGTTCAAACCCTAGACCTTGATCATTTCTTAAATTAGTGGTAGAAATAGATAGATCGGGTTACAACGACTTCAAAAATGTAAAGAGCATTAAAAACGGGGCAAAAACGGACTTACAATCGAGCTTGAAAGCTTGACAAACCCTAGCCATGGTTTGTCCTTGTAAAATTCGGCCATGGGGAAGAAGATGGACAAATTTTGGCTTTTTAATTCATTTTAATTACCAAATTACTAAAATGCCCTTAATGAAAAACTTTAGAAACACACTAAACCATGTCCATTTTTGTCCACCAATTTAACCAATGGTCTAATTACCATTTAAGGACCTCTAATTTAAAATCTCATAGAAATTAGACACCTTTAACATATAGAATTCAAGTTTTGCAGTTTTGCAATTTAGTCCTTTTAACTAAATTAAGTGCCCAAACGTCAAAAATTTCAAACGAAATTTTCACAAAATCGTTCCAAAAAACTGTAGACCATAAAAATATAAAAAAGATGAATTTTTCTTCGTCGGATTTGTGGTCCCGAAACCATTTTTTCGACTAGACCGAAAATCAGGCTGTTACACAAATAATTATCTTGATTATTGTTCTTTAATCTAAACTTTTATCTTAAATAAGGTATTTTCCTAATACCCTGTTTTCTTTAACAAACTCATGCCCTCAATGGAATCCCCATAGTACTTGTTCTTTCAGGCAATTCATTTTTGATACCTTTTTAGTCTAGTAGTTCTTAACGAACTATCTCTTACTCAGGAATCTCTCGACAGCTTCCACCTCTGGTAGACCTACAAGATTTTACCAGTGCCTCATGGCCCTGATAGACCTCTGCCTCTTACTATTTTCTGGCAGACTTTAGTTATCATTCAGCCTTGAGCTGACATTTCTTCCCATGAATACCCTTGTCATCTACTTATTCTTTCATCAACTTTTTTGCTGATTTCCAAATTAAGACTGTATTTTATTATAGCCTATTTTGTACCTAGTTAAACAATGTGGGATTTGCGACCTTTTTGGTGGACTCTTCTTGATCACGTTTACCATATTATATAAGGAATTTTTCCTTCCTTTTTCACATACCTGGGTTAAGACGCTTCCTAGGCTCTAATCACCATTACCTTTGGCGAATCCCCTAGTTGTCCTGTTAGCCTATGTCCCCAGACACGCCAAGTCTATTATGTCTTTTGACTTGTCACACAAGACACGATGTGATCTCTCTTTTATACCTCGACAGATTTCCTGGCCTACCGATCTATGAACTCCACATGCTGCCATAGCCGAGCTATGATCTTACACATGTAACCCTGTGTTGACCATCCCGATGGACTATCTCGTGTTTACTTTCCCAGTGGACTCCATTGGTTGTCATAGTCGAGCCATGGTCTTACACCTTAATCCCTATGTTTAAGGTCCTGGCAGACTCTATTGGATGACATAGCCGAGCTATAGTCTTACACCTGAATCCCCTTATTTAATGTATTGGTGGACTCTATTGGATGCCATAGTCGAGTTATGGTCTTAAACATTAATCCATATGTTTAATATCTTAATGGACTCCATTTGTTTCCATAACCAAACTATGGTCTTACACTTTAAACCTCTTTTGAGGTGTCGCCTTAAGGATCTTACTATTATCGTGGTGTCGCTCCATAGAGTGGATAGACTATCGTCACAGTGTTGCTTTAGCGAGACAATCGATAACATTCCACTTTGCATCCTAAGTCCCTTGGGTCCCCATTCGGTTTGTCCATTCCTCCAATACGCCAATTAATCTTATTTTTATCTACCCCGTCAAAGTAAATACCTCCATACTCCGCATACAAGATACTCATACATTTCATGCAATCAAGGTACTTAATACATAACACAAAGCATACCACATATTCAACACCACGTACTAACCATTTAACATTCAATGATCATACATATAAACACTTACATATGTACAGGATTATGCATTAACAGGATGCTCATTTACCAATTTTGCACTCAACGACAGACTCAAATAACCTAGAATAGTCACAACATAAATCATTTAACCACTCAATCTCATCAACTATCCAAGACAGAGTACAGAAACTCACTTTTCCTTAATCCTCGTCAGCTTAGCTTGTCCAAATGCTAGAGCCTCTTTAATCCTAACAGCTAAGCATGGAAACCATTTATTGATTAAATCACAGTTATTCAACTTTAAAACCCAGAAGCCAATTTATAAAAACTTCTTAGAAGCCATTTTCCTCATTGTTTCTCAATTTTTCGAGTACTGAGAGTTAAGAAGCTTACCAGTTTAAAATCTCTCTTTACTTCCAGACTCCAATTCTCATAACTTTTACTCCATGCTGAGCTCTCCTAAGTTCTCTTTTTCCCTAGAGAAACTGTAAAAGACAAAACAAGTAAAAAGAAATTTTACAAATTGGATTAAATATAATTTTTCTTCTTTGCCCGAATGTCCTTTTTCACCTATATATATATATCCCAAAACCTTTTAGCCAATCATTGAAAATCATTATGTCTCTCACTATGGAATCAATCGATTCGATCCTAACCAAACCATACTTGGGACTCAACTATTTACTCGATAGTTTATAACTTTCCCAAATTTCCTGTTAGAGTTTTCCAACTTAGCATATGTTCAATGAGGTCCCAAATTTCCTCTATATTTGGGTCTCTAAAGATATTTTGATGTGATAACTCCCCCACCCTTTAAGAAGATTTTATCCTCAAAATTTCCTCTCACACCTATTCTTAGAGGTGAACTCCAAACATTTCACTTAATCCTCTTCATAACCTAGAGGTGGACACCTTAGTTCTTCTCGAATGATTTAGTGCTAACCTTTCATTTACAACTTCTTTCTGAAACTGTTCTGCTCTAACGGTAGGTCTGATAATGTTTATATAAGGCAGTTGGCTACACCAGGATAACCTCGGGTCTATCTTGGTGGATCCTTGTCTTATACCTTGAACCAGTCTTTCGCTTACCACAAAGCTAGCGAACGGTTCTTAAACTAACATAAGTAACATGGTAGGTACTCGATAAACGACCAGCTCTGGCGGGCATTCCTATTTTTTGGTTATCTGGGGTTTAGGAAAACCCTCACCGTGTAACGACCCAAAATCCGTGGGCACCGAAAAAAGTGTATTATCGGGCCTCCGTTTTAGTAAATTAAGTTAGCAAATAATTATTAGGAGTAATTATGAGTATAATAGTGTGATTAATTAGATTTTTATTTAGTGAATTTAGCTTAATTTAAAGTAATTAGGAAAAAGGATCAAATTGAATAAAGAGTGAAAGTCTAATATGGATTAAAAGAAAGCAAAAAGGGCTAAAATGGCAATTAAGCCATTTGGAATGAGTTGAGGCGGCAAAAGGATGATAAAAATCTAAGATTTTATTGTTTTATTATATTAAATTATAATTTATATCATTAGTGTATAGTTTTATATTAGATATATATATTATATTATTATAATATAATAAGTAGATAAGAACTAAAATGAAGTAAAAGCAAAAGCTTAAAAAAAAAAAAAGATAGTAACAGAGAGCTCTCGACACAGAGAAGAGAAAGAAGAAAAGAAAATAACAAGGGGGAAATAGGGATTTTAAAGCTTGAAGTTTAAATAGGTAAGTCAATCAAGTCCTATTTTCTTAGTTTTTGATGTTTTAGAAGCTTTAAAGCAAGATTTTGATGAAACTAAGTAGATATTCTAAGAGTTTTTAGGTTTTTAAGTATAGTTGATGTTGAAGAAAAAGATGAATTAGGGATTAAATTAAATGAAATCTACGAAGAATTAGTAAAAGGATTAAATCAGAAGTAAACTATAAGTTTTCTATTATAGGGATTAATTTGGAAGAAATTATAAATTAGGGTTTTATTATGAATTAGATAGTCAAGTTGATTATGGAAGGAAATTAAGTAGAATCAAAGCATGAAATAAGTTAAGAAAATAAGTAAACTTAATTAGGATTATATTGTAAATAGAGTTATAAGAAAACTGTTTTAGGACAGCAGCAGAAGAGTTAATTTGAAAAATCACCAAAAATAGTAGAAATATAAGTAGAAGTTGAATGAGATATGAAATTAAACCTTAATGAGTCTATTTTCATATGAAAGAAACAGAGAAAGCAAAGAAATTCTGTATTTTGAGATATTTATATTTTTTTGAGACTGGTTCAGAGTGATTTCGAGATCCCCTGTTTTGACTTGTAAAAATCATTAAAAATTGTAAAAAAATAATTGTGGGACATAATTTATATGGTTAGATTCCTTAATGAGTCTAGTTTTATAAGATACAAACTAGAACATCATTTTAATTCTGTTAAAAAAGATAATTAAATTTTAGCAAAGAGTGGTTGGAACTGTCAGACAACAAAATAGGGGTGATTTCAAAGAATAAACTGTACTTATTGGCTAACTCAAAAATTATGAAAATTTTATGAAAAGTATATATATGAGTCTAGTTTCATATAGAATTTATGTATCTTAATTCAGAATTCTGTAACTCGAGATATAGATAATTTAGTGACAATGACTCAGGTAGACAGCTTTGAAAGAACTTATAAGTAAATAATAGAATTGTGTATAAAGAATGTAGAATGAAGAGGAAGAGTAGAAATTGAATAAAATTCATTATTTATTGTAGTTTAATGCTGTAATTAATAATGTAAATTATTATTATTTTCGTAGCTAACAAGGAAAACGAGGCATCGGCATCCAAGGGAAAAGAAAAGATCGTGGAGGAGTAAACTTGTATTTCGGTTTGTATTACTATAATTGAAACTACTATTTAGTTAATGTTATATTTAAATTCATATGCATGGTAAGTAATTTATAAGATAAGTATTATTATTGACATGAAAGAGACTGAGATGAAGTGTGAATATGTTTGAGTATTTAAATTGTTTAGTAATTAGAAAGTGGAAAATGTATTAAAATGAAAGGTGTGTTTTGAATTGAATTAAAAATGGAATTGAGAAATGATTTGAATACCCTATTAACTTGTCGGACTAGATTTGATACAAATGGCATGCCATTGGATTTGTGATGTGATAAGGAGACTTGTAGCTCGGCCGAGAAGATAATTCTGTTATTATATGCTTCGGTTTATCCGAAGAGGCATTTAATGCCTTATTGGTGTGTTTGGGAGGATATGATATATTGGTGTGTTTTGGAGGTTATATTATACTGGTGTGTTATAGAGGATTTATATTATTCCGGGTGTGATTGGGTTGGATATTTTGGTGTGCTTGGGTGGAATCCACGTATCTGTCAGAGTCCGAGCATTGTTAATAGGGTAAGTAATTGAAATGGAACTTTGAAAATGAGATGGATTGATTTGGCTCTATTGAAAGGTATGTGAAAGAATGTAGGTGTTAAATTATGAATTGAATTAGTATGTGTTAAATGCAATGTGAATTTAAGATTTATGAAGTGATATATATAATTATGTATAATTAGTTTTAATAATTTATAAAGTTTATGGTGATGTTTGTAATTTATTAATGTTAAATAATTTTGATTTATAGTAATACCACTAAGTATGAAATACTCAGCGTACGGTTGTTTCCGTGCGCAGGTCATTAGAGTTTCGGATCCGGTCCAGCATCCAAAACAAACCCGACTCCAACAAGAAGATTTTGGTGATGAATTTCTTCCTTTTTGTTAAGTGGCATGTACTAGATAGTTATATGAATTATAAACATACATAAAGTTAAATGATTTTGGTTGTATATAAATTATTATATTGTTTTGGATGAGGAAAATGATATGAAGTTATAAAATGATAAATTTGGTATTGGTTGATTTGGTTTGAATTTGCAGGGGGAGTTAGGTAAAAATAAGTAGAAATGCTGCCGAAATTTTTATAGGATTTAAAAAAAAAATCTAGAAAATTTGAATAAGTCACATTCTACTTTTAATAAATGTTTTGGGCTTTGAAAGTCTATTATAGGGACTTATTTAATAATTATACTATAAATGTTATTTTATTTGTGAATTATTTGTAATTAGTCTGATATGTCTGGTAATGCCTCGTAACCCTATTCTGGTGACGGTTTGGGGTTAAGGGGTGTTACACACCGCCTTCAATAGGTGGCAATACAAATTCGAGAATTTGAATTATTTGTTTCAAATCAACCAAATTTTCCCAGGTATATTCTAGCATATCTACCAATTAAAAGTAATTGCCTGAAGGACTTCTGTTGGGTTAGCACATTTTAGCACTCACCAGGGATGCGAGCTTATAATCAGGAATTGGGCTTCAAATCTCCATCTTAACAGAAATAAGGTCATTCGGGTGAGGAGCAATCTGAGGGGTGGATTTGGGTTCCCAACTCAATGGTCCATTCCTTCCGAATCTTTTTGTACCCGTAGACAACCATTAGATAATGAGGCCACGAAGGAGCAATTTGATCGCTTAAAGTTGAGCCACTCCCTCATGTTGGAGACTCTTATCACTGTGAGAAACATTTTTTCGTTTCTGCCTGGATAATCATAACCCGAATGGTTATAGGCCCACAGACACTACTGCTGGGGCTGACTTCAAGTCTTACACCCATCTGATACGATGTGACCTTACAACGCCTCTGATGACTTGGCCTTTGTTTTAGTGGGGATGAAGGAGGAACCCCCACACTTCTTCTACACCTACAGTAGACAATATGTGTACTACTGGTCTACTTCACCAATAGCAACCATGGGTGAGTTCGTTAATAATCATTTGGTTCCTCGTATGACTGACCTTAACTTTTCTTTTGCAAGTTCTGCCAAATCCTCCACTCCATCTCAAACTTCAAGTAGTATGGACGTGGGCACTATCATAGAGAGTTTAAGAACACCGGTACACCCCATGGCACAGCAGAAAAATTAAATCCAACAGTCACATCCAGGGATCCATGTGCGAGGAACGAATCGGGTGAGAAGGGTATGAACGATTACCTTTAATCGTCTAGAAAATGAAAGATAACTATGTGAAACTAATTACGCAATTGTATGTCGATTCCAAACTGCTATGAAAAGTTTCGGTCTCTACGTAATCCACGCGGTGTGACAACGAACGACAAGAATTCACTATTTAATAGTTGCTAGACCTCATTATGTTTTATTTCAAGTATATTAGGTTTTCTTAAAAACCCTATATATCCTAATTCGGGAATATTTGATATTTTAATATGAATCAAAATTTATTATAATAATTAACCGAATATAACAATTATAATTACCATAGTTATAATAATGTTTGACCGAAAAATTACAATTACAATAATTATAATAATATTTGATCGTAAATTATAATTACAATAATTATAACAAGGATTTCAGTAATTTATGTTTAGTTAAATTTTATATGAATCAAATTCATATATATTAATTTAATCATTTTCTCATTATGTGTGCAACATATTTGTACATATAATTCGTTCGATATTTAACTGCCCAATTTAATTCATGTGATAGCTAAAAATGATACTAACTATGTTTGGATTCCATTCATTTCAACCATAGAGTGTGACACCGTAGGTTCTTGTAACATTAGCAGTAATACTAGAACGATTCTAATATTACAAACAATGAGTGGCATCTAGCAATGCATCATTGCTACCTAAGTTACAAGAAGTCATGATTCGACATAACCTCTTTGTGATTAACCCTTCATGTATTCAATCATTTTTTCTTTTATATCTGGAATGGACACAAGTCATGGAATAGTCACACTTGCATAGTCCATCTAATGTTTCTTGATATCCTGAGTAGACTATGATAAACAAATAAGTATGATATCTTATATCAACTTATTCGAGCATGGCCATGCATTTCTAGTCTTATTCAATCAAGTGGCCTAAGATATTGCTCCTATTGTGTAGGAGGGACAAATCCTATATTGATCAACCATATTCGACTACATAGATTGTGGTATATCCAACATCTGCCTTTATAAAAGAACCAGTTATGGTGGACATTTGATTGTATCAAAATATACGACTCACAATGTTAGGATAATGATGATCTCAAGTCTGAGGATCGTATACATAGTAATCACTATGAGTACTGTTGTGACTATTACATAATAATCCAAGAAACATACTTATAGCAGGTCCGTCCAATATGTTGTTCTCTAACACACATACTTATGTATTGATTTTGACATCCCATGTCAATGACAACACTTTGTCATCAATAAACTAGACGTTAGTCTTAATGCATTATTGTTGTCCAAGCCCACAATAATACTTGACTAAGGACCTTTTAAGAATATTCATATTATTTTTAGGACATTATTATAAAATAGTTTATTTATATACATATAAAAGAAACTAAAATAATAATGGTAATGTCTTATATTAATAAACGAGGTAAAACAAGTATGTTATTATAATCATCTCATGATTGGGCTTTGGGCATATTCTAGCAGAGAGGGCACAGAAGGTCGTTGATGCAACTGATTCAAAGGTTCAGGTGGGTAGTAGTAGTAGTCGTAAGAGGCTAAGGGCTAAAGGATGCTCTCAAAGTACCAAAGAGCAGTGGCAGCATAAGTATGGAGCATCATGAGTCAAAACCATTGAAATAATTGTACCCTTTAAAAAACCTTCCTAGTTTGGCGGGTACCCACTTGCCAGAGCAGTGTCTCAATAGTTTGAAAACATATAGTAGGTTGCAAGTGAATTAAAAGTAGCATCGCGCTACTTAAGTAGATAAAGGGAACTAGTAAATAGCCTTTGGCGACAATTTCATAAAATATCCACAAGCTCGAGAAAAAAATTCCTTATCGAATTTTCACACAAGCAATAATTTAAAAAATTCATTTTTAGTCTAGTGTCGCCAAAAACCAAGACTAACAATAAGATAGCAAGGCTGCAAATAAACGTTCATAATTACAAAATATCATCTTCCAAAATACAATTTGATGATTTCGATTGGTGGCAACTACAATTCGTCCTAACACTTCATCAAATACATGTCACATTAATATAAGAGAATAGTCACAAATAAGCTGTTAATCTGGATGATTCTCTACTACTACAATGTCAACCTAAGAACTTGAAAATAGAAAAAGACGACTAGGTAAGTCCAAAAGAACTTAGGGAGTTCCGGGGAAATAAAATTCCATAATAAGGACTATCAGACATAAAAAGATTAAGACATAGACTAACAAAATAGTACACCATAACTGGCGAGTGCTACTCTCTCTAAAGTATCAGCTGGTGGATACTACCTCGTTCAAACTCAGCCTACTGGTCGACTCTATTAGTATTTAGAACTTGTGAATGACGGATGATCTACCGTAATTCAGTGTAGCAGATTAAACTAGTTTTCGCACTTGAAAAATTTGAATACAAATATTTTTATTATGTTTTAATTAAGTTTTCTTAGTTTTATTTACACTCAATAAAATGGGTAATTTGAGTCTTTTATTGGCTTTAGGGGCTGAATGAGGCCTAAGGGTGAGTTAATATACTTTGTGAATGTGCAGAAGGCCATTAGAAGGAGTATCAACTTAATAATGGTCATTATGTTGAAACACGGAGAGTTTGATGTCACAACATAGCGAGTAGAGACTAAGAATTCCAGGACTGCCTTCAGTGTCGCGACATAACCAAGGGATGATGTAGCGACACAACCCTAAAGCTACCCTAAGTACGGGCATATTGCCTGTGATGTCGTGACATCAATCCTGTACGAGAAATACTTACAAGCCAAGGTGTTTTGGTCTCCACAATCAATTATTAAACACGAGAGCATCAGCTGACCTAGGTTTAAAGACGAAGACAATCCTAACTCTATAAATAAACTCATTTAACACTTGATATGGACAACTTTTTATAGTATATAATTTTCTTTATAGTTTTTGTTTATAGTTTTTTCTCTTTTCTTAGACTTTAGGTTATTTTCAGTTTTGCATTTGTTGGGAGAAATAATTTGTGGAACTCGATCAACTCTGTGTGGATTTTGTGCTTCAATTAATACAATTCAGGCTTCTTTTAAACCTTCGTCTCTTGATTTTCTATTAATGTTCATCTTTTATATCAAGTTTATTATGTTTTGAGATCCATGAGGAACTAATCCTTTTGTGAGGGATTAGCGAGTGGAGGTATGATTAATTGATTTTTGTGCAGGGTTTCCTTAAGCGGGTCAGTTGTTTGGGAAGGGAAGAAGTTAAACCTTAAGCTTGACGACCTTAGGAAGTCATCTAGGTGGGAATTAACCCAAAATTGGTATGGCATATTTGTGAACACTTTAACCCCGAATCGGTCTAGACTGTGAGGTTGTGAGATAAGTAGTTCTTGCTGATTCGTTATTCTAGTGGAAGATCGAGAGATCCTACTAGGGTAATGACTAGTTGATTGAACAAGGAACTCAAAACAACAGTTAGTCATGATTACCGAAGTGAACTAGTCACCCATGCTTAGATATGATTATGTTTCTATAGCAAATTTCCCAAAGTTTTTCCATTTATATGATTTTATTTCCTTAGTTATTAAAAACTCTTTCTTTATGTTTAGTCGTAATATAATTTATTTAAAGTACTAATAAGCTCTATTTGTGCTTAGGTTACGATCCTTGAAGTACTCACCTACTTCGTTGTAACTATTTTGCAACCTGACTCGTATACTTGCAAACACAGCCTATTTAACATATTTTGTGCAAGATTTGTACTCTAGACGTTGGTACGTCTGGAGTCGGTTAACGGACATGGGGTACAATTGCTCTGCGAATACGCCACTTCTGCGGACTACTCTTTTATAACCGCAAGGCATACCGTTTACATTCCATGCAATGTGCACTCTTTGTTTTACATAAATCTACCCTTTTTCCTCACATACTTTCTTCTTTGTGTTACCTTCTAATACTAGTTTCGAAGAACCATTTTGCCTTTATCTTCATATCGTTCATCAGATCCATTATCCAATCATTAAATTTGTACCCCCCATTATTCCGACTTGAATTCCAACACATAAATGTTCCTTTGCGATGTTAGGTTTTCACCAATCACGGTTTGCACCAGAGTGCCATACCGAAGGCAAAACATATTATCTTGTGTTTTATTTTCATCATCATACACATCATCTGTCCATTGCCTCCTTACACATATCTGGATATGGAGATTGTGCACCAAGGAAAGAGTATTTATACCATGAACATTTCAGACTTCTGTGTCTATTTAACTGTTTGTATCCTTGCATGCATCGACTCCTTAAACACATTTTCTTAAATACGAGCATCAGAACCAAAGGTCAAATCCACTTACCTGGTTGTACCATGATAAAATTTAAAAGAAATAACATAGATATTAGACTCAAAGTATGAAGGAACTCACCAAAAATCTTTACTACGAGCTTTATTTACTTTACGAGTTCCTTCCCTTTAACACTAGACCTTCTCCTATTTCATTGGCTAAAACAATAAAACAACTTTTTTAAACATAAAAAACAACCAAAACTTTACATAATAACATGAATCTATAAACATGCAAACAGTTTCTGGATAGAAGTTTCCTTCCTATCCAGTATCTAAATGAAAACCCTACTGAACTGCTCTTACAACAACTTCTTTCTATCTAGTAAAACTTAAAGAAAGGCTTAAGAGCTTACTAATAGACAACTTAAGACAAAAGCTCTTATAAGCTTAACAGATAACACCTTCATTAAAGATGAAGAACTCTTCAGGTTTTCTTCAATGATAACAAATACTAGTAGAGAAAATGAAACAAAAATTCTCTCTCCACTACCAAGCTATCCTATTTATATATAACTTACATCCAAATCCCATTTAGGATTAACTCTAATCAATAATCATTCTCACATTCTTCCACTAATTAACCACATCCTAAAAGGCTCTCCAAGTGTCCTGTTTATTGACACGTTACCTCCACTAGGATGCAAGATGACTTAAACATGTCCCACTAATTACTACACTTACATTAGCAGCGACAAAAAAACATGGGTAGTGGACTTATTAGTGGGAAATTCTATTAGTGGACTTATTAGTGGGAAATTCTACCTGACAAGGTTCTCGCCATTACAAGGAACTCAGCAATTAGGGAAGTAAGCCTCCGTGGGTTTGGTGAAGTTGAGCAAACACTTCGCTACAACACTTCCATCCTTAACCCATCTAAGTCGTGAGACTTAGGCGGTCTTAGCCAGCGCAGCTTCCCAAACAGTACCAGCTCACCAAGAGAGGGTATGAAAACTCCCTCACCTTTATAAAAATTTCATCCTTAAAATTTTGTACATACGGAGAGATGAGGATGTTCTTTCATTGAGGTTTCTTTCTCCCATATAGCCTCTTCAACTTTGAGGTTCTGCCACAGTACTTTAATCAAGGGAATTTTTTTATTTTTGAGCGTCTTGATCTCTATGTTCAGGATACAGACGAGCTCTTCTTCGTAAGAAAAATTTGGCTCCACCTCCAATGCCTCTGATTGAACCACATGGTCTGGATCTGAGCGGTACGTAACACCTCTTACCCGTATTCGACGTCGGAACAGGGTACGAGGCGTTATCGAACTT
Source organism: Gossypium bickii (assembly GCA_025503065.1). Classification (NCBI taxonomy): domain Eukaryota; kingdom Viridiplantae; phylum Streptophyta; class Magnoliopsida; order Malvales; family Malvaceae; genus Gossypium; species Gossypium bickii. Next base: position 95,846,664 of record CP106714.1, on the reverse strand, counting down.
ATATGCAAGCAATCATACAAAATCGAGACATGAATTTCCACTCAAATTTAAAACTTTTCATCAAAAAGATCCACACGCTCGTGTGGGTGAAGGGGCACGCCCGTGTGGTATATTACACACCCTTCAAGCTGTGTCCAAAATAAGGGACATTTTGTTTATGACGTCATCAACCAAATAAGGTCACACGGCCAAGGCACACGTCCGTGTCCTTAGGCCATGTGGCGAATTGAATTCTTAAAATTAAATGCAGACTTCACACGGCCTGGGCACATGCCCATGTCCTATGGCCATGTCTCTCACACGGCCGAGACACACAGTCATGTCTCATGCTTGTGTGCTTACTACTGGGCATTCTGTTTCTCAAAACTAAGGTGCAGGGGACACACGGCCAGAATACATGCCCTTGGGGCTAGCCGTGTGTCACACACGGCCTAGACACATGCCCGTGTGTCTACCCATATAGACAAAATAAGGCTATTTACCAGGCCTTTTCACCACCCATACTTGCACCAACCTACACAACATAAAAACCACACCAATCCAATCATACGTATGACTTCAAAGCACTTAACATGGCATAACTAAGTGCTTCACCATCATCAAACATCCATAATCACATGCAACACATTATCATTCGACCATCAATAACCATAGGCCATATCATAATGGTATTGGCACATGCAGGCATATATGAATAGGTTTACAACCAAATAATCATTATGAGCCACATCCCATTGCCTTATACAAAATGAATCAAATACCATCATAAGCCAACACATTTGGCTAAACCAATATGACATATAACAAAAAGACTAAGTCTCTATACATGCCACGCTCAAAACATTTAAGCTAACTATACCAAAAACTTCAGGTGATAGTGTGATCGATGCCTCTGACGTCCCTTGATTCCCGAGCTAACTTGGCGGCACTATAAGAAAATAGAAAAGAGAGGGAGTAAGCATAAAGCTTAGTAAGTTGCATGTAAATAAGTAACAACATCAACCATGCATCTTTAAACACAAAGCATATTATAAACCAGCACAACATTCTTGATTTAGCAATGGTAGATTTACTACATATTTACACATCACAAGTATAAGCCAAAGATTTCAAGATCGTCCCGAAATCATTCTCATAGATAGAACTTACTCAATTTCATCATTACCATTAAAGAATCATAACTAAGGTCATATCTCATGAGTTTCGAGTAAGAACCTGTACCACTCACAATGATTATATCCTTTCATATCTTTATCATAAGCTTTAAATAACCCGTGGAACCATTTAGAATACTAAAGGATATCCGATAAGCCTCATACAAGAGGGTAAAATGTCGATGCCATGTCCCAGACATGGTCTTACACTAGCTCTCGTCTCAATGCCGATGTCATGTCCCAGACATGGTCTTACACTGGCTCTCATAATGTAGCCGATGCCATGTCCCAGACATGGTCTTACACTGGCTCTCATAATGCTGTCGATGCCATGTCCTAAACAAGGTCTTACACTAGCACACATATCACCCAATGTCATGGCATGGATATCCAATCTATTCCTAAGGTTCAATCGGGAGTTTTTACTACGTCAATTCTCATCATGCATATTCGCAACAATAATCAAACACTTTATGCCATATTAATTGTTGTATAAATAATAACAATAAAGTTGTATTATTTACGTACAACTTACCTCTGTATACAAAAAGTGGGCGACTAGATTGAATTAGTCTGCTAGCTTGGTATTCCCCCGGTCTGGGTCCGGACTCCATTTTTCTTGATCTATAATGAAAAATTCACTTATTTAATCACTACATTAATCAAGACCATCTATAATTCATACCTGGGCAAAATTACCATTTTGCCCCTAGACTTTCACATAATTACAATTTTGCCTCTAGGCTCGTAAAACGATTTTAATCAAATTTCCTCCTTTAACAAGCCTAGACGAACCTTTATTACTCTTATAGCAACTCACAATTTTCAATTATTTCACACATTTACAACATATTTTATAAACTTCACAAAATGGTCCTTTTAGGTGTTTTCATGAAAACCCCTTTCACAAAAGTTGTTTATTTAACAACCAAGATTTATTTTCTTCCATAAATACCCAGAAAACATCACAAATCCTTTCATGGTAAATCTCTAGACTATCAACCATTTTGCAAAATAGTCCCCCCTTTAGTTAGCTTATGCTACAAGGGTCCCAAAAGTACAAAAATTATCAAGAATGACCATTAAAATCACTTACTTGCAATGGTGAAGAGTTGCTGAAATTTCAAGCTTCCAAAACCCTTATTTTTGCTGATATTTTTGGTGGAGAGAAGGAAGATGAAAAGGTGATACCTTTTTCTCTTTATTTTATTTTATTTTATTTCTAGTCAAATTTGTCACCAAAACCTAACCTAACCTTTGACAATTTCATTTCCTTGTCTCTATGACCGGCCATCACTCTCTTAAAGGCATATTTTCACATTAAGGACCTCTAATTTAAGGTTCTATAGCTATATGACACTTCTAATTAGTAGAATACAAATTTCACCTTTTATGCGATTTAGTCCCTTTTCAAAATTAAGCGTAAAATCGCTAAAATTATTTCACCAAAAATTTTCATGCACTCATATAATCATGTTATAACACATAAAATAAAATTAAAAGTAATTTCTCCAGCCTTAGATTAGTGGTTAGCCTCAAAATCGGGCTGTTACACGGTACATTCGCAACATTGACATATGAAATACATCATGAATCTTGGACAGTTCTGGTGGAAGAGCTAATTGATATGCTATTGGCCCTATGCATTCTAAAATTTCATAAGGTCTGATAAATGTTGGACTAAGCTTCACCTTTAACCCAAAGCAAGTAATTTTCTTCCAGGGTGAAACCTTAAGAAAAACATTGTCGCTAACTTCATAAGATACATCATTCCTTTTCTTATCTGCATACGTTTTCTAGTGATCTTGAGCAATCTTTAGATGGTTCTTAATGATCAATACCTTCTCTTCTGCTTCGCAGACTAGGTCTGGGCCAACCAACTTATTCTCATTAAACTCTAACCAACAAATTGGTGATCGACACTTCCTCCCATACAACACTTCAAAAGGTGACATTCCCAAACTAGGGTGATAATTGTTGTTGTAAGCAAACTCTGCCAAAGGCAGGTATTTCTCCCAGTTCATCCTAAAGTCGATCATACAACTTCCAAGCATATCTTCTAATACTTGGATCACCCTTTCTGATTGTTCATCAGTTTGAGGATGGAAGGCGATGTTGAACCAAAGCTTGGTTCTAAGAGATGTCTGCAACTGCTTCCAGAACCTTGATGTTAATCTCAGATCATGACTAGACACAATTGATGACAAAATTTCGTGCAGGCAAACTATCTTTCCAATGTATAGCTTCGCCATCTTTTCCAAGGAGTAGTTCCTACGCACTACCACAAAGTGAGCTGACTTGGTTAGCCTGTCCACGATCACTCATACTTAATTCTTATTTGATGCAGAGGGGAAACCTCAAAACAAAATCCATCGTGATCTAGTCCCACTTCAATTTTGGAACCTCTAATGAACACAATTTACCTAAGGGAACCTGATGCTCAAGCTTAACTCTCTTTTCATCTCGAGCCACCAAAACAAGTTCCTCAAATCTCGATACATCTTTACACTCCCTAGGTGCACTGAAAAGGCTCACTAGTGAGCTTCCTTCATGATCTCCTGCCTCAGATATTCTTCATTGGGAACATATAGCCTTTCTATAAAGCGCAGTTCTTCCTCATTCCCCAGTCTAAAATTATTTGCACCGCCAGACTTCATGTAACAGCCCTTACCCGTGTCCGATGTCGGACCGGATACGAGGCATTACCATGCTTAACCTTGCTTGAACATGTAATAACGGGTTATAAAATTTCATTTAAACCCATCTCTTGCTCATTCTCAGCCTATGAGGCCCTAAATATACCTCCGAGAGGTTTCGAAATTTAACCGAGAACTTTTACGAACTTGGAAAACCTTTCATCAACATAGGGGCCACCCGCCCGTGTTGATCTAGGGACACGCCCATGTGTCCCAAAGACATGTCCGTGTTCTCCACCCGTGGTCAACACTGACTTATTTCAGACGGCCAGACACACGCCGTGTCCCTAGCCCGTGTCCCTCACACGGCCTCGACACGCCCGTGTCTTAGAATTGTGCCAAAACATTGGCATTCTATTCATGACGTCATCACTTCCCTATGGCCACAAGGCCAAGGCACACGCTCGTGTCCTTAGACTGTGTTTCAAATTAAATTCCACAATTAATGTGCAGACTTCACACAGCCTGGGCACACGCCCATGTCCTGGGCCATGCCTCCCACACGGCTGAGACACACTGCCGTGACTCTGCCCGTGTGTTTACTACTAGGCATACTGATTTGCAATGCTAACATGCAAGGGGACACACGGTCGATCAACATGCCCATAGGGCTGACAATGTGTCACACACGGCCTAGACACACGCCCGTGTGTCTCCCCGTGTGGACAATTAGATGGCTATCTACCATGCCATTTACCACCCTATCAAGAAATCATACTCATACCAAAACATTCCAATATATAAGATGACCAAATGGTATCTCTAAGAACTCAAAAGAATCAAAACATACACAAAAGCATATACTTCATGAAATTTATCTTCATTAGGCATAAGAATTTGCCAAGTATTGGCCTAACTTATAAGACCATTTACAAAATGGATTAGAACAACATTTATAGCCAACACATTTGGCTTACCAACAAGACATAACAAAATACTCAAGTCCTATACATGCCATACTCAAAATAGAACTAATTTGGCTATACCAAAAAATGGTCGATAGTGTGATCTCCAACTCCGACGTCTGCAACTTCTTAAATTAACTTTGTATTACTACAAGGAAAAGGGGCAATGGAAAGGGGAAAGCATAAAGTTTAGTAAGTTTGCATGGAAATGAATAACAACAATAAGCTCATGATAAATCCATCCATGGCAATAATTAAACATACACAATGAATTAGGCTTCTTGCCAACTTACTCATACTTGCCCTTATTTAGCACATACCATGCCACATATCGTAAGTGTTCCGTCGTGAATTACTCACGAGTACCTGTATTCACTCGTTCACATGACTTTAGTACTAATCTCATTTCTACTTCCAAACTCATCTTCTTATTCCATTAATCACTAAGGATACTCAAAGGCACATAATATCGTCATTTATATAAGTACGAAGCCAATGCCACATCCAAGAGGTGGTCTTACATGGAGTCACCTCTGAATGCCAATGCCATATCCCGGATATGGTCTTATACGAAATTTCACATTAAGTATCGATGTCATATCCCAGATATGGTCTTATATTATTTTCATATTAATTACCGAAGCCATATCCCAGATATGGTCTTATACGGGATCTCAACTCGGTGCTGAGGCCAAGTCCCGGATATGGTCTTATACGGGACCTTATCCATTTCATATCTCGATGATAGCATTTTCATCTTCATTATAGTTAGTAGGACTTCAACATCTTATTCAACATCAATTACTCAATTTAGTAGAGTATCATGCATCAATATAATACCAAGTATTCTCAAACATGCTAACATAAATGTTGAATCTATCACATACAAACTTACCTCGTTTTCAAAATGAGCTAGATCGTCAGTCTAGTCCGAGACTTTGTTCTGTCCTTGATCGAGGTAAATTCTTGGTTCTTCTTGCTCCATAATAGCAAATTAGCTCATTTCAATCATCACATTAATAAAATCATTTTAATAATCATGCTTTGGCAAATTACTATTTTGCCCCTAGACTTTGGCAAAATGACCATTTTACCTCCAGGCTCAGAAATCAATTCTAATCATATTTCTACCTTCAACAAGCCTAGGTGAACATTTAATTCTCTTATGGATGTCATCAAAAATCAACATTTCACACATTTACTGCAAACTTTATAGCCTTTTCAACAAGGCCCTTCTTAGGCGTTTTCATGATAACACATTTCACAAAAGTTGTTCATCTAACAACTAAGACTCAATTTCTTCCTTAAGAAAGAAGAAAATAAAAATGAAATCTCTCATGGCAAAACTCTATACTTTTCACCATATTGCAAATTAGTCCCCTCATTTGAAAGCTTAAGCTCTAGGGGTTCTAAAAGTACAACTATATTCAAGAAAAATCATCAAAATCACTTACTAGAATGGAGGAGAGCTTGCTAAAAAATTGAGCTTTTAAAGCCCCTATTTTGATTGCTATTTTTGATGGAGAAAGATGGAGAGAAAAGATGATATCTTTTCTTTTTTTATTTTATTAATACAAGTCAAATTAGTCGCCAACTATTACCAACTTTGACCAATTTTGTCCATCTTTGTCTCCTATGATCCCCTATGGCTGGCCAACCATTTAAAAAGGGCTAAATTGCCTTTTAAAGATGTCCAATTAACATTCTATGGCTACTTAGCACCTTTAGCTTATAAAATAGAACTTTCACACTTTATGTGATTTAGTCCTTTTTCGCGATTAAGCAAGAAATCGCTAAAATTAAAGCACCAAAATTTTCATGCACTAATGTAATCATGCTCTGACTCATAAAATGACATGAAAATAATTTTCTCTAACCTCGGATTAGTGATCCTGAGATCACTGTTCAGACTAGCCCCTAAATCGGGCTGTTACACTTCATACGTTTCTTTATCTCATTACACCGCACATCCTTCACTTAGGACTCCAATATTTAGGAAAGGAAAATAGATCGTGCCCTTAACTCAGCGGGAAGTGACCCCTCATTTGCTAGACATACTCTTGCTCTCAGAGAAGCCAAAGTTGAAACAATCTTCCTGCTTAATACATCAACCACCACATTTGCTTTCCTCAGATGGTACTCAATGGTCAAGTCATAATCCTTTAAAAACTTGATCCATCTTCACTGGGATAAGTTCAAATCCTTTTAAGTTAACAAATTCTTCAAAACTTTGTGATCCAAAAATATACGACACTTCTCCCCATAGAGATAGTGCCTCCAAATTCACAAAGCCAACACCACCGGGACCAGTTTCATATTATGAATTAGGTAATTCTGATCATGAGGCTTAAGCTGGCGTGACGCATAAGCAATTATCTTTCCTTTCTTTATGAGCACACATCCCAATCCATTCTAATATGCATATGTGAACACCATGTATCCTATTCCCGGTTCTGGTTGACTTAACACAAAGGCTTCGGTTAATGCTTTCTTTAGCTCATCGAAACAATGTTTTCACTCTTTAGACCAATAAAACTTATCATAATAATTAATTTAATTATAAAATTAATTTACATTACATAAATAATTTAATAAAAAAACAAAATTTCCTAAAAACTAAAAATATCTCACCGTCACCCTCACCCAAAATCCCCTAATTTAGTGTCGACAACCCAACACCCTCACCAATCACCATTGTCCAGCGTCCACCAGGTCACCATCACTGTCATTCGCCATCATCTTTCACGCCCTAACCAACATCGTCAAGCCACAAACATCTGTTGAGGTGCCTTCCCTTTACCATAATTTTCTATAAACAAACCAACTCCTCCAAAAGATAACTTCCCTCTAAATATCTGATCTCCGTAGAGTGCTTAACATTCAAATACCCTCTTCTTTCTCATTTCCCTTATTCTTTACATTTAACCAACACCTAGGGTTTTGTTTTATTTTGTTTTTTAAAATTTATATAGGCTATTTTGTTATGGTTTGATCTCACTCCTTGAATCATATGTCATGGTATATAAAACAACCAAAATTACTAAATGGAAAAGGAGGGGTTAAAACCTCCAATTGAAGTTAAAAACTTTCAAATATATACAAAAAAAGATAAAATGACAATGAACTATTTTGGTGGGCAGGGGGAACTGAAATTTGCTAACCTCGAATTTCCATTGGCTAAAGAATACCTGATATATTTCCAAGTGTGTCATACAGTGTTTGCCTGTAAGGAGTAGATTTTAATCACTAATCGTTTTAACATAGAAAAGAAATGACAAAGCAAATAAAGAGAATAATACATGGCTTTTAAGAAAAAAGACACATGAAAATTGAAAAGCACCCAAGAGGCTGGCCAACCATTGAAACTACTTTTACATATTCCGGAAATTTGCTTTTCCATTAATAATACATGAATGTATGAAAATATATGTAATATGTATATAAATTAGGGGTGTTCAAACGGTTAACTGAATCGAACTAGTATTAATCGAGTTAATCGAACTTTTTAATCCTTTAACCATTAACTGAACTGAATTTTTTAAAAAAAAAAATTAACCGAACCAAAATATTTCGATTAACCAAATTAACCCAAATTGATATGTTTTTATTTTTTTTATTAAAACAAGTATAAAACATATAAAAAACTAAATTGATAATGTTTATTTGATCGAATTATCCAAATTAACCGAATTAAAAATACATATAGTTTGTATTATTAATTATTAAGTTCGGTTAATTCAGTTAATTTGATTAGTTACCTGATTTCAAACCGAATTAACCAATAATTGAACTTTCAAAAAATTATTAACTGGCCACCGACCGAATTAGATCAATTAACCGATCAATTAATTGAATTAAATCGATTCGATTGGTTAATTTGATTTTAACCAAAATTTGAACCGCCCTAATATAAATATAAAAAACTTAGAAAGATAATAGAAGAAAAGGAGATTGATAAGTTTTCTTTCATTTTATTTTTAATTTCAAAATATTAGAGAGTAGAAAGAATAGAAACAGAGTATAAAATAATTTCTCATGCAAACATATAAAGTATCATTAAATCATTAAGTTTTGTAGTTCTAAGCTTAGGTAAGGACGTTTCTACATATTTGGTCCCATAGTAATTAAATTTGATAGCGACTAAATTAAAATATAATGAAGTGTCAATAATCAAAATTTAATTGTTGTGTTATATTTATATAAAATTATCATATACCATTGATAATCTCAATCCATAGTCTGTTATACTGACTTATGGTCAAGGATGAAGGAAATTTTCGTTTAATTAATTTTATATTTCCGTCCCAAATTATATAACACATTTCATCTTACACTAAAATTATACATATGAAATTAAAGTCAAACAATGACCACAGTAGACTGATCAATTCAAAATTGTTGTTTGCTTTAAACGTTAATTAACTTGTAAGAGTTTCAAAAAATAGCTTTCCGAAAATTATACTGCCTTTGCTAGATTTTTATACTAAGATTTTATATTTTTATTCTATATTGCCAATCTTATTATTAGTTGGGAATAAGTGAAATTTCTTTTTTCCGCTCTATGATATATACAAGTTTAGCATTTCTAAATATTTTTGCAAATCATTTGTATTTTATAATTTTTTATTCTTTTAGAATGCCTATAAACCCAACATCTATTGAGGGTAGTGTTACACCTCCTACTTGGACAGATTCTGGAAATGTGGTAGGTAAAGCTTCAAACCAAACAAAGGGGACTGTTGGGAAAAGAAAAGTCATCCCTCCAAGATCAAAAGTTTGGTCTCACTTCACTAAGATTATTAATAGTGATGGTGGAAGTAAGGTTGTAACACCCCTTACCCGTATTCAACGCCGAAATAGGGTACGAGGCATTACTAGGCCTATACGCAAACATTCACATCACATCGAGACCTGACTTTCCACTCCAAATTAAAACTTCTAATATCACCTCTTAAACAAGCCTACGAGGCTTAATTCACGATTTAGGAATGATTCAGGGTCAATCGAGCTCCTTTGAAACTCTCTGGAAAACTTTAGAAAATTTTATCTAAACAGTCCACACGCACGTGTGGAGAAAGGGACACGCCCGTGGTCGACACTAACTTGCATCACACGACCTGTCACACGCCCGTGTGTTTGGCCCGTGGTCAACACTGACTTGCACTATACGGCTAGTCACACGCCCATGTCCTTCGACCGTGTGACGAATTAAATTCCAAACTCAGGTGCAGACTTCGCACGGCCTGGGCACATGCCCATGACCAAGGCCGTGCCATCCGCACGCCTGAGACACACGGCCATGTCTCTGCCCGTGTGTTTACTACTGAGCATACTGACTTGTAAAACTAACATGCAGGGAACATGCGGCCTAACCACACACCCATGGGGCTGACCGTGTGTCACATACAGCCTAGACACACACCCGTGTATCTACCCGTGTGGACAAGATCAAGGCTATTTGCCAAGCTCTTTTTATCACCCTAACTCATACAAACATAAATCACATTCAACTTACAACCCATTCATGCATATTTTAACCAAGCCACCAAATCATGCATCATACACATTCATGAATAACTCATCTTTTCATATATTAATCATAATGAGCCATCAACTATGGCTTTATACAAAAGAATTCATCTTTAAAGAGCCAACACACTTGGCTAGAACAACAAGACATTTCACTAAGTCTAGCCCCTATACATGCCATTCTCAAAATGCTAAGTCTAAATATACCAAGATGTGCTGATAGTGTAGATGATCTTCTGGTTATCTTCGTATCCCGAGCTGGCTCTTTGACACTATAAAACAAGAGAAAAGAAAGGGAGTAAGCTTAAAGCTTAGTAAGTCTACATGTAAACAATAAGCATCATACCATATGCTAATCAATCAATAACAACATATTATGTAAGAACAATTCACAATTTCCAATATCATGCTTACTCATCTCCACTCTTACCACATCCCAACAATAAATCAAATACATTACCCACATTTATTTGTACTTATACCCTGCATTTATCACCACAAAGCCACATGAAATATTTACTTAAACAAGATTCTCGATGAACCCCTCAGAATGATACAAGTATCCGGTGGTTTCGCACAAGCCCACCATTGTTCAATAATAGGGTGGTATCGCACACAACCCACCCATGATGATAATTACGGTGGTTTCGCACATAACCCACCAAATGATAATATAAACGATGGTAACGCACACAGCCCATCGTAATTAAATAATAAGATGGTATCGCACACAGCCCACCAACAATGATGATTACGGTGGTATCGCGTACAACCCACCAAATGATAATTACGGATATTTGTCCGTACTTTCATTTCTATTCCGAGGTTCATACGAGAATTTACTCATTCTCTATCATTTCCAATTAATCTCTCCACTACGTATTACATCCATACAATGCATCAATAGGTAACTTCATAAGTATTAAAGGTGTATCATTTACACGTAAACTTACCTCGGTGCAAAATGTGTTAATTGACGGTTTAATCCGTAACCTTGTCTTTCCATCGGTCAAGGTTGTTTTCGCGCTCTTCTTGATCTATAATAATAAAATTCACTCATTCAATCACTACATAATTCATGACACTTCAAAATTTCTACTTAGGCAAAAATGACCATTTTGCCCTTATACTTTGGCAAAATTACGATTTTGCCCCTAGGCTCGTAAATCATTTTTCATTACATTTTCTCATTAAAAAAGCCTAGCTGAACATTTATTTCTCTTGCTACAATTCATAAAACCAATCATTTCATGCATTTATTACTCAATTTCAACCTTTACAAATAAGTCCCATTTAGGTGTTTTCATCGTAACACCTTTCACAAAAGTTATTCCTTAACCCACCAACATTCATTTTCTTCCATAATAACTCAGCAGCAACATAAAAATTTTCATGGCAAATTCCTAAACTTTTAACCATTTTGCAAAATAGTCCCCTCTTTAGCTAGCTTAAGCTTTAGGGGTTCCAAAAGTACAAAAATTATCAAAAATAACTATCAAGAACACTTACTAGCAAGGAGAATAAGTTGTTGAAATTTCAAGCTCCCAAGACCCTTCTTTTAGTGTAAAAATCGGTGGGAGAAGAAGGAGGATGAAAAAGATGATAGCCTTCCTTTTGTTTTATTTTATTTTATTGCCATTTAGTCATCTAACCCACCAAATTTTTTATCAAATTGAGTCTAGTGTCCCCTATGGCCGGATATCAACATTAGAAAGGCCTAATTACACATTAGGGACCTCCAATTAAAATTCTATAGCTATTTAACACCTTTGGCTTGTGAAATGGAACTTTCGCTCTTTATGTGATTTAGTCCTTTTTCACAATTAAGCATACAATCGCTAAAATTAAGGGACCAAAATTTTCATGCATCCTTATAATCATGCTATAGAACATAAAATAATATTAAAAATAATTTCTCCAACCTCGAATTAGTGGTCCCGAAACCACTGTCTCAACTAGCCCCAAAATCGGGCTGTTACAATGACTAAATGTAATTATTGTGAGAAGGAATTTTGTTGTGATTGGAAAAAATGGTATGATGTCATTGAAATATCATATCAATTCATGTAAGAAAAATCCTAGTAATATTGTTGAAACTAGCCAAGGACAACTAGTTTTACCTAGTAAGGGAGTTGAAGTAGGGAAAGGCATCTTTTAACTTGGAGATTTGATCAAGAAGCATGAAGGAAAAGGGTTAGCACAAATGATTGTGATTGATGAATTACCTTTCAAGGCTTTAGGAAATTTGTGTTCGTGGCATGTCCTAGGTTTCATATTCCTTTACGAATTACTATGACTAGGGGTGTTTATCAATTGTATTTAGATGAAAGCGCTAAGATAAAAACAACTTTTGGGAAGTTCTTGTTCTAGAGTTTGCTTAACTACTGACACACTGACCTTTTTGCAAAAAGTTGATTATTTGTGTATCACTGCTCACTTTATTGATAAAGATTGAAAATTGAATAAAAAGATTTTAAAAAGGTGAGTTATTGGGATGGTGATTAAGAAATACTTGTTGAATTGGGGGATTGATAAGTTGTTTACTATCACTGCTGATAATGCAAGTTCAAATGATATTGCTATTGGTTATTTGAAAAAGAAATTTAACCCTTGAAGGGGTTTAGTTCAAAATGGTAAATATCTTCACATGAGATGCATGACACTCATTGTGAATTTGATTGTTGTTGAAAGCTTAAAGGAAATGAATAAATCTGTTGAACATGTTAGGGGGGTTGTTAGATATGTGAGGCAGTCTCCAGCTATATTACAAATTTTTAAGGAGTGTGTTGTGGTGGAAAAGATTGAGTGCAAGAAGATGTTATGTATTGATGTTTGTACTAGGTGGAACTCAACCTACTTAATGTTGGACACTGCTCAGAATTTTGAAAGAGCTTTTGAGAGATTTGAGGAGGAAGATACAAACTTTAAGGCTGAACTTGAATGGGGGGAGGGTTAGCCTAGTGCAGATCATTGGGCTAGTGTTAAAAACTTGAAGGATTTCTTGGAACACTTTTATGAAGTCACTTTGCGTGTTTTCAGCACTTCATATGTCACATCCAATAATTTTTTTGATGAGCTTTTTGAAATTGATATCCATTTACGAGATGCTCATTCAAATATTGATGTTGAATTTAGTGTTTTGGCCATGAATATTAAAGACAAGTATGATAAGTATTGGCGTGATATTGATAAGATGAATTTGCTTGTGTTTGTTGCTTGTGTTTTAAATCCTAGACAAATTGAAATATCTTGAATTTGCACTTAGTGAAATGTCTAATGCTGAAAAAACTTATGGAATGATGCAAAAGTTGAAGAAAGCTTTGAATGAATTGTTTGATGAGTATAAGCCTCCACTTCATAGTGCTTGTAGCCAATTGAGTGTAGCAGCACTTGTTTCTCTCGGTGATCTAAAACAAAAATGAAAAGGCGTATGCAAACTTTGTATAAAAAACGTGAGTTAGAAAATGGTGATGAAGACAAAACGTCTAAATTGGATAAATATTTAGCTAAGGCTAATGAGAATTTTTTTTTTGAAAATTCTTATATTTTAGTGTGGTGGAAAGTGAATGGCGTTGGATTTCCCACTCTTTCAAAGATGGCAAGAGATGTGTTAGTTATACCAATTTCTACAGTTGCTTCAGACTCTACATTTAGCACTGGAGGGTGTGTGCTTAATCAATTTCGGTGTTCTTTAACTCCTAAAATTGTACAAACTATTGTGTGTGCTCAATATTGGATTTGAAAACTATCATCACAAGAAGACATCAAGAAGATTGAAAAACAAATCCAAGAGCTTGACAAGATTGAAAATTATATATTTGTTTTTAATTTAATTGTTTCAGTCTTTTTTACCACGTCATTCCTACATTAATTTATTTAATCATTTCAATGTTTAGACTTTTTTTAGAATGTATCAGAGCCTACCCTAAATTCATGAACTTTCGTGAGTTGAAGGGTATGTTTGCTATCATATTCTTGTTAACTTACAATCGATTCATTTTTTTTATATTATTTGATTTTTTTTAAATGAATATATTTATATTATATGCTCATTTTTTGCACATATTTTGAAGGTATAACGCAAATGAAAATCTTTTGGGGAGAAGAAATGGATGTAAATGTAGAATATTAAAGACTATTATATTTTAATTATTTGTTAACTTTCAAAACTTATATAGTGTTTTTAATGTATTTTTTTTTTTTTTTGTTTTCACCTCAACTTAAAATTTTTTGAACTATTAAAAAAAATGAACATTAACGATATATATTTTTGATATGTTTTATTCTTATTTTAACCAAAAGAAAAATATATAAATTCTGGTTAATTTGGTTAATCGACTGAATTAACCAAAATAGTTTGGTTCGGTTAACAGTTAAAGATATTTGGAGTTCATTGAAATCAATTAATGTTGATTCAGTACGGTTAGTAACCGAAACGACTGTTTGAACACCCCTACCAACAACGACTTGAGTGTGAAGCATGATATTTGATTTCAATTTCGATAGGTACTCCCGAAGGTTCTTGATTGTATCAGCTTGGTATTTTTCTAAGGTAGCTCACTGTTTTTCTCGTAAACTCCCTATTTGATCATTGTGTTTCTTTTCAAGCGCAACTACCTCTTCCTTGTGAGAAGATTCCGTGTCCTTTGTTTTTCTCTCTAGTATGGACTTCTCTTCTTGCATTTTCTTCTCTCTTTCTGCCCAACTAACAATAGCACCCTCCAAAATTCTATTTTTTTCTTCTAGTTCCTTATACATCTCGTGAGATCCACTCATCGCTTGCTCATCCTTTTTGATTTCTTCCAGAAACTCCTTCCTTTAGAGCTCCTCAACAACACAAGCTTGCCGCAACCCTCATGTAATAACTTTACTCTAAGCAATGACCATTTGCAGAGACCTTAGCAGTTCATCTATAGAGGGTCAACTCACAAAAGCAGAGGAATAAGAAGGGTAAACACTCTCCTTCACTTCCTTTAAGAACGTGCTCTTCCCAATGCCTCATTACCTCACTCAGAGAGAAAGGGTATTCCCCACGCTAAGATTATCATGCCAGGGAAAGAACGTATTAACCTTACTAGTAGATGACCTTATTTTTAGCGACCCACCAAGAGCCTTACACTGTGCAATACGAATTGTCCCAAAGCTTAATCCTTCAAAGAGTGGCTCTTGTGGAACACCTTGTGCTATAATAGCGCTATAATAAGGAGAGCTGTTAACTGCATGGTGTTTTCGGTTACAGGTGTCGCACGATCCTTACCCTTCTTTCGATGAGCTTCCCTTAAACTTTCCCTAATATTGTCACTGATGCCCTCAATGCTTACAGATTTTTCAACAAGCTTCTACTTCTTGTTAGCAGTACCACTATCCTCCCTAGCAGGATTCTTTCTAGCTCGCAAGTCCTGCACGAGAGTGTACCAGTCACCGAATCCAAGTAATGAAATGTTACTAACAATTACCAAACAATTTCATAAAATTTATTAATGAAAATATTAGACAAATATTAAATAAACACAAACGAATGTATAAATAAATTATTCAACCTATTTCAGGTAAATATTAAGTATACAGAAGCTTAAAAACAATTTAGGAATGAATAGGGATAAATTTGAAATAAAAACAAAAAGTTGGGAAAAATTTGGAAATAAGGGACACATAGCCGTGTCTCAAGACCGTGTGGAAGAGTTGAGGCCATGTGGGTGGGTCACATGGTCATGTGAGCAAACCGTGCAACAACCTAATGCCATGTGAAATTAGGGTCACGTAGCCGTATGGGTACACTGTGTGACATAGCTCAGCCCGGGTGACTTTAGAACATGGCCGTCTGGCCAGACCGTGTAACTCTCTAAGACCGTGTGCAACAAAAATTACCAAAATTCACAAGCCACATGGCCGTGTCTTCAGGTCGTGTGTGCCTGTAATTACCTTTCAAAACAAGTTTTCTAACGTGCTTAACTTAGGCTACCAATCTTCCATTTTAAACTACAATCAACCATCCCAAAAGCAATCAAAACAAGCTAATTTCATCATTTATAATCACCATCCTAAGTGCCTAACCAATATACCACAATTGGCACCTTAATTAACAATACAAAGCTAACCAAATGAATATATACAAATGCACCAATATGCCTTCAAGGCACCTCAACAATTTCCATCATTCTAACACAATCAAAAGAGCATATAAATACCACCTCAATAGTCACTAAATGATATACTCATCTTCAACTTCTGAAGCACCAATTAACCATTCAATCAATCTACAATATTGAACATTAACTTAACCAAAACATCCCTAAACATAACCTAAAAGTATATCACCCATCATTCACATCCAAGCATCAATCAAAACACAATGCATACCATGATATTATCTCATTTATTTGAACATTAGACATAAAACAAAACAATCTAACAAGTCATCAACAACAAACCATTAACATCACATGCATACATATATATACATAGCCTTCAAAATGCTAACTCAATAGGCTAATTCACATAGTCATTAATCCCAATATGCTCATTTTACCGGTATTAAGACATAACAACCATATTTCGTAAGTCATTTGCAAATTCAACTAATGTAATGGCACATTTCATCTCAATTTCTCATTTCAAGTGTTCATTGAACAAATACAATCAATATTCATAGTTCAATCCACTATTTCATATTTCATTTCACATTTCATTTCATTCCATAACATTTGCTATTTCAATAGCATTGCCATTTCAATATCATTTTCCATTTCAAAATCATTATCTCGATTTCACCATTTAGTTTCCTATTAACACGACTCAAACTCGAACAGATACACGGATCCAACCAACACACCAATTTAGCACCCAGTGCCTCATCCAATAAATCTGAAGCAAGTAGTTATGCCCAGTGTTATAAATAAGTTTGACACCCAATCTCTTATTGGTTAAAGAGAAGCAAATTGGCACCCAGTGCCTCATTGACTTGTAGTCGAAGTAACCCTAAACTCTTCCTGTCTTATGACATGCCAACTATATTCGACTTTGCTCGAACAGTTAATAGGATATTTAATTCATTTTTCAATATCATTCAATAACTCAATTCACATCAATTTAATCATGAACTCATTCATTCAAATATATGGAAACATCAAATATCTCATTTTGTAGTCAATTTCCATATTTATATAAATATACGCATGTTTTTCACATATAGTCAATTTAGCCCCTATAATCATCAATCAATTCAAATCATCTCAATTAAACAAGGAACCTCACCTTACATTCTTACCATGCATAACCAAATCAAAATGCATCAATTACAAGTTAGTTCGGATTATAGAAACACAAACTGTAAATTCCGAGCTATTCGTCGACAAATTTGTCCTTTCCTTTCTTTTTCGAGAAATATGGGTCGACGTTAGCTACAGATTAAAAAAAACATAATAATTTATCAATACAAAGTCAATTTCACATTCAATTTCTACTTTATGTAACTTTACATTTTATTCAATTTAGTCCCTAAAATCGAGACTAAAAACTTTCACATTTAACCTCAATTTTTTTACTATTTTCACTCTAGGCCTAATTTAACTTCCTTTTTCACATTTCTACCACTAAATTTAAAATTTGTGCATTTTAGCCCCTATTACACAAATTTAACAATAGAGTTTATAATCTAATCCTTAATCAATTCTAAACTTAAATTTTATCAAAATAACACGTCAAACTCCAAAAATTCAACAATGATAACTTCCTAAATCTTTAACAGTTCTAAAAATTATGACATGGGTCAGCTAGTTTGGAGTACCGAGATTCCAAAAACATAAAAATTACAATAAAATGACTAAATTGAACTAACAATTTAAAGTTTGAAACTTTGAAAACCTAGTCATGCCTCCTCTCCCTTTTTATTTTGCTTCAAAATATTTTGGATGAAAAGGGAATAATGTTTCTCTTTCAATCCACTAATATCATCTTTTAAATTTCTTTTAATTTCATTTGTTTTTATTTTATTATTATTTTTTCTTTAATTTAACTAAAATTTATAATATAAAATATATATAACACTAAGTTTTAACCAGTCACATATATATTATTATATAATGGTTTATTTACTTTTATAAATCTTATATATTAAATTCTATTCGTAATCTCTTGATAATTCTTACTTTAATCATTTACGTAATTTAATCCTTATACTCTAATTAAACACTATTTCGATGAAACTACCTATCCGAAATTAAATTCACTTCTATCAAAGCTCCGTAAATATTTAATAAAGATATTTACGAATTTAGTTCACAGAAACAGAGTCTCAAAACTATACTTTTCGATACCACTAATTTTCTGGTCATTACAAAGAGACCTAATATCCATAATTTGCCTAAGTTTTTTCAACGAGCTACCACAACCTTGTGAATCTGAGTCCGCAGCACAAACACCAACAACGCCTGCATTATCAATAAGATTACCGACAGCATCACTTTTCATTGCGTGAGAGCTTACAGCACCTTCCTGATCACCGGTAGAAAAGAAAGAACACTTGCAAGGTAGCAACTTACAATATGAATACAAAAAAATTTATGAACTCCACTTTTTTCCCTAATAAAATCAGCCCCAATTTGTCAATAGCGCCATGGAGCCAGGCAAGCTCTGCAGGCACACAAGATCGGGGTTCGCACCACTCGTAATGCTAACCACCCGAAAACCATTAGGAATTGACTCCGAAAGACAGTACCGAAATACATTTCGTACAGTTAGTAAATGTTCTAATCTCAGCACGTGACCCTTACATAACTTTGCATATTGGGTAGTGGGGATCTCAAAATCAAAGGGCTGCTGCTGCGTGCAAATGTCTGTACTCGGAAGAGACCATGTAATCGGGAAACTAAAATCATCCTCAAACTTATGTTTTAGTTTTATAGATTTGCACTGATTAATCCAAAGATTTGGCGACCAATTTCAGATAATTAAATCAAACCCTTCCTAAGGGAAAAAAACAAGTCATCCCCCGCGAATTCTCTCGATTTGAAACTTTCAACCTGTAAATACTTTGAAAAATACACAATAGGGGAGGTTCATCTCGAATACAACAATCAATAAAATAAGCAACAAGTATCCACCAAGAAAAACCCGCGAGCTGTCCTGGTGAAATTTGATATTCTTGCAGCACGGTATAGAAAAACAGATGAAGAGGGAGGTGGAAGCCCGCCTCTAGTAAATGCAAAGGCAACAGAAAGCCTTCTTCAGTATCGCTTAATCTTCTCTCACCTTTGTCAACATCAAAATCGAAGGCGAAATTCGACAACTTAATTCCCAAACAGCAAGATGCCAAATCATCTCCACCTTAGTCATCGTACACCAATGTACGTTCTCCTCTATGAGAACACAAGCATCGCGCTGCCTCTTGCAACCACCGCCTTCAACCTCCACCCCAAATCAACAACCCTGGTTGCCACGGCCCGTCCGACCAGCATTTTGACCACCCCACCCCATTCTAACTCTAGCCATATTAAACAAGCAAATGCAAAATAAGAGGAGTAATAGTCTATTAGCTTACCTATTAGTAGATAATTCCCTCGTTCTGCCAAACATACACGATGCCCAGATCGAATAGTTCCAAACAACTGACAAGGAAGAGAACAACAACAAACAGGGATAGGAAGAAAATATTTGAAAAGAAAAATTAAAACAAAACAAGATATGGAAACGAAATATTTATGAAAAGTAATTTAAGGATTCAAGCAAAATATGGAAATGAAATATTTATGAAAACAAATAAGAAAATAAAATCCTCAAATAGAATTTAAGGAGAAGCAATCTAGGGTTTAAAAAATCTTTTTACCTTAAAGGAAACGAACCGTCTGAAACTTAATAAGTCTCTACTAAAAAACATGCTTGATAAGCCCCCATTTATACGATATACGTGTAAGTTGGTCTTAGAAAGGCCACTTTATAACCGTTCTTTGACAAAGTGGGAGATATATTATTATAGAGTACTTTAGAAATCGAAAATTGACCTAGTCACATGAAACAAAAGGCTCGAAAATTTGCGAGTAGCTAGGGCCTCGCGAAGTGCCAACACCACATTAACTTGCTAAGTGCCAAGGTGGTCTCATGCCACCTCGCTAAGTGTGAACACCACCTTGGCACTTCGCCTTGAGTCTCTCATCACCTCGTGAGGTCACAAACCGCCTATCGTTAACACCATATGAAGCGTGACCTTCTCACTACCTTACGGGAGGAGACGTGTTTTAGGGTATGTGTCCAACCTAAGGAGGTAAACGTGACTTGGGCATGGCACCTAGTGATCCCCTAGTATGTCACATAGAGGATCCGTGCCTTATAAATATGAGAAGATGCTCCTAAGAAAGGAGAGACAAAAGAGAACCCTAACACGATTATTTTTAAAGCTATATCTATTTATTTATTACAAGTGAATTTTGTTTTATATTATTATTATTATTATTATTATTATTATTATTATTATTATTATTATTATTATAAGATACTAAAAAATTTTAATTTCATAAGCAGAATTCAAATATCAATAAAAAAACTTAATTTTTATTTTTTATTGCACATTAAAGAAGTATATGTTACTTTCTAAACTCTATTTGTTAAGTTTAAACTTAATATTATCTACAAACAGTGGTTCAAATAACTTTCTTTCTATCATCATCATCATTTATCTATTATAATACATTTTGTTGATTACATTGTCATATTTTTAATTAATTATTGTATGTGAATTTTTCTATTTTAATTATATATTACTTGCTAAAATTTAACATTTTGTATAATATTGTTTTTGTTGTCTTAATTTTTTCCCTATATTATTATATTTTACTTTAAGCAATAGTTTAATAACTTTTTTCATCTTTATTTATAATTATGACAATTTAAGAGGCGAATGGAAAGGAAGGGAGGGCCTCAGTCCCTTGCTTAAATGATCCAATTGCACTTCTAGCCCTACTTAAGCTTAAATAATTTAATTTAATTCTCTTTAGCCTCTTTGTTAAATGAAAATTTTACATTTTTGACACTTCTAGAGAATTAATAATTCAATTTAAACTATTTTAATATAATTTTCTTAGCTTTGCCTCCCAAAAAAAACTGAGTAATTTTGTCCCAATTCTCAACAAAAATTCACACTTTAATAAAATAGGATTTTAAGTATCTTATATTTCCTAAAAAAGACAAAATATTACATTTCAAGCAAATGAACCAAATAGGGCAATATTATATTCTCATGAACATGCTAAATAATTTTAATTTTTGTAAATCTTATTATTAGAGGTAATCTTATATCACCATTCAAAAGTTTATTAGGTAAACTACACTGGTAGTCACCCAACCCAACTATTAGTAAAATATTTTTTGGTCACCGAACTATGAAAAGTTGCGAAATTATCATCCAACAATTCAATTTTATATTTGTTAGTCACCAACTGGATGTTAACTTTTAAAAATACAATATAATTATTTTCGTATTTTCTTTTTTTTTAATTAACCTTCAATATCACAAAGAAAATTAAAAGTACAAAAAAAGAAAAAAAAAAGATCAAATTGCATAATGCAAAAATGTTGAGAGTTAAAATATTTTTAAAATCAAGACTATATTGATATAATTTATAAATGTTGAGTGTAATTGGCCCAATTTGCCCAGGCCCATTCAGAAACCAATAAAACCAAAATATAAAAATCCAAATTTAATAAAAGTCCACTTTTAATCAGTCCATTACAAAAAATAAAACAGCAGGCCTAAAACACTACCCAATACCCAAGCCCAACAATACCTAAATCCCCATGGCCCAAAGCTACAAGGCCCAAATGGCCCAAAGACTTAAGCCAAGTTAGGAAACCCTAGGGTTTCCCCTTGGCCCCGCAAGCCTCTAGCGCCCCACCTCCATACGCGCGTTGCCACGTCCTCCTCCGTACGGTGGTTGTACCTGCAAAAGGGACAACCAACGACAGCAAATAACAGCAGCAAAAACGCAAAATATATTGTTTTTATATCTTTTTTCTTCTACATTTTCCAGCTATAAAAGCGAAAGGAAAATCATTGATTTTTTTTACTTACTGTTTTTTTATGAATACAGAGAGAAATATATAGAAAGAAAAAGAAGAAATCAAAGGTGATTTACCTTTTTGATTCACTCGTGTTCTTACCTTTTTTTTATTTTGATTTCATTTTGATTTCCTTTTTTTTTTTTTACTTAAAATAAAAGAAAGAAAGAAAAAGGGGCTTACCAAGAAGCACCTCGCGGTCGCATCGTTGGAGGCCCCTTCTCCGTCACTAGATTGGACCCGAAAAGGGTCAAAAAGCCCTATT
Organism: Gossypium bickii; assembly: GCA_025503065.1. Lineage (NCBI taxonomy): Eukaryota > Viridiplantae > Streptophyta > Magnoliopsida > Malvales > Malvaceae > Gossypium > Gossypium bickii. Next base: position 95,824,067 of record CP106714.1, on the reverse strand, counting down.
TTTCTTTCGGCTTTCTGGGCTAAGAGGGCTTGGCCTTCGCATGCGCCTTAAAACGGGGCTGAAAACGTTTTTTTTTACAACGCCGGCCACTAGCCACAGCGGTGGCGCGACGGACACCGGGGAAGCCTATTGGTCGGATGAGCAAAGGGTGAGAGGAAGAGTTAAAAGTCTTTGGTTTTTTGCAAAAGAGAAGGCTAAATTGAAGCGTTAAAAAGTTTTTTGGGGTTTAAATAAGAAGCATAAACGGTGTTGTTTTGAAGCTTAGGTTCAGAGACCCAAAACAATGTTGTTTTGGTCTCTGGCCTGTGACCCAACCCGTTTGCCCTCAGGATCCGCGTGTTTTTGCGGTGAAGGGGTTATTTACGCGCGAGGCCCTTCCGCGTTTAAGGCTGTTTCGATTGGGTCCCTATTTTAGTCTTCCTTTCTCTTCCAAATTCGCCCCTACAATTCTGTTTCTATTGCGTTTTAGTCATGAAGTAAACGGCGCCGTTTCGGGGAAAGGGGATAATTTTCCCGATGATCCCTCTTGCCTTAAGCGCATTATTTTCTAGTCCTTTTTCGATATTATCTTTTAATTTATTGCGATTTTAGCCCCCTTAATTTTATTTTGACTTCAATATAGTCCTCTGTTTAATTTATTTTATTATTTGCATAATAATTTGTCTAATTATTTTTTTTGAATTAATATTAGATATTATTTATTTTAGCTTGTTTAGATGTTATTTATTTCGAATTATTTCGTATATTATTATTTTGAATGGCTCCATGTATTATATTATTTTAAATTGTTATTTGCATTGTTTATTTTGAATTGTTTTTTTTTTTTATATATTATTCATTTTTAAATTGCTTTGTATGTTATTTGTTTTAAATTTCTTTTTATTTACATATTATTTATTTTAAAATACTTTTGTATTATTTATTTAAAACTGTCTTATTACTTATTTTTGAATTGTTTTATTATTGTAAATGTTTTATATATACTGTTTTTTTTAAACTCTTTTTATATACATTATTGGTTTTTAAATCTATACCTATTATTTATTATTTTTAAGCTCTTGAAAGTATTATCTATTTTAAATATTCATATAAATTACTTAGTTTAAACTGTTTTATATGTTATTCATTTTAAAATTTTATTTTATCCATTTCAAATTCTTTTATTATTATTTTATTTTGATTCCCTTTTTTATATAAATCACTTGTCTTAAAATATTATTTACTTTAAATTATTTCTTATATTATTTATTTCATTTTTCTTTAATTATTAATGTTAGTATTTAAATGATGTATGTCATGTAGATTTCTCGAAATATTCCTTTTAGTATTTGTATCTTGTATTTTATTTATGTAATGGTTTTATTAATAAATCATTGTCTTAAATAAAAACACATTTCGTTTAATTACTACTTTTTATTCAATTTTTTTCAAAATAAGGCAATACTCGTATTTGGGAATTTCGAAAAGATTGTGCCCTAACTTACTGGGTTCTAATTTTCCTCGTTGAGTCTAAGTAACCGAGTACTCTTTTTAAATCAAAATTAAACAAAAATAAGCTTATTCTCGGAAATTCAAAAATGTTGTATTCTAACTCACTGAATATGACATTTTGCTATCTTGAGATAAGGATTTCTAAAAACAAAGGCAATATTCTGTATTTGGAATTTTGAAAAATTGTGCCCTAACTTACTGGGTTCCGATTTTTTCATTTGACCCAAATGACAAAGTACCATTTTTAATTTAAATGCCCTAGTTTTAAAAGTCAAAAGACAAGCTTAGTGTCGAGAATTCAAAACGTCGTATCCTAACTCACTGGGCATGATGTTTTACTTCTTCGAAATAAGCGGGTCTCAGCATCCAATTTAATTTATTCAAACCTTTTAACAAAGACAATCGTATTTTAAAATCTTTTCAAATCTTTCGACATTAAGACGTTAATAAATCAATTCGGTACCAATTTTGGGCGTTACGAGGGTGCTAATCCTTTCTCGTGTGTAACAGACTCCCGAATCCCTTTTCTCGTAGTCCAAAATCATCATTTTAATAAATCAAAATGTTTTAGTGATTGATCTCAAGGTGATTCGATCACACCTCAAAAAAGGATTGGTGGTTACTCCATTTTTATTTTTAAAGTCGACCCCGTTTTCACACCACAAAAAAATGGTTTCGACGGCTTGGCGACTCCACTGGGAATACCATGAGAGAGCCAAGCCGTAAAATTGATTATTTTCTGTCTTGTTGTCTAAAATTGAAAATCTGATTTGAAAAATTACGATCCTTCTATTGCATTTGTTATTTCATATGATTATTGTGGTTTGATTCTCGTAGAATGTTTTCACATCATACTGCATAAGAACCGTTTGGTTTTACCTTTTAAGTGGGAGTGAGAAGTTACTCCTTCGTGAGGTTTTCACCTCCGTGCAGGATAGTGGATCGCTTTCGGGATACATCCGTACCTATGTCTTCATGAGATTTTCATCTCCGTACAGCTATAGGGAAATGTATTCCTCTGAACTGAACTTGATCCGTATAAGCCTATAATGGGTGAGGATCGAGGAATCTGCTGGTTTGGGTACCTCAACTTTAAAACCAAACTACATATAGAAGACCCTAAGAGCCCACCCTAGATAGTGCTGCGACAAACCCTGGTGGTTACAGGAATAGGTGCCTTATTATTTCTTGCTTGCTTTAAATTCTTGCTTCGTATACTGACTTGTTCATTTTGCTTTGATTGCATGACATTTTCATCACAAAAGGGTGTTGATTCACATTTGGTTCCTAAGAAGATAACTTATCATGGAAAAGAGGTTTTTTTGATAAAGTAGAGGATAATGCGGCCGTTTGGATTTGGGCCGAGACAATGCAGCAAGAGAAAGGTGATAGTCTTACAGAAGGATACGTGTCGGAATTGTGGGATTTCATTCGTATCAGTGTAACCCAAAATAATTTTTAAGAGATGAAAGAAATATAGGATCTGTGGGATGACAAGACCAAGTAGCTATTCTACTGCAATTATGGTGATCTGCCCAATCTACTCGACGTCAAAGTAGACAAACACTTATTCTGAGCTCTAGCCCAATATTAGAACCCTACTTATAGCTGTTTCACTTTTGGAAAGGTGGATTTGGTACCTACTGTGGAAGAGTACATAGCCTTACTTCGTTGCCCAAGGCTTCAAATTAACAAGGCTTACTCTAGAGCGGCCAATGTCCCAACGTTCTTGAAAAAGTTGATGAACATCACGGGAATTAACGAACAGTGGATTGCAGCTTGAATTAAGCAAAAAAGTGACAGTAAGTGTATCCCTTGGAGAAATTTGCGAGATTTGATCCTAGCACATCCTGACGTGAAGAAAAGGGTCGATGTCTTTGCGTTAAGCATTTACGGATTGGTGATCTTCCCCAAGACTTTGGGGCACATAGATGAGGTCGTCTCTGATTTATTTGACCGACTTGATAAAAGGGTTACGCCCGTCCCTACAATTCTAGCCGAAACCTTCAGGTCCCTGAACGCATGCCGAAAAGCAGGTGAAGGGAGATCTATCGGGTGTGCACAACTTTTATTAGTATGGTTTCACAGTCATTTTTGGAAAGTAGAAAAGGTCTCGTACCGAATCTTCTCTGAAAACTATTCCCCGCTAAAAGAGTTAGTGGCTACTCTGAGACGGGATGATATTACAAAAGAGAAATGAATGGTGATTCTTCAAAGTCTACAAAAAGAATACGTAGAGTGGAGAGCCCCTTTGATGGTCCCCGACGAGATTTTATATCGGTGCGGTGATTTCGATTGGGTTCTCTTACTTGGAATATGGTGAGTTGTTGGATATATTCCTCTACTTGTGTTAAGGCAGTATAGATCGAGACAGTTCATACCAGTAACTCAAGGGCTGGCTCAATGCAAGTTTTCATATAAGGAGGACAACTACAAGAAAAAAGTCCAAGAAATGTCTAATGCCCGGAACCAAACCCGCCGAATGAGGAGATTTGCCTTAGGTCCGACGATGATCCTTGAATATAATAGATGGTTGGGTAAAAGAGTCAATAATAACGTCCCTGGGCCAAGTTAGAAAGGCATTCGACCAATAGAGGAATATCTACGAGTGGTCCCGTCTGAGTTAGAGATCATAAAGCAAGATTTTGAAAGAATGAATTCGAAACTTGGAAAAAAGATCAAGCAATTGGAAGAAGAGAAAATGCAGGTGGGGTTAGATGTCGATGTCCATAAACTAGAAGTCAAAAAATTGAAGAATGGAAAAAATAAGGCTGAAAAAGATTTGGATAATCTGAAAACGGATTACAAAAAGCTGTGCTTATCAACGAGGACTGCCGGATTGGGAAAGACATTAGAACAATGGCGGTAAGAGATCAACGAAGAAAAGAACAGAGTCAAGCAATAGGAAAAGAAATACCAAGATGCCCAGGTTCGAGGAAATGCCTTAGAGAAAGACCTACTAGAATGCCAGAATGAAAAGGTCAGATTAAAAGCCAGGGTTGCAGAATTGGAAAAGTCACTTCATCACTATCGTAATTGCAATTCCACAATTGAACTCTTAGCAAGCTTAAACAAGATTGAAGAGCTAAAAAGAAAAATAAAACTTGAAATCGCGCTGCAAAACTGTGAACTCTGAGTTGAAATGCTGGAAGCAAATGATGAGCGGTGGAAAGAGCAACTCCATCAATCTCAAGACCAGGTCAGAGATAGGGATTATGTCATGGGCGAAGCTTTGGCTCAAGTGTAAGAGGTGGCTAATCATATACAAACCTTAGCAATTCAGGCTGATATTCTGAGTTTGAAATATGAATCAGAGTCAGATCGAGACCGAGAGTTAGCTAGGCTTCTTAAGTAAGTCAAGACCTTAAGCATTAGGGCAAAGCCGTATATGTAATTTGCTTTATGTAAAGAAATTTATTTTCTAGTAAAGTTGTTCTAATGGAATTGAATCAAAGTCAATGCCTCTATTTTCATTCATGCATTCGCATTACATCGCATCATATGCATTAAGTTTCACAAAAAGACCCTAATTAAACGAAATTATCTTAGTTAATCTAGACACCACCAAGAATCAACCAATTGAACATCATTACAGTACTCACACCAAATCTAAAGTGATGGATCAAAGATCGAAAAGGCTAGAACAAATGCAAAAAGAAATGCAAGACCAGTTGTAGGCACAATTACAAGAACAATTAGCAAAGGTGCAACAAGAAATGAGGGATCAGATATTGGAATCCCAAAGAAGCATAGTAAATCAATTGGCACAATTGCTGGCTGGAGAATGCGAAAAAGGGAAAGGCGTTGCGGTCAACTCAAGGGATGATAATGAGGATCCTACTTACCCCCCGGGATTTACCCCGATAAATGTTCGGGTACAACCAGATGCATACCCACAAAGGGCACCCGTTACAATCAAACCCCAACAGTATCAAGTCGGTACCTCGGCCCCAATGAATTACCAAACAGGCTCAGGCTCTAACCCGGGGACTAACCCAACCAACCCCGTAGTCCCCGATCTAGATGATCTAATGGAAACGGAAAAAGTAAAAGCAGAACTACCGAAACAACTCGAGGATAGGTACAGGTGGTTAGAGGAAAAATTTAGAGCAATGGAAAATGTTGATTACCATTGCAGAATTGATGCTAAGGACCTGAGTTTGGTCCCAGATTTAGTGCTCCCTCCGAAGTTTAAAACTCCGGAGTTCGAAAAATATAATGGGACAAGTTGTCCTAAAGCTTACATTACCATGTTCTATCGAAGGATGACAGGATATGTTAATAATGATCAACTACTGATCCACTGCTTCCAAGATAGTCTAATCGGGTCAGCAGCCAAATGGTACAATCAGTTGAGTCGTGCCCAAGTTAATTCATGGAAAGACTTAGCACAAGCTTTTATGAAGCAGTACAGTCATGTAACGGACATGACACCCGATAGGATTACACTAATATGGAAAAGAAGCAGAATGAAAACTTCAGGCAATACACTCAAAGGTGGAGAGAGGTGGCAACGCAAGTCCAGCCACCTCTTCTGGTGAAAAAAACTACAATGCTTTTCATCAATACTTTGAAAGCCCCATTTATCAACCATATGTTGAGGAGTGCCATGAAGAGTTTCTCGGACATAGTGATGTCCAATGAAATGATCGAAAATGCTGTGAGAAGCGGTAAAATAGATGCGAGGAAAGCGCGAAAAGATCAGCCCCGAGAAAGAAAGAAAATTAAGTAAACAATGTGGGAGTATACAGCAAGGGCTACTCAAAGCAAATTACCATTGGCCCATCAAGGACGACAACCACTAGCCTTCAAACCCCTCCAAGGTAGGAACCCAGCCAAAGACGAACACGGAAAGGCTCCGGTTCACTCCTATCCCAATGACGTACCGAGAGCTATATCAGAGCCTGTTCGATGTACACGTGGTGTCCCCCCTTTTACCTAAAACCACTACGACCCCCATATCCTAAATGGTATGACGCAAATGCTCAATGTGACTACCATGCAGGAATTTTCGGGCATTTAATAGAAAACTGCACTACCTTTAAGAAAATAGTTTAAAGACTTATTAAAATGGGCATTGTAAAATTTGATGATGCTGCCGAGAATCCGCTACCCGATCACACTGAAGGTGGGGTAAATGTGATAGATGGAAAAGTGGGGAGAAGAATCAAGACTGATATTGCAAAAATAAAAACTCTCTTGAAACGGGTCTGGATGAAAATGGTAAAGAGGGGGTTGAGCATTCCGAATTCTGGAGAAAGTTGTGAAAACTTGAGGAACTACTGTGAGTTCCATCATAAAGAGGGACACAAGATCCGAGAATGCACAGAATTCAGAGCCTTGGTACAAGGTCTGATGGACAATAAAGAGATGGAATTCTGTGAAGAAGCCAAAGAAGAGGGAAACATATGCGCATCAGAATCAACAATGAAGGTCCCAAAAGTCAATCGTCCTATGGTCATCATTTCATGACCTAAAAATAACGAAGCTGGAGTACAGACGGCACCAAAGATCATAATTCAAAAAACGACAGCCTTCTCTTACCAGGATAGCAAAAGGGTCCCCAGTAATTATAATTGTAACGTGACAATCCTAGGGAGGGAGAACTCAACCAGCACTTCAAAAGAAGATTAAGATGTAGGTTTTATTACGCGCAGTAGAAGGCACTATGATCTAATCAATGTCTGAGCAGAGCCTGGAAAAGAAAAAACCCAAGAAGGAAAAAGCAGCCAGACCGTATGTAAATGAGCCAGTAAAAGAGGAGGAGGTCAAGGAATTCCTAAAGTTTTTGAAGCACAGTGAGTATAGTGTTGTGGAGCAGTTGCATAAACAATCAGCTCGCATATCTATACTAGCTTTACTCTTGAATTCAAAGGTGTACCGAAGTGCCTTGATGAAAGTGCTGAATGAGACATACATGGTCAATGATATCTCTATCAAAAAACTGGATCGGCTGGTCAATAACATAAGTGCTGATAACTTCATCTTCTTCAACGATGATGAAATACCACCAGGGGGTATGGGATCCACTAAAGCTCTGTACATCACGACCAGATGCAAATGATACACATTGTAGGGGTCCTGATCAACAATGGATCAGCTCTAAATGTATTACCCCTATCCACCCTTAATAGGTTACCTGTGGATAGTCCACACATGAAGGTATGCCAGAATGTAATGAGAGCATTTGATGGCACAGAAAGGAGGGTCATGGGAAGAATCGAAATACCTCTGTTGATTGGCCCAATTACCTATGAGGTAGACTTCCTAGTAATGGATATCAAACCTCTTACAATTGCTTATTGGGAAGACCTTGGATACATTCGGTCGGGGCAGTGCCTTCGTCGCTACATCAGAAGTTGAAACTAGTATCAGAAGGTCGGTTGGTGACGATAAATGCTGAAGAAGATATTACCGCGACCGTAATCAGTGACGTGCCTTACTTAGAGGAAAATGATGAGGTAATCCATTGTTATTTCCAGTATTTGGAGTTTGTGAATGCCACATTCATTACTGAGGGGAACAGGATCCCAATGCCAAAAATATCTAGAGCTACCAGGATGGGGTCACAACTGACGGTAGGAAAGGGAGCTTTACCAGGAAAAGGACTCGAGAGACATCTTCAGGGAGGAATTAAGGCTCCAATACTGAAGGACAAGCATAACCGCTTTGGCTTAGGGTACAAGCTGGATGCGAGACAAAGAAGAAAGAAGTTGGAAAAGAGGCAAGAAAGAAAAAGGGCACATGTGAATGGGGAAGAAATCAAATGGGAACCAATGGTATTCCCCCACATATTCAAAACTTTCATATCCGGAGGGATTATTCATCCCGAGCGAAGGACGCCAAAGAAAGAAAGTCTTGAAGAAATGATAGGAAATGTTTATATCAACACCATACATGAAAAAATCACTGAAGGGGGGACCTTGTCAGATATCCGCCCTTATGAGCCTGGGAGTGTTCTGAACAATTGACTGCGGAAGAAATTCCTGTAGTTTTAGAGCTTACACAGAGTAATGTTCAAAACATACTTCTTACTTTAAGCCTAGAAGCAATAAGAATTCCTTTGTGAAATAGGCTTATGTCTAAACATCGATATGAAATACATTTGATATCTTTTTGAGCAGATATTCTTCCATTCTTTTAAATTCTTTCATTACTTCTATACAAATAATTATGCTAGATTCTTTCATTTCTTAGACCTTATTGTCCAAATCATTCTTCCATCTCATTCATAATCATACTATACAAATAATTATTCTTAAATTTATTCGTTCTTTGTATATTCCTTTGTACCTACGATAGGTCCTCGGATATCAATGACATGAGTAATGCTGCTAGAGAACCAGAACCTACTTTTTAGCAAGACATGTGTTTAGAGAGATCCCAAGACTTTGAAGACGACATAGACTGTGACTTATCTCCGGACTTGTTAAGATTGGTAAAACACGAAGGAAAACCAAATTCTACCTCATGAAGAAACAGTAGAGGTCGTGACCTTGAAAGAGGGAAATGTAGTGAAAATTGGAATGTGCATAATCGAAGATACGAAACGAGACCTCGTAAATTTACTTCAAGAATTCAAAGATGTCTTCACATGGTCATACCAAGATATGCCTGGGGTAAGCACTGACATCGCTGTACACCGCCTCCCCATAAAAGAGGATTGTAGGCCAGTTCAGCAGAAGCTCCGGAGAATGAGGCTTGACATTCTGTTAAAAATAAAAGAGGAAGTTAAAAAGCAATTTGATGCCAGATTTTTGCAGGAAGTCAAATACTCAGAATGGGTAGCCAACGTTGTGCCGGTCCATAAGAAAGATGGGAAGGTACGAATGTGTGTAGATTATAAAGACTTAAATAAGGCTAGCCCGAAAGACAATTTCCTTTTGCCTCACATTGATACTTAGTAGACAATACAGCGGACTATTCATTATTCTCCTTCATGGATGGCTTCTCGGGATACAATCAGATAAAAATGCATCCTGAAGACATAGAAAAGACCACATTCATAACCTTTTGGGGTACATTTTGTTATAAGGCAATGCCATTTGGTCTAAAAAATGCAGGAGCGACATATCAATGGGCCATGGTGACCTTGTTCCATGATATGATGCACAAAGAAATCGAAGTTTATGTCGATGATATGATCGCAAAGTCTCGAACAGAAGTGGAACATATCTAAGTCTTGAGGAAGTTATTCTTGAGACTGAGAAAATTCCAATTAAATCTAAAGCCAACAAAATGTACTTTTGGAGCTAGATTAGGAAAATTGTTGGGCTTCATAGTCAGTAAGAAAGGAATTAAGATTGACTTAGACAAGGTCCGGCCTATACAAGAATTGCCTCCATCGCACACTCAAAAAGAAGTTCGAGGTTTCCTGGGAAGGTTAAATTACATTGCTCGGTTTATTTCACAGTTAACCGAGAAATGTGATCCCATATTTCGTCATTTGAAGAAACATAATCCAAGCGTGTGAGATGATGAATGCCAGAAAGCTTTTGATAAGGTCAAACAGTACTTGTCAAGTCCTCTAATATTGTCACCTCTCTGCCCATATAGGCCATTAATCATGTATTTGACAGTGTTTGATCACTCTATGGGGTGTGTACTGGGTCAACACGATGATTCGGGAAGAAGAGAAAAGACGATATACTACCTCAATAAGAAATTCACTGAATGTGAGATGAGACATTCGCCAATTGAGAAATTGTGTTGTGCCTTGATTTGGACGACTCAGAGGTTGAGACAATACATGCTATACCATACAACCTGGCTAATCTCGAAGTTGGACCCTCTAAAGTATATGATGGAGTCAACCGCTTTGAATGGAAGGATGGCTAGATGGAAAATTCTGCTCTCTGAATTTGACATAGCTTATGTGAGCCAAAAAGCCGTGAAAGGAAGCGCAATAGCAGATTTTCTGGCCAGCAAAGTTCTAGAAGAGTATGAGCCTCTAAACTTTGACTTCCCCAATGAAGAACTAATGTATGTGGCAATACTGAAGAAGACACTACAAAATATCACTTTTGGAAATTAAACTTCGACGGAGCATCAAATGTTGTAGGCAATGGAATTGAAGTAGTCTTGGTATCCCCAAATAGAGATCATTATCCATTCACATGCAAATTGGATTTTGATTGTACAAATAATATGGCAGAATACGAAGCATGTATCATGGGACTCCGTACCACCATAAAATGTAAAATCAGAGCGCTGGAAGTATATGGAGATTCTGCACTGGTGATCTACCAACTGAAAGGTGAATGGGAGACAAGAGACCCCATATTGGTCAATTATCGAAGGATAGTTCTGAGGTTGATTGAAAATTTTGATGACATTACTTTCAATTATCTACCGAGCGACGAAAACCAAATGGCTGATGCTTTGGCTACTTTGGCTTCCATGATTAAAGTGAGCAAACAGGAGGATGTAAAACCCATTCAAATGAGTATTTACGAGGCCTCAGCTCATTGTTACAACATAGAGGAAGAAGAAAGTGATGATCACCCCTGGTACCACAATATATTACAGTACGTGAGAAATCGTGAATACCCTGATCAGGCAACCGTTGAATGATAAGAGGACATTGAGAAGATTAGCTTGTGACTATGTCTTAGACGGAGAGATCCTGTACAAAAGAAGAAAGGATCAGGTACTATTAAGATGTGTGGATGCTGTTGAAGCTAAGAAAATTCTAGAAGAAGTCCACGAGGGTGTTTATGGAACGCATGCCAATGGTTTCACAATGGCTAGACAAATTATGAGATTTGGGTACTATTGGTCTACCATGGAAGGGGATTGCATCAATTATGCTAAGAGATGTCACAAATGCCAAATTTATGGAGACAAAATTCATGTACCTCCTTCGCCTTTGCATGTTATGACTTCTCCATGGCCTTTCTCTATATGGGGCATGGATGTCATCGGGTCGATCTCGCCAAAAGCTTCAAATGGGCATCGGTTCATCTTTGTAGTCATCAACTATTTTACCAAGTGGGTAGAGGCTACTCCATATGCCAGTGTTACTAAGTCGACAGTCAGCAGATTCCTAAAAAAGGAAATCATATGTCGATATGAAATGCCTGAGAGAATTATATCTGACAATGCATTGAACTTGAACAACAACACGATAGCGGAAGTCTGCAGTCAATTTAAGATCAGACATCACAATTCATTACCGTATCGCCCAAAAATGAATGGTGTAGTAGAAGCAGCCAATAAAAACATTAAGAAGATCTTGGGGAAAATGGTTGAAACTTATAAAGATTGACATGAGAAATTACCATTTGCTATTTATGCTTATCGAACATCAGTGAGAACATCTACTGGGGCAACTCCTTTCTCATTGGTTTACGGAAGGGAGGCGGTTTTACCCATTGAAGTAGAGATACATTCCCTTCGAGTTTTCTCAGAGCTAAAGTTAGATGAAGTAGAATGGATCCGGTCTCGATATGATCAGTTGAACTTGATTAAGGAAAATAGGCTAAAAGCTATTCGTCATGGTCAGATGTACCAAAAGCGAATGATGCGAGCTTATCACAAAAAGGTTTGCCCAAGAGAATTTCATGAGGGGGACCTAATTTTGAAAAATATCCTCCCCATACTAAAAGATTTTAGAGGGAAATGGATGCCAAATTGGGAAGGACCTTACGTAGTAAAAAAGGCTTTCTCCGGAGAAGCACTAATTTTGACCGAAATGGATGGGAAAAACTTACACAATCCTGTAAATTCGGATTCAGTCAAGAAGTACTATACTTAAAAGGAAAAGAGGCCAAAGTGAAAACCCGCAAAGGGCACTTTGAGACTTTCTTAAAAAAAACAAAAATTGAAGAGGCCAAGGTGAAAACCCGCAAAGGGCGCCTTGAGACCAAAGGGATTTTGAGTCGAAAACCCAAAAAGGGTGGCTCAAATTGTGACCAATGATGGGGCATCCGGTTATCTTGCTACACCTGAATTAAGAAAAATGAGAGATGTTACGTCTTGGGGTACCAACAGAGTACTCTTGATCTCCTAAACACATATTGAGCTTAAAATGGTCTTCAGAAAGTCCGTACAGAGAAACTCAGGCTACAATATCTGGGGCACCTATCTTTTCCCCTCACTATTTTGTATGCCAGCAATGTTTGCTTTCTTTAATTAACCTATTCTTTTCAGATTTCGTTCCTGATAAATTTCAGTTTTGTCCATCGTTATTATCATTTCCAAGCATTTTGTATTGAAGTAACGATTAATGGACTAATAATACTTTCACAGAAGAAGTTTTGCATATTACTCTGGAGACTTCTAAATAATACGAGAACCTAAAACATGACTTTTATTTAGAACTCACCAAGCCTAAGGGTTGGAAATATTTGAGAAGAAAACTCTAAACAATGACCATTTCTTCGGACTTTCTGTCAAAAATGTCAGTTGAACAAGAAGACAGGATATTACGTCAGTGATACAACCTAGAAGAACAACGAGCAACGACAATCCTAAGCATTTAAAAAGGGATTATTCTCATGAAATTATGCATTCATGCAAAACACATTTAGTTAGGAGCATTCGATTCATTCCGATTATTGCATCCTAATTATTATACATTTAAAAAAGAATCATTCTCATGAACATCTGCATTCATGCAAATGTCATCCATAATACATTTAGTTAGGAGCATTTGATTCATTCCGATCATGACATCCTAATCATTATGCCTAAGCATAAATCCATAAATCGATTCTACAGGTCATGTTCCCCAGAGGACGGTGTAACATGATCAATGAATCCACAAGTCCAATACCTCTGAAGTTGCAGCAGGTCGGATCAAATCCACCATGGCGAATCTCATTTCCCTGAAATTACAGTGGAGCAGATTGAAGCCATTACCCTTATCTCCCTGAAGTTGCAGTGGAATTGAAGATAGCGAATATTATTTCCCTAAAGATGCAGTGGAACAAATTAAAGCTACGGCAGATCTTATCGTCCTGAAGTTACAGTGGAGCAGATTGAAGCCACAGCCTTATCTCCCTGAAGTTGCAGCGGAGCAGACTGAAGATAGAAAATCTTATTTCCCGAGCGTTGCAGTAGAACGGATTAAAGCTACAGATTACGATGGATCTTATCTTTCTAAAGTTGCAGTGAAGCAGATTGAAGCCACCAGCGTTATCTCCCTAAAGTTGCAACGGAGCAGACTGAAGACAGCAAATCTTATTTCCCTAAAGTTGCAGTAGAAAATATTAAAATTACAAATCCTATACTTCTGAAGTTACAGTAGGTCGGATCAAATTTACCAAACCTTATCTCACTGGATTTGCAGTAGAGCAGATTGAAGATAGCAAATCCTATCTCCTTGAAGTTACGACAGAGCAGATTGAAGCTTCCAGTCTAATTTCCTTGAATTGGATCGAAGTGCTAGTTCTCATGTCTCTAAAGATGCAGTAGGATGGAAGGAAGCCACTCGAAGAAGAAAAGCACCGAAAGAAGTCAAGATTCGGCAAGACCGGGCAAAATTGGTCCTTTTAAAATCTTTGCTCTATTCTCGTTACACGACAATGAGCAAAGAGGGACAGCTGTAATTGGCCCAATTTGCCCGGGCCCATTCAGAAACCAATAAAACCAAAATATAAAAATCCAAATTTAATAAAAGTCCACTTTTAATCAGTCCATTACAAAAAATAAAACAGCAGGCCTAAAACACTACCCAATACCCAAGCCCAACAATACCTAAATCCCTAAGGCCCAAAGCTACAAGGCCCAAATGGCCCAAAGACTTAAGCCAAGCTAGGAAAGCCTAGGGTTTCCCCTTGGCGCCGCAAGCCTCTAACGCCCCGCCTCCGTACGTGCGTTGCCACGTCCTTCTCCGTACGGTGGTCGTACCTGCGAAAGGGACAAGCAACGACAACAAATAACAGTAGAAAAAATGCAAAATATATTGTATTTTATATCATTTTTCTTCTACATTTTCCAACTATAAAAGTGAAAGGAAAATCATTGATTTTTTTTACTTACTGTTTTTTTCTGAATACAGAGATAAATATATAGAAAGAAAAAGAAGAAATCAAATGTGATTTACCATTTTGATTCACTCGTGTTTTTACCTTTTTTATTTTGATTTCATTTTGTTTTCTTTTTTTTTTTTGACTTAAAATAAAAGAAAGAAAGAAAAAGGGGCTTACCAAGAAACACCCCGTGGTCGTGTCGTTGGAGGCCCCTTCTCCGTCGCCAGATCGGACCCGAAAGGGGTCGAAAAGCCCTTTTTTCTTTCGGCTTTCTGGGCTAGAAGGGCTTGGCCTTCGCATGCACCTTAAAACGGGGCTAAAAACGCGTTCTTTTTACAACGGCCACTGCACACTGGCCGTGTGGCCGATTTAACACCGGGAAGCCTATTGGCGAGATGAGCAAAGGGTGAGGGAAAGAGTTAAAATTTTTTGGTGTTTTGCAAAAGGGAATGCTAAAATGAAGGGTTAAAAAGTTTTTTAGGGTTTAAATAAGAGGCATAAATGGCGCCGTTTTGAAGCTTAGGTTCAAAGACCCAAAACGACATCGTTTTGGTCTCTGACTCGTGACCCAACCCGTTTGCCCTCAGGATCCGCGTGTTTTTGCGGTAAAGGGGTTATTTACGCGCGAGGTCCTTCCGCGTTTAAGGCTGTTTCAATTGGGTCTCTATTTCAATCTTCCTTTCTCTTCCAAATTTGCCCCTACAATTCTGTTTCTATTGCATTTTAGTCATGAAGTAAACGGCGCCGTTTCAGGGAAAGGGGATAATTTTCCCGATGATCCCTCTAGCCTTAAGCGCATTATTTTCTAGTCCTTTTTCGATATTATCTTTTAACATATTGCGATTTTAGCCCCCCTAATTTTATTTTGACTTCATACAGTCTTCAGTTTAATTTATTATATTATTTGCATAATAATTTGTCTAATTATTTTCTTTTTTTGAATTAATATTAGATATTATTTATTTTAGCTTGTTTAGATGTTATTTGTTTCGAATTATTTTGTATATTATTATTTTGAATGGCTTCATGTATTATATTTGTAACATCCTAAAATTGGGCCTAGTAGGATTGGGCCCATTGGGCCTTAGGCGTAGGAATGTTTAAAATTTTCGAGAATATGAATGGCGTTATTGCAAATTGGACTTATTAGTTAAGTGGATTTGGAAAGTTACGGGGTTTCTATGAAGTCTCGGGTTCAAGTTAGGCTATAGGTAAATTTTTGTGTTTATGTTCTTAAAGGGGAGAAGGTAAGTGGGATCAAGACTTAAGGAAATAAGTGTGCATTTTGTTAGCATAAGGAGTCTATTGGTAAAGTGGCAAGTGGCAAGTGGCGTGTGGAGTATACTAATGGTTTGAGGTTTGAATCCCACCTAGTGTAAATATTTTGGATTAAATTTTTGTGCTATATGGTAAGTGTCAGCCAAGGCTTAAATAGGCAAGGTGGACTTTTTAATTTTGGCAAGATGGCTAAAGAAATTAGGAAAGAATGAGGATAGGGAAAGAAATCAAAAGAAAAAGGCAAGTATAGGGAACATGTTGGCTTAAGGTGTGGAAAATGTTTTAGAAAGAAATTGTTGGTCAACATCCATCCTTTGGCAAGAGTTTCACACGGTTTGGTTAGGAGGAAGGGAGAGCCGAATTTTGGCTAGCCATTTTGTTAGTTTTGGTGTTTGAGAGGTATTCTTCTTTTGTTTGAACATTTGTGTCTCTTTTCCAAACTCTTTTCCCTTTTGCTTTGGCCGAAATCTTCTTAATTCTTTTCTCATCATTAGCCGAATTTCAATCATCTTCTCTTCTCCATCTTGCGTGTTGAACACAACTTCTTTGATTGAATCGGTAAGTGGCTCTATTCTATCATTGTATTTTTCTTTTCTCCATGCTGAATTTTGTGCCCTTGTCTTGGGATGGTTTTCTTAACTGAAAACATCATTTCTTCTATTCTCTCTAAACGTGATCATCTTTCCTTTCGTAGTGTTCTAGCGTGTGGTCGTAAAGCACATTCTTGTCGATTCCTCTCTAGTCTTAAGCCAATCGATTGAATTCGGATCTATCATCATTAAGGTAAGGGGTTCATTTTTGGATTTTTTATTATATCTCTATTTGGCTGTGTTGCAAATCGGATTGAAGTTTCGACTAATCGATTATGTTTTAGGGATGAAATCACTCGATATATTCTATTTACTAATCCTTCGGATATAGTGGGTCAACGAAGAGTGGTTTTTAGGAAATCCAAATAAGGTGTGTAATCCCGTACCCTTCCGAATACATATTTGAAATGGTGTGTAATCTCACATCTCTCTGAAAGTTTGCATGAAATATTCTATGATTTGGTCGAAATTACCAAAGAAAACTGGAAACCGGCATCCGTGACCGCTCGGGTGTGCGTATGTTCGTAGTAGTAACTATATTTTCTCAATGAAACAGTTTGGTCAGCAGTAGTGACTTGATTTTGAAAAATCACGCAAAATAAGATAAAGGGAATTAAAAAGTGAATAAGATATCAAATTAAAGCTTACTGTATCTATTTTGATATGGAAGAAACGGTGAAGGAAAAGTAATTTTATATTCTGAGATATCTTAATTTTAGTGGGACTGGTTCTGAATGACTTCATGGTTCCCTGTTCTGTCTTGGAAAAATCATTTAAAATTGTACAAAGTGATTTATGAGTTTTAATTTATATGTATAGATTCCTTGGTGAGCCTAGTTTCAATTTAGTCAGTATGACGCGGATGGACAATTTCAATTTTTATGCCCAAATTAGTAGTTAAGTATAAGTTGCGAAATTATCGAATTACCCTTAGTGGGTAAAATTATCGAATTACGAAAATGCCCTTATGGACCGAATTACGAAAATACCCTTATGGGCCGAATTACGAAAATGTCCCTAATGGGCCGATTTGCAAAGTGTTACAATGGGTCGATTTGATAGATTGCCTTAATGGGCCGATTTGATATATTGCCTTAATGGGCCAATTTAATATATTGCTTAATGGGTCGAGTTGACATACTGCCTTAAGTGCCGAATGGACATATTGATAATTGGGCCAATTTGATATTATGGCTAGATGGGCCAATTTGATATTTTTGCTAAATAGGTCGATCTGATATTTTGCCAAATGGGCCGATCTGATATTTTGCTAAATGGGCCGATCTGATATTTTGCTAAATGGGCCGATCTGATATTTTGCTTAGTGGGCCGTACTTTTATAATGAATATCCGAATAAATTACTGTTGTTATATTGTAAAAATCATGAATTATTATGCATTATATACATGATTTTGCATGGGATGGGATATTATTGAAGAGAAGTTCTGGTGGCTCTGCCACATATTTTGGTGGCTCTACCACAAATCTGTATAGTGGCAATGCCACGTAAATTCTGTTATTCTGGTGGCTTGTCCACAATTTTATTTGTTATAAATGGCTTAATGCCTGCGATTGGTGTGTTGGCGGGGTGGGTTGACTTGATCCCCACAGGTGTGTTGGTTGGTACGGGTGGTGTGTAGCGGATGGATTACTAGGTTTGGTTTGGAAATTGCATTTCATACACATGATATAATTGATACATTATTATTATTGTAAATGGGCTTCGGCCCAAGATTATGCTTTATGGGCTCAGGCCTAAGTTTTTGCTAAACGGGTTCAAGCCCAGTGGATAACGGTAAGGGGATTACACACTGAGTTCTTGTAACTCATCCCCCCTTTTCCTTAACCCTTGTAGGTAATGTTCCGTGACGAGGACTTGGGGCCATGGATGACTCGGTAGAGGCCATACTTCAGAAATGGTGTTTTTATTTCGGAACTTTAGATTTCTATCTTCGTTCACTTTACTATTTTGGGTTTTTATGTTGTAATAAGGCCTCTGGAGTATTTTATTATTTGCTTTATGTTTGATATACTTATTATTTTGCTTAAATTGTTTTAAATGAGAATTTTCTAAAAACTTAAATAAAGGTTTTCCAAAATCGATTAACAAATGAATTTCAAAATAGACTTTTACAAATATTTTTAACACGGATATTTTCTTTTGAAATATCAACGAAATTTTCAAAAGACCCGGATTCCCTTTCAAATTTTCAACGTCGTTTTCCAAAATCACGGTTTATAAGATCTATATTTCAAATTATCGATTTATCAATCAACCTTTGAGATTAGTAGTGTTTTATCATATGTTTCAAATCAAGCTTGTTTTCTTGATTTTAACAAGCAATACCTATTTTTGTACGAATCACAAAGATGTTTTTCATTTCCTTCATGTGACATACCAAGTCCGCTCATAACGCATTGGCCGGGTTTGGGGTGTCACATTATTATTTTAAATTGTTATTTGCATTGTTTATTTTGAATTGTTTTTTATATATTATTCATTTTTAAATTGCTTTGTATGTTATTTGTTTTAAATTTCTTTTTATTTACATATTATTTATTTTAAAATACTTTTGTATTATTTATCTAAAATTATCTTATTACTTATTTTTGAATTGTTTTATTATTGTAAATGTTTTATATATACTGTTTTTTTTAACTCTTTTTATATGCATTATTGGTTTTTAAATCTATACCTATTATTTATTATTTTTCAGCTCTTGAACGTATTATCTATTTTAAATATTCATATAAATTACTTAGTTTAAACTGTTTTATATGTTATTAATTTTAAAATTTTATTTTATCCATTTCAAAATTCTTTTATTATTATTTTATTTTGATTCCCTTTTTTATATAAATCATTTGTCTTAAAACATTATTTACTTTAAATTATTTCTTATATTATTTATTTCATTTTTCTTTGATTATTAATGTTAGTATTTAAATGATGTATGTCATGTAGATTTCTCAAAATATTCCTTTTAGTATTTGTATCTTGTATTTTATCGATGTAATGGTTTTATTAATAAATCATTGTCTTAAATAAAAACACATTTCGTTTAATTATTACTTTTTATTCAATTTTTTTCAAAATAAGGCAATGCGCATATTTGAAAATTTCGAGAAGATTGTTCCCTAACTTACTGGGTTCCAATTTTCCTCGTTGAGTCTAAGTAACTGAGTACTTTTTTTAAATCAAAATTAAACAAAAATAAGCTTATTCTCGGGAATTCAAAAATGTTGTATTCTAACTCACTGAATATGACATTTTGCTATCTCGAAATAAGGATTTCTAAAAACAAAGGCAACATTCTGTATTTGGAATTTTGAGAAATTGTGCCCTAACTTACTGGGTTCCGATATTTTCATTTGATCCAAATGACCGAATACCATTTTTAATTTAAATGCCCTAGTTTTAAAAGTCAAAAGACAAGCTTAGTATCGAGAATTCGAAACGCCGTATCCTAACTCACTGGGCATGACGTTTTACTTCTTCGAAATAAGCGGGTCTCGGCATCCAATTTAATTTATTCAAACCTTTTAACAAATAGGATCGTATTTTAAAATCTTTTCAAATATTTTGACATTAAAACGTCAATAAATTAATTCTGTACCAATTTTGGGCATTACGAGGTGCTAATCCTTCCTTGTGCGTAACGGACTCCCAAATTCGTTTTCTCGAAGTTCGTAGTCCAAAATCATCATTTTAATAAATCAAAATGTTTTAGTGATTGATCTCAAGGTGATCAGATCACACCTCAAAAAATGATTGATGGCGACTCCATTTTTGTTTTTAAAGTCGACCTCGTTTTCACACCACAAAAAAAGTGTTTCGACATTGAGTGTTAAAGTTGCTATTACAACAATTTTAAGAGTTTCCACCATTAACCATCTAGTAACAAAAAAAGAAAATGAAATAGTTGTGTATCTGTTTTGTAATTTTTTATAATTGAGTTATCAAAAATAAAATTTACTAATAGTTAGGTAACTAATAGTGTAGTTTACTTAAATTTATTTTAATTAAGTTACATAATTTTTTAAAATATCATTTTTTAAAATGAATCTCCATTTTTTTATAAATTAAATGCCTAAATTATTTGTAATCCTCAAATCGCTAAAGTTTATAATCATTCCAATATACCTCCTTCCAAGTTTTTTACAATAGAATAAAAAATTGATACAGTTAAATGTAAGGAAAAACTAAGAGCAGTACACCATGCATGAGCAAAGGAGGTAAAATTTGTGGTGGACAGTTAACTGGCAATCAGTTAGTTTGATTTGTTGAGTAAGTGGGAATGGGCCAGTTGTAGATTTGCCGAATCCGACAAATTATTAAGGTACTACGATACGAGTTGCCAGGCCCTGTCTGCTACTGACACAAGCTCTAACAGCCCAACCTCAGATTTGGGAGACACATCATTTGGTCCACCTCCTTTCAGATTTTTAAGATCATTATTAAAATTATATTTCTAGTTTGACATCACTCAAATTTAATTATTATTTGAATCAGTAATAAATATTTTTGTTATAAAATAAAAAGATAGGAAGTAAAGAACAAAAAAAAAAAATAAGAGAGTAAAGAGAGAACGTATTTTATTGATTAATATGATTAATTTTTTATGCTTCTTTAAAGTTTATATTTATAGATATAAGAAGTATAAATGAAATAAAACTCTACTTCTAATAACTATTAAAATCTAAAGTATATCAAAATTTATCCTGATCTTAATAGATATTCATAGCACTCCCCTTAGATTTTCATCGGTAGATAATGTATCTCGATTAGACCTTACTAAAATAAAAACCTCGTGGGGAAAAAAATCTTATTGAAGGAAAAAGAGTACGCATATTTATAAGACGCACACGCTACCTTATTAAAAACCTTACCAGGAAAACTTAATAGGACAAAACACCGGCTAAAGAAAAAAGAGTATAATGCGTATTTACTCCCCATCATGAAAACATCACATAATGTCTCATATTCTACGTATTCAGTCTTGAATACTAGTTTTTCAAATGACTATTTGAATGTATTGCTAAGCGTTAAGTATGACTCCTATTTCAGTCAAATTTGAGAAGTAATCTTCTAGTTAAACTCTGTTTATTTGTTTTAATCAAACACTGATTAGTTGTAACACCCTAAAATTCAAGTATCGAGTTATTGCATGTTTTGGTGTTAAGATTATGAAGGAAAAATTTTATTTTTCTTTTCGTGTTTATATAGCCCTGAAGAAGAGTATAGAATTATTCGGGTATGGAATAATTTTTAGTTTGAGAATTTATTGAAGTGGAGCAAGTGGCATTGACACTTAAGTTAATTAAAGTGTCAAAGTGTAGCATAAGATGAGTAATGGCAAGGTGGTGTTGGCGCATGGGTAATAGCATGAGGGGAGTGGTTCGAATCCCTTAGTTAGCATTTAGATAACTTTTATTTTGCTCTAGTATGGTAAGTGTCGGCCAAGCTTAATTATGGTAAGTGTTGACCTTGTTATTTTTGGTTAGTAGATTAAAGGAATAAGGTAAGTGTTAACTTATGGTATGGAATCAAGAACTTTTGGAAAGATATGGGGACATAGGGCATGTATCAAGGAAAATGTTTTGGAAACAAATTCATGGCCTTTTGACCATAAATTTGGACTAATGTGGCTGGCTAGGGGAGGTTGGCCGAATATGCTAGTAGTTTGGCAAGGTTTAGGAGTTTGTTTTGGTCATTCCTAGCATTTTGTGCAAAGTTTTGCAACTCTCCTCTCAACCTCTTTTCCTTTGGCGAATTTGATCTTTTGGCAAGCCAAATTCTTTTGACCATTTGGTCATTTTTGCTCATCACTTTAGTATTCTTTTGTGCCTCTTCATAGTGCCGAAATTGCTAGTACCAAAAAGGCCATCCTTTTCGTTTTGTTTTCTTTCTCCATTGCCGAATGTACTTTGCTCCTAAGCACATCTTTTCTTTCTCTTTTCTCCTTTTTGAAAACCAAAACAACATCATCATCATCTCTTCTCTGATATTTTATTTCTTTTCACTCATTTTCTCCATTTTTCTCCAATGGCCGAATGTTAGTGTGCCCATAGCCGAACCATTTTCTTTTCTTTGGTTACACAAAAACGAATCCTCCATCATTCACAAACATCATTCTCAATCTTCTCTTTTCAACCGTGGACAATAGGTAAGAATTCTTTTTAGTTCATGTTAGTTAATATTTGTTTTGGCCGAATCTTGATAGTGGTAAGAAGGATCTTTTGGATCGGAAATTATCGCTCATTCTATTAACGCTTTCATTTGTTATACTTTAGTGCGATAGTGGAAGATCGGAACTCAAGTGTTCGTGAGTATAATAGAACGTTGGAATCGATTTAAGGTGTTAAGGGAACGTTTTGGTCGACTCTCTTTTTGTGGAACAAGGATATTGTGGTAAGGAAATCTCACTCCTAAAAACCTTTGGTCATATTGTTTTCGATATTATGTTAGATTGGACTTATGATCTTTTGTCATTGAAGACAATCAAGATAGGGAAGAAAAGGGCAGTGAATAGTGTTCGAAAGAAGGGTGGTTCCGTTAATCCCCCTAAGTATAAACAAAGGGCTATTTCGAGAATCCGAGATTTTCCACCGGGTTGTGGACGCTCATCCGAGGAGAATCAATTGTTTGAAGTTGTTCGTACTCCCGAACCTTTGTTTGTTTGTGGATTTGCATCGGTTAACGAACCATCAATCGGGGAGAAACCGCAAGTAGAAGTAGTTCGAAAATCCGAGGGTAAAAGTTTAGATCGTTATTTTTAAGATTGGTTTCGTTAATAAATTATAGCGTTTTAATTTATCGTGATGCGTATAGGTATCGACGAGCGGGAAAGTCTAGTTCTCACTATAACCAGGTGTGTAACTTCACACTTATCTCTCGGGTTAAATACCAAACCGTAAGTATTTTAATAAATCGTAAAGATGGCCAAATCGGAAATTTTGTAGTAATCAGTACTTTTGTGTAAATACATGAAAACGGTTAAAACCGAGAAATTTACGAAAAACTGCTAGATTGCTAAGTTGTTACGAAAAAAATTGCTAGATCGATAAATTGGGCCGTAAAACTGCTAGATCGATAAATTGGGCCGTAAAACTGCTAGATCGATAAATTGGGCCGTCAAACTGTTAGATCGCTAAATGGGCCAAAAATCTTCTAATTCGACATATGGGCCAAAGTTCGCTAGATCGCTATATGGGCTAAATACTATTTTGTTTAATAGGCTCAAATGAAAAGTTTAATTATAGACTCATTTGTAATATGGGTTACTTGATAAATTATTATATGACTAAAGTTTGTTATGCATACATAATTGCATGGGATGGGATATGTGATGAAGAGAAGAAAGGCTGTGGCCACGAATCTAGTTCGGTGGCTCACCACAAATTTTTATGGCTTAATGCCTCTAGTTCGGTGACTATGTCACAATCTAGTTCGATGAGTGCACTACAATATTATTAAAAGGCTTAATGCCTACGATTGGTGTGTTTGGCGGGGTGGGTTGACTTGATCCCACAGTGTCTTTGGTTGGTACGGGGGTATGTAGCGGATGGAAATTAGGCTTGGTTGGGAAATTCAATTTTCATGCATTTTATATATTTTATTTCATTTTATATTGTTAAAATTTGTAATTTGGGCTCAAGCCCAAATTAATACCTTAATGGTCTGGCCCAATAATGGTGGTAAGTGAGTTACACACTGAGTTCTTTGTAACTCACCCCGTTTTATTATCCATCTCAGGTAATGGAAATTGATGTGGACTTGGGCCGGGGATGACTTGGTGGAGGCCATACTACAAGCTTGGGTTTTATAAACTATGAACTTTATTTAAGTTACTTATTTTAATTACTATTTTGGGTATGATGTAATAAGGCCTCTATTTATGTTTTATGGATTTTTATGTGTGGATGGATTTAATTTTGTTTTAAGACTCTTAATATGGGCTTATGATAAATCTATAAGGTTTTCTTAAAAACATTGTGTTTTATAACAATTTGGACATCCTTAATTATTTTTAAATTCTTTAGAATGGTTTTAAAACTACTTAAAGTTTTTGACAATTATGATAAGATTTCAAACAAGTATTTTCTTAATTCTCAAATTTTAAATCATTGTTCTTAATCATTATAAATCTTTATTTTCAAAAGGTTTTGTATTACTGTTTTACATTAATTATTAGAGAATTAAATAGATGTTCGATCGGTGTGACAAACCAAATCTCGTCTTAACGCATAGACCTGGTTTGGGGTGTTACATTTAATGGTATCAGAGCCAGTTTCAAAACTCGGCTGTGGTTTGGGTTCAACAATGATAATTGTTTGAGAAACAATTCAAATTTCTAGACTTTTTGATTTAAAGGTAGTATGGCACCATGAGCATCCCGCGCCAAGTCAAGTAAGTATTTGTATATTGATTATTTATTATTATTGTGATATGATTATAGAGACACTCTAGAACTTCTAGTTTTAGGTGTTGAAAACTGTAGAGATTGAAATAATAGGGATATGATTGCGAAAACAACTCTATCTCTTTATATCATAAAATATCGTTAATAAACACTGAAATAGTATTCTAATTCATAAAACTCTTAATCAGATTAAATCGAATTAGTCATTATGAGCACAAGAGGACGTGGTCGTGGACGCGGTAGACGTGGCCGTGGTAGAGGACGAGGTGTTAGAGGCGCAACTGAAGCGCCGGGTCATATGCCGGAAATGGATGCACCTGCGTCACTCGAGAGTGAGACGGGATCACATGATCATATGGAAGAAGATAATCAACCAGAACTGGACCAACAGCTCGTGGGTCGATATCGGAACGATTGAAATCAAGTGGTGCTGAGGTTTTCAGAGGTGTCTCAGGTGTAGCTCCAAATGTCGCTGAATATTGGCTTGAGGCAGTGGAGCGAATTATGGACGATCTTGAATGCACAGAATAACAAAAAACTAAGAGGAGCGGTGTCCTTGTTAAGAGACGAAGCATACTAATGGTGGCTTACTGTCCGAGAAGGTACTGAAGCTGCATTAGTTAATTGGGAATTCTTTAAAGTTTCTTTCCAAGGGAAATATGTAGGAACGAGTTATGTTGATGCCCGAAGGAAGGAATTCTTGAATCTGGTCCAAGGGAATAAGACGGTGGCAGCGTATGAGGCTGAGTTTTTACATTTGAGTCGCTATGCTCGAACAATAGTGTCAACGGATCATGAGCGTTGTGTACGTTTTGAGGATGGGTTGAACGATGAGTTGCGGGTTCTGATAGCCCCACAACAAGTTAGAACTTTTTCCACGCTCGTGGAGAAGGCCAAGATAGCCGAAGAGGCTAAGAACTCAGAACGTCAGAATCGGGAGCGAGTTATAGGCAAAAGAGATATGAAGTATTCGGGTCCTTCAAAAAGGGTTCTGAAGAGGCCTCGGAATGATGAGCCAGCTCAAGGTAGAACACCAGTAGTAGTCGTAATCGTAGTCGAGATCGTGGCGAATGTGGGAAACGGCATTTTGGAGAGTGCTGGAAGAAAACGTGTGCTTGCTATAAATGCGGGTCAATGGATCATCAATATAGGAATTGCCCTCGTCGAATGGATACAACTCAAGAAGCTCATAATACTGATGCACAACCGGCAAGAGGAGCTCAGCAACCACTGAGGGGTCGTGGACCAGGTCGTGGTGGTAATGGGGCTGGACGTAGTCAAGGTGCAGCAGGTCGAGGCAATGGTTCTAGAGGTAACACGGATGCAAGACAGCCAGGGTTGGTGTATGCAATCGACGCGTGAGGATGGCAATGCACTCTTTGTGTGATAATCTGATACGTTCTTCATCTTTGATGTACCATTATTGCTTTGATAGATATTGGTTCTACCCACTCGTATGTTGCTAGCACCATATCTGGAAACTTGAATTTAGAATTTGAAATTTCCGATAGTGAGATGAAGGTAATTAGTCCTTTAGGACAGTCGATGTTGGTAAATAAACTGTTTAGAGATGTACCTTTAGAAATTCAAGGAGAAATATTTTTGGCGAATTTGATGGAATTGCCTTTTGGCGAGTTCGATATCATTTTGGGCATGGATTGGTTGGTTAAGCACCGGGCGCAATTGGATTGTGCTGAAAAGTGAATGTCAATAAGAACTATGGAGGATAAGGAGATAGTTATGATAGGCGAGCGAAGGAATTACTTGGCAAATGTGGTATCTGCGTTAAAGGCAGAAAAGTTGGTGCGGAAAGGGTATGAAGCATTTCTAGCTTTTATTAGTGCTTTAGATGCTAAAGAGTTATCGGTGGGAGATGTGAAAACAGTGAAGGAATTTCCAGATGTATTTCCAGAAGAGCTTCCTGGTATACCTCTAGATCGGGAAGTGGAATTTTATATTGAGATCTTGCCCGGAACGGCTTCAGTGTCCATTGCTCCTTATAGAATGGCACCGAAGGAGTTGTCGGAGCTTAAAGTTCAAATTCAAGAATTGCTAAGTCGGGGTTTTATTCGACCGAGTGTGTCCCCGTGGGGAGCACCGGTTTTGTTTGTTAAGAAGAAGGATGGGTCGATGCGTATGTGCATTGATTACAGGCAATTGAATAAATTGACGATCAAGAATAGGTACCCTCTGCCGAGAATTGATGACCTGTTTGATCAGTTGAAGGGAGCTGCAGTTTTCTCCAAAATTGATTTGAGATCGGGTTATCACCAAATTAAGGTGAAAGAAGCGGATATTCACAAGACGGCTTTTTCGAACTCGTTATGGACATTATGAGTTTTTGGTGATACTGCTTGGATTGACCAATGCACCACCGCATTTATGGATATGATGAACCGGTCTTTCAACCATATTTAGACCGATTTGTGGTAGTATTCATAGATGACATTTTGGTATATTCAAGGAATGAAGAGGAGCATGACTCGCATTTATGTAATTGTATTACTGATTACTTGAGATAATCAATCAGATGCCAAATTCGATAAATGTGAATTTTGGTTAAGGAAGTGACTTTCTTGGGTCATGTGGTATCACCAAGGAATAAGGGTAGATCCTCGGAAGATTGAGGTCAGATTGGATTGGAAACCACCGGTCGATGATCGAGATTCGAGTTTCTTGGGTTTGGTCAAGTTACTATAGACGCTTTGTTGAGGGTTTTTCGTTGATTGCCACACTCAACTAAGCTATTGCGGAAGGAAGTACCGTATATATGGTCCGATAAACAACAAAGAAAGTTTCAAGAAATTGAAGAAGATTTTGACGGAAGCGCCAGTATTGATTCAACTCGAGGCCGGAAAGGAGTTTATAGTTTACTGTGATGCATCGCATACGGGTTTAGGTTGTGTACTGATGCAAAGTGGGAAAGTGGTGGCTTATGCTTCTCGTCAGCTGAGACCGCACGAAGTAAACTACCCTACTCATGACTTGGAGTTAGCTGCGGTAGTGTTTGCTTTAAAGATTTGGAGGCATTACCTCTATGGTGAAAAGTCTATCATCTATACGGATCATAAGAGTCTTAAGTATCTTCTTACTCAGAAGGAATTAAACTTGAGACAACGAAGATGGGTGGAGCTGTTAAAGGACTATGATTTCTCAATCGAATATCATCCTGGAAGAGCTAATGTGGTAGCAGACGCGTTAAGTCGTAAGGTGGTATCTGATTTGAGAGCAATGTTTGCCCATTTGAATTTGTACGAGGATGGTAGTCTGATAGCAGAACTTCAGGTGAAGCCTCTGTGGTTAGAACAAATCAAGGAAAAATAGATATCAGATAAGAAGTTGGGACTTTTATTTCAACAAGTGGAAAATGGTGGAATAGAGGATTTTGGACTAAACACGAAAGGTGTGTTGTGTTTTCGTGGAAGAGTTTGTATGCCTAAGGACTCAGATTTGAGGCAAATAATTTCTGGGAGGCGCATAGTAGCCCTTATGCTATGCACCGGAGGAAATAAGATGTATCGTGATCTTCGTGAACAATATTGGTGGCTGTGGTTGAAGCGTGAGATTTCGAATTTGTGGGAAAATGTTTAACTTGTCGATGAAGTGAAGGCGAGCATCAATTGCCGCCGTCAGTTTATTGCAACCGGTAAAGATTCCTCTTTGGAAATGGGAGCGGATAACAATGGATTTTGTTAGTGGGTTACTTTTAACACCTACTAAGAAAAATTTTGTTTGGGTAATTGTTGATCGATTGACGAAGATCGCCATTTCCTACCGGTTAAATGCGGATTACTCGTTACGTAAGTTGGCTAAGTCGTATGTATCTCGAAATCGTGAGGTTGCATGGGTACCCGTGTCTATTATATCGATAGGGATCCTAGGTTTACATCACGGTTTTGGAAAGCTTTGCGTGAAACTCTGGTAACAAAGCTTAACTTTAGTACGGCTTTTCATCTTCAGTCAGATGGTCAATCGGAAAGAGTAATTTAGATTCTGGAAGATATGTTAAGGGGATGTGTAATCGACTTCAAAGGTAGTTGGGAGGATTTTCTACCACGCGCGAATTTTGCTTATAACAATAGCTATCGCCTAGCATTCGGATGGCACCATACGAGGCATTGTATGAATCGTAGGTGTCGTTCTCCCATTTGGCCGGATCGAATTGGGCGAACGATGATGTTAGGTCCCGAGTTGATCTCTCAAACGGAAGAAAAAGTAAAAGCTATTCGAGCACGGTTAAAGGAAGCTTCGGATAGACAAAAGTCGTATGCAGATCTGAAGCGTAAGGATATCGAGGATGCTGTGGGGGATCAAGTTTTCTTGAAGGTATCGCCTTGGAGGAAGATTTTCAGGTTTGGAAAGAAGGGCAAATTGAGTCCTAGATACATTGGACCATATCGTGTGGTGAAGCGTGTTGGTCCAGTGGCCTATCAGATCGAATTACCTCTGGAGTTGAGCCAAATTCATAATGTTTTTCATGTTTCCATGTTGAGGCGTTATAGATCAGATCCTTCGCACATAATACCGGTAAAAGAAGTGGAGTTGAATTCAGACTTGTCTTTTGAGGAGGAACCAGTGGAAATCTTAGACCGAGATGTTAAGGTGCTAAGAAAGAAAACCGTGCCGTTGGTCAAAGTTTTATGGCGTAATCACGGAGCGGAGGAAGCTACGTGGGAGCCTGAGGATACAATTCGGCAACAATACCCTTATCTCTTTCAACTAGGTAAATTTCGAGGACAAAATTTTCTTTAAGGAGGGTAGAGTTGTAACACCCTAAAATTCAAGTATCGAGTTATTGCATGTTTTGGTGTTAAGATTATGAAGGAAAAATTTTATTTTTCTTTTCGTGTTTATATAGCCCTGAAGAAGAGTATAGAATTATTCGGGTATGGAATAATTTTTAGTTTGAGAATTTATTGAAGTGGAGCAAGTGGCATTGACACTTAAGTTAATTAAAGTGTCAAAGTGTAGCATAAGATGAGTAATGGCAAGGTGGTGTTGGCGCATGGGTAATAGCATGAGGGGAGTGGTTCGAATCCCTTAGTTAGCATTTAGATAACTTTTATTTTGCTCTAGTATGGTAAGTGTCGGCCAAGCTTAATTATGGTAAGTGTTGACCTTGTTATTTTTGGTTAGTAGATTAAAGGAATAAGGTAAGTGTTAACTTATGGTATGGAATCAAGAACTTTTGGAAAGATATGGGGACATAGGGCATGTATCAAGGAAAATGTTTTGGAAACAAATTCATGGCCTTTTGACCATAAATTTGGACGGCAATGTGGCTAGGGGGGAGGTTGGCCGAATATGCTAGTAGTTTGGCAAGGTTTAGGAGTTTGTTTTGGTCATTCCTAGCATTTTGTGCAAAGTTTTGCAACTCTCCTCTCAACCTCTTTTCCTTTGGCCGAATTTGATCTTTTGGCAAGCCAAATTCTTTTGACCATTTGGTCATTTTTGCTCATCACTTTAGTATTCTTTTTGTGCCTCTTCATAGTGCCGAAATTGCTAGTACCAAAAAGGCCATCCCTTTCGTTTTGTTTTCTTTCTCCATTGCCGAATGTACTTTGCTCCTAAGCACATCTTTTTCTTTCTCTTTTCTCCTTTTTGAAAACCGAAACAACATCATCATCATCTCTTCTCTGATATTTTATTTCTTTTCACTCATTTTCTCCATTTTTCTCCAATGGCCGAATGTTAGTGTGCCCATAGCCGAACCATTTTCTTTTCTTTGGTTATACAAAAACGAATCCTCCATCATTCACAAACATCATTCTCAATCTTCTCTTTTCAACCGTGGACAATAGGTAAGAATTCTTTTTAGTTCATGTTAGTTAATATTTGTTTTGGCCGAATCTTGATGGTGGTAAGAAGGATCTTTTGGATCGGAAATTATCGCTCATTCTATTAACGCTTTCATTTGTTATACTTTAGTGCGATAGTGGAAGATCGGAACTCAAGTGTTCGTGAGTATAATAGAACGTTGGAATCGATTTAAGGTGTTAAGGAACGCTTTGGTCGACTTCTTTTTGTGGAACAAGGATATTGTGGTAAGGAAATCTCACTCCTAAAAACCTTTGGTCATATTGTTTTCGATATTATGTTAGATTGGACTTATGATCTTTTGTCATTGAAGACAATCAAGATAGGGAAGAAAAGGGCAGTGAATAGTGTTCGAAAGAAGGGTGGTTCCGTTAATCCCCTAAGTATAAACAAAGGGCTATTTTGGGAATCCGAGATTTTCCACCGGGTTGTGGACGCTCATCCGAGGAGAATCAATTGTTTGAAGTTGTTCGTACTCTCCAACCTTTGTTTGTTCGTGGATTTGCATCGGTTAACGAACCATCAATCGGGAGAAACCGCAAGTAGAAGTAGTTCAAAATCCGAGGTAAAAAGTTTAGATCGTTATTTTTAAGATTGGTTTCGTTAATAAATTATAGCGCTTTAATTTATCGTGATGCGTATAGGTATCGACGAAGCGGAAAGTCTAGTTCTCACTATAACCAGTGTGTAACTTCACACTTATCTCTCTGTTAAATACCAAACCGTAAGTATTTTAATAAATCGTAAAGATGGCCAAATCGGAAATTTTGTAGTAATCAGTACTTTTGTGTAAATACATGAAAACGGTTAAAACGAAAAATTTACTTAAAAATCGCTAGATTGCTAAGTTGTTACGAAAAAATTGCTAGATCGATAAATTGGGCCAGTAAATCGCCATTGATAAATTGGGCCAGAAAGCGCTAGATCGATAAATTGGGCCGTAAAACTGCTAGATCGATAAATTGGGCCGTCAAACTGTTAGATCGCTAAATGGGCCAAAAATCTTCTAGTTCGACATATGGGCCAAAGTTCGCTAGATCGCTATATGGGCTAAATACTATTTTGTTTAATAGGCTCAAATGAAAAGTTTAATTATAGACTCATTTGTAATATGGGTTACTTGATAAATTATTATATGACTAAAGTTTGTTATGCATACATAATTGCATGGGATGGGATATGTGATGAAGAGAAGAAAGGCCTGTGGCCACGAATCTAGTTCGGTGGCTCTGCCACAAATTTTTATGGCTTAATGCCTCTAGTTCGGTGACTATGTCACAATCTAGTTCGGTAGTGCACTACAATATTATTAAAAAGGCTTAATGCCTACGATTGGTGTGTTTGGCGGGGTGGGTTGACTTGATCCCCACAGGTGTGCTGGTTGGTACGGGGGTGTGTAGCGGATGGAAATTAGGCTTGGTTGGGAAATTCAATTTTCATGCATTTTATATATTTTATTTCATTTTATATTGTTAAAATTTGTAATTTGGGCTCAAGCCCAAATTAATACCTTGATGGTCTGGCCCAATAATGGTGGTAAGTGAGTTACACACTGAGTTCTTTGTAACTCACTCCATTTTATTATCCATCTCAGGTAATGGAAATTGATGTGGACTTGGGCCGGGGATGACTTGGTGGAGGCCATACTACAAGCTTGGGTTTTATAAACTATGAACTTTATTTAAGTTACTTATTTTAATTACTATTTTGGGTATGATGTAATAAGGCCTCTATTTATGTTTTATGGATTTTTATGTGTGGATGGATTTAATTTTGTTTTAAGACTCTTAATATGGGCTTATGATAAATCTATAAGGTTTTCTTAAAAACATTGTGTTTTATAACAATTTGGACATCCTTAATTATTTTTAAATTCTTTAGAATGGTTTTAAAACTACTTAAAGTTTTTGACAATTATGATAAGATTTCAAACAAGTATTTTCTTAATTCTCAAATTTTAAATCATTGTTCTTAATCATTATAAATCTTTATTTTCAAAAAGTTTTGTATTACTGTTTTACTTTAATTATTAGAGAATTAAATAGATGTTCGATCAGTGTGACAAACCAAATCTCGTCTTAACGCATAGACCTTGTTTGGGGTGTTACATTAGTTTAGATTATTTTATTATTTGACCTATGAATTTAGCCTATAAATAGACTCTTTTACAACCTTAGAAAATACACCCATTAGATATTAGAACTCACTCATAACACATTTATAGAATTTTTGTGTTTATGTTTTGAGGATTCTTTGTTTTTGGGGTTTAGTTTTTATCTCCATCTTTTGTACTCTTCGTTCTTTTGCCATTATAGTAAAATTATCTTTGCCCGTGGTTTTTTATCCTCTTTGGAGGGGTTTTTCCACATTAAATTTGTGTGTGTTCAATTTCTCAATTTATTCTGCTATTTTTTCTTGTTGCTTAATCGAGTCGATCCTAACACTAAGCATTTATATCACCATTCATTTGAAAGTCATGAGTGAGGGAAAATTTTAGGGAAATTATATTTTGATCTCTTCAGGAATTTCAATAATAATCATATCAAACTTTAATTATGATTCTTCTATAAAAATATAAATAGGTATTTTGGATCATTTTATAATCCTCCTTCGACTACTATTCACTAAGTTGAATTTACCGCATGTGTTCAAATTATCTCAATTCATATAAAAGAACAATTTCCCTAGAATTTCAATATGCTTCTAAAATTTTAATATAAACTTTACTATATAGTTATTCATAAAAGGTTGTAACAACAACCATTAGATGCAAGTAGTAAATGCATTTGTATCAGTAAACTTCTAGTTTACTTTAACATGCATTTCAATTGTACTAATAATGTCAATATAAATTGTGACAAATTGGTAATTTTATTGTCATTCATTTTACTTTGTATCCACATACAGGTACTATTGTGACATTTACTACTGAAAATGTATAAATCAATGTGAAGTTTATAATGTCACTAAGTTATCAAAATAGATATAATTTTCAAACAATTATATGCAATATTCGCTTAAGGGAATATGCCAAAATTTTCAAATGATAAAAAAATATTATTATATTTATTGTAGACATTCACTTCAATGAATGTGTAAAAAGTAATTCAGACAATAATGTAAGCATATATCATATTTTCTTACCAATAAGATTATATAGATATCCTCTGCTTCAAGGAGTGATAAAATAGTATAAACCATTGAGCATTTTGTACTAAGAATAGACATTTGACAACATTTTGAATCATCCATTTTTTTTCTTATCTATTTGTCAATAATAATAAGTTCAATTTTCATAATTGTTATGAATTGCTACATTCACTTTAAGGAATGGAGCAAAACTGGTGGAACGAATAACTCGTTATTTTGTTTAGCCATAATGAGATATGAGATCAATTCAAAATACTTTTAAAGCCTTTTTAACAAGAGTTTTGCATAATCAATTAACTACCAAGAATAACTGGCTAGATCGTGTATAGAAACAAGCCTAAATTAAATATATCAATAAAAGTCACATCTCAAACATAAAAATATGACATAATGAAAAACTAGAAATTTTTTTCTTTCATAACCATCATCATAAACATGCATGAAATTTAATTTAAAATCCAACTATTTATGCTAATAGAACTTTTCATTTATAATTGCTCATGCCATTTCTCTAAATAATTAACACATGGAATAATATAAAACACATAAAGTACTACATTTAACAATTCTTTGAACTAAATCAAATCCGTATAACCATAAAATTCATTGATTTATTTATACAAATTTATATACTAGATATGTTTTAATCAAATATATTATTTAATTATAAAATCTACTATAGCAACATAAATAAATTAGTTAATATTCATTTTCATGAACAATTGAGATGTTTAAAATAATATATAACCCATGTAATCAAAACTTAAAAAGAAGACCATCTCAAATGTTTCAACCATATATCAAGTTGATTTAATATTTAAAGATGTACTTTTTTTTTTTTACATTGAGTCTTGACGATTTTATCAAAAAGTAAGTAAATTAAACTCTAGCAGTAGACTTTAAATCCAATCAAAATCTATTAATAGCAAACTTTGAGAGTGAATCTTATTTTCTAGGTGCACAATAAGAGAGCAAAGAGAGCATTTTATTAATAAATATGAATTATTTACAATGATTCTCTTAAGTTTATATTTATAGACGTAAAAAGTATAAATGAAATAGAATTCTACTTCTAATAACTATTAAGATTTAAAGTACGTTAAAACTTATCCTGATATTAATCAACATCCATTTAATAATAAAGTATTCATAATAATTTTAATATTTATCAAATATTTGAATCCACATTATTTACTATCATTCGCATACAAAATTTACAGGAAGGTTTTTCACTTCTTCTTCTTCTTTTTTTTTTGTCTTGCTAAAAGGAGATAATCGTAATTTATAAAAAATAAAAAAATAAAAAAAGGAAGAAGAAGAGGTAATCCTATCTGTCAAGGATAAGAATAGCTTCATTGGTCAGTTTTATAGACCAATTAATAAATAATGGGCCGTCTTAGAATCAAGTATAAAATTCACAGGTATAAACTTTATTTTTTTTACTATTTTAAGTAAGTAATTTTAAAATTATACATGAATTTTAATTTAATGTGTAATTTAATACATCAATTCTGATTTAGTACAATTATACATATGAAATTTTAATTTTGATTCAAGCATATACATTTAAAGAAATAAATACATCAATTTATTTTTATATTGATAAATATAATTATATGTGTATGTAATATATAAATATAAAATGATGTTATATTAATAATTATGTTAATAATTTATGAGAATTAAATCAAATCAAAATTTTATGTATAAAATTACAAATTAAATCAAAATTTATGTGTAATTTAAAGATTTATTCCTTTTTAAGCTATTATATATTAGAAAAGTATAAAAAAACATTTCTACACATGAACTCTTAGGCTTCCTTATGAAAAAAAAAAAATCTATTGAATAGAGAGAAACCACTCCCTTCACCATGATGGGATGCAATTGAAAATTTTATTATGTGATGTCCCTTTTCTGTAATTTAATAAACGAATATATCCATAACTTTAGGGCAGTTTATATACATGCAAACCTTATATTATTCCTAAAGGAAAAGGTTTACCATTAACAAATCATGACATGAAGTTTGGAATATGAAAACAATCATATAAACAAAATATATAACACTCGTTTACTAAAATTGTGATCTTATTCAAAAAATATATATATACTTTTGAGTTAATTTTTTAATTAGAAGAAACCTTTTTTCTTTAAAAAATATTTTAATTTATCTTAAAAATACTTTTTACCTCAAGAGTACTTGTTAAAATAATACTAAACCCTGCCGAAAGTAAAACTTGGAAGAACCTATCTTATTTTAACTGCGGTTATCCGTTAGCCTCAATGCCATTTCCCACTTTTCAGTCATTTGCTTATAGAGGTGGCTGCTGATTATTATTATGGAGTTACAAAAATTATTAAAACCAGCCATCAAACTTCAAACAACAATGCTGGAAATCTGATTGATAGAATTGGTATATAACGTTACATTTTTTAAATGAAAAATAAAAATAAAAATCCAATTTCACACTCAAATTTCAACACCAAAACCATAATAAAAAATTCATCAAAATGGAAAACCTTTATCCTTCGTCTCAAAACGTCCATTTCCAGATCTTGATACGGAGATCAACCTTACATTTGGCGCCGGAGACATTGGCCGCCGCCGGCGACTTACCTTTCGGGACAACCCCTTTAATCCCATCGCACGTAACTCTAATCCCAACTTTCTTGCTCTTCAATCCACCCATTTTCGCTGTCACTTTAGTATCCATCTCAACTTTCAACGACACTCCATTCCCTTTCTTCAGTTCGGGTCTCAAGTTGTTCACCGTCTCCGCGTCCAAATCCGAGGACGATGCCACCGTAACCCCCCTGAAAGTCAACTCGTCTTTTCCGTCACTGACGAATGCCGGCAACGTTCCGTTCCCTATCAGAACGTCGCCATTGCTGGTCACACATGAAATGACGAATGGATCGTACGAGAAGGAGAGATGAGAGTTGGGGTTTTTGGAAGAAAGGGTTAAGTTGAAAAGGGTTGAAAGATGGGAAGAGAAGGAGTCGGCGGCGGTTTTGAGCTTCAAGCGGTGGATACGGAGGGAAGCGAGGGTGAAAGAAGGGCGGTGAGGGCGGTAAAGGACGTAAAGGACGGTGCCAGTTATGGCTACTAAAAGGGCGAGCACGAGGATTATGAGGATGATCCAGAAACAGCAGCAGCAACAGTAGTTGCGCCGTGGACGATAGTTGCGACGTCTGTTATGGGGCTGTGGACGGTAGGGTAGGCGGGCGGTGGGGTTAATGAGGTGGGATTTTGTAGTTCCGCCGTTGGTTGTGGTGGTGGTAGTAGTAGTAGGAGCTGCTGCTCCACCAGGGGCAGCGGTGGTGGTGGGTTTGGAGGAAGGGAATACTTTGTCCGCCATTGTCAAAAACTGAGAAATGGAGGACGTTTCGAAGGAAAAGTTGGGAAATGGTGAAATTTGTAAAGGGAGAAAGAGTGAATTCGAGGAGAAGAATTGAACATTGAAGTGAAAGACTGGAACTTTACACCTTTGGATGGTGCCACCTCACCATATTTGAATTTAATTATTTTTTAAATTATTGTGTTTAAAAATTTGGCCACTCAC
Organism: Gossypium bickii; assembly: GCA_025503065.1. Classification (NCBI taxonomy): domain Eukaryota; kingdom Viridiplantae; phylum Streptophyta; class Magnoliopsida; order Malvales; family Malvaceae; genus Gossypium; species Gossypium bickii. The sequence continues at coordinate 95,786,777 of CP106714.1, read as the reverse complement.
ATATTTGTATTTTAATATAAGCATTTAATCGAATTTTTTAAAAGCTATTTTGGCCAATTAAATTTGATAAATTTATATTTTAATATAAATATTTTAATTTTATAATATAATTGATTTATACGTATTGTGATTAATTATTTTGATTAAAATGCAAACATATTTTTTATGATAAAGAGTAATGTCAAATAGTTCATTTCCTCGCATCTTTTTTTTTAAATAGTATCAACATTTTAATAAAAATAATATTATAAAATGATTATATTAAATTAATATATAAAAATTTATATTTAAATTTCTAACGTACTTTACTGAAGTGTTGAAAATAATAATTTTTTTAAAAAAAATCAGCTTTTCAAACTTGAATGTCAAGTCAAGGTTTTTCTTTCATTTCGGTTAATGTCCGAAGGAACATCTTACACGTTGGTTAGGGTCTTTTTTATTTTAGATCTCTTGGCTTTTGAGATGTGATGATGGCGTAGACTATCAGAAAAAATTATTAGGTTCACTTTTTTTTTTTTTAGAGTTTTAGATTTATTAATTATTTTGTATAGGTACGTTGAGACAAAAATTTTGCTCATTGCTTTTTAATGTATTAGTCACTTTTATTGGCGGAGTAAAATTCATTTCTTTCGAAAAAATTAAAAAAAAATTAAATTTTGAATTATTTTAAATTTTTTAATTAATTCGAATTAATTCTATTTTAAGTTTAAATTTTAGAATTTGAATAATTTAAAAATAAATAAATTGGTCTCTCTCAACGACAATTAAAAAGAAGTTCAAAATAATTTTTAATTTAGATGACAAGCATATTTCGGTCGATCAATTGCAAATAGTTAGAATTTTTTATTATATTTAATATAATTTAATTTAAATATTTTCTTGTTATACTAAAATTTAATATTTTGTATGTTTTTTATATATAGTTGGAAGATCGGACTTTGGAGACATATATTTGTAATCTACTCGCTCCTCCATCGTCTTTAATCGAAACTATACTTGAGAGATGCAAGATTTTTGCACATGGTCTAACTGGCTCGCGCACTCGCTCACAAAAACAACAATTTTACAAAACAATTTATGAGTTTGGTTGTAGTGCAGACATACAAGTTGATTGTAATATTTATAGTGTCCGATAGAACACATGAGTATTCCAAGGGGTCGAACCCAAAGGAGATGGCGATTGAGTAATAAATAGCGTACACACTAGATTCTAAGCTGCTACTGGTACGATTTTATAGTACAACAAATCATGGCAAGAAAATTTTGTAAGAAAATTAAATACGCTACTCTAGGGACCAAATTGTAAAGAGCGTAAAACTACAAAATTAACCAAAAATACAAAACATCAGCTGGCCGAAGTTCAAATCAAAGCCACTAACTTAGTGTCGTGTTGGTAGAGGTGTTCATGGGCCGGGCTGAACTAAAAATTCAGGCCCATTTACTAGGCCCGGGCCCGGCCTGAAAAATTGGCCTAAAATTTTGCCGAAGCCCGACCCAGATAAAAATATTAAAACCCGGACCCAACTCGGCCTGCCCGTATTAATTTTTTATATATATTTTAAATATATATAACACATTAAAAATACTAAAAACATCAAAATAAATATTTCCCAACAAATTGAAAATAAATTTTAAAAAAATTGTATACTTAAATAACACTAAGATAGATGCAACTTAACAAGCAAATGCCTCTAAAATAATAACAAAATTAACAAATGCCTTTAAAATAATAACAAAATTAACAATAAAATAAGTTTTATGTAATACTCAAACAATAACAACAAAATACTAGCAATATAATATTAAAATGGTAGCAAAATAGGGAGAAAACAACAAGAAAATAACATTATAAAACAAAAAAAAGAGCAATTTTTTTTGGTCCTTTAGTGAATTCGAGACGAGCCGGGCTTGGCTCGGGCCAAAAATGACTTACCCGAGGCCCGGCCTGTTTTTAAGCGGGGCTTATCTTTTTGTCCAAGCCCATTTTTCGGGCCTATATTTTTGCCCAAACCCTCCCACATTTCGAGCCGGCCTTCAGGTCGGGCCAGGTGGCTCGACCCATGAACAGGTCTACGTGTTGGTGTCTAGTATTCTGGGTTACTGCCAAACCCCAACTGCTAGACGTTCTGCCTGCCACGGTTGAAATCTAAGGTTGAAACCGATAAGTGTTTTCTTGTTGATGATTCTGAGATATCATAATGGGAACTTTCTAACAAAGCAGTAAACCTACAGCACAACTGTGTCGTTGGACTCTAAACTTGTTCTTCCGTTCCGGCCTCTCGACCTGGAACATATGTTGACCTTCGACCGCCTTTATCTGTGTTTGCAAACTCCGCATATAACTCGAGTGTTAGTGATCCTCTAGCAATATGCATCTGTACCATGCCTCCATCCCTCTTGTGCCTCTAATATCGAAAGTGTAATATTTGACAGGGTCAACCGAAGCACAAAATCGATTTTTCAATGATGATACTCTCATTTTGTTGGATTTGACGATTTTTTGCCTAATTCTTGCACACAGCTCCGGCAATTGTATGTTAGGGTTGAAAGCCAACCATGCTGTGTTCTCAGATAAAAAACGACCCCATTGCCGGCATCACGGACTTCACCGTAGTAATAAACAACATTATTTTGTCCACTCATTTTCAATGAAAGAACCTGTTTCACATGTTCGAAACAAAAACATTTTGCAGAAAAATAGAGTTGTAATTATATATGAGCAACAAATATCGAACCTTACTTTATGCAATTACGTGTTTGCTCCAAATTATGCCTTACGAAATGCCTTGCGAACTTCCTCTTCTTGCAATTTTGTTTGCTTGAAATTGCCTGATGGCACTCAATGCTGAAAGCCGTCCTTTTATATAGCTAGGGTGAGTGACAATTGATTCAGAAAATTTTCCCGGGTGAGTGGTAGAGGGAAAACGCGCCCTACGTGGAGCGTTTTCTCACTACCACTTTCAACTCCTACAATTTCCCACTCACCCATCAGATATCCCAAGATTCTCGGGGTAATATTTTCTGAAAAATTCTGATCGTCTTCAACCTAACATAAGCTACAAGTGATCAAAACTCAGTTGCATTCGAAAAAATTGAAAAAAAATTACAAACTAAGAGTTAATTGAATTGAGTAGTTCGAGTTTCGATTTTGAATCAAATTAAATTTTACAATTCGAATATATAATTGGTGTAAATATGATTGCTGTAAATACCCTTTTGATACCTATCATTTTTGAAAATTACATCGAATTTTGCTCTAAATAATTTCAAAATTTTAAAAATAATATTGACTTTATGACTTAAAAAATATAAAAAGTTTAATTATTAAAATTGTAATAATATATGAGCAACAAATAAATTATAAATTATTAAAGTGTAAAAGTGCAATTATACTAACATGTAATTTCATAAAAAAATAAGAGACTAGAAATTTTTTAGGGAGGGACAAAATTAAGTTGTATATTTTTATTATAATAAAAATGCAGTTTCACTATTTTAATAACTTTTAGAAAATTAAATCAAATTTTTATCATTTCTTAGGTAAAAGTACTAATTTAAAATTTTATAAATTATTAAAGAGGGAAAGGAAAAAAAGATCATTTTACTAGCTCCGCCATGGACAAACCTATCATTTTTGTTTTATACACTATCTGTTAAGAGAAAACAGATAGAGAGAAGTTTAATATCAGTAGGCAAACCATCCCTTTTGCATTAACTTAAAACCGAAGTAAAATATTTATTCTATAAAAAACCAAAGTAAAATTACTAGGTATTTTGGCAGTAGAATTTTTAAAAATTAACGGGCTCTTTTAATAAAATTTGTTTTATAATATTATTTAAAAACATTTGACAACTTTTTAGTTTTTTTTTTGGATTTCACTAAATTTTAGTTTTGGGGGATGGGGATATGACAACGTAATCTCAAGGTTTTTATTTCAGGAGGAATAAACAAAATCCCTAAAAAATTATAATTGAAAAACCCAAAGAAAATCTGAAAAAAGTGCGTATTGAGTTTTGGTTGCTGAGTTGAGAGTTAGAAGTAGGTGAAGCATGATCATCTATTCATCATATTTCATGCTTCCCTTTTTCCTACCAAATTACAAGCATTTGTTATGATGTCATTTTTCTTATTGAATAAAACCGTAAAACCAATGTCTGAATTTGGTAATACGATATAAGTTGATATGGATGGTGAGACTTCATCTTCCAAGTTATTTCCCCTTACCTAAGCTACCATCCATGAAGGAAAATGATCATTCATGCCAAGGCCTTCCCTTTTACCATTCTTAAATTGATAAAAGGCAAATAGAGTATGCAAGCATGTATATGGACACACTTTGGTGATTATAATAAAGCAAATGTGCATTTAGAAACATCTTGATTTGAAGTTCACTAAGCTCAATTCAAAATTGACATTCAAGATTATCCTCCAACTTCCAACATACCTGGAAAAAGAGGAGGATGAAACCGGGAAATCTTGTACCAATAATTTGAGCATGAATTTCCAAGAAAAAAAAAAATAGAGTAACAATTCATGGTTCATATCTCAATTAGACATCTGCTACATGAAGCTCTGATTAGCATGTCCATTAAGTTCTCCACAGGCCATTACCATTGTCAGAGTCACCAAATCAGTGTAATTCATGTCACATTATAAGACTTGTATGGTAAAACTATGAAAAATGGGCAAAAAAAGGAGACTCCATGCTAGCAAAATGTATATTATAGTATGGTCACGAATCATGATTTCACACCCAGAAACCAACTCGGTCTAAAGTGCAAATCTGGAAAGGTGGATGGTTAATGGATTCTACTTGCCTTTGTTCTTTGTGTATCCAGAGTAATGCGGAAAGCATGGGAGAAGAAATTTCATCAAGTTCTTCATCAGAACTAAATGGTAATCATATCATTTGTTGTCAGCTCCCATGGTTCTTCGTACAAAAATTTCTCAATCACAGTGAATGCTGCCCTAGGAATGCCTTCATCCTCTTTGGATTCTTCATCAGGGACATTCTTTGATTTCACCTAATCTGTCATGACTTCCACTACCAAGTAAGAGAAAACAATAACTTTTTCTGCAAGTCATCAGCAACAAAATGTAATTCGTATAAAGATCAAATAATTTACAAGGACATCTTGAACTCGATCCACGCATTGCAGTTAAAAAAAAAATAAAGATGTCTTAACTGCATAGCAGTGTGAAGATTAAACAATCGACTCAGAGAAATTCAAACAAAAAAAGAAGATGGGATTCCCAATGCAAAGAAATATATAGAACTAAAATGAAACACATTGAGCCCTTGCAAACACTCGAACATTGTAATAACACTTCCAAATGCCTTAATGAAAGAAGCATTTCAGTCATTACATTTGGATTATTGGAAAACTTCATTCATATGAAATGCTAAAAAGCATCTAAGAATTTCCATTCTGAACCTTAAAATTTGAATACCTCGGGAATCTGCAGCTCCTATGCATGAGCATAACTGTAACCAGAACAGGGGCGATTGCAGAACACAGGTGCTCCAAGGAGTGTCCACTGATAATATAATTATTTGCACGGTATATCTTCATGTCAGCTAGAGCTTCCATTTTGGCCAGGATGAAAACTCCTGTACCAGATTGTTATCGTATTTTTAAGCAAACCAACATTCTTGAGAGCAAGGAAAGAAAATACAATATACTGCCAATGCTTTTCAAAAACAGAGAGAACGATAGAGTATCAAATGACATAAAGATTAAAGAAGACAATCCAAAGGAAGCATATTCCATACAGCTCCTAGCATGCTAATTGTAGTAAATCCACAAATTTCTAACCCTTTTTCCACATGATTATTTGCTTGAAGTGGGATTTCCATGTGAGGCGGGAAGAGGAAGACAAATGACATACCTACCGTCCAAAGCCAGTATCTAGAGTGGGTATATTTAGGTGGGAACAAAAATGTCATGATCGGAATAGCAATGCACGGAATTAACTGGAATATCATGCACAACCGAAGATCATTAAATGTTCTGCAAACAATAATCGAGTCTTATTCAGCCAAAACAAATCGAAATCTGAATGACAAGCTTTGACCAATTCAGTGAACAGATGAAAAGATCATCTTAAGAAAGAATCAAACCTTGCATAACTCGTGCTTAGAACAGCAAGAACTACTAGTGAAAAAAGGCAACTTAATCCAATTCTTTCTCCGAATCTCTCGAGTATAAAAGTAGAGAAAAGTGAGGAATAAGCAATCATCATCTGCACATATGTGAATTAATTTGATGTTATGGAGCATTTGACAGAAATAAGGTAGTAAAATTCCAAAGGGGCTATGATTGTGGATGAAATAGAATGGAAACTCATCTGCAATTTCTGATTCTTTCTATGCAAAAACACAATAAAAACACCAAATTAGAAACAAAGCAAGTGAGATTTCAACTATTTGGTATTCAGCAATGAAGCGCAAATTCGAAGAATAGACAAAAATAAAATATTGAAGTGCATGGTTTCAACTACGGCAAATAGCTGTGTTAAGAACAACATTTGAATGATGGAAACAACCATTAAGAATCGAAACCTAGAGGAACAAATAAAAAAAATATAAAGAAGTAAAGTTGCAAGGCTAACCGGCAAGGTGTCCAGCAGTACTCGATTGTCATCAGGCCTGAGATGATAATAAGCAGAACCAAAAGCCACACTTGCAGTTCCTCCATAGAAAAGCAGCCAGCCCCACAGCTCTCCTGGCAATCTGCCACCAATCCACCGTCCATAAACATCAGTTAATCAGCAAATGGTCACAAATTTATCCTTTACAAATTACAACTTAAAGACATCTAATTTTTTTAAAAAAAGGGGGCAAAAAAACACCTTATATTGAAAAAGCTTCCTCCTCCAAGGCAAAGAACAAACCCAAGAACACCCACAATCAGAAATGGGAAATTGGTGATCACATTCAACGTGTTAGGAACTCCTATAACAAAACAAAGAATGAGGAAACATAAAATTTTGCAAATTTTCCCTTTTAATGTACAATTTTCTCTTCTTCTTTTTTCCACATCCCATCCCATACCTTCACTTCACTTCACTTGTTTCTTAGAAAACACGATGTAAAAGAAAGAGTTACCTACGAAGTTGCGCATGTCAGCATAGAGATGGTTCCTGTAAGAAAGTGGGATCTTCGGAGTAACCAACATGATAAAAAGCCAACAAAGCAATGCAACTCCCCATATTCGACTTCTTCCTCTTCCTACCTGTTGATTCACCATCCAAACCATTGTTTCCTCTCTTTTTTTTTCTTTGAAAGAAAAACTGTCAACTTTTCCTTCTCTGTTTCCACTGCCTAATGTTTGGGTTTTTTTTTTTTTTTCTTGTGATCTGCTCTATACTTCCGGGGAATATTTTTCTTTGGCTTTATGTTCGATTTTGCATTTGTTTTCATTCAAATTTGACGATGTTTCATATGCGTGTCCCCTCCCTTTATCTTCTCCCAACATGGGCTATATAGGCCCTTTTTCTTTCTGAGGCTGTTTTCAGGTTACATAGACCTGTAAATAGGATCCAAAAAGAGAAAAATAAAATTCCTTTCCTTTTGTGAAGGCCCAATCTTGAATTATGGTAAATTTCTCTAAGTTGGCACATGAAGGCATGGCTTTAAGCCTCTTGCCTTTCATTTAATCACCAAACCTATTTGTGTTTAAAGTTTCAATTATATTAATCTCGGGTTTAGCTTTTAGACAGTCTCTCTTACCCTTTTATACAAAAATAACTTCTTTTTATCTCTCATTGAGTCAATACTTACACAAATTCTCATTTTCTTTTTGAAATTCATTGAAAACTTCCTTCATATCAACTCAAGTAGCACAGGTGGAAACAAGCATTACAAATTTGGGGAAATTTTTATGCGATTCAAACCCTAAATTTGATGTTCACAGACTTAAAATCCATATGAAATCTTACCAGTGCATTAGTATTTTATTCAGAACACTGTTATATTATTGATAAAATTATAACCTTGATACAAACGATCAACAATACAATCTGGTGATAAATCTAATTAACATTCAAAATGTATTTTCATTATTATATTATATTTTTGAGTGATTGTTTAATACATAAGCGATAAAATAAAAATTTTTAACTTCTCAACCGGGATGTAGATTTTGCTACATGTCATAACCACTTATTTATTACTTTTCTAAGTACAATTTAAGGACACATTCTTTCCAAAAAAAAAAAAAAAAAACCTTACAGACACACGACAATATCTCTACCTCACTTGTGGAGTTAAAAATTTTCATCTATACCAAATAATTATTTGTATATTTTTAATTATAGATGTCTACATATAATTTGGTTTCAATTCCTCTATTATGATTAAATATTATTAATCCTTATACCTTATTTGACATAAATGTTATTAATTAGTCTGAATATTCATTAATTATTCTAGTTAAATTGTTGGTGTTGATATTTTTTTCTTAAAAACATTGTTAGGACCAAGGCTGTCCAAGACTGATGTTTTGACTCTTGTTCAAACACCTATTCAGATAATAACTTGGGACAACCTAGTGATGTGAGATGTTGACGTTTTTGATTTGGGCCTTCTAATAAGATTTTACCATAAGCAAATGGATCATAGGATGTATTTGTTTCGTCTCAACCTTGAGGATCGAAATTGATGGCTTAAAGAAGAGCCGATCGACTTGCCTTATTAGATAAGGCTTATCTTATCTTTTAGCCTTGGTGACTTATGTGTTGATTTTGCTTGATTTATCGAGCTTTATCTTGGGATAAGTTTTGGAGTTTATTTATTTAGGATCATTATGCTGCTATGAATGCATTTATCTCTACAAAATATTATCAGGAAGGCTGCCTCATTTGGCCATGAATAGACAACTTATTCGCATGAATGGATGCATCTTTTGGAAGTGCTTGTAACAACCCGGTTTTAAGTGGTGTCAGAAAATGCGGTTTTAGAACTTCATTTCTGTAAATCGAGTTTGTGAGGATGAAATATAAAAATTAATGAAGTTGTTATGAAAAAAAATTGAAGATTGATTAAGTAATTTAACAGAGAAAATAGTTAATAAAAGTACAAGGACTAAATTATAAATTATAAAAGTCCAATCGCTATCAAGTTTTAATTTAAAAAATACTTGATTACCTAGTTAGAAATAATCCAAAGATAGAGGATGCCGCGACACACCCCTGAAGCTGAGCCTGAGCAAAGCAATCTGCCTTCAATGTCACGACATAGAGCAGTGGATGTCGAGACACTAGCCTTGTACGTGAAGCATTAACGAGCTGAGGGCATTTTGGTTCGCACAATGAAATTTAATGTAAAAATGTCAGCCGAACTAGGGCTAGGGACGACGACCAACCCTAATATTATAAATAGGGTTGATCAAACACTTGAAAAACATTTGTAACTTAGAATTTTCTTTTCAATTTAGTTCTCATTTTTTAGTTTCTTTTGTACTTAGGATTTCTTTTCAGTTTATTTTTGTTATGCGGAGAATCTAACTTGTGGGTTCAGCGAACTATTTGAGGATTTCTGCACTTTAATCATTTGAATACAAATAAGGATTTCCCTTCACTTTTACTCTTGATCTATTTCTCTTGTTTACTTTATTCATCAAGTTTATATTATTATGGGATCCATGAGGACTAATCCTCTTATGGGGGATTAGAGAGTGGATGTGGGAATATTAATTCCTATGTAGGGTTTCTTAGCAGATCAACTATTTGGGATAGAAAGAACTTAAACCCTAGGCTCGATAACCCTAGAAAGTCATCCAGGTGGGAATTAACCCAAAATTGGTATTTTTTATTTATGAACCCCCTTACCCCAATTCGATCTAGATTGTGAGGTCGAGAGATAAATAGTTCTTGTCAACTCGTTAGTTTAGTGGAAGATCTAGAGATCCTACTAGGTTAGCGACCAATTGATTGAGTATCACCCGAAATAGGAATTAGTTATGACCACCGAAGTGAGTTAGTCTCCCATGCTTAGATTTGATTGACTCACATATTAGTTCTCCAGTTTATTATTTTATGAAAGTTTATTTCTTTTATTATAAAAATAAATATTTTTTCACTTTATGATCATCTAACTATAATTTATTTAAATTACTAATTTATTTATGAACCCCCTTACCCCCTTGAGGATGTATTTGTTTCGTCTCAACCTTGAGGATCGAAATTGATGGCTTAAAGAAGAGCCGATCGACTTGCCTTATTAGATAAGGCTTATCTTATCTTTTAGCCTTGGTGACTAATGTGTTGATTTTGCTTGATTTATCGAGCTTTATCTTGGGATAAGTTTTGGAGTTTATTTATTTAGGATCATTATGCTGCTATGAATGCATTTATCTCTACAAAATATTATCAGGAAGGCTGCCTCATTTGGCCATGAATAGACAACTTAGTTAATTTAGTACTCGCCTCCTTTAGGTATGATCCTTGGAGCACTTACCTATTCTGTTGTAAGACTATGTTACAACCTGACCTGTATACTTGCGAATACCGCCTCAACTCCATATTTTTAGTAGCAGTATCATACTCTCGATGTTAGTGCGTTGGGAGGCGGTCAATGCCATTATCGAGGATTGCAATGGTGTATATGTGTAGTCAAGTGAGTTACTTTTGATGCAATATTTGTCGAAAGACAAGGAAATTAAATAGTGCTTTTATTTGATTTCAATGTATAGCATTTTATTTTGTGTTTTTATTTTAATTTGCCTTGTTGAAGATTTAGCTTAATCTATTTAATAACAATGGATATAGGTGGCTGGGAGCCCAACATAACTATGGAGATTAATTGAGTTCAGCAAATGGAGATTCAACAAAACATTTGTGAAACAACCCGTTTTCAGTAAAATTAGAATAGTGGTTTTGGGACCACAAATCTGATGTGAGAATATTAATTTTAATATTATTTTAATATCTACAGTATGTTAGCAAGGTCTTATAAAAATTTCATTAAGAAATTTTATTGTTTGCATGTTTAATTTGGTGAAAAGGACTAAATCATAAAATGTGCAAAATTAGAGTTCTATAAGTTAAAGGTACTAATTGACTATGAAATTAAATAGTTAAGGGATTTATGTTGTAAATATACCATTGTTATTATGAGTGGACAAATATGGACATTAAATATGTGATTTCAAAAGTTAATTACTAAGGTTAAATGTGTAATTTAATAAATAAAGGTTAGTAAATTAGTGAAAAACAAAACCATCATCTTTGTTGTCCATCTTCCACCAAATTTTAACCTAAGAAACACCATTTTTAACATCTCAAGCATTCGATCATCTCTTCCTCTTGCATGTAAGTATTTTTCATCCCATTTTTAATGATTTTCATGTTTTTCGAGTCGTTGTAACTCAATCTAACTAGCCCATGGACTAATTTGCAAAAAAATTAAAAGGTTAGGATTTTTTCATTAATGTGTTCATGTGATTTTTGATGGAAGAAAATGAACCTTTGTTGATAGATAAACAACTTTTGTAAAGTGAATTTTGTTGAAAATATCAAATTGGGATTTATTTGTAAAATGTGTAAAATACATGGTGAAAATTGTGAAATAATGAATTGTATGAGTTGATATGGACCTATATGAAATTCGGCTAGCTTGGGTAAGGGTGAAATTACATGAATTTCAAATTACGAGCTTAAGGACTAAATTGTAATAAAATCAAAACAATAGGGGCAAAAACATAATTTTGCAAAAACATGAATTTGGATTGAATTAAATAGAATGGTTATTAAATATATTGAATTTATTTATGTACGACTTTAGATCAGGGTTAAAAAAAGCTTTGGATTAGTCGACTCCATTTCTATACCTTTATCGTCGAGGTAAGTTCGTGTAATTATGTAATGTTTTAATGCTATCTTTTGAGCTATATGTAAATTATGGATTGTTATGTAAATGATCAATGCAAATCCAATGATGTTACGACGTTTATCGAGCCTTGTCTGAACCTTAGGAATTCGTAAGATACAAATGACATGTCATTAGGGTTTCCATGTTCTGGGTGCTGGCCTTGAATGTCCTACCGATGGCTGAGGTCCAGCATGTGTTGCGGATACTCCATAGCTCGTGTGAGCGGCATCTTGTAGCTTACATTCAAACCCACAACTCGTGTGAGCAGGGCCATTTCACAGCTCGTGTGAGCATACCTATTTCACAGCTCGTGTGAGCAACTATGTTTATGACAGGAAAGTTTATGATTATATGATTAGCACACTTTGTGTAAGCTATCTCGCGTATCCAATGTTATTCTAAACGGTTCAATAGGCATGAGGTTGAAAGAAAAAAGGTAAATGTTCAATATGAACCAAGGCATGTGTGTATAAAATACATTGAAATGTTGAGCTACATGGAATCATGTTATGTTATGATAGATGATAAATCCAATTGAATCATGCTCAAGTACAATGGTTATCCATGTTAAATTCATATGATTTATGTGCAAGTATGCTAACATGTTTGTGTTGGTGCTTAGGCTTGTGCCAAGCTAAAGGTTGGATTATGCCATGTTAAATTTTAATGTTATGAAATAAAATGGTAAGCTGTGTTTTATGTTATACGAACTTACTAAGCAATATATGCTTACATAGTCTCCTTTCCCATGTTTTATAGATAATCGAAAGCTCATTCGATTTGGAAGCTCGTTAGAGACCTATCACACTATCCAACGACTATATCAGTAGATTTTGATGTTTTGAGTCATGGTTATAATGGCATGTATAAGTGAATTATGTTTGATGATTTAGTTGTTATGATTGGCATGTAAATATGTGGGTACATGGTTGATGACATTTTGGCATTTTTGTGCTTTGATGGCTAATGTTGAAATGGTTAAGTGATGATATGTTTTGAATGACCAAATTGGTATGTTTAGATGTGTTTGGCATATGGTTAATTGTGCTATGGCTTGGCATGAGAATAGGTAGTGGTGTGCGGTTGATTTATGCCAAATGTGTTTATGTTTTGGTTGATTTGATGATTTGTGATTGAGGTGCCTTTCGGCACATTGGTTGTATGGATAGATACCATATTGAATTAGCCTATCATGCATGTTTTAGGTATGTTTTAAAGCTTGATTTTATGTGCAAATGGATTGTAGGTGTGAGCTTGATTTGGGTGAAAGAAATGGCTTGAAAATGGCTTATTTCTTGTCCACACGGCCTAAGACACGGACGTGTGTCTCAACTGTGTGTGACACACGGCCATGTGACACGGCTGTGTGTCCCCTATAGGTTTCAAAAGGTTGCAAGTCAGGTAGTTACACGGCCTAGTACACGGCCTGACACATGGGCGTGTGGCTTGGCCGTGTGACCCAAGTTAGAGAGTTACACGGGTATGGACACGGGCTAGGACACGGCCATGTGTCCCTACTTCAAATGTCCATACAGCCTGAGACACGGGCATGCGTCTCAACCGTGTGAGTCACATGGCCTGGCCACACGGTCGTGTGACCTCTGCAGTGTGAATTTTTCTATCTTTTTCCATGAATTTCTAAATGTTTCCGATTTAGTCCCGAATCATTTCTAAAGTGTTTTTAGGACCTCGAAGGCTCGAATAAGGGATGATATGCATGTGTTTGAATGGGTTTAAATATGATTTATGAAATGTATGGAAATAATTGTTTTTAAGTTACATTTTTACGGTAATGCTCCGTAACCCTATTATGGTGATGCATATAAGTTAGATGTGTTACAATTTAAGTTATTATGGTGATCATGGATGACACGAGTACTCGTATGAGCATCCTCATGGGTTGTATGAGTATGCGGATGGTGCGAATAGTTACAACCTTTAATGGTCGGCTAGTTATTCAAAGCAAGATTCATACTTTCCATATTATTATTCAGAAAGTAAGATGGAGAGTGATGAGCACATGGAGGATCCATCCCTTGCTACTCAGGTTGGAATGTGGAGGAAAGCATGCATGCGTTGCAAGTTGATGTTAGTCAAATCCATGGTCGATTGGACCAATTTTTTAGTCTAACTTCCATCTACCAAAAATTAAACCTACAAAATCCTAAATTTAAACATACAACAAATTTAAAACCTAAACTAAACAAAAGTAAATAAAGTCTCAGCTCAAATAAGTTAATTATTTATAAAATAAGTTAAAATTTAAAATCGCTATCCGGCGATATGTCATGCCCCCGAAGTGGAACTTCCATGAAGTCCTAGATACTTTGGCCCCTCGCTTGTTCATTGATTGCCGCCAAACGTGCGAACGTTTGGGCTGAAAATACTGCAACAAAATAGATAAATAATGAAACAACGGTGTCCGCAAGTAAACGAGTCAAATTGCAATATAGAAGAATGTTAAAATGAAACACTTCAGAAAGTATTCCGAGGATCGTACCCAAGGGAGGTTGAATTAAACCTAAATTAACTCTCTACACTAACAAGGCTAAATAGTACTATTTTAAAATTATATACGAAAAATCAAAGTAACATCAATTAATCAAATTAACCTAAAATTTATTTAAACTAAAAACAAACCAATTAACAATTGAAATTAATCCAAAAAAACAGGCAGGAGATTAACTCACTTCAGTGATCCTAATTAACTTCATAATTTGAGTTTTATCGAGTTAGCTATTAATTAACCAGTTATTACCTCTCGGCCTTTAACTAATTAACTAATAGACCAATACACGCTTGCCTCTAGGCCTCACTTTCTTGACTGGGATAAATTATGAGGTACTCAATAAACTTATCTCTCAATCTTGTTTATCCTAAATTACTTCCTTAGGGCGTCACATCCTAAGGTTTGATCGCACATAATTTAAGCCAACTAACCCGAATTTAAACCCTTATTCATCTGTTAATTATTCACACATTCGTTCGTTAATCTCCCTTAGGAAGTTAGCTATTCATGGACCTAAATACAATAATCCCTAAACTCATATTTAACATGCAGAATAGAAAATTAAATAAAAGTAGGGAGTAGAGAAATAAGTCAGTTTTGATATCGAGTTGTGCTCGGAAGTGAAATCTCCTTTGGCAGTCGCGAAGACCACTTCGATTGCAACTGGAATCAACAACGAAATAATGAAAAAGTATTATATTAAAACCTTGGATCAAAATTAAATCCAAGTTAAAACAAGAACAAAGGTATGTAAAGGATTAAATTGAAACAAAAAGAAAAGCTAAAGTAAAACCCTAACTAAACGGCTCACTTGGCCAAGCCTCCTTAAATAAGACTTAACATGCCTATTTATAGAGTTTATGATCAGATCTAATTAGGTTACTAAACAACCCAAAAATTTGATTAAGGTACATGCAATTTTATGGACTAAAATACCCTTAATTAAAATTTCATCTCGTAACTCGATGTCGCAAAACCACAGGACTGGTGTTGCGACACTGCCTTCAAATTCTGGGTATTTTGGCTTTGAAGTTTGGTGTTGTGAAACCACTCCCCGTTGTCGAGACGCTGCAATTGTCCTTCGTCTTTTAATCTAAAAAATAATGTCTTGTACATTAGTTAGAGCCGTTAGATCATCAATAGGCCCAAAGTGGCCCATTAGGTCATTACATAACTCAAAATTATGTAAAAACACTTATTTTGCATAATTTAAACATAATATAATATGTTATGAAATAAGCTCGTTAAGTGCCAGAAAGACCTTAATTTGCCACAACGAATTGTGGCATATCATTCATCATCGGGTTTGTAACAACCTAAACCCAGCCTAGATGTTATGACCGAATCTCGAAGATCACATTGGCCATGATGATGGTGTGAAAATCATTTAACTATTTTCTTTCAAAAATTGTTATCTCTTAATTTTTGAAATCAACATATTGATTTGCATGAGAAAATAAAAAGTAATTTCTCTAAACTTCTTTGGAAAGATAATATCGAATAATTTTGAAAATTCCAAGTTTGAGCATTTCAAGAAAAAAAAATTTAAATTTGAAAATGTCGCAGTGGATAATTTACAAAAAAATGTTGATTCATTTAAAATTGTTATATGATATATTTCATTTGATTAACTGAATAAAATAGATTAAAGTTTAGTAAAAATGTATTCTTGAGTTTGAAATAAAATCATTGAGTCGAGATTGTCATTATGTTGAAAAATCTAGTTTTTCGTACAAATTGATAAACCATTTTAAATAATTGTTTTAAAACCAAATCATTCAAAAGTATTCCAAAATCCAATATCCAAAATCCAAAATCCAAAATCCAAATCAATGTCCCATGCCATAGTTTGCAAATAATAAATAAACAGTCTTAAAATATCGAATAATAATGTCCCATGCCATAGTTTGCAAATAATAAATAAATAGTCTTAAAATATTGAATAATAGTGTAAAAATTTATACATAAAATATCTGAGTACTCCTTCGTAAGTTGAGTCCAAGTCCTAACCTCGAGTATTATCAGAAAAGTCAAAACTTTAAAGGAGTGAGCTTTTAAAGCCCAGTGTGAGGCTTACTTAAAATATAACAATGAATAAATCACATAATTCAGAAAGATAACAGAAAGTACACAAAAAGTAAATTTCACATATATTGGTATGTATGGCAATGTAAATGTAGAATTTTTCAGAAGTCAATGCGTGGTTTTTAAAAATCTTTCCTACCCAACTCTGCCACACACCATAAAAGAGTTCTCCTAGAACTCATTCATCCATTAACACACCAATATTATGGACAAACCACCAGATAATGTAGGCAAGCTGCCAGATACAGATTATTGTGGACAAACCATCTGAATTGCAGATATTGTAACAACCCGATTTAGGGCTGAGTCAAAATAGTAGTTGCGAGACCACAAATCTGAAGTAGAAATATGTATATGATTTTTACGAGGTTTATGATATGTTTGCATGATTGTGTGAAAATTTCATGAAGAAATTTTATGAATTAGTGAACAATTTGCATATTAGGACTAAATTGCAAAGATTAAAAAATATGAGATTCTGGAAGATTTAAGTATGAAATAGAATTATAAAAATTATTAGAAGTCCTTATTTAGCAATTAGACCATTAAATGTTAATATGGAAAAAAAATGGGCATGGGAAGGAAAAATCTCAAGAAAGGGGCCATAAAGGGCAATTTGGTCATTTAGTTAATTTATGAATTAAAAAGGGAAAATAAGTCAAAAATGGTGTCCATCTTCTCTAAGCTTGGCTGAAAATCACAAGGACCCCATAGCTAGGGTTTCTTCAACTTTCAAGCTTGATTGTAAGTACCTCCTAGCCCCGTTTTTAATGTTCTTCGTATTTTTGAGATCCTCGTAGCTCGATTTAGCTATTTCTAGCTATATTTTGAGCTAGGGTTTATGTTCAAAAATTTATCCATGTATGACATGCATGTATTTTGATGATTTATGGAATAATATGAAAGTTTGAGGTATGATAAACATCCTTTTCTAAGTGATTTTCATGAAAAATGCATAAAAGGACCAAATTGTAAAAAGTTATAAAAATGGTCATACATGAGTGAATTAGTGAAAATGGAGGGCTGTTGTAGTTAAGAAAATGATTCGGCTAGGCTTAAAATACAAGGAAGTTGAATAAAAATCAATTTAGGAGCCTAGGGGCAAAAATGTAATTATGTGAAAGTTTATGGGAAAAATTATGATTTTTTCAAAATATGATTATGGGTCAATTTAGTCAATGTGAGTATTAAACAAGTGAAATTGTTATTATAGATCAAGAAATACGAAGCTCGGATCGAAACCGAGGTAAGAACAAGGTTGTGGACTAAATCGAATACCTACACACATTTTGAGTACCGAGGTAAGTTTGTGTGAAATTAAAGATACATAATGTTATTATGTTTTTAATTGCTTTATAATATGAGAAATGTATATTATTTCCATGAAGTTGATTAATGATGCCTTGATGAAATTATAATGAGATCATGTTAAGTTGATCTCCGGTTGAACGTTCGGAATAACAAGGATACCTATGTCACAACATGAGATAAGGAAGGTCCCGTATAAGACCATGTCTGGGACATGGCATCGGCACCGAATAAGGAAGGTACCGTATAATACCATGTCTAAGACATGGCATCGGCACCGAATAAAGAAGGTCCCGTATAAGACCATGTCTGGGACATGGCATCGGCACCGAATAAGGAAGGTCCCGTATAAGATCATGTTTGGGACATGACATTGGCACCGAATAAGAAAGGTCTTGTATAAGAACACGTCTGGGACATGGCCTCGGCACCAAAGGAAGATCTCATATAAGATCATGTCTGGGACATGGCATCGATATCGAGATATGAGATCCCGTATAAGACCATATTTGGGATATGACATTGGCCTTGTAATACATGTATATGAGATTGAGTATCCTCTGATATTCTGAATAGTTCAACGGGCAAAGAGCTACATTTAAGTTAAGGATGATAATGAGTTAAGTCTATGTTCAAGATAGCATAAGTGCTAAACTATGTGATGAAGTGATACAGGTACCCATGAGTAAAATACGAGTTATGAAACCGTAATGCGATAGGTGATAGGTAAGAGTAAGTATGAGTAAATATGTCAAAGCACTTGAGGACTTGCGTTGTTATTGTTCAATGAGATGAATGGATTTTATTATGAGCCCTTATGTTGCTATTTTAATTCATGAAAACTTACTAAGCTATATGCTTACCTCTCTCTTTTCTCTTTTCCTTGTAGTATCGCCAAGCTAGCTCGAGGATCGTAGAATGTCAGAGCTCGGATCACACTATCAATCATTCTTTTGGTATAGTAGAGTGGATTTATTTTGGGTATGGCATGTATAGGAACTTGGTCATCTTGTGTTATGTCATATTTGAAAGCCAAAGTGTTGGCTATTAATGTTATACACTCATTTTGTAAATGGCCATTGGGGGATTGGCCAATATTTGTCAAGTTTCTTATATTTAATGATGATGAGTTTTATGGAGCGAAGGTTCATGGAATTGAGAGAGTAAAATGTGAAGTGTATGAATGATGATTTAGTGATTCTTCATAGTGTATTATTACCATGTTATGTGTTGCTTGTAGTGGTTTATATGTGTTTATGTTTCAGGGTGGCAATTGGATTGGTAAATAGCCTCCTAATTGTCCACACGGGTAAACGCACGGGCGTATGTCTAGGCCGTGTGTGACACACGGTCAGCCCCATGGGTGTGTTGATAGGCCGTGTGTCCCTTGCATGAAATTTGCGAGAATTCGATTCATCACATGGGGCAGTACATGGGCATGTATCTAGGCCGTGTGTCCTTAAGAGGTTGCTGACGTCATAAACAGAATGCTAAGGTTTTCACACACGGGTGAGGACACAGGCGTGTCTAGGCCATGTGAGGGACACGGGCCACAGACACGGGCGTGTGTCCGGCCGTGTGAAAACCCATGTAGGTTCGAAACAAAAAATAAAATCCACACGGGCTAGGAAGATGGGCGTGTGTGACCACACGGCCTGCCCACACAGGCGTATTCCTTTTCATACGGGCGTGTGGCCTTGTTTTAGGTAAAAATTTTCTAAGTGTGCAAAAGTTTCCGGTTCTGTAACAATCCGGTTTATACCCTAGTCGAAACAGTGGTTTTGGGACCATAAATCCGAGTCTGTATAATATTTAAATATTATATTCTGTGCCATTGATATATGATTAAGCATGTGTTAAAGTTTCGTAAGTTAATTTATCTGTCTCTGTGTTTAATTTGACGAAAGGATGAAATTGCATTAAATATGAAAGTTGTTTGCTATATGTTTAATTTGACGAAAGGATGAAATTGCATTAAATATGAAAGTTGTTTGCTATATGTTAAAGTGCTTATGTGT
Organism: Gossypium bickii; assembly: GCA_025503065.1. NCBI lineage: Eukaryota > Viridiplantae > Streptophyta > Magnoliopsida > Malvales > Malvaceae > Gossypium > Gossypium bickii. The sequence goes on along the minus strand of CP106714.1, from coordinate 95,766,984 downwards.
TATGGCTTTTTAAATATGAAGACTTATGTGGCAATTTGGCCATTTCCATGGTTAATGGATGGCTAAGGTCATAAATGACCTTGTAACAATGTTTTATACATTTTTATATGAAAGGTTATTATGGTAAAATTTGTTTATAACATATTATTAATAAAATTTTTTAATCTATTTGTTCATCCACCGAATAAGCAAAGAAAAGAAAGAAAAAAATTGAGCTAGGCATTCGACATTTTCAAGCTCAAATTAAGGTATGATTTTGAGTCGGTTTTTGATAATTTCTACATTTTTGTAATTGTTGCTTCGTCTACTATCAAACCCATGTTTCAATTTTGTGTATTGGTGATGTTTATAAGTTGTGCCATTGATGCTAGGTTGAGCTTTGTGATGCTTTAAGGTGTTAAATGATAGACTGGTGGTAGATGAACATGTTTTGTTCTTGAAGTTTTGATGAATTTAGCTAAATAGGACTAAATTGAGAAAATGGCAAATTGAGGGACTAATTTGTGAATTTAATGAAGAGTATGGACTTGTATGAAATGTATATAAGTTTCGGCTAAGCATGTGTATGTTTGAAATTTGGGGAATTGATGTTTTAAGAAAAATGGACTAAATTGATTAAGTGTGCAAATGTGAGGGCTAATTTGCAAATTACCCTAAATATGTGTCTTTGGATTGAATTGAATGGACTAGTGAATAAAAGGGTTAACTCTGAATATGTTTAGATCAAGAACCGAGGAAAACGGATTTAGATCGCGGGAAAGCGAAAGTTATCGAGTAGCTGTTTTCTATTCCGATAAACCGAATCCGAGGTAAGTCACTATACAAATAAATGAATATGTATGCATTTGTAATTGTTCATATGTTTAATGATGATAACGAATGCTTATGAGAAATTTTTTAATTGAATTCCGAGATAAGTTCGGTATATTAACTAAGTCTGAGAAGCCTCGTCATGAACCTTGACATAGGTATACATTACTGCTCGCTTTTATCATGTAAGACCACGTCTGGGACGTTGGCATTGATTTGAGATTCGTGTAAAACCCTGTCCGGGACAGTGGCATCGATATCTGATTATGTGTACGACCACGTCTAGGACGTTGGCATCATTATGACACTTACGTGTAAGACCATGTCTGGGACATCGGCATCGTTTTGATTCGTATAAGACCTTGTCTGGGACAGTGGCATCGATATCCGAGTGCATGTAAGACCTCGTCTGGGATGTTGGCATTGTACGATTATTCTGAGCTTTCTAAGTATCCTATTAGATTTATTACGGTTCAACGGGCAAGTCTATGATACAAATTGCAAATCCGAGCTATGAACAAATATGTGATTGTAAATCCATTTCAGGTATGCTGATTATACACTAATTGTGTATACAAGGTAAGCATCAATATGATCTTACTATGATGCTATGAATATGGAATTGATGATATGTTGTATAAAGTTTTGGTGAAATGAGATATGTGTTTATATGATCTTTGAATTGTGAATATGGCTAATGTGGTCAAAAGTGTATGAACCAAAGCTAATATATGCATTTTATGCTAAGTTTGTTTGTATATTGAATTACTAAGCTTTTGGAAAGCTTACTCTGTGTCTTTAATCTATTTTATAGGTTGTGAAAGCTACTGAAGGCTCGGGACCGTCATGGATTGTCATCACACTACTAATATCATTTTGGTACACCTTGGATATGTAAATAGCTAGATATGGCATGTATAGGCTAGTTCTTGTTATGATTTGTAAAGTGAACTTAGCCATGTGATTTGGCTAGTTATGTTTTGGTATCATGCTTAGATGAATGTGAATTGAGAAGTTGTTTTGGCATGATTAGTTAATATATGACATGGTTGATATGGTAAGTTTACAGATGAATGATGTTTGGGCATAATTGTGATTTGGTCATGTAAATTGTTATGTTTAGAGTTGGTTTTGAATGTATTAGTGTATGATTCTCCTTGATTGTCAAATATGCATGACTGGGATGACTATTTGGTATGTTTTGATGGTTATATGTGAATGAAATGGGTTGATATATGTTGCTTATAGGTTTGACCCTTATGGGTGGCATTTTTGGTCTTTTAGATGGCCTATAATGTCACACGATTGTGGCACACGGACGTGCCTAAGACCGTGGTAAAATTGACAGAATGTAGCCTAAAATCAACACGGCCTTACCATGGGCATGTTTGGTGGCCGTGTTGGGGAAGTCAGTATAGGACCACGGTTAGGACACACGGTCGTGTCTGGTGGCCGTGGGGACGAAGTCAGTATATAGGCACGAAAAGACACACGGGGATGTCTAGAAGCCGTGGAGGGTACACGGTCTCCTCCCACGGGCGTGTCTCCCCTGTATTTTAGAAAAGTTTTAAATTTTCATGAAATTTCATATGTGTTTCAGTTTAGTCCCGACTCGACTTCTAAGCATGATTAGGGTCTTGAGGACCCGTTTAAGGGACATTATGGCTGAGAATGATAATTGAATGTATGTTTTTGTCTGTGAATATTTTTAATCTGTCCGGTAACACTCCTAACCTTAATCCGGCCACAGATACGGGATAGGGGTGTTACATTTGATTGGTATCAGAGCTACGATTTAGCCGATTCTTGAACTAACGTAGTGTGTCCGAGTCTAGCTATACATGCTATATATCTGAATTGTGATAGTGTGATGAATCCTGACGTATAAAATGTGATTTTTGTATAGTAATAGATCCCGAAAGAGCCGTAGCTGACTACGTAGAAAGTAATGCGCCTACTCCCGTGCAAGGGACAGCGCCCTCTGGATCGAGACCGGCTACGAGCGGTCAAGAGGGAGAAGTTAAACAAGATTTCTTCCAGATGATGAGTGAGTGGTTTACTCAGTTTGTAAAGAATAACTCGACTATTTCACAACCCCCGCCCGCGGTTAATCCCCCTCAGACTACAGTTGTGCCACCAGTTATACATCCGAATCTGTTGAATAAGTCTCCCGTTGACAAGATCCGTAAGTTTGGGGCCGAAGAATTTTGAGCTACTAAAGATGATGATGCTGAAAAGGCCGAGTTCTGGATTGAAAATACTATCTGGGTATTCGATGAAATGTCTCTGACTCTAGAAGAATGTATAAAATGTGTTGTATCATTACTCCGTGATGCAGCATATCAATGGTGGAAAACTCTGATTTCTGTTGTTTCGAGAGAACGAGTCACATGGGATTTCTTTCAGATCGAGTTTCAGAAGAAATATATCAGTGAGAGATTCGTTGATCAGAAACGAAAGGAATTTCTGGAACTAAAGCAGGGCCGTATGTCTGTTACGGAATATCAACGAGAATTTGTGAGACTGAGTCAGTATGCTCGAGAATGTGTATCATCTGAAGCTATAATGTGCAAAAGGTTCGAAGATGACCTTAATGAAGACATTCGTTTGTTAGTCGGGATTTTTGAAATAGAAGAGTTTGTCGTACTCGTTGACAGAGCCTGCAAAGCTGAGACACTCGGGAAAGATAAGAGAAAAGCTGAATCTGAAGCCCGTGATGTGAGAAAAAGATTTCCAAGCAAATCATTTCAGTCATCTTCGAAGAAATTCAGAGATAACCAGAGTCGTTCTAGAGATAATGTGGGACATGCAAATAGAAATCAATCTAGACCGCAAATGGGTTCTAAAACTCCAGCAACTTCAGTGGCCAGTGTTAGTAATGTTAGATTCGAGAGACCTGAATGTAAACATTGTGGAAAAAGGCACCCGGGAAGCTGTAGATTAAATGACAGTGGTTGCTTTAGATGCGAATCGCTTGATCATTTTATACGTGATTGCCCTGAATCGGTCGAACCAAAGACTGTTCAGAATTTGAGATCTGATAATGCACCTGTGAGAGGTAGGTCATCAAAAAATGTTAGAAATGTTAGTTGTAGTCAGAGAACTACGAGAGACAACGTTGTCAGATCTGAAGCTAGAGCGCCAGCCAGAGCGTATGCTATCTGAGATCGTGAGGAAGCTTCTTCACCAGATGTTATAACAGGGTTACCGGGTTTACCTCCAATTCGAGAAGTTGAGTTTGGTATTGAATTGTTGTCTGGTACTACACCTATTTCGATAGCTCTATACAGAATGGCACTAACAGAGTTGAAAGAATTAAACTCGCAGTTGCAAGAATTGACTAAGAGAGGGTTTGCTAGACTAAGTTTTTCACCTTGGGGTGCTCCTGTTCTGTTTGTGAAAAAGAAAGATGGCACGATGAGAATGTGTATCGATTATCGTCAGTTGAATAAGGTAACAATAAAGAATAAATATCCGTTGCCCAGAATTGATGATTTGTTTGATCAGTTGAAAGGAGCTACTGTGTTTTCCAAGGTTGATCTGAGATCGGGATACTATCAGTTGAGAGTTAAAGATTCAGACATTCCGAAAACTACTTTCAGAACGAGGTACGGGCATTACGAATTTTTAGTTATGCCATTTGGACTAACCAATGTTCCTGCTATTTTTATGGATCTGATGAACAGAATTTTTAGACCGTACCTAGATCGATTTGTTGTGGTATTCATAGATGACATTTTGATTTATTCTCGTGATGAGGCTGAACATGCGGAACATTTGAAAGTTTTTTTGCAAACTTTTAGAGAAAAGCAATTGTATGCGAAATTCAGCAAGTGTGAATTCTAGTTGCACGAGGTTAGTTTTCTGGGACATATTGTGTCAGCATCCAGGATTCGAGTTGATCCGAGCAGGATTTCTGCTATTCTGAATTAGAAACCTCCGAGAAATGTATCTGAAGTCTGCAGTTTTCTGGGTTTGGCTGGTTATTATCGTAGATTTTTGAAAGGCTTTTCGACAACAGCTACTCCATTGACTAAATTACTTCAGAAAGATGTCAGATTCGAATGGTCAGATAAATGCTAGAAAAGTTTTGATCAGTTGAAAACTCACATTATGAAGCTCCAGGTGTTAAACTGACCGTAATCGGGTAAAGAATTTGTTGTTTACAGTGATGCTTCGTTAAATGGTCTGGGATGTGTTTTGATGCAGGAAGGCAAAGTTGTAGCTTATGCCTCGAGATAGCTAAAGTCTCATGAAAAGAATTATCCGACGCACGACCTTGAGTTAGCTGCAATTGTGTTTACGCTAAAGATTTGGCGTCATTATCTGTACGGTGAAATGTCACGTGTTTTCAGATCGTAAAAGTCTGAAATATCTGATGACTCAGAAAGATTTGAACCTGCGTTAAAGAAGATGGTTAGAGCTGCTAAAAGATTATGAGCTTGTGATAGATTATCATCCGGGTAAAGCGAATGTCGTTGCTGATGTTTTGAGTAGAAAATCATTATTCGCATTATATGTTTTGAATGCTCAGTTAGATTTGTCTGATGATAGTTCTGTGTTTGCTGAATTAAAAGCTAAACCGTTGTTCTTACAACAGATATGTGATGCTCAGAAATCTGATAATGAATTGCTAGCAAAATAAGCTCAGTGTGAGGTGAATTCCGAATCTGAATTTCAATTTGTTGATTATTGTTTGAGATTTCGGGATCGTATCTGTGTTCCGAGAAATCCAGAGTGGGTTCAGTTGATCTTGAATGAAGCTCATAACATTCGTCTATCTGTTCATCCGAGAAGCACGAAAATGTATCAAGATTTGAAACGACACTACTGGTGGTTTGGTATGAAACTGGACATTTCTGACTTTGTTTCAAAATGTTTAGTTTGTCAGCAAGTGAAAGCCGAACATCAAGTTCCGTTTGGGTTGTTGCAACCAATTCTGATTCCAGAGTGGAAATGGGATAGAGTAACCATGGACTTTGTTTCTGGTTTACCTTAGACTCCGAGAAAGAAAGATGCGATATGGGTCGTGGTTGATAGATTAACGAAATTTGCCCATTTTATCCCAGTAAGATCTGATTTATCACTTGACAGGTTAGTCGAGCTTTATATTTCCGAGATTGTGAAATTACACAGAGTACCACTATCTATTGTATCCGATAGAGATCCGAGATTCATGTCGAGATTCTGGAAGAAATTGCAAGAAGCTTTGGGCACGAAATTACACTTCAGTATAGCTTTTCATCCGCAAACAGATAGTCAGTCTGAACGAATTATTCAGATTCTTGAAGATTTGTTAAGATGCTGTATACTTGAGTTCAGTGGATCATGGGAACAATATCTGCCGTTGATCAAATTTACGTATAATAATAGTTTTCAGACGAGCATCAAAATGGCACTATATGAAGCTTTGTACGGACGTAAATGTCGTACACCTCTGTATTGGACTGAACTCAGTGAGAATAAGCTACATGGGGTTGATCTGATAAAAGATTCAGAACAAAAAGTGAAATAGATCCGAGATTGCTTGAAAGCAGCGTCTGATCGTTAGAAGTCTTATGCAGACTTGAAACGTAAAGATATAGAATTTGAGATCGGCGACAAAGTATTTTTGAAAGTGTCTTCGTGGAAGAAAGTTCTTCGATTCGGGCGTAAAGGTAAATTAAGTCCGAGGTTCATCGGACTGTATGAGATCATTGAGCATGTTGGACCTGTTGCATATAGATTAAAGTTGCCGTCTGAGCTAGAAAAGATACACAACATATTTCATGTTTCAATGCTCCATAGATACCGATCAGATCCGTCACATGTGATTGCCCCATCTGAAATGGAAATCCGATCAGATATGACATATGAAGAGGAACTGATCCGTATCCTAGCTCGTTAAGTGAAAGAGTTAAGAAACAAAAGAATTCCATTAGTGAAAGTACTGTGGAATCGACACGGAATAGAAGAGGCTACGTGGGAGCCTGAAGATTCAGTAAGACAACAATATTCGAACTTGTTTAACGGTAAGATTTTCGGGGACAAAAATCCCTAAGGGGGAGAATTGTAACAGTCCAGTTTATACCCTAGTTGAAACAGTAGTTTTGGGACCACAAATCCGAGTTCGTATAATATTTTAATATCATATTCTGTGCCGTTGATATATGATTAAGCATGTGTTAAAGTTTCGTAAGTTAATTTATCTGTCTTTGTGTTTAATTTGACGAAAGGATGAAATTGCATTAAATATGAAAGTTGTATGCTATATGTTAAAGTGCTTATGTGTTATGGCTTTTTAAATATGTGGAACTATGTGGCAATTTTGCCATTTCCATGGTTAATGGATGGCTAAGGTCATAAATGACCTTGTAACTATGTTTTATACATTTTTATATGAAAGGTTATTATGGTAAAATTTGTTTATAACATATTATTAATAAAATTAAAGCTTAAAATAAGCTTCAATCTATTTGTTCATCCATCGAATAAGCAAAGAAAAGAAAGAAAAAAATTGAGCTAGGCATTCGGCATTTTCAAGCTCAAATTATGGTATGATTTTGAGTCGATTTTTGATAATTTCTACGTTTTTGTAATCGTTGCTTCGTCTACTATCAAACCCATGTTTCAATTTTGTGTATTGGTGATGTTTGTAAGTTATGCCATTGATGCTAGGTTGAGCTTTGTGATGCTTTAAGGTGTTAAATGATAGATTGGTGGTAGATGAACTTGTTTTGTTCTTGAAGTTTTGATGAATTTAGCTAAATAGGGCTAAATTGATAAAATGGCAAATTGAGGGACTAATTTGTGAATTTGATAGAAAGTATGGACTTGTATGAAATGTATATATGTTCAGCTAAGCATGTGTATGTTTGAAATTTAGGGAATTGATGTTTTGAGAAAAATGGACTAAATTGATTAAGTGTGCAAATGTGAGGGCTAATTTGCAGATTGCCCTACATGTGTGTCTTTGGATTGAATTGAATGAACTAGTGAATAAAAGGGTTAATTCTGAATATGTTTAGATCAAGAACTGAGGAAAATGGGTTTAGATCGCGGGAAAGCGAAAGTTATCAAGTAGCCGTTTTCTATTCCGATAAACCGAATCCGAGGTAAGTCACTATACAAATAAATGAATATGTATGCATTTGTAATTGTTCATATGTTTAATGATGATAACGAATGCTTATGAGAAATTTTGTAATTGAGTTCTGAGATAAGTTCGGTATATTAATTGAGTCTGAGAAGCCTCGTACGAACCTTGACATAGGTATTTGTTCTATTTTATCATGTAAGACCACGTCTGGGACGTTGGCATTAATTTGAGATTTGTGTAAGACCCTGTCTGGGACAGTGGCATTGGTATCTGATTATGTGTAAGACCATGTCTGGGACGTTGGCATCAATATAAACTTTACGTATAAGACCACGTCTAGGACGTTGGCATCATTATGACACTTACATGTAAGACCATGTCTGGGACATCGGCATCGTTTTGATTCGTATAAGACCCTGTCTGGGTCAGTGGCATCGATATCCGAGTGCATGTAAGACCTCGTCTGGGACGTTGGCATTGCACGATTATTCTGAGCTTTCTAAGTACCCTATTAGATTTATTACGGTTCAACGGGCAAGTCTATGATACAAATTACAAATCCGAGCTATGAAAAAATATGTGATTGTAAATCCATTTCAGGTATGTTGATTATACACTAATTGTGTATACAAGGTAAGCATCAATATGATCTTACTATGATGCTATGAATATGGAATTGATGATATGTTGTATAAAGTTTTGGTGAAATGAGATATGTGTTTATATGATCTTTGAATTGTGAATATGGCTAATGTGGTCAAAAGTGTATGAACCAAAGCTAATATATGCATTTTATGCTAAGTTTGTTTGTATATTGAATTACTAAGCTTTTGGAAAGCTTACTCTGTGTGTGTTTAATCTGTTTTATAGGTCGTCAAAGCTACTGAAGGCTCGGGACCGTCAGGGATTGTCATCATACTACTAATATCATTTTGGTACACCTTGGGTATGTAAATAGCTAGATATGGCATGTATAGGCTAGTTCTTGTTATGATTTGTAAAGTAAACTTAGCCACGTGATTTGGCTAGTTATGTTTTGGTATCATGCTTAGATGAATGTGAATTGAGAAGTTGTTTTGGCATGATTAGTTAATATATGACATGGTTGATATTGTAAGTTTATAGGTGAATGATGTTTGGGCATAATTGTGATTTGGTCATGTAAATTGTTATTTTTGGAGTTGGTATTGAATGTATGAGTGTATGATTCTCCTTGATTGTCAAATATGCATGATTGGGATGACTATTTGGTATGTTTTGATGGTTATATGTGAATGAAATGGGTTGATATATGTTGCTTATAGGTTTGACCCTTATGGGTGGCATTTTTGGCCTTGTAGATGGCCTATAATGTCACACGGTTGTGGTACACGGGCGTGCCTAAGACTGTGGGAAAATTGGCAGAATGTAGCCTAAAATCAACATGGCCTTACCACGGGCGTGTTTGGTGGCCGTGTTGGGTAAGTCAGTATAGGACCACGGTTAGGACACACGGTCGTGTCTGGTGGCCGTGGGGACCAAGTCAGTATATAGGCACGAAGGGACACACGGGGGTGTCTATAAGCCGTGGAGGGCACACGGTCTCCTCCCATGGGCGTGTCTCCCCTGTATTTTAGAAAAGTTTTAAATTTTCATGAAATTTCATGTGTTTCAGTTTAGTCCCGACTCGTCTTCTAAGCATGATTAGGGTCTCGAGGACCCGTTTTAGGGACATTATGGCTGAGAATGATAATTGAATGTATGTTTTTGTCTGTGAATATTTCTGATCAGTCCGGTAACGCTTCTAACCTTAATCCGGCGACGGACATGGGATAGGGGTGTTACAGGTTCAATTCCAAGACCTCTCGTATGTATGTTTAGGGCCTCGTAAGCCCATAATAAGGATGTTATGTATATGAATGAAGAAGTTTTAGGTTGGAACAAAATTTTATGGCCCGAAATTGTATGTTTGATCTAGCTAAGTTTAGTAATGCCTCGTACCTAATTTCGGAGTTGAATACGGGTAAGGGGTGTTACATTTAGTGGTATTAGAGCTACAGTTTAGTCGATTCTCAGACTAATGTAGCGTATACAAGAGTCTAGCTATACATGCCATATATAGGGGTATTTATGTAATGATAGTGTGACGACTCTTGACGATTTAAATTGTGTTTTCATATAGTAAATGGATCCCGATAGAGCTGTTGCGGATGATGTAGAAAGTAACGCGTCGGCTCTCGCTAAAGAGACGGTGCCGAATGAAAATAAGAATAGACCAACGACTGTAAGTCAAAGAAGAGGAGAAGAGGCTAGGGAAGCCTTTCTCTACATAATGAATGCATGGTATACGGAGTTTGTTCGTGCGAACTCGAATGCGCAACCCCCTCCACCCCCACCTATTCCTCAACCTACCTCTGTAGCTCCCTAAGTAGTAGAAGTGATAAGAAGAGAAAAGCCTTGATAGAATCCGGAAGCAAGGAGCTGAGGAATTTTGAGCTAGTAAAGATGATGATCCGGAGAGGGCAGCATTTTGGCTTGAAAACACCATCAGGGTATTTGATGAATTATTTTGCACGCCTGAAGAGTGCATGAAATGTGTAGTGTCCCTCTTGAGAGATTCCACTTATCAGTGGTGGAACACCCTTGTGTCGGTTGTGCCAAGGAAACGGATCACATGGGAGTTTTTCCAAGAATAATTTCGAAAGAAGTACATTATCCAAAGATTTATTGATTAGAAGAGAAAGGAATTCCTTAAACTGAAACAAGGTAGGATGACAGTAATTGAGTATGAGCATGAGTTCGTAAGGCTCAGCAGATACGTTCGAGAATGTGTGTCCACTGAAGCCATTATGTGTAAACATTTTTAGGACGGATTAAATGAAGATATCCGATTGTTTGTTGGTGTCCTGGAATTAAAGGAATTTGTTGTGTTAGTGGACCGAGCTTGCAAAGCCGAGGAGTTGGTTAAAGAGAAAAGAAAAGCTGAAATGGAGTCTCGTGACTCAAGAAAGAGGCAAATGAACAAGTCGTTTCAATCATCATCCAAGAAGTCAAGAGACTTCCCTATCCGATTAGACCACTTCAGGGTCTAAAGCTCAGACCACTTCAGTTTCTAGTGTTGGAAACACTTGACCAAATAGACTGGAATGTCCACAGTGTCGCAGATGTCATCCCGTTGAGTGCCGAGCACATGAGAGAGCCTGTTTTAAGTCTGGTTCCTAAGACCATTTTATTAGAGTATGTCCCAAGATGGTTGAAAAAGAGAAAATTTAGAGTGCAAGATCGGGAAGCACCACTAGAGGGAGACAACAGAGAAACTTGGGGAGTGGAACGAGTAGTAAGAGTACACCTAGAGAGCAGGTTGCAGATCGGAGGGTAGAGCGCATGCGAGGACTTATGCCATTCGCACTCGCATAGAGGCGTCATCCCCTGATGTAATTACGGGTACATTTTCTCTTCATGATACTAATGTTGTTGGTTTAATTGATCCGGGATCTACCCACTCATATATTTACATGAAATTAGTATCTAGTATGAGCATGCCTGTAGAGTCTACAAAATGTGTGATAAAAGTGTCCAACCACTTAGGCAAATGTGTATTAGTTGATAATGTCTGCAAATATTGCCCATTGATGATCAGAGGTCATTATTTTAAGGCGAATCATGCTATTGCCATTTGATGAATTCGATATAATTCTTAGTATGGACTAGTTAACCACTCATGATGTGACAGTAAATTGTGGAAAGAAATACATTGAATTGAGATGGGAAAATGGGGACACTCTTCGTGTTGAATCAGATGAATAAGATAGATCGCCTGTAGTGATTTCTCATATGACTACTCAGAAATGTGTAAGAAAAGGGTATGAAGCCTATCTTGCCTTTGTGATGAATGCCAATGAGACTGGGTTAAGAATTGAATCAGTGGCGATAGTGTGTGAGTATCCAGATGTATTCCCATAAGAATTACCAGGGTTGCCTCTGGTTAGAGAGGTTGAATTCGGCATTGAGTTAGGCCTTAGTACTGCACCTATATCGATTGCCCCATACAGTATGGCTCCAACTGAGTTGAAAGAATTAAAGGCACAGTTATAAGAGTTGACGGACAAAGGCTTTGCACGACAGAGTTATTCTCTGTAGGGTGCTCTAGTATTATTTGTGAAAAAGGCAGATGGTTCCATGAGATTATGCATAAATTATTGGCAGCTTAATAAGGTAATAGTGAAGAACAAGTACCCGTTTCCAAGAATTGACAATTTTTTTGATCAATTTAAGGGAGCCACTGTGTTTTCCAAGATAGATTTGAGGTCCAGTTATTACCAGTTGAGGGTCAAAGATTCAGATGTGCTGAAAATCGTATTTCGAACAAGGTATGGGCACTATGAATTTTTAGTCATGCCTTTCGGTTTAACAAATGCCCCTACTGTGTTTATGGATTTAATGAACTGCATCTTTCGACCATATTTGGATAAGTTTGTTGTGGTTTTTATTGATGATATACTGATTTATTCTCGTGATGAGAATGAGTATGTGAGCACTTGAGGATAGTTTTACAGATTTTACGAGAAAATTAGTTGTATGCCAAATTTAGCAAAAGTGAATTTTGGCTTAAGGAAGTTGGGTTTTTAGGGCATATTGTCTCGGGAGATGGAATCTGAGTTGACCCGAGCAAGATTTCAGCTATTGTTGATTGGAAACCGTCGAGAAATGTATCAGAGGTTAGAAGTTTTCTGGGCCTAGCTGGTTATTACCGACGGTTTGTCAATGGATTTTCCATGATAGCGACTCCAATGACGAGGTTGTTACAAAAAGTTGTGAAGTTTGAATGGACAGAAAAGTGCAAACGGAGTTTCGAGAAACTAAAGGCATTGTTGACAGAGGCTCTAGTTCTAGTGCAACCTGAACTGGGAAAAGAATTTGTGATTTATAGTGATGCATCCTTAAATGGATTGGGTTGTGTGCTTATGCAAGAGGGCAAAGTGATAGCGTATGCTTCTAGACAGTTAAAGCCACATGAGAAGAATTACCTGACACATGATTTAGAGTTGGCTGCCATTGTGTTTGCATTGAAGATATAGAGACAACATTTGTATGGTGAAAGATGTCAGAAATTCACCAATCATAAAAGCCTAAAGTACTTGATGACTCAAAAGGATTGAACTTAAGGCAACGAAGATGGCTAGAGTTGATAAAGGATTATGAGTTAGTGATTGACTATCACCAGGGAAAGGCGAATGTAGTCGCTGATGCTTTGAGTAGAAAATCCCTATTTGCATTGAGGGCTATGAATACACGAGTGACTTTGTCAGGCGATGGTTCCATTCAAGGTGAGTTGAGGGCTAGGCTGATGTTCCTTCAAGAGATTTATGAGGCTCAGAAAGATGACAGTGACTTGCAAGCCAAAAGAGTTCAGTGTGAGTCGGGTGTTGAGTTCGACTTTCGGATCAATTCTGATGGATGTTTGATGTTCAGAGACAGAGTCTATGTACCGAGGAATGATGGGCTGATTCGGAAGATTTTACAAGAGGCACATAGCGAATGTCTATCCGTACATCCGGGCAGCACAAAAATGTATAATGATTTGAAGAAATGGTATTGGTGGCTGAGTATGAAGAAAGATATTTCTGAGTTTGTATCAAGATGCTTGATTTGTCAATAAGTGAAAGCTTAACACCAAGTACCTTCAGGTTTGCTTCAACCTATTATGGTTCTTGAGTGGAAATGGGACCGTGTTACTATGGACTTTGTAACGAGTTTGCCGTTGACACCAAGCAAGAAAGATGCCGTATGGGTTGTGGTAAATAGACTTATGAAATCAGCCCATTTCATACTTGTACGCGTTGATAATTCACTTGATAAGTTGGCAGACTTGTATATTTTAGAGATTGTAAGGCTACATAGGGTGCCTTTGTTGATTATATCGGATAGAGATCAGAGGTTCACATCCCAATTTTGGAAAAAGTTGCAAGAAGCTTTGGGCACAAGCTGAGTTTTAGTACAGCTTTTCACCTACAAATTGACGGACAGTCGGAGAGATTAATACAAGTACTTGAGGATATGCTCCGGTGATGTGTTCTTGAGTTTCAGGGTAGCTGGGAAAGGTATTTACCGTTGGTAGAGTTTGCCTACAATAACAGTTTTTAGTCGAGTTTGAGAATGGCGCCTTATGAGGCTTTGTATGGGCGTAAGTGTAACAGTCCGAATTTGACCCTAATCGGAACGGTGGTTTCGGGACCACGAATCCGAGTCCGAAAAATTTTTAAATATTATTTTTGGTGCTAATTGTATGTAATTTATGATGTGTGAAAGTTTCGTATAAAAATTTTATCGCTTGAGTGTTTAATTTAGCAAAAAGGACTAAATCGCGTTAAGTGTAAATGTTGCATACTATAGTGGAAAGTGCTTAAATGATGATGGCTTTCTAATATGGGGTATTAAAAGGGTAATTAGCCCATTTTTAAGTTAGTGGGTGGTATATGACATAAGTAACCTTAAGTTATAAATTAGTTTTATTTTATTTGAAAGGTTATATTAGTAATTAAGTAAAATCATATTATATGTTAAAATAAAAGAAATGAAATGGCCATTATCATCTTATTTCTCTTGGCCGAATATTGAAGGAAGAAGAAGAACTTGGTTTCTTTTTATTTTCGACACATATAAGCTCAAATTCAAGGTTAGTTTGATTTCGGTTTTTGTTAATTTTTACGTTTTTGAGATCGTTGCTTCGAACATTAGTTGACCCATGTTAGAATTTTTAAATTTGAGCATGTTTGATGTTCGGCCATTGTCATGTTCTTGTAGTTTTTGATGTTTAATAATGTTATATTAAAGTTATGTTAAAGATTAGCATGTTTTGTGTTGGAAATTTTAGTGAATTTGAGTATTTTGGACTAAATTACAAAGAATAAATTTTTGAGGGGCTAAAATGCAAAATAAATTAAAGAAATGGACTTGTATGGTCCCTATGAATATTCGGCCCTTGAGTGGTATAGTGAAATTTTGTGTATTTTGAGTTTTATGCAAATAGGACTAAATTGTAAAAATGTGAAACATAAGGGGCAAAATGGTAATTTTCCCGTTTATGTGTTTTGGGACTAAATTGAGATGAAATGTGCTCGAATGAGCTAAATTTTAATGTGCTTAGATCAAGAACAAAGAAAAACAGATTTGGATCGGGGAAAGGCGAAGGTTATCGAATAGCCGGACTACGTTGTCCGTCGATAGTCGAGGTAAGTCCTTAAGTAAATATATGTTAAAGAATTAATTATGAACATAGTAAATGATGATATTTGATAATTTTGAGTATAAATCTATGTGATGGCCGAATGTGGTGGTATATTATTGGATTGACTTTATTTTGTTTAATGTAATGTGAATAAGTAAGTTCGGTTTGATATGTGAAAGAAATATGAAGTATACGAAATGTTTGTGAATTTAGCACTAAGTAATGTGAATTGAATGGTTGATAGTGTTGATATTCGGGCTTCGAGCCTAGCAGGCCTTGTGCCGGTGAATTATTTCGGGCTTATTGCCTAGCAGGCCTTGTGCCGGTGAATTATTTCGGGCTTATTGCCTAGCAGGTTTAATGTCGGTGTTCAAACTTCAGACCTCGGGTCTAGCAGGCTTAATCGGTGATATGCTATAGACGGAGAATCCGAGAATCAAACAAGGTGAGACATATGTAGTGCTATGTGCTAAAAGCTTGGGTAAGAGTTAGCCTACTATATGAGTAAGGAATGAAGTAAGCTAATTTATTATCATTTAGTTAAGCACGATGTGATGAAATTGATGATTCAATGAGTATTTTATTTTATAATGTTGAGCTTATCATTAGTGTGTATGAACATTACATATATGCGAAATTGAGATATATACATGTATAATACATTGAAGACTCGGTTATAAATGGAAAGATCAATGGTGGAAGAGTTTAAAAGTGTTTGCATATGTGTATAAGTAGATATAGGAGATCGATACCTAAGATGTGTTCATATGATTCAGAATATGCGATTAAATATGATATTCATGTGATTTGATAGTGTATATGTTCATGGTGATATTGTGATAATATTTAAATCAAGGGTATTACTAGTATTCGTCCATGCACATTTTACATATTGTAATAATTATGTTCAATACTATAAGCCTGAAGATTAAGATGTTTAAGTGTATGATTATTACATTAATACTTGCTTGAGACTTACTAAGCTAGTGAGCTTACTTTGAGTGTGTTCGTTGTTCATTTTTTTAGACTTTGGTCAAGCTACGGGCTCGGAGGATCGTTGGTGAAGTCAACCACACTATCATCCCTTTTTGGTACTTTTAAGCTAGTTATTTTTGAATCAAAGGCATGTATAGGCTAGCTAAATGTTGGAATGATGTTATGTTTATATATATAATAGCCATGCGGAAATGGCTTAAATATTTATTTTAAGTTCGGTTCTATTTGTCCTTGACTATGTGATTAATGTGTTTGGCTTCAACAGTTCGGCTAGGAGTTGTTTCTTTAATTCAATCTTATGTATTGTGTGTTCTATATGATTGCTTGTTTGTAATGCCAATGGTTGTGTTAAATTAGTCATGTGTTTCGGCATTTAAGTTAATCTTTGCAAGGATAAGTCAAGGTAGGTATGTGTTAATTGAGCATCATTCAAAATTTATGTGTGTGTGTCAACTATAGTTGATTTACGAAGTATGAATTAGACTGAGTAATGCATGTATGTATATTCAGCCAAACCCATGTGATATTTGCAAATGTAGTTAACATGTTTTAAGAATTAGTTGTTTAGGCTCATAATCGAATATGGAAAATGTGCATAACTATGATGTATACATTTATATATATGTTCATATATACATGTAATTGGTTTGTGAGGTTGCATATATTAAATGAGTGCATGAAACTACCAAACCCGATTTGTGCGAGGTGAGTGCATGAAACTACCAAACCCGATTTGTGCTAGGTGACTAACATGAAATTTTATAAATTAGACCTTGCATATTCGGCCAAATACGTAAGTATGTATGTGATGTTTAGTAAGTTGCATATATTCGGTTATGTGGAAATAGGTTTCCTGCCATATGAAATTGGTCTTAATAGGAAGTTACTATGTATTGACATTCGAAATACGCTCATTTAGTTAATTAGTTACGAATAGTTATTTGTTTATAAATTTCATAGATCATGATCGTTTTGATAAATGTGGTGCATGGAATCTGTATTATTATATGATATTGTCATAATATACATTGTATGGTCATTTTGTGTTCATCGATGATTATATCGTATATGACTTGGATTAATGTATCAAGTATGTGTTACACATGTGTGATTTGCCTGTTTATGATTAAATTATTTGATAAAGATGATCAACTAAGATTCTATCGATTGAACTGAAGTTTTGACTTACATGGTAATACCTGTAACCCTAATCCGACGACGGACACGGGATAAGGGTGTTACAGTAAGTGCCGAACGCCTTTGTAGTGGACTGAACTCAAGGAAAACCAGATTCACGGGGTCGATCTGGTTAGAGAAACTGAAGAGAAAGTAAAAATAATCCGTGATTATTTAAAAGCTGCTTCTGATAGACAAAAATCCTACTTGGACTTGAAACGAAAAGAGATCGAGTTTCAATTGGGTGTTAAAGTATTCTTGAAAGTATCACCATGGAAGAAAGTTCTTAGATTTGGCCGAAAAGGCAAATTGAGCCCGCGTTTTATCGGAGCTTACGAGATTATCGAGAGGATAGGGCCGGTATCTTATCGGTTGGCTTTGCCATCCGAATTAGAAAAGATTCATGATCTGTTTCACGTATCTATGTTACATCATTACTGATCAGATCCTTCGCATGTGATCATACTGACAGAGGTTGAGATTTTCGAAATGACTTATGGTGAAGAACTGGTTAAGATTTTGGCACGAGAAGTCAAACAGTTAAGGAATAAAAGTATAGCCCTTGTGAAAGTACTATGGAAAAGACTTGGAGTAGAAGAGGCTACATGGGAGCCAGGGGAGCCTATGAGAAACCAGTATCCAAACCTTTTTATTGGTAAGATTTTCGAGGACAAAAATCCTTGAGGGGGGAGAATTGTAGTAGCCCAAGTCAGAATAGTGGTTGCGAGACCACAAATCTGAAGTAGAAATATGTGTTTTATGATTTTTATGAGGTTTATGGTATGTTTGCATGATTGTGTGAAAATTTCATGAAGAAATTTTATGAATTAGTGAACAATTTGCCTATTAGGACTAAATTGCAAAGATTAGAAAATATGAGATTCTAGAAGATTTAAGTATGAAATAGAATTATAAAAATTAGTAGAAGTCCTTATTTAGCAATTAGACTATTAAATGTTAAGATGGAAAAAAATGGGCATGGGAAGGAAAAATCTCAAGAAAGGAGCCTTAAGGGCAATTTGGTCATTTGGTTAATTAATGAATTAAAAAGGGAAAATAAGTCAAAAATGGTGTACATCTTCTCCAAGCTTGGCCAAAAATGACAAGGACTCCATATCTAGGGTTTCTTCAACTTTCAAGCTTGATTGTAGTACCTCCTAGCCCCGTTTTTAATGTTCTTCATATTTTTGAGATCCTCGTAGCTAGATTTAGCTATATTTTGAGCTAGGGTTTATGTTCAAAAATTTATCCATGTATGACATGCATGTATTTTGATGATTTATGGAATAGTATGAAAGTTTGAGGTATGATAAATATCTTTTTCTAAGTGATTTTCATGAAAAATAAATAAAAGGACCAAATTGTAAAAAGTTATAAAAATGGTCATACATGAGTGAGGTAGTTGAAATGAAGGGCTATTGTAGTTAAGAAAATGATTTGACTAGGCTTAAAATACAAGGAAGTTGAATAAAAATCATTTTACGAGCCTAGGGGTAAAAGTGTAATTATGTGAAAGTTTAGGGGTAAAATCATAATTTTCCAAAATATGATTCATGGGTAAATTTAGTCAATGTGAGTATTAAACAAGTGAAATTGTTATTATAAATCAAGAAACATGAAGCTCAGACTGAAACTGAGGCAAGAACAAGGTTGTGGACTAAATCGAATACCTACACACATTTTGAGTACCGAGGTAAGTTTGTGTGAAATTAAAGCTAGATAATGTTATTATGTTTTTAATTGCTTTATAATATGAGAAATGTATATTATTTCTGTGAAGTTGATTAATGATGCCTTGATGAAATTATAATGAGATCATGTTAAGTTGAAGTCCCAGTTGAACGTTCGGAATAACAGGGATACCTATGGCACAACATGAGATAAGGAAGGTCCCGTATAAGACCATGTTTGGGACATGGCATCGGCACCGAATAAGGAAGGTCCCGTATAAGACCATGTTTGGGACATGGCTTCGGCACCAAAGGAAGATCTCGTATAAGACCATGTCTGGGACATGGAATCGACATCGAGATATAAGATCCCATTTAAGACCATATCTGGGATATGGCATTGCCTTGTAATACATGTATGATGAGATTGAGTATCCTCTGATATTCCAAATAGTTCAACGAGCAAAGAGCTACATGTAAGTTAAGGATGATAATGAGTTAAGTCTATGTTCAAGATAGCATAAGTGCTAAACTATGTGATGAAGTGATACAAGTACCCATGAGTGAAATACGAGTTATGAAACCGTAATGTGATAGGTGATGGGTAAAAGTAAGTATGAGTAAGTATGTCAAAGCACATGAGAACTTGCGTTGTTATTGTTCAATGAGATGAATGGATTTTATTATGAGCCCTTATGTTGCTATTTTAATTCATGCAAACTTACTAAGCTATATGCTTACCTCTCTCTTTTCTCTTTTCCTTAAAGTATCGCCAAGCTAGCTCAGGGATCGTAGAACGTCGGAGCTCGGATTAGACTATCAATCATTCTTTTGGTATGGTAAAGTTGATTTATTTTGGGTATGACATGTATAAGAACTTGGTCATCTTGTGTTATGTCATATTTGAAAGGCAAAGTGCTATTAATGTTATACACTCATTTTGTAAATGGCCATTGGGGGATTGGCCAATATTTGTCAAGTTTCATATATTTAATGATGATGAGTTTTATGAAGTGAAGGTTCATGCAATTGAGAGATTAAAATGTGAAGTGTATGAATGATGATTTAGTGATTCTTCATAGTGTATTATTGCTATGTTATGTGTTGCTTGTAGTGGTTTATATGTGTTTATGTTTTAGGGTGGCAATTGGCTTGGTAAATAGCCTCCTAATTGTCCATACGGGTAAACACACGGGCATGTCTCTAGGCCGTGTGTGACACACAATTAGCCCCATGGGTGTGTTGATAGGTCGTGTGTCCCCTGAATCAAATTTGCAAGAATTTGATTAATCAGACGAGCCAGCACACGGGCGTGTGTCTAGGCCGTGTGTCCTTAAGAGGTTGCTGACATCATAAACAAAATGCTAAGGTGTTCACACACAGGTGAAGACATGGGCGTGTCTAGGCCATGTGAGGGACATGGGCCACAGACACGTGCATGTGAAAACTTCTGTAGGTTCGAAATGAAAAATAAAATCCACACGGGCTAGGAATATGGGTGTGTGTGACCACACGGCCTGCCCACATTGGCATGTTCCATTTCACACGGGCGTGTGGCCCTATTTTAGTTAAAAATTTTCTAAGTGTGCAAAAGTTTTCGGTTCAATTCCGAAACCTCCCATATATATGTTTAGGGCCTCGTAAGCCCATAATAAGGATGTTATGTATATGAATGAAGAAGTTTTAGGTTGGAACAAAATTTTATGGCCCGATACTGTATGTTTGATCTAGCTAAGTTTAGTAATGCCTCGTACCCGGTTCCAGCGTTGAATACAGGTAAGGGGTGTTACAGATATACTGCCATATATTGTGTAACACCCCAAACCCCGCCTAGAAGTTAGGCCCGAATTCGACGTGTCACATTGAAGTGTTTTTGCAAAAACCTTTTTTTCATTGAAAACCCTTCTAGAGAAAAGTTAAGTAAAATCCAGTTTGCTTTCAAAACGAGGTGTAGCAAAAAACCATTTTCTTGTTACTATGTAAAAATTTCCTTTGACAGTGGAAGCTCGTTCTTAAAACACAATTATTTTCAAAAAAACTTGAAATATGTTTAAAAGAAATAAATCCAGGTTCCGTTTCAAAATTACAATGCATAGTGGAAGTAATGGAACAATAACTAGAGGGAAAACCTTATTACAATCCAAAAAAAAAAAAAAAAAAAAAAAACTTAAAGTAAATAACTTAAAATCTAGAATTTAGATATTAAGAAAAACAAGTCTAATCGTCTTGCTAGTTGGCCACCTCTGAGTTCCTTCATCCATCGAACCACCTACTAAGGATCACCTGAGAAAAATAAATGAGGGAGTGTGTTTTCGAAAACTCAGTGTGTACGACCCTCGTCAAACAAATAGCATATATATCGTATTATTAACATAGTAATATCATTCATGCAATGCAATGCAATCCCTCCCCAAAAAATCCATCCGGTACACTTCATCTCCATCCAATCGAAACACTTCTGTGGGGATTTTTAAATCGACGCTCCCATCCGATACACTTCAAGGGTAGCCCGGTTGTGGTACTACGTAACGTTGCAGCAAAGCTGCTTATCATATAATCGGCTTAGAAAGCCATCGGTGGATCCATAGTTGTCAAGCAACTATGCGTCCTCATATACTTCCTCCATTCCATAATTCCCACCCATATACATTCTAAACAGAATATCATATGAATGCAGCAAATGTACATGTAACATAAATCTTACAATCAACACATAGGGGTATTTTAGTCATTTCACAAATCAAGGGTATTTCGATAATTTTGCGATTCAGGGGTATCTCTGTAATCCTACCCTACAGGGGTATTTCAGTAATTCTTAACAGTATGGGTCTTAATTACAAACTTGGCCCGTCAACAAGTCCTCGCGGCTAAAGTGAACAGACACTACGCACCAGGTAGGATTCTAGAGAAGAGGAGGTGGGTCACTAGGACCACTTAAGTACCAAGCTCTCCCTAGATCCAATCCTAGACATGCATATGTCCATTGCCACACTCTACCCTAGCGACTTGTCCACAGACATGTTTGATTATTAAATTAAGTTTTATGCTGTTTAAGAATTCATCAGAAGTAAGCCTAGAGTCCATTAAAACCCTAGCATGCATTTCTAAAATCCCATAAGGCCCATTAAGCCCAATCATGTCCATATAGCCCATTAAGCCCAATCATGTATATGTAGCCCATTAGGCCCGATGATAATCAAATCATACAACCATCCATATCAATCCATCATTCAATTTCATATATCAATTCTTGTTGATTTGGGCCCACGAGCTCAGTAGGCCCATTTAGCCCCTTCTGGCCCGATTGGCCAATAGTGGCCCGAGACCATGAGATTGCTCTCTTGGTCTCGGTAGTCATATCGGTGTTCCCACACGAATGTTCGCACGCTTGTGCGGTTGTCGGTGCCAACCTTTTGGCGTTTCGGCTTTTCGGCATTCCAATTTTTTGGTATTTCGGCTTTTGCCGATTTGTCGTGTGTGAAGTGTATGTACACACTTGGTAAATGAGACGTGTTGTGCTATCCTCAGCCTTGAACCTTCAACCAATACCAACCTCCAATCAATCACACAATTAACCACAATATTTACCAAAACCCGAAGCCTTACCATAACCTTACCGTGTGCCACCAGTCCTAATAGCCCTTCCATAGCTACTACTCACGAATATCCCCTAGATCTGCATCAATATTAATCATTAAAGACAAAATAATAGGCGACTTGTATCCACTTAAGTCACTCTTTCCCTTACTATAGGCTAATCGGCCCACTTATCCCAAAATCAAGAACACTTACCCAAAAGCCGGAACGTATGGATAGCTTTTCGGCAGAGACCTGTAGATCCAAGCTTGATTCTAATTTTTCCAAGATCTGATCCACCAAAAATCAAAGGAATGATGGAAGCACAACAGAGATTGGTCATTAGAGTATTCGGCACAAGGTTTGGGGTGATGAAGAAATTGGCTCTAAGAGCAAAGGTTTTCAGCTTTCGAAGTCACGAATATTTGGTCCCCAACAATTGAGATGAAGGTGGGACGGCACAAGCAATGGAGAAAAAAGAGAATGATATTCGACTTAAGGCTTTAGGAGAGAAGAAAAGAAAACACATAAGGAAGAGGCGAGGTTTAGAACAGAAAAAGTGAAGGAGAATTCGGCAGAGCACTATAGTTGCTGAAATAGCATAAAGGGAATTCCAATTGCCGAAATAGCACAGAGGGAATTCGACACCCCCTATTTATACAGAAAACCAAAAATCTGCCTACCCCCCAAAGTCCCAATCGACTCCAACTCTTCCCCATCTCATCTCCTCGTTTTTCTCCCTGATAACTCCCCAATCCTTTTTCTAAATTTTCTCTTCTGATTACTCTCCTTAGAGTCCATCATCACACCACTTCCAACCTTCTAGAAGGCCAAATTAAACTCTTAAAAAAATACTAAGCTAGGATTCGAACCTAGGATCTCCTTGCTAGCCTATAACGCCACCTTCCTATACCCTAAGTGGCATCACTTGGCCACTCCACCACAAGGCTCTTTGATGCCATTTTTCCCTTTTTTTATTTAAAAGCCCAACTACTTACTGCCCTGGTTCCTTTAATAATTAATTAAAAATTTCTTCTCCTCAAAGTTCGAACCCAGAACTTCTCCAACACCCCTAGACACTCCAAGTTTATTAAACCCTTAAAGCCAACATGTCATTTGTCATTTTCTTGCTTAAAAAAAATTTATGAGACCCAAAGCCCAATTTATCTAGGCCCAAAATTTGGGGCGTTACATAATGTGGTTAAACCACTAGAATATGCAGATTGTTAAACTACTAGAATCTTCTTCCGTACAATATTTTTCCGACCCATACATGTGACATGACATTCCGAACAGAATTTTAGTAGGCATGTTTTACATGAAAATCAAATTTCATTAGGAATTAACACATTAGGCATGTTTGACATGTGTTTCATAATCTTTTTATAAAAAACAAGAACAATATATATATGTACATATATTTTCCATGCAAAACAGAATATCGCTATTCAACCACATGTCATGAGTGTTGGAAAAGTAATAAACATAATATCTTATGCACCAAAATTCACATAATAATTGCATAATGTCACAAAATTAAATAGTATAGAATTACTTGATATATAACCATGTCAATGGTTTTGTCAAACTTTCCTTTTCTGAATACATAGTGTATTCGCGATTAACCATATTTTAAGGGTCTCATTAATAATAATCAACATTATTATTAGCTTACTAATTATTAACCATTAACCATTATGTAGTAATAGAATAGACCTACACCTTGATTAGTAATTTCTGACAACACCAATTCCAATTCCCAACTCCAAGGAAAGAGATTCGACCTTGAATCCCTTTCGATTAGATAAAATCAATCACCATGTCTGTAACCTCCCTAACCCGACCTAGACGTTATGGCTAGATTGATAAGGCTATATTAGCCACCAAAATGGCTAAGCTAATTTACGGTACTCTTGAAGTCCTTAAATAAATGTATTTTAGAGAAAAATCGAAGCTGTACTTTGAATTAGTTTAAAAGTAATTATTTATTAGATCGTCTATACTTAAGATTCATTTTATTGTTGATAGTGTTCTTTTATAAAAACCATTAGCTTGTCGCTCTTCTTTGTAAAAGCTGTTAAACTAACGCAGCGGAAATACCATTTTTTAAGTCTTTTTGGAAACTTAGTTACCTTATCGATTTATTTTTCAAAAATGGTTCCTTTGTAATGCAGCGGAAACTAGGGAACAATATCAAAATTTACTTAAGCCTGATATTGTAACACCCCTAACACGTATTCGTCGCTGAAACAATGTCACGGAGTGTTACTAGAGTTTCCAGAACATTTACAGATAATTCATGTCGAATTATTTTCATTTACCAAAATTATTCATAATGTCCCTTAAATGGACCTTCAAGGGCCAAAACGAGTATTAGAATCGAATCGGGACTAAATCGGGAACTCATAGAATTTTTTAAAGAATTTTAAAATTTTCTAAGATGCAGGGCTCACACGCCCGTGTGGCCCAAGGGACATACTCGTGTGACCTTAGGACACGCTTGTGTTGTAGGCCGTGTTCGACCCTGTGTAACTCTCTGACTTGTACCACATGGTCGGCCACACGCCAGTGTGCTAGGCCGTGTAACACACACGTCTGAGACATACGCCCGTGTCTCTACCCGTATGCTCAATTTTGAGCATTCTGTTTCTTAAATTTAAGGTGCAAGGGACACACAGCCTAACCACACGCCTATGCACCAAGCCGTGTGTCACACATGGTCAAGACACACGCCCGTGTGGACAAAATAAAGCCATTTTCTAGCTTTATTTCTGACCCAAACTTTGTCAATAACCTACACCAAAACTTACATTCATATACCAACCAATTCAAGCATTCAAAAAAAGTCCAAATCATGTCTTAAACATGACATAATATCATATACAACCAATGTACCCTTAGGTACCACAAATGACAATTTATTATCATGTTAATCTATCTTTCATATTTATCCATTTACCGAATGTACACATGCATGATTACATTCATTTTCAAACATGATAGATCCACTTATAAACATATCAAAATATGTCAAACACAATCCATCCCAATGTCTAGTTTATTTCAAAACATTTACATGCCATTATTGGCTAAATAACCTATACATGCCATTATAACCATAATTGTTTTACCGTATATGCCAAAATGGGCCGATACATAGTGCGAGTGATCTCTGCCAAACTTTCAATCCAACGAGCTTTCGAATCACTATAGAACAGGGGAAAAATAAAACAGAGTAAGCATATTATGCTTAGTAAGTTCGTATAACTTGGAACTTAACTTGCCACTATCTTAAATTTAGGTAAGCATTTAATTTCTTCCCAAGTCATGTTGGCCAAATGCCTAAATACATATCCTCATTAACCATGTTAGTCATGTATTCTGGGTTATAACTTATATTCAAAAATATACACAATTGTCAGACAATTTCATACACATATTTTCAATATATCACGAAAGTACAAAGTCATTAAGCATGTTCCACATTCTTGTATCAAGTACATCATGCTTCAACATAACAAATGCTATCATTTCCATGTATCTCAGGCTTGTTTCAGTAATAGTTTGTTTTGGATTCATGTTAAACATATATTTTTCATGAATATCAGAAAATATATTTCTCGACACTAGTCAAATTTCCATGTTCAAATATTTCTCATACCATGTGTTCATGTAAGTAGTATAATTCAAGTTCATGTAATTCAAGTACATTTTCATAATAATTCATCTTGAGTTCTGTAACAGTTCAGTTTAGACCCTAGTTGGAACAGTGGTTTCGGAGCTACAAATCCAAGTTAGAAAATATTTTAATATTATTTTCTGTGTCTTTGATATGTGAGTAAGTATGTGTGAAAACCTCGTATGAAAATATGATCATTTGTGTGTTTAATT
The DNA here is from genome assembly GCA_025503065.1 of Gossypium bickii. Taxonomy (NCBI): domain Eukaryota; kingdom Viridiplantae; phylum Streptophyta; class Magnoliopsida; order Malvales; family Malvaceae; genus Gossypium; species Gossypium bickii. The sequence goes on along the minus strand of CP106714.1, from coordinate 95,740,580 downwards.
TGAGAAAAGGGTTAAATTGCATTAAATGCAAAATTTGTATGCTATTTGTTAAAGCACCCATGTGTTTTGGCTTTTGAATGTTGTGGCCTTATGAGGCAATTAAACCACTTTTATGATAGTGGATAGTAGTTGGACAAATATGCCCTTAATGTATGTTTGTTTTATTTATTAATTGAAAGGATATTTTAGTAAGTGTTATAATAATATGCTTATAATAAAAATAAAGTATGAAAATAGACATTGTTCATCCATTCTTTTAGCAAAAAGTTTGAAGAAAAAGAAAGAAAATAAACAAGTTAGGGTTTGGCCATTTGAGGGCTTAATTAAGGTATGTTTTGACTTTGATTTTTGATGATTTTTATGTTTTTGAGATTTTTGCTTAGTCTACTATCAAGCCCATGTTGTAATTTGAAGAATTGATGATGTTCATGAAATGTGCCATTGATGAAATAGTGAGCTTTGTGATGAGTGTTGATGTTAAATGAAAGATATGTGTTTAATGAACATGTTTTGTTCTTGAATTTTGATGAATTTAGCTAATTAGGGCTAAATTGTAAAAATAGCATTTTGAAGGACTAAATTGTGAAATAAATGAAATGTATGGATTGATATGAACATAGTGTGTATTCAGTTAAGCATGAGTAAAAGCAAATTTATTATATTTTGTAATTTTGTGAATTAGGGACTAAATTGTCCAAATGTGAAAATGTGAGGGCTAAACTGCAAATTTCCCTAAATGTGTGTATTTGGATTGAATTGGATGAATTAGTGAATAAAAGGGTTAAATTTGAATATGTATAGATAGAAAACAGAAGAAAACAGACTTAGATCGAGGGAAAGCGAAAGTAGTCGAATAACCTAGTTCGAACGAATATCCGAATCCGAGGTAAGTCGATATACAAATAAATGTATTTGTATTGAATTATGTATGTTGATATAACTATTGATAATGATGAATGCACATGAGATGATGTATACAAGAATTTCGAGTTAGAACTGACAAAATGTCCATGTCCGAGAAGTCCCGTGTAAACCTAGGAATAGATAGGAATTACGTATGTCATGACATAGGTGTCTGTTAAGTGATAGCATGTAAGATCACGTCTAGGACATTGGAATTGATTCGAGATTTTGTGTAAAACCACGTCTGGGACGTTGGCATCAATATGTGATTTATGTGTAAGACCATGTCTAGGACATTGGCATCGTATTGATTCGTGTAAGACCCTGTCTGGGACAGTGACATCGATATCTGATTACATGTAAGACCACGTCAGGGACGTTGGCATTGTATGACTATTTCGAGCACTCTGAATATCGTATTAATTTTGAACGGTTCAACAGGCAAGTCCAAGATATGAACGACTATGTGATTTTTATATCCGTTTCAAGTACGTTTGATATGTACACTAAGTGTGTATGAAAGGTAAGTGTCTATATGAACTTACTAAGTTAAATATGTGTATGGAAATGATGAGATAATATGTGAAGATAAGCTTGAATGAGCCATGTGTATATGTGATATTTGAGTTAAAGAATGTGGTAAGATATGGCTAAGCAAGTGAGACAAAGAATATATGTGATGAATTTGCTATTGAAACCGTTAATGTCATTGTATCAATATGATTATGTGTATTTTATGCTAAGTTTATTTGTATATGGCTTACAAAGCTTTTGAAATCTTACTCTGTGTTTGTTTGATCTGTTTTATAGATCGTCAAAGCTACTAAAGGCTCGGGGACTGTCGAGGATCATCATTACACTACTCAACTTGTTTTGGTACCTTTGAAATATGTATATAGCTATATATGGCATGTATAGGCTAGTCATTTTGGATTATGTTTAAAATGTGTATAAATAGCCATGAGATGTGGCTAGATAAGTGTTGGTAATATGCATGAGTAAATATGAGATATGATACATGTTTTGGTATGGCTAGATAGCTAATGAAATTGTTAAAGCCATGGTAAGTACATGGATGAAATTTGAGTTTGCATGTTTGATCAAAGAAGTGTTATATGAAACGTAAAGGTAGATGAATCATGCTTGAATGTATATGTGCTTTAGTTGTGTAAATTGGCATGAATGGAAATGAGATTGAATGTGAGATCTTGTTGATTTATTTTCCACATTTAGGATGTAAAGTGTGCTTGAAATGAAACGGTATTTTGCTTGTAGGATTGACCCTCGTATGGTTGGCATTTTTGGCCTTGCAAATGGCCTGTTTTGCATACACGGCCGTGGCACACGAGCGTGCATGGTAGCTGTGTGAATAAGTTAGTAGCTAGCATAATTCCACATGACCATGGCACATTGGCGTGTTTGGTGGCCGTGTGGATAAGTCAGTATACATGCCTTGATTTGGCACGGCCAGGACACAAGGGTGTGTCTAGTAGCCGTGGGAGGCACACGGCCTACCCACACGGGCGTGTGACCTTTGTAATATAGAAAAGTTTTAAATTTTTGAGAACTTTCATATGTGTTCGGTTTAGTCCTGAACCTATTCTGAAACATGATTAAGGTCTCATTGACCTATAAAAGGGACACTTTGATTATGATTGATGAATTGTATTTACTAAATGTCTATAAAAGTTTTTGATTTGTCTGATAATGCCTTTAACCCTAATCTGATGATGGATACGGGTTAGGGGTGTTACATTTGATTGGTATCAGAGCTACAGTTTAGTCGATTCTCATACTAACGTAGCGTGAGAGAGTTTAGCTATACATGCCATATAATTGAATTGTGATAGTGTGATGAATCCTGACATGTAAAATGTGTTTTACGTATAGTAATGGATCCCGAAAGAGTAGTAGCTGACGATGTTGAAAGTAATGCGCCTGCTCTCGCTCAAGGGACAGCGCCATCTGATTCGAGACCGGCTACGAGCGGTCAAGAGGGAGAAGCTAAACAAGCTTTCTTCCAGATGATGAGTGAATGATTCACTCAATTTGTGAGAAATAACCTGACTGTTTCACATCCTCCGCCCTCGTCTAATCCCCCTTAGACATCTGCTATGCCTCCAATTATGTATCCGAATCTGTTGAACAAGCTTCCGGAAGATAAAATCTGTAAGCATGGGGCTGAAGAGTTCAGGGCTACCAGTGATGACGATGCCGAGAGAGACAAGTTTTGGCTAGAGAACATAATCCAGGTTTTTGATGAAATGTCGTTGATTCCGAAAGAATGCATAAAATGTGTTGTATCCTTGCTACGAGATGCAGCTTATCAGTGGTGGAAAAATTTGACTTCCGTTGTTTCAAAAGAGCGGGTCACCTGGGATTTCTTTCAGTCTGAATTCAAGAAGAAATATATTAGTCAGAGATTTATAGATCAGAAATGAAAGGAATTTCTGGAATTGAAACAAGGCCGTATGTCTGTCACTAAATATGAACGAGAATTCGTGAGGCTAAGTCAGTATGCTCGAGAATATGTATCATCGGAAGCGATAATGTGTAAAAGATTTGAAGATGGTTAGTGGGGATTTTAGAGATAAAATAGTTCATCGTGCTTGTTGATCGAGTGTGTAAGGCTGAGGCACTTGAGAAAGATAAAAAAAAGCTGAGTTTGAAGCTAAAGATGTGAGAAAGAGGTTTCAGATTAAATCATTTCAGTCTGTTTCAAAGAAATTCAGAGATGAACAAAGTCGTTCGAGAGTTAATGTGGGATATTCCAGTAGAGATCGAACTAGATCACAGTTGAGCTCTAAAGCTCCAGCAACTTCAATGGCAAGTGTTGGAAATGTTCGATCCGAGAAACCTGAATGTAAGCATTATGGAAAAAGGCATTCGAGAAGTTGTAGATTAAATGATCGAGCTTGCTTTAGATGTGGATCATTAGATCATTTTATCTGAGACTGCCCAGAGTCTATTGAGCAAGAGATTGTTCAGAACCCGAGATCCGATAATGTCCCAGTGAGAGGTAGACCTTCTCGAAATGTAAGAAATGTTAGTGGTAGTCAGAGAACTACGAGAGATACGGTTGCGAGATCCGAAGCTAGAGCACCTGCCAGAGCGTGTGCTATCCGAGCTCAGGAGGAAGCTTCATCTTGAGATGTTATAACAGGTACATGTATACTTTATGATACTTCTGTGATTGCATTGATAGACCCTGGTTCTACATATTCGTATACATGAACTTAGTATCCAATAAGACTTTTCCTGTAGAGTCTACTGAGTTTGTCATAAAAGTATCGAATCCCTTAGGTAAAAGTGTTCTGGTTGACAAAGTATGCAAGAACTATCCGTTAATGTTTCAAGATATCTGTTTTCCTGTTGATTTGATGCTATTACCATTTGATAAGTTTGATATCATTCTGGGTATGGATTGTTTGACATTACATGATGCTATTGTGAACTGTAAAAGAAAGACTATTGATTTGAGATGTCCGAATGATGGTATAGTTCGGGTTGAGTCTAATTATTTGAATGGATTACCTGCTGTAATATCTATGTTGAAAGCTCAGAGCTATGTGAAAAAGGGTTACGAAGATTGTTTTGCCTATGTGATTGACTCAAAAGTATCTGAAAAGAAAGTTGAATTAGTGCCTATTGTCTGTGAGTTGCCTGATGTGTTCCCTAAAGAGTTACCGGGATTGCCTCCAATACGTGAAGTTGAATTTTTTATTGACTTGTTGCCTGGTGCAACACCTATTTCGATAGCTTCGTATAGAATGGCACCAACAGAATTGAAAGAGCTAAAGTCATAGTTGCAAGAATTAACTGACAGAGGATTTGCAAGACCGAGTTTCTCACATTGGGGTGCTCCTGTTCTATTTGTGAAAAAGAAAGATGGCACGATGAGAATGTGTATCGACTATCATCAATTGAACAAAGTGACAATAAAGAATAAATATCCATTGCCCAGGATTGATGATTTGCTTGATTAGCTAAAAGGAGCCATTGTGTTTTCAAAGATAGTCTGAGGTCGGTTTACTACCAGTTAAGAGTGAAAGACTCGGACATTTCGAAAACGGCTTTCAGAATGAGGTACGGGCATTATGAGTTTTTAGTTATGCCTTTCGGACTAACGAATGCACCTGCTATTTTAATAGATCTGATGAATCGAATTTTCAGACTGTATCTAGATTGATTTGTTGTTGTATTCATTGACGACATTTTGATTTATTCATAGGATGAAACTGAATATGCTGAACATCTAAGGATTGTGTTGCAAACTCTACGAGAAAAGTAATTGTATGCGAAATTCAGCAAATGGGAATTCTGGTTGCATGAAGTTAGTTTTCTGGGACATATTGTATCAGCCTCTAGAATACGAGTTGATCCGAGCAAGATTTCTGCTATTTTGGAATGGAAACCTCTGAAAAATGTGTTTGAAGTTCGTAGTTTTCTAGGACTTGCTGGTTATTATCATACATTTGTAAAAGGCTTTTTGATGATAGCTACTCTGTTGACTAGATTACTTCAGAAAGATGTAAAGTTTGAATGGTCCGATAAATGTCAGAAAAGTTTTCATCAGTTAAAAGCTCTTTTGATTGGAGCTCCAGTGTTAGTACAGCCAGAACCAAGCAAAGAGTTTGTAATTTACAGTGATGCTTCATTAAATGGTTTGGGATGCATTTTGATGTAGGAAGGCAAAGTTATAACTTATGCCTCGAGACAACTTAAGCCTCATGAAAAGAATTATCTGACACATGATCTTGAGCTGGTTGCGATTGTGTTCGCATTAAAGATTTGGTGACATTATCTGTTTAGTGAGAAATGTCACGTGTTTTCAGATCATAAGAGTTTGAAATATCTAATGACCCAGAAAGATTTGAATCTGCAACATAGAAGATGGTTAGAGCTATTGAAAGATTATGAACTTGAAATTGATTATCATCCGGGTAAAGCAAATGTCGTTGCTGATGCACTGAGTAGGAAATCATTGTATGCACTACGTGCTTTGAATGCTCTATTAGATCTCTCTGATGATAGTTCAGTGATAGCTGAATTGAAAGCAAAACCGTTGTTTTGATAGTAGATATGTGATGCTCAAAAAGTTGACAATGAAATAATAGCGAGACGAGCTCAGTGTGATTTGAAATCTAATTCTAAATTTTGAGTTAATTTTGATGATTGTTTGAGATTTCGAGATCAAATTTGTGTTCTGAGAAACCCAGAATTGATTCAGTTGATTTTGAATAAAGCACATAACAGTCTTTTATCTGTTCATCCGGGAAGTACTAAGATGTATCGTGATCTAAAACAACACTATTAGTGGTCTAGTATGAAACGAGACATATCTGACTTTGTGTCAAAATGTTTAGTCTGTCAGCAAGTTAGGGTTGAACATCAGGTTCAATCTGGTTTGTTACAACCGATTCTGATTCTTGAGTGGAAATGGGATAGAGTAACGATGGATTTTGTTTCTGGATTGCCTCTAACTCCGAGAAAGAAAGATGCAATTTGGGTCGTAGTTGATCGATTGATGAAATCTCCCCATTTCATTCTGATGAGATCTGATTTCTCACTTGATAGGTTAGCTGAACTTTACGTTTCTTAGATTGTGAGATTGTGTAACACCCCCAAACCCGGCCCACGAGCCTTGACCGGATCTGGTTATGTCACTACGGAAAGACGGTTGAAAATCTTTTTGACTTTTGAATAAAACATGAAAATTTGATAACTTTTGAAAAACCATGTCCTTTTTTTAAGTTTATAAGTAAAACTTTGTTATTAAAAATAATCCATATTAAAACTTTGGTGTAAAAATATATATATACTTTGAAAACTTAGATTGCCAAAAATTAAAATCATCTTCACATAGTAATTTATTTTAATTAAATATAATATAAAATAATATCAAAAATAGTAATAACAATGATAATAATAATAAGGCCCTTATTACATCAAAAGAAATTCCCAAAATACTTATTATGAAATTGCATAAAAATATTCAACATAATCTTCTTCATCAGCATGGCCACCTCGTATCCACTCCAAACCCGGTCCAATTTTACGCATCACCTGAAATGGTTGAGAAAAATTGGGTGAGTCCACAGACTCAGTGCATAATCATCACACATGCCTCCATATATGGGCTTGGCCCATATCCACACAGATCATACAAATCAATATGCAATTACGAAATCCAACCCATCCTAAGTCCATCCGTTACACCAACCTTAGCAGACTCCCTGCTCAAGGCCGTGGCTTCCACCAATCACAACCGAGTGATCCCACAAATCCTGCCTTGGCAGACCCGCTGCACAAGGCCGTGGCTGAGCCACCGATCACATCGTGATCCTCACAATCTATCTACTGTGATGCACTCACGCTATCAACCGCCGAGATGGGCACCTAGCCAACATCTCCTTGATGAAGCACACACGACTAACCATCAAGCGCTAATGTAGCACGAGGCTAACATTAGACCACGTACATAATATGTACTCCCCGTCCTTCTTTGCTCAAAACCAACCCCCCATGCATATATGTCAAAGTATCATATCAAATCAACGTATCGCATGAGTATACATCACATGCTCATAAATAATGCAACATCACAATTTACCAACCTGCTAACCGATTACCCCATACATGGGTATCCATCACTTCACCTTTTCATTATCGGCTATCACACATCATACACAAAAATATATATACATATATATTAATACACAAAACAGAGAGAAAAGCATCGCGATAATTACGCTTTGTTTGATACAATCAACTAAACCTCGAAGTCACACGTTGCACCTAAAAGCTTGTCAAATCCCACCCATTTATCGGAGAAAAAAAGACTACGCTTGATTGTTTCCAAATCCCGGAGGCCCTATAACCATTCGATTACCACAAGAGATTAACATACTTCCAAATAAATCCAAGATCGTCTCTTACCTTTGTAAAAGTCGACAGAGAACAAAGGACAGAACATAAGACATTCAGCCTTACCTACTTACCTTCTCCAATGATTGAAAACGAAACCCAACGTGCTCTACACCACACTTAATATTCAGCCAAAGAGATACTAATAGGGGAGGGTAGATTTCGGCAACAAGGTTTTGAGAAAAGAGAGGAAATAAAAGATGAATGAGGTTTACAAATGAAGATCCGGCCAACAAGTCCAAGGGAGAAATCGGCAAGGTTTATGATGTTAATGGCTTTTGATTTCAAAGAAGAAAAATTGAGAGCAGTAAACGGCACACTAACCAGTTCCCCCAAATGTCAATTCGGTAGTACACTAGCAACCAAAATAGAGAGCAGGAATGAAAGCTATTTCGGCACTTCAGGATTTTAGAGCAAAAGACCCAAAACAAAAAATGACCAAAACTAATTCCCCCTAAAGGAAGTCTCAGCCGAAATTCTGAGTAGCTAAACACCCAATTCGACACTAACACTTCTACACACTTCTACTTCTTTAATTCTCTCCATAATACTCTCCCTTAATCCTCTCCACGATTTGCTCCTACAATCTCTCCATGACCAATTCAAACACCTCATCAGTAGTGTTTCAGTCCAACTATTCTACCTTTCCAGCTCAAGCAGCAAAATGAACATTCCATCGCTTATCCTAGGATTTGAACCTCAAACCTCATAGTTACACCACACGCCACTTGCCACTAAGCCACAAGCTCCTCTTGTGTCATAAAACCAACGTTATTACTAATAAAGCCTAAGTGCCAGTGTCCAGGTTCATTTAAGGGAAAAAATAAAAATTTTGCAAGAGTCAAGACTTGAACTCAAGCTTCTTAAATACTCCCATACACACCCAAATCACTTAGCCATTAAAGAAAACAAGCATTCTGTGTCATTTTCTTGCACACATAAATATTTATGTGCAGTCTCCTAGCTGATCCCACGCTCAAGGCCCATTCCTTCTAGGCCCAAATTTGGGGCGTTACATAAATATCGTGTTAATGTTATTTTGATTCATATTGTAACACCCCTCACTCGTACTCAATGCCGGAATAGGGTTTCGAAGCATTATCGGACTTATAACACAATTACACATAATTTTGTCATACATTTCCAAATTTCATTCAAATATCAATCAACACATTCATATCGTCCCTAATACGAGCCTACGGGGCCCTAAATATGCATTAGAAGTGGTTCGCGACTAAACTGATAACTCCAGAAACTTTTTGAACACTTGTAAATTTTTTCTCAAAACAGGGAACATACGCCCGGGTGTCTCACATGGCCAAAGACACGCCCGTGTCACAGGTCGTGTGGACATTCGAAATGGGAGCACATGGTCGTATTCTAGGCCATGTTCAACCCCGTGTAACTCTCTAACTTGGGTCACACGCCCAACTCACATGCCCGTGTGCCCTACAAATGGCCATACACGTCTGCGTGCCAGGCCGTGTGCTAGGCCGTGTTAAACCTGTAGGGTATACTGACTTATGCCACACGGCCAAGTCACACATTCGTGTGTGAGGCTGTATGGAGCATACTGCCTTGATTTTATTTTCAACACCAGGGGACACACGACTGTGTACATGACCGTAAGTCGCACACAGCTGAGACACGCCTTTGTCTCTACCCGTGTGGACAAAAATAGGCTATTTACCAAGCCAATTTGTCACCCAATCTTGTACACACCTACACCAAACTCAATGGCACAAAACATAGCATATAATAGGCATTCAATCACCCTCAATCAAACATATTTTATACCATTCCAATACCACCAATACAAGGTACACTACATTCCAATATGCCATCCAATTCATACCAAATTTCACTTACTTAAACATAAAAAATGACCAAACTTAAATATGCATTATTTAGCCTAATTTCACAAACATAACAATACCCACAACTCAACCATTTAACACTCATAATACCTATTATCATCAATAATCACAAAACCATCATCCAACTTATTTCTCAAAACATAAACACATATAGGTATACATGATTCAAACATACTAAAATAACCCAAAAATAAGCCATCACTCATGGCTATATATACAAACCAAAATATAAACATTTACAAGCCAATTCAAATGGCCAAAATCATTATCAACACATAATCAAAATGACCATAATCCTATACATGCCATATACTTAAAACATAAACTCAAAAGTACCAAATTGACAGATGGATAGTGTGATGGAGTCTCCGACGGTCCCCGAATATGAGCTAGCTTTGAATTCACTATAAAATATGGAAAAATAAACAAAGTAAGCTTTATAGCTTAGTAAACTCGTATGAAAATAATAAGCAAGCTTCACCACTCAGTTACCATTCAAATTAAATGACATAACATAAAACAATGCATTAATCCCAAGCTTACATGATCTTAACTACATACTTGATCATAAACTCACAACTTCCATTGATTCAATGCTCGTATAGTTTTAAGTACATACCTGTATCGTTACTTATCTATTTCTCGCTGATTCATACCTTTAATGTACCTGTTGAACCATTTGAAATAGAAGTTGGATACCAATATCATGGCCTGAAGCCAACTCAATATATCTCGCACTCGAAGTGCTAGTATCATGGCCCGAAGCCAAATCAATGAAGCTCACACCCGAAGTGCTGATATCATGGCCCGAAGCCAAATCAGTGTATCCCCTAATGACATGTCACTAGTATCCGAATCTATTCCTAAGGTTCAACCAAGATTTCAATGCCAAATTGTCGTCGAACCACTATTGAACATATTCGAGTCTTGTATTCATAGTTTATTCAATATCAAATAATATAAAATACATTTGTAATGAAACTTATAACATACGAACTTACCTCGAACGTAAAAAAGACGACACAGGTCAACTAATCCAAGACTGTTCTTTCCTTGATCTAAGTCTGTATTTCACTTTTCTTGATCTATATAATATCAAATTTAGCTTATTTAATTATCTCTCTATTCAATTTAATCCAAAACACTCATTAAAGCACATTTACACTTTTACCCCTAATATTTCAACATTTTTACAATTTAATCCCTAGGCTCGTAAAATAAAATTCATTCAATTTCCTCACAACCCAAGCCTAGCAAAATATTCATCATGCTTATAGTAGCCCCAAATTTTCATTTATTACACATTTTAACTACTGAATTTACACATATCACAATTTAGCCCCTAATTTGCATTTTCATTAAAAATCACTTTACAAAACTTGTATATCTATCAAAAAGCATTCATAATCTATCAAGAAACTTCAAAATACATGCTCATTCATCAATTTCAACATTCAAAATCTTTAACAATTTTGCAACGATCTCAAAAACATAGAAATAATTAAAAACGGGACAAAATACATACCAATTTCGCCAATTAAAGTAGCTGAAACTTTGAAAGCTTTAAAATGGCTTTACTACACCCTAATTTCGGTTAGAAGAAGAAGATAATGAAGAAAATGGCTTTTGGTTTTATTAAATTATCATTTATTAACTAATTTACCTTTTTAACCCTAATTAAAAACCATCGAAATACATGATAATATGTCCATATATGTCCACCCACCTTAATAATGGTCTAATGACAACATAAGGACTTTAACTATTTAATTCCATAGCCATTAGATACTTTTATCTAATAGAACTCCACTTTTACACTTTATGATATTTAGTCCTTTTTATCAACTTGACTAATTAAACGATAAAATTTCTTAAAGAAATTTTCACAGAATCACTCAATCATGCTGTAGACATTAAAGTAATAATAAAATAAATATTTCAACTTCAGATTTGTGGTCTCAAAACCAATGTTCTGATTTAACTAAACACGGGCTGTTACAACTCTTCCCCTTAGGGATTTTCGTCCCCGAAAATCTTACCAGTGAATAGGTTAGGGTACTGTTTTCTCATAGCTTCCTTGGGTTCCCACGTAGCCTCTTCGACACCTTGCCATTGCCAAAATACTTTTACTAAAGCTATGCTTTTATTTCTCAACTGTTTGACCTTTCGAGCTAAAATTCAGATTAGTTCTTCATTGTACGTCATATCATGTTGAATCTCAATATTTGACGGAGAAATTATATGTGTTGGATCTGATCTATATCGTCGCAACATCGATATGTGAAATATATTATGGATCTTTTCTAATTCTGGCGGTAAAGTTAGCCGATAAGCCACTGACCTATTCTTTTAATGATTTCATACGGCCCGATAAATCGCGGACTCAGATTGCCTTTACGACCAAATCTAAGGATTTTATTCCACGAAGATACTTTTAGAAATACTTTATCACCTATCTGAAATTCAATATCTTTACGTTTGAAATCCGCCTACAATTTCTACCGATCTGAAGCTGCTTTTAGACTGTCGCGAATTACTTTCACTTTTTCTTCAGTTTCTCAGATCAAATGAACCCTGTGAATCTTTTTCACTAAGCTCAGTCTAGTACAATGGAGTTCAGCATTTGGGACCATACAAAGCTTCGTACGGTACTATCTTTATGCTCGATTGAATACGCAAATTCAACCAATTGCAAAAATCTTTCCCAGTTACTTTCGAACTCTAAAACACAATATCGAAGCATATCTTCGAGAATCTATATTACTCTCTCAGACTGACTATCAGTTTGTGGATGAAATGCGGTACTAAAGTTTAACTTCGTACCTAAAGCTTCGTGCAATTTCTTCCAAAATCGCAACGTAAACCTTGGATCTCTATCTGAAATAATCGAAATTGGCACCTCGATTAATCTAACAATCTTAGAAATGTACAACTCAGCTAATTTATCAAGCGAATAATTAGTACATACCAGAATGAAATGTGCAGATTTTGTCAGTCGATCAACAACAACCCAAATAACATCTTTCTTCTTTAGAGATAGGGGAAATCTCGATACGAAATCCATCATAACTCTATCCCATTTCCACTCTGGTATCATTACAAGCTGTAGCAAACCCAAAGGCACTTGATGCTCGGCTTTTACTTGTTGACACACCAAACATCTCGATATAAATTTTAAAATGTCTCATTTCATACCCAACCACCAATACAATTGTTTCAAGTCACTGTACATTTTGGTACTCCCCGGGTGAATAGATAAACTACCACTGTGAGTTACATGAAAAATTTTCTGAATGGGTTCAGAATTCTTTGATACACAGATTTTATTTTGCAACATTAAACAATCATCAAATCCGATTTGAAAGTCTGAATCACTATTTGACTCACATTGCACTCTTTTAGCTTGTAACTCGGTATCACACTTTTGAGCTTCACAAATTTGTTGAAGAAAAACCGATTTGGCTTTCAACTTAGCTAATATCGAACCATCATTAGACAAAGTCAGTCTTGTATTCATCACTCTCAAAGAAAAAAGAGATTTTCTACTCAAAGCATCTAAAACCATATTTTCTTTCCTTGGATGATAATCGATTACTAACTCATAGTCTTTCAACAACTCGAGCCATCTTTGTTTCAGATCTTTTTGAGTCATTATATGCTTTAGACTCTTATGATCAGTAAAGATGTGACACTTTTCACCGAACATATGATGTCGCCAAATTTTCAATGCGAAAACAATAGCGGCCAACTCTAAATCATACGTCGGATAGTTCTTTTCATGCAGTTTCAATTGTCTGGTGGCATCAGCTATAACTTTTCCTTCTTGCATCAACACACAACCCAAACCATTTAATGACGCTTCGCTATAAATCACGAATTCTTTACCCAACTCAGGTTGAACCAACACTAGTGCCTCAGTTAACAATGCTTTCAATTGATCGGAACTCTGTTGACATTTCTCTGACCATACGAACTTCACATCTTTCTGTAGGAATTTGTTCATTGGTGTAGCAATCATCAAGAATCCTTTATCAAAATGTTAATAATAACCATCTAACCCTAAAAAACTTCTAACTTCAGATACATTTCTCGGTGGTTTCCAGTCAACAACTGCGAAAATCTTGCTTGGATCAACTTGTATGCCTTCAACTAAAACAATATGTCCCAAAAATCCTACTTCTTGAATCCAAAAATCAGATTTATTGAATTTAGCATAGAGTTGCTTATCTCCCAAGGTTTGTAGCACAATCCTCAAATGTTCATCATGCTCAGACTCATCCCCGGAATAAATCAAAATGTCATCAATAAATACAACAACAAATCTGTCTAAATACGGTTTAAAAATTTGACTCATCAAATCCATAAAGATTGTAGGAGCATTAGTCAATCCAAAAGGCGTAACAAGAAATTCATAATTCCATACCTTGTTTTGAACGCAATTTTCAGCACATCGGAATCTTTAACTCGCTATTGATAATAACCAGATCATAGATCAATCTTTGAAAACACTGTTGCACCTTTCAACTGATCAAATAAATCATCTATTCTTGGCAACGGATACTTATTCTTTATTGTAAACTTGTTGAGATGTCTATAGTTAATACACATTCTCATTGATCCATCTTTCTTCTTTACGAACAATATTGGCGCACCCCAGGGCGAAAAACTAGGTCGTGCAAAACCTCTATCTGTTAATTCCTGCAACTGAGCTTTCAACTCTTTCAACTCTGTTGGAGCCATTTTGTACGGAGCTATTGATATTAGTGAAGGTCCCGACACTAATTCAATAGCAAATTCAACCTCTCTGATCAATGGCAACCCTGGTAACTCTTTATGAAACACATCCAGATATTCATAGACAACTAGCACAGATTCAATTGTAGATTCAGACACTTTTGTATCTAAAACATAAGCAAGATAAGCTTCACACCCTTTTCTCACACATTTCTGACCTGACATTGATGAAATCACTACAAGCAATTCACTCGATTCATCTGATTCAATTTGAATAATTTCACTGTTCTGACATTTTAATTCAATAGTCTTTCATCTACAATTCACTATAACATCATGCAATGTCAACCAGTCCATACCCAAAATTACATCGTACTCATCAAATGGAAAAAGCATCAAATCAGCCGAAAAACAGTAACCTCGAGTCATTAAAGGACAATTCTTGTAAACTTTATCAACTAGAACATACTTGCCTAAGGGGTCCGATACTTTAATCACAAACTCAGTAGACTCAACAGGAAAACTCTTACTAAACACTAAATTCATACATATATACGAATGAGTCGATCCAGGATCAATCAATGCAGTCACATTAATGTCATAAAGAGAGAATGTACCGGTGATAACATCAGGTGATGTCGCCTCTTTGCAAGTGCGAATAGCGTAAGCTCTAGCAGGTGCTTTGGCCTCGTATATCATAGCAGAGTCTTTCATCGTACCTCTACTACTGGTCACATTTCCTGCATTTCTCGGTGGTAAGTTATGTTCATGTTTTACAAACTTACTGAGCATTATGCACTTTTGTAGTTTTTCTTTCCTATGTTTTATAGATAATTGGAAGCTCGATTGGTTTGGAAGCTCATCAGAGATCTATCACACTATCTAGTGATTATATCGATAGTTTTGATATTTTGGCCAAGGTTATAATGGCATGTATAGGTGGATTTGTGTTTGATTTTTAGTTGAATGCTTAGATGTTGATTTTGGTATGTATAAGTTGGTTGTTTTGGTACCACGTTGATGATGGTTGAATTGTGTAAATTTGGTACCTGTGATGCATGAATGGTATGTCTCAAATGGTAAGGTTATGTTGAAGTGATATAGGTCAATTTATAATATGTTTTGAGATGGAATTGATCTAGATGTTTATGAATGAATTGTGGTCAAGTATATGTATATGTTTGGGTAAATTTGTATGTTTGCATTTGTGGTGCCTTGTATGGCATATTGGTTGAATGGATTTGGTCTTTTGAATTGGTCATTTCATGCATGTTTGGTAAGGTTTTGATGCTTTGAATGTGTACACAAAATGCTTTTAGGTACATGCTTGATTGGGTGATGGAAGTGACTTGATTTTGGCCAATTTCATACGGCCTGAGACATGGTCGTGTGTGATACATGGCCATGCGACACAACTGTGTATCCCCTGTAGGTTTTAATGCACACAAGTTAGGTAGTTACACGTTAACAGATGTCCTAGTACTCAGGTGTGTGAGGCTATTTCGAGAGTTACACGGCCTAGCACACGGGCATATAGCTTGGCTGTGTGACCCAATTTAGAGAGTTACACAGGCATGGACACGGCCGTGTGACCCCTGCAGTTCAAATTTTCTAAATTTTTCATGTACATTACAATTGATTCCAATTTAGTCCCGAATTGTTTCTAATGTGTTTTTAGGGCCTCGAGGTCTTGATTTAGGGATGATTTGTATGAATGAATGTGTTTATGTCATGATTGTCAATGTATGAAATGTATGTTTTAATGTTTTATTTGTATGGTAATACTCTGTAACCTTACTCTGGTGACGGATAAGGGTTAGGGGTGTTACAGGTGTAGGCGACAACAACAATGAGAGAAAGAAAGAAAATTAAAGAGAAAAGATGAGAGGAAGAGGGTGAACAGCTAGGGTAGGGAAAAATTGAATTAAAGGATGAAAAATACAATAAAAAGTTGTATTTATACTTAGGGTTCAAGGGTATGGATGGCATACATATTAGGAAATAAGGGATTTTGCAAAATTTAATTATTTCGCAAGGGAAAGGATTCAAACTTGGGGCCTCATTTAATTTCCATGCTTTCTCATATTTCTTTTAACCATTAGGCTTTTTCCTCATTCTTAAAATAATTTTGAAATATTTATTTTAGAAACAAGACAGGTTACATACTAAAGTTTAAGGCAAAATTTGCAAAATAATAAAAATGATGCGAGAGAAGGGATTTGAACTTGGGTTTCAAGAAATGTTTCACTAACACTTAACCAACAAACCAATACCACATTTATTTCCTAAAAATGCATAGATAATCTTAAAAATTAAGGAATGACCACTCTCTCTCGATTTAAAAACCCGAGTCTACTAACCCCTGATTTTTAGGATATTACAATGTCAAAACAATGATACATGCATATGGATATCATAAGTGAGAATAACTTACTTAATCAATTGTCCAGAATAATGTACTATTCCAATATTAAGAATACGGATCTGAGCGATTCAAGATTAAACGCTTCACAAATGTGCAAATAGACATTAATGTTAGAATCAACCTAAAGAGATGGAAAGGAAAAGAATGATATTAGAAACTTTTAACACCACTTACATTATTCTGAGGAAATAGAAGGCTCTATGATCCAACGGTGGTTCGGTTAAGAGAGAGGAGTGGTGACTAACAAATCACAATAATGTAAAATAAAAAGAGAAGATTAGCAAAAGAGTGTTCATAATCATTCTCTAATTGAAATACAGGTGTAAAAAAATAAATAAAAATTTTATTACGAATTAGGGCATGAGAAGAGGAAGAGAAATGGAGAAAAATATGAAGGACGACGGTGGCAGCGGTGCGACAACTCGATGATGGCGGTGGTGGTGGTTCATTCAGCTAATGGTGGTGGGAGGTGGAAGAAAAGTGGAGTAAAAGGTGTGGTTTAGGGGCTAAAATGAAAGAAAAAAGATGAAAATGTGAGGAGCAAATGAGGAAGGGCGACAAAAGGGAGAGGAGGAAAAAAATGAAAGAAGAATGTGGTTGTTGGCTGCCATAGGTGGGATGGACAGTTCAACTAGGTAATTAGAAGGAAATGGCGTATTTGGGAGACAATAGCATGGAAAGGGGATCAATGGGAGACATGTGGAGTTAAATGGGGGCTAAGGGATGAAGGTTTACGTACAAAGAAGGAAAGAAATCTCCTTCATAAGGCAACAAAGGGTGGACAGCTAAGGGTTGTTTGACCAAGGATTTTATGTCAAAAAAATTTAAAAAAGATGAGGATGTGGAGAATTGAACATAAGGCCTAGAGTAATTTTACTAGGCTCCTAACCACTAGGTTAATTCACTTGCTTGTTCACAAACTAATAGAAGTAAAATAAAACATGGGATGTGACATTAGCATGGAAGACTAGCTCACTTCGGTGGTCATAACTAATTCCTATTTTGGGTTCTACTCAATCAACTAGTCACTAATCTAGTAGGATCTCTCGATCTTTCACTAAACTAACGAGTCTGCAAGAACTACTTATCTCTCGAACTCATAGTCCAGACCAGATTGGGGTAAGGGGTTCACGAATAGGAAATACCAAATTTGGGTTCATTCCCACCTAAATGACTTCATAGGGTTGTTAGACCTAGGGTTTAAGTTCTTCATATCCTAACTAGTTGATCTGCTAAGAAACCCTACATAGAAATTAATTACTCCAACGTCTACTTGCTAATCCTCCATAAGAGGATTAGTTCCTCATGGATCTCATAAACAACATAAACTTGATAAAGAAGATAAACATGAAGAATAAATCAAGAGTGCAAGTTTAAGAGAAATCCTGAATTGTATTGATGAATTGAAAGCATAGAAATCTACAAGAGTTTGATGAATCTACAAATCCTATTCTTCGTCTAACAAAAGTGAAAATAAAATTGTAAAGGAATCCTAAGTACAAGGAAACTAAAAACTAAATAAAAGTTGTAACCTAAATTAGAATAAACGTTTAAAAATATAGAAAAGATTAAAGGTACTCAAAACTTGTTTATGAATTGTTCAGTGAAGCCTATTTATAGAATTAGGGTTGGTCGTCATCCATTGACCTAAATCAGTTGATGTTTCCTTGTTAAAGTTTATTGTGTGGACAAAAATGCCCTCAGCTTATTAATTCTTCACATCAAGCTAGTGTAGCAACATCCTCTGCCTTATGTCACAACAATGGTGGCAGTTTGTAGGCTCAAGCTTGGGTTCAGGGTTGTGTCACGACACCAAAGATAGTTTTACTTTTTTGGGTATAGTGCTCACTATGTTGTAACGTTGAACCCCCGTGTTGCAACATGGTGATCAATTTTGTGTTGTCGTGCCTCCAAATGATGTCTTAAACACTCACCAAATATGTTAGCCTTCTTTTAGGCCTACTCTGGCCCCTAAGGCCATATAAATAGCTCAAATGACGCGTTTTATTATTTGAGAACTAAAAGTGAAAAACTAAGTAAAACATAATGAAATTTGCTTTTATATAATCTCTTTAAGTACAAAAAATGGTTTAATCTGTTATGACAAATTGTGATAGATCACCTGGGATGCGCTAGAGTTTTTTGTAAAAAAGAAAGACATCTCGATGAGAGTGTGCATTGATTACCAACAATTGAACAAAGTCATGATTAAGAACAATGTCTGCTACCTCGCATTGATGATTTGTTCAATTAGTTGAAAGGGGAGTCAGTGTTTTCAAAAATCGATCTTCATTCCGGATATTATTAGCTCGAGAATAAAGAGATAGATGTACCAAAAAATGCCTTTCGGACCAAGTACGAACACTATGAATATTAAGTTACGTCGTTTGGGTTGACAAATGCTCCAGCTCTATTTATGGATATGATGAACAAAATAGTTCAACCATATTTAGATAAGTTTGTTGTTGTTTCCATGGATGATATACTGGTATATTCGAGAAATGAGGCTGAGCACTGTGTTGCAAAAATTGCACGAGAAATAGTTGTATGCAAAATTTAGCAAAAATGAGTTTTGGCTTTGAGAAGTCAGGTTTTTGGGTCATGTAGTATCGGCAAACAATATATGAGTTGATCCTAGTAAGATTCCAACTATACTAAGTTGGAAACCTTCGAAAAATGTCATTGAAGTAAGAAGTTTCCTGGGTTTGGCTGGTTATTATAGACGTCATTTTAAAGGTTTCTCAATGATTGCATTGTCGATGAAGAAACTATTGCAAAAAGATTTTAAGTTATTTTAGATCAATAAACGTCGACAAAGCTTTGAGCAGTTGAAAATGATGTTAACAGAAGCTCCCGTATTAACTCAACTAGAATTCGAGAAAGAATTTGTGGTATATAACAATGCTCCACTTAGTGATTTAGGTTGTGTCTTGATGCAGGAAGGTAAAGTTGTGGCTTTTGCTTCCTGACAGTTGAAATCGCACAAGAAAAATGATAAACCGTAAAAGTAACATATTTTAAGCCCACATTTAACATGCTTTTGGAAGAACTAAGCCCTGAATTATGTAACTTGGTGCTCTTAATCCTTTGTTTTCATGTTTTATACTCATGAGAGCACCGGAGGACGAAAAAACAGAAAACAGGCCCAAAATGGAGTAAATGGGCCATATCACGAAATCTACACGGCCGTGCCCCATTCAATAGGTTCGAACACGGCCTGGCCACGACTTACACGGGCGTGTGCCATGGGCGTGTCCCTGTCGCAGGAAAGAAGAGATTCACTCAGATTTGGATACTTAGGGGCAAAGAAACATATTCAAAAGCCTATATAAATGGCATTTTTGGAATTTTCTAGAATTTTGTGATACCTTCAAGATAAATGGCGTTTCTGATGATGCCATTCGTCATTGGTTATTTCCCTTTTCTTTAAGAAATAAAGCCAAACAGTGGTTGCATTCTCTTCCATGAGGGTCAATCACTACATGGGACCAAATGACCGAAAATTTTTTATTAAAATATTTTCCACCGGCAAAAATGGCCAAATTAAGGAATGATATCTCTTCTTTTGTGCAGACTTTACGATGCATGGGAGGGATACAAGGATTTGTTGAGAAGGTGTCCACACCATGGATTACCATTGTGGCTACAGGTCCAAAATTTTTACAACGGTGTGAACCCCTCAACAAGACAACTAATCAATTCACCACTACTGAGTAACCCCCGAACAACAAAACTCCTGAAGCAGCCTATGAGTTTATAGAGGAGATGTCACTAAATAACTATCGGTGGCGGCGTTTACAAGGACAAGGCCACCAAAGTAGTCGGAGTTTTCAACCTCGATCTTTAGTAATCAAGCTTATCAAATCAGGTAGAGTTGCTACATAAAAAATTTGATAGTTTCTATGGTTCTTCGCAGGCACATCCAGTTATGCAGTGCGACGCAAGTGAAGGAGTGGCGAATCCTGAGTACCCACCTTACGGACAGGGCATGGAGAGTGAACAAATGAACTATATGGCTAATAATTTCTGATCTAACAATAACCCTTATAGTAATACTTATAATCCAGGTTAGAAGAACCACCCCAATTTCTCATGGGGCGGCCAAAGAAATCAAAGGCAACAACCATCCCAAAACTTCCAACAACAACCCTACCCACAGGAAAAGAAGCCGAACCTTGAAGAGATGCTGACAAACTTCATAGCAGCCTCAGAAATACGGTCTCAAAATACAGAAACACATTTCCAAAAGATAGAAACAAAACTTGAGGCATTGACACAAGAGTTCAAGGAACTTACTAAACTAGTTTCTGAAACACGATCGGAAAGCTTACTTAGGGAAAAAGACCAGGTACAGGCAGTAACACTGAGAAGTGGAAGGGAGTTAATCGAAACAAAGAAAGAGGTACCACATGAAACTGATGAAGGAAAGATAAGACCAACCCGTGAGGAAATTAAACCAACAATCCCATATTCAGCAAAGTTGAAGAAAGACTGCCTAGACGCACAATATGGTAAATTTCTTAAACTTTTCAAACAGCTACATATTAACTTACCTTTTATTGAAGCTATTTCGTAAATGCCAACATATGCAAAATTTTTAAAGGGTCTTCTAACAAATAAAAGGAAGTTCGAGGAAATTTCAACAGTGGAGCTTAATAAAGAATGCTCATCTATCACCCAAAACAAGCTGCCAACCAAATTGAAAGATCCAGAAAGTTTCACTATTTCTTGTTTAATTGGTAGTTTGAGCATAGAGAAAGCATTAGCTAATTTAGGTGCCAGTATTAATCTAATGCCTTATAAAATGTTTAAGCAACTTGGTCTCGGGGAACCAACACCCACTAGGATGAGTATTCAAATAGGTGTGTGATCATTAAGTATCCTAGGGGAATTATTGAAGATGTTTTGGTAAAAGTAGATAAACTTATATTCCCTGTTGATTTTGTTGTGCTCGACATGAATGAGAACGTAGAGTTACCTTTAATTTTGGGACGACCCTTTTTAGCTACTGCTAAGGCTGTCATTAATGTTGGTGATGGTAAACTTACACTAAGGGTAGGAGATGAGGAAATTGTTTTCCAAATTCATGATGCCATGCGATATTCTAGAGAACAAGATGATTCTTGTTACTTTGTTGATGCCACTGATCACATTTTTCAAGAATCTTTGCAGGAAATCATGCACAATGACACGATGGAACTGTGTCTTTCACAAAGTGAGGGGAAAGATGATGATACCGATGAAGAGAATTCCAATACATCATCTTCTAGACAGATGAAAATAGAGGACATCAAGATTAATGACGAACTAAAACATAAACCCTCTATCGATGAGCCGCCCAAGCTAGAACTAAAACAATTACCAAAGCATTTAGAATATGCATTCCTGGGGGATAATTCTACGCTACCAGTAATCATCTCTTCGGAACTAGGACCCAAGGAGAAAGAAGAGTTGCTAAGGGTACTAAGGAAGCACAAAAAGGCCATAGCGTGGAAAATGTCAGACATTAAAGGAATAAGCCCATCATTTTGCACCCACAAAATTTTAATGGAAGATGAGTATAAATCGTGTGTGCAACCTCAGAGACGGTTAAGCCCCAATATGAAAGAAGTTGTCAAAGCTGAGGTAATTAAACTTCTAGATGCAGGAATAATTTATCCTATTTCTGACAGCACTTGGATAAGTCCTGTGTAGGTAGTTCCGAAGAAAGGGGGCATGACTGTGGTAACCAACGAAAAGAATAAATTGATTCCCACAAGAACAGTCATAGGTTGGAGAGTTTTTATTGACTATAGGAAGTTGAACGACGCCGCCAGAAAAGATCACTTCCCTCTACCCTTTATTGATCAGATGTTAGAAAGATTGTTTGGGCATATGTACTACTGCTTCTTAGACGGACTCTCCGGCTACTTCCAAATCCCAATAGCCCCTGAAGATCAAGAGAAGACAACATTTACATGCCCATACAGTACGTTTGCTTATCGTAGAATGCCTTTTGGATTATGTAATGCTCCTGTTACTTTTCAGAGCTGCATGTTGGCCATCTTTGATGAACTTGTGGAAGACATTATGGAGGTATTTATGGACGGCTTCTTTGTATTCCGTAATTCTTTCCACCTTTGCCTTAAAAATTTAGAACGAGTTTTAATAGGATGTGAGGAAACAAATCTTGTCTTGAATTGGGAAAAATGTCACCTTATGGTTAGAGAAGGGATTATGTTAGGACATAAGATTTCTAGTAAAGGGATTGAGGTAGATAAAGCAAAGATTGAAACCATAGAAAAATTACCTCCCCCTAGTTCAGTTAAGGTTATTAGAAGCTTTTTAGGACATGCTGGATTCTAAAGAAGATTCATTAAAGATTTCTCTAACATAGCTAAGCCATTAACAAAATTACTAGAAAAAGATGTTCCTTTCAATTTCGATCAGGAATGTTTAGACGCATTTAATATCCTCAAAGATAAACTAATAAATGCTCCAATTATAATTGCACCTGATTGGAATTTATCCTTTGAACTAATGTGTGATGCAAGTGATTTTGCAGTAGGTGCAGTTCTGGGACAACGAAGAGACAAGCATTTTCAGCCAATTTATTATGCTAGCAGAACATTGACACCCGCAAAAGAAAACTACACCTGTAACACCCCCAAACCCGGCCCACAAGTCCTGACCGGATCTGGTTATGTCACTGCGGAAACCGTTTGAAAAATCTTTGACTTTAGAATAAAACTTGAAAATTTTATTAAACTTGAAAAGTGTGTCTTTTCATTTAAAATTATAAATAAAGCTTTGTTATTAAAAATAATCCATATTAAAACTTTAGTATAAAAATATATAAATACTTTGATTAAATAGGTTGCTAAAATTAAAATCATCTTCACATAATAATTTCTTTTAAGTAAACCATAATATCAAGTAATATCAAAAATAGTGATAACAAAAAAAATAATAATAAGGCCCTTATTACAAAAATAATTAATCCAAGTACTCGATAATAAAATGCATAAAGAAAAGATTAAAAACCTCCTCTGCATGGGCCACCTTGTATCCACTCCAACCCGGTTCGATCATCCTGTCACCTGCGATGTTGGATAAATAATTGGGTGAGTCATAATGACTCAGTGTGTAATTAAACCATTGATATCCACCCACATGTTAACCACAAGTCAACCCAATTAAATGCAACATGTAACTATAAACAGACGTTACCAAATTTTGGGCTTGGCCCACATTCAATCCACATTCAAGTCTTGGGCTAGGCCTTTTTCTCATTAATCCACTGATTACTGGGCTTTGCCCATTTCCACGTAAGTTCTTAAAACATACCTATCCACATGCCATATTGGGCTTGGCCCATTACCATATCTTTTCATAAATGAAATAATGCAATCATGAAACCCAACCCAAGCCTAAGGTCCATCCGCTACACACCCCCTTATCCAACCTACCACACACCGGGGGACTATCGAGTCACCCTCTCCTTTTCCTCCAAAAAGGCAACCAATGCCATCCACGATGTAGCGTATAGCTAACATCAAACCACGATGGGGCACATAGCAACCCATCAAGCCACGATATGGCATAAAGCCGATATCAATCGAGGTAACCACGCGAACTAAATCGCAAAGATCCACAACGCGACCTCGATCGGCGCCAATCCAATCCACGATGTAGCACAAAGCTGACATCAACCACGTACTCGAAGTACACTCGTACCTTCTTTTCATAACCCACCCATGCACATGTAACATAATATATAATGCGGAGATGATGCATGTGCATGATATTCACAATCATAGGCATACTCACATATTAAAAATCAGTTATCACATATTAACAAATTTGCTACTTACCTGGTCATCACCATACCCCTTCAAGGGTATCTTTTTCACATTTACTGCACTTGTTAGCAAACATATAAAACAGGCAAATATCTCGCAAATCCCGGAAACAATGGCTAACTGCACACATTATAACCTGAAGCTCTAAACCCTCGATCCCAATGCTATTGTTTAGCGAGACTACAGCTATTTGCCTAACGTTTTCTGCTGCACGTCCACACCCCGGTGGCCAATCCCGAACTGCCGAGACGGCTCTTTTCTTAAACTTCAGGACAGGGGCTTTCCCTTTCCCCTCTTGACTGGCATCCATGTCCATTAATGATATCCTTAATCAGAACCATCGATTAAACAGTAATACTTTAATCTAAATATTTTGAATCGAAGCTATACTTACTTAATATCCTTACCACAAAGATCTGAAATCCCGAAGCTTGCTATACACTTCTGCCGATTTTCCTAAATCACCATAGATAGAATGGGTCAGCCGTTTATTCCCATAAAGTGGCCTATGGCCGAATATCACAAGTCACTTACCTTGATAACTACTTCCTCTTGTCCTTAACAAAGAATCGGCCACCACAAGAATTAAGATTTGGCTTCCGAGACTTGCAACAAAGTAGAGAGAATGAGAGACTGAGTGATTCGGCACTGACTCCCAAATGGGGTTCGAATATTCGGCAATGGCAAGCAAAGTGTGAAGGAAAGAAGGAAAATAAATACACGAAAGGCTATGCCCAACTTCTCGCTTTTAAACAAGTCACGAGAAAAATAGGTGAATGCTATAGTGGTTCGGCTAAGGCTTCCACAAAATTAAAGAAAAAGAGGAAGTGTTTTCATTGACTTAGTTTCGGCAAGAGGCTATGGAAATAATAAGGAATAATTTGGCATAAAAGAAATAGGGCTAAAATTTGGTTAAGGGATGAGCACACCCCTTATTTATAGAATTCGGCCATACCCCCCCACGTGAAGAAGCCAAGATTCGGCCGCACCTACTAATTCAAATTAAATTGAATTAGTCCAATTCCCTATTTTAATCCATTCAAAATTAGTTTGAATGGTCACCAATTATCCCACTTATTTCAAATAAAAAGAATACTTATCCTATAATTATCCCATAATAAAATAATCCAACAGCCACCATTATCTCTAATTTAAACTAACTAAAATAATCCTATGTTATCTAAAATAATAAAATAATAAAAGCCATCACCTACCTATCAGCCGAATTCAAAAGTGATTAAACAACCTTAGTCTAATCCTTAAAAAAAAAAAACCCATGTGCCGTCCACCCTTCAAATTTGTCTTTGCCAAAAGCATAAAAAAAATTGAACTCCAACGCAGCCATCTTGGTTCGAACCTGGGACAACCTGCTGCTGCTGACCTTTCCCCCAACGCCCAGGCCACTCGGCCTCATTGAATTTCATGCTAAAAACCCCCATCATTTTATTTTAAATCCAACCTACTTCAGCCCATTACCGCCCATAAAAATAAAATACGCAAAATGCTTCTCCAGGCGCTCGAAACCGCGCCCTCACTCCCCTCCAGCGCCTAAGTGGCGCATGAGAGCCACTTTGCCAACTGGTCTTCCATGTCCACCAACCTGGCCTTTTATTTTTAAGGCCTACTTAGCCCAGTCCCTTGACGCAAAAATAAAACAAAATTGCCACCCCAGCAACTCGAACCCTTGCTCCCTTAGGCGTCACCTTCCAAGCCCCCAAGCAGCGCCTCCACGCCACTTTGCCAGATCCTTTCTTGCGTCCTAAACTCCACAATTTTATTTTAAGGCCTTCCTGCGCTATTTCCCCTTTCTTACCCTAAAATCTAAAAATTTTCTAAGGCATCCCTTGCCTTCTAGGGTTCTCCAAAACCCCTAGAAATTCCTCCAACATGACCATAAGCCTACTAAATGCTCGGGTTGTGCTCCAAGCGCATAACCCCTAAACCAGGGTGTTACAATTCTACCCTCCTTAAAATAATTTCGTCCTCGAAATTACTTATTACCGAACAATCATAACTCGCTATTCTACGCCTCTGCTGCGCACTCTGATCTTAGTCTATCATACTTCCTGACACAGTCCCTAAGTTCTCACTCAGGATCCAAATCGCACAAGAAAGAGCTAACTTACAAACAAGGAAAATAATTAAAGAACATTCCAAAACAAAGGAGCTTACCCGCTATCACATCCTTGGGTGACTTTGACTAGAACCATTCCCTCCATGGCTTGAACCACGACCCCTCGTCGCTCGAGGACAATTCTTAACCAGATGTGCCTTAGATCCGCACCGAAAGCATTCTTTACTATTCCCCCAACACTCTCCTGTGTGAGGTCTTCCACGTCGAGCACAAGAATGATTCCGATCCACTGGTACAAGTGCACGCGCAGGATTCTCGATCCTTGGTCTTTTCTGAGCATCTCCAAACGATGCTTACGGCTCAACCCTTCTCTTATTCTCGTTCCTATACTTCTCTCGGTTTTCTCTTATAGTCTTTTTAACCTCTTCAGCGATCCGAGCTTTCTCTACCAGAATGGCGAAATCCCTTTCTCTTTGTGGAGCGATCAACTCCCGCAACTCATCTCGCAGCCCATCCTCGAATTGAACACTCCTTTCATAATCAATAGCCACATTCCTTTGGCGTACTGACTTAGTCGCACAAATTCCGCTTCATACTCTGCTACCGACTTATTCCGTTGTACTAGATTTAGAAACGCTTTCCTCTGCGAGTCCAAATAACTGGCTCCTACGTACTTCCCTTCAAACTTAGCCTTAAAGTAATCCCAATCCAACCGATCTGCCGGGACACCTTGCCTGACAGTGAGCCACCATCGATAAGCCTCGTCCCGAAGCAGCGAAACAGCACCTTTTAGCTTTTCCTCTGGGGTACAATCCAAGTCGTCCATAATTCTTTCGACTCCCTCTAGCCAATATTCTACTATGTTCGGAGCTACTCCTGACACTCCTCTAAAAACTTCAGCCCCGTTGGACCTGAGTCTCTCGGATACTGACTTCCGAGTTCCATTTCCCCTACTAGCTCCTGCTACACGTTCTAGAAGTCGTAACATGGCCCGCGACACTGTGTCGTCTTCTCCCATCTGATCTTGCTCCTCTACGTCCATAGCTGGCGGCACTTCACTTTCTGACCCATGGCCAGACCCTACCGGTTCCGAAGCTGCCATTCTACCTCTACCGCGTCCCCTAGAACTCATCTCTATCATCGCGATTTAATCTGATTAGAGAGTTTTATGCATTAGAAATTTTGTTCCACTATTTAATCGCGAGCAAATTTTATGAAAGAAGGGTATTTAAAAGTAATTCTTGCGATCACACAAAGTTTCAGTTCGAGTTTACTACTTTAGCTCAAGGATCACATTCACACACACAATCATTCACCATCAAGAACACATTCCCTCCTCAGTAGAGGCACATTCGGTGGTATCCACCACACACATCCACTATTCGGACCTTTCTGCCCGTTTCTACCCCAGGGGTATTTTCGTCATTTTCCTACAGGGTATTTTCGTAAATTATCAGAAAAATTTTGGAAGTCTTAATAAATCAGGATATTTTGGAATTTCCACAACTGGAGGGTATTTCTGAAAATTTATCAAATTAAAGATATGACAGGATTTTGGAAACCAGGGGTATTTTGGTAATTTGTCAGTTAGGGGTAATTTTGAAAATCTCCAAAGTCAGGGTATTATTTTGAAACACAGAAAATTGGATACTTGTGCAAAGTAAGAAAATTTTATTAAGTTTGGGTTTAAACCGGAATTTTGAAAGTCAAGGGCATTTTAGTAATTTTTAACATAGGGGTATTTTCGTAAATTTCCTCAAATCAGGGTATCTTGATATTTTGAAAGCTAGAAATTTTAATATTTTGCAAAGTAGAAATCATTTTAACAAAAGTTGAGGGTCGTGCGGTAATGTTACAATACAGGGGCATTTTCGTAATTTTGCCGCTAGGGGCATTTTGGTAATTTTGGTAAATTGAGAAAACGTTTTTCAAAATCAGATTTAGGGTTTACAACCAAAAGAGTAAGTTTGAATTTTTTTTTAAAATTAAAGGTTTTAAAACAGTAAGGCTAATCCCATTCGGGTTTTAATAGTTGGTTTAGCCTATGACTGAGTCCTCTTGGTTAGGGCGAACAGAAAGCTACGCACTGTAGGAATCCCGCGAAGAGGAGGTGAGTCACGAGGACTAGCTTAAGTACCAAGCTCTTCCCTGGATCCAATCCTTGACATGCGCATGGGGTTACCACACCCTAACTCGGCGACTTAGTCGTAGGTTTGTTTAGTAATTTTTAAGTCTTATGTATATGTTTGAGTAGACTAGTCCTAGGGTTCAATAGATCCTAGTTCACTAATCTACGAGCCCAACTAAGCCCATAACAGTTCATATAACAAGCTACTTCACAAGTCTGAAGTACTTACCTGGTGGACTCGGGCCGGAAGTACAGGTGCCATCCCAGAATAACCTGAAAATATTTCATAAAAACCCATATTTTTGAAAAGCCCATTTGAAAACGTTTTTGGGCCCAAAACCCTCAAAGCCGAGTTTTGAACTGGGCTCTGATACCAAACTGTAACACCCCCAAACCCGGTCCACAAGTCCTGACCGGATCTGGTTATGTCACTGCGGAAACCGTTTGAAAAATCTTTGACCTTAGAATAAAACTTGAAAATTTTATTAAACTTGAAAAGTGTGTCTTTTCATTTAAAATTATAAATAAAGCTTTGTTATTAAAAATAATCCATATTAAAACTTTAGTACAAAAATATATAAATACTTTGATTAAATAGGTTGCTAAAATTAAAATCATCTTCACATAATAATTTCTTTTAAGTAAACCATAATATCAAGTAATATCAAAAATAGTGATAACAAAAATAATAATAATAAGGCCCTTATTACAAAAATAATTAATCCAAGTACTCGATAATAAAATGCATAAAGAAAAGATTAAAAACGTCCTCTGCATGGGCCACCTTGTATCCACTCCAACCCGGTCCGATCATCCTGTCACCTGCGATGTTGGATAAATAATTGGGTGAGTCATAATGACTCGATGTGTGTAATTAAACCACGATATCCACCCACATGTTAACCACAAGTCAACCCAATTAAATGCAACATGTAACTATAAATGACGTTACCAAATTCAGGGTTTGGCCCACATTCAATCCACATTCAAGTACTGGGCTAGGCCCTTTTTCTCATTAATCCACTGATTACTGGGCTTTGCCCATTTCCACGTATGTTCTTAAAACATACCTATCCACATGCCATATTGGGCTTGGCCCATTACCATATCTTTTCATAAATGAAATAATGCAATCATGAAACCCAACCCAAGCCTAAGGTCCATCCGCTACACACCCCTTATCCAACCTACCACACACCGGGGACTATCGAGTCACCCTCTCCTTTTCCCTCCAAAAAGGAAACCAATGCCATCCACGATGTAGCGTATAGCTAACATCAAACCACGATGAGGCACATAGCAACCCATCAAGCCACGATATGGCATAAAGCCGATATCAATCGAGGTAACCACGCGAACTAAATCGCAAAGATCCACAACGCGACCTCAGTCAGCGCCAATCCACGATGTAGCACAAAGCTGACATCAACCACGTACTCGAAGTACACCCGTACCTTCTTTTCATAACCCACCCATGCACATGTAACATAATATATAATGCAGAGATGATGCATGTGCATGATATTCACAATCATAGGCATACTCACATATTAAAAATCAGTTATCACATATTAACAAATTTGCTACTTACCTAGTCATCACCATACCCCTTCAAGGGTATCTTTTTCACATTTACTGCACTTGTTAGCAAACATATGAAACAGGCAAATATCACGCAAATCCCAGAAACAATGGCTAACTGGACACATTATAACCTGAAGCTCTAAACCCTCGATCCCGACGCTATCGTTTAGCGAGACTACAGCTATTTGTCTAACGTTTTTTGCTGCACGTCCACACCCCGGTGGCCAATCCCGAACTGCCGAGACGGCTCTTTTCTTAAACTTCGGGACAGGGGCTTTCCCTTTCCCCTCTTGACTGGCATCCATGTCCATTAATGATATCCTTAATCAGAACCATCGATTAAACAGTAATACTTTAATCTAAATATTTTGAATCGAAGCTATACTTACTTAATATCCTTACCACAAAGATCTGAAATCCCGAAGCTTGCTATACACTTCTGCCGATTTTCCTAAATCACCATAGATAGAATGGGTCAGCCATTTATTCCTATAAAGTGGCCTATGGCCGAATATCACAAGTCACTTACCTTGATAACTACTTCCGCTTGTCCTTAACAAAGAATCGGCCACCACAAGAATTAAGATTTGGCTTCCGAGACTTGCAACAAAGTAGAGAGAATGAGAGACTGAGTGATTCGGCACTGACTCCCAAATGGGGTTGGAATATTCGGCAATGGCAAGCAAAGTGTGAAGGAAAGAAGGGAAAATAAATACACGAAAGGCTATGCCCAACTTCGGCTTTTAAACAAGTCACGAGAAAAATAGGTGAATGCTATAGTGGTTCTGGCTAAGGCTTCCACAAAATTAAAGAAAAGAGGAAGTGTTTTCCTTGACTTAGTTTCGACAGAGAGGCTATGGAAATAATAAGGAATAATTTGGCATAAAAGAAATAGGGCTAAAATTTGGTTAAGGGATGAGCACACCCCTTATTTATAGAATTCGGCCATACCCCCCCACGTGAAGAAGCCAAGATTCGGCCGCACCTACTAATTCAAATTAATTTGAATTAGTCCAATTCCTATTTTAATCCATTCAAAATTAGTTTGAATGGTCACCAATTATCCCACTTATTTCAAATAAAAATAATACTTATCTTACAATTATCCCATAATAAAATAATCCAACAGCCACCATTATCTCTAATTTAAACTAACTAAAATAATCCTATATTATCTAAAATAATAAAATAATAAAAGCCATCACCTACCTATCAATTTGAATTCAAAAGTGATTAAACAACCTTAGTCTAATCCTTAAAAAAAAAACTCCCGTGTGTGCCGTCCACCCTTCAAATTTGCTTGCCAAAAGCATAAAAAAATTGAACTCCAACGCACCATCTTGGTTCGAACACAGGACAACTCTGCTGTGCTGACCTTTCCCCAACGGCCCGTGCCACTCGGCCTCATTGAATTTCATGCTAAAAACCCCCATCATTTTATTTTAAATCCAACCTACTTCAGCCCATTACCACCCATAAAAATAAAATACGCAAAATGCTTCTCCAGTGCTCAAAACCGCGCCTCACTCCTCTCAGCGCCTAAGTGGCGCATGAGAGCCACTTTGCCAACCGGTCTTCCATGTCCACCAACCTGGCCTTTTATTTTTAAGGCCTACTTAGCCCAGTCCCTTGACGCAAAAATAAAACAAAATTGCTGCCCCAGCAACTCGAACCCTTCTCCCTTAGGCGTCACCTTCCAAGCCCCCAAGCAGCGCCTCCACGCCACTTTGCCAGATCCTTTCTTGCGTCCTAAACTCCACAATTTTATTTTAAGGCCTTCCTGCCCTATTTCCCCTTTCTTACCCTAAAATCTAAAAATTTTCTAAGGCATCCCTTGCCTTCTAGGGTTCTCCAAAACCCCTAGAAATTCCTCCAACATGACCATAAGCCTACTAAATGCTCGGGTTGTGCTCCAAGCGCATAACCCCTAAACCAGGGTGTTACAACACCATCATAGAGAAAGAATTGCTAGCTATAGTTTTTGCTTTTGACAAATTTAGGCAGTATTTAATATTATCCAAAGTTGTCGTTTACACTGACCATTTAGCTCTTCGTTATCTTTTAACTAAAGCTGATGCAAAACCTCGATTCATACGATGGATCTTACTCTTATAGGAATTTGATTTGGAAATACAAGATAAGAAGGGAGTTGAAAATCTTGCAGCATATCACCTTTCTAGGCTTGAGAACCCACATATTGAAGAGCTCGACGAAAGTGAGATAAACGACTCGTTTCCCGAAGAACAACTTTTTTCGATAACCAACTCTTAGGTACCATGGTTTGCAGATATTGTGAATTATTTAGCTGCAAACATATTGCCAAAAAGATTAACACATCACCAACAGAAGCGATTCTTTGTTGATGTGAAAAACTATTTTTGGGAAGATCCCTTTATTTTCTGTATATGTACAGATCAAGTAATTCGTAGATGCGTTACAAAGGCAGAAGCAAGTAAGATCCTAGAACATTGCCATTCAGGACCTTCAGGAGGATATTACATCGGGTGTAACATCCTAAAAAGGGCCTATTCATTTTCGGTTTAATTGTACGAAATGACATATCTTATGTGTTATGAATATATTTTGAACATTTTGGAAACCTGGAAAATGTATGGAAATGTTAGGTTTAAAAGAGGAAAGTGAACATTTTTGGAAACTAAGGAAATGTAAGGAAATGATTTAGAAATGATTCAAAAGAGGAAAGTGAACATTTCTGGAAACTTGGAAATGTAAGAAAATGTCAAGTTTAAAGAGGCAAACGAAAATTTTTGGAAACTTAGAAATGACTTGGAAATGTCGAGTTTTAAAGTTTAAAAGAGGAAACTGAGGCAAGGTGGCCTTAAAAGAAAAAGTATGTGAAATTTGACACACAAACAGGCTTGGAAAAGTGGCCTGGAGATGCCACTTGGGGCCTCTGGAAATGGCGCCACATGCAAGGGGATTGGGCCTGAGTTCGAGTCACATGGGAAGCAAATAAAAGAAGTTTTATTTTTGCTTCTAGAAGCACAGAGGTGGACGGCACAAGGCTTCCAAAAGAGGAGTTTTATTCTCTTTAAAATTCGGCTAATTAGGGGATAAATAAAGGATTTAATTTGGATTATTTTCAAGAGATAATAAGGATTATTTATTAATTATTTTAAATTAAGGAGATAAAGTTATCAAATAAGGAAGAGTGGTGGCCAAGCAAAGGACTCTTGGCCTAGTAATTTCGGCACAAGGAGGAGAATTAGGCCATTCATTCATTCATTCTCTCTGCCAAAATTCCCTTAGCAGAAATCCTCTCTTCTCTTTTCTTTCTCTAAGCCGAAAATACACCTTATGTTCTAGCCGAAACTCCTTTCGAATTCCATCAGTACCGATTCTTTCTAAAGCCTAATATTCCTCTCTTCCTTCATCCTAGAAACCGAATACCTAGAGGGCTCATAGCCGATTGTTCATCAAGTTTCTAAATCGAATCTCTAAAGTAGTGTCAGGAGAGATCTGTCGAATTTAATACTAAAGGTAAGAATCTTGTGGTTATCGATTTATTCTCTTCTTTAAGCCGAAACATAGGATCTAATATTATTATTATTTTGGTGGCCGAAATTATAATGAGTGTTTCGGGGTTCAGCAACTGTCGACTAAAAGGAGGATTTTTCGAGATTTAAAGCTTCAAGGTAAGAAACTATAAGATTCGGCCAAAGGCCATTCATTATGTTTAATGTTAGATTAAATTCTAACATGTGTCTATAGGGTTTTCGACAGTAGTAAGGAAGCAAGGATCCAATTCGGGATTTAAGTTTTAGAAGGCAAGCCCAAAGGTAAATTCGGCCAAGGTCTATTTCAATGTGTGGATTTATTTATTATCTTCTCAAAAGCCGAAAACTAACGCACTTGTCAATTTAATGCCTGGCCGAATACAAGGGAGGGTAAAGCAAAGATTCCGGGATTTGTCAGTGTCCCAATCGGCAACAAGGTAAGTTTAAGAATGCTAATCCTAATAGGATTTGGATTTATGGCCGAATGGCTTTTTATTAAATTTTTAAGTTTGGCCAAATTCAGGAACTTGAGATCTAAGGCAGTAGATCAGATTTCAGGGATTTTCAGTGAAGTTATTAAGTGAATCAGGTGTGTACCCCACACTAAATTTTAATACGATTTATGGCAACATTTAATATAAGTATGTATAAGTATGAATAAGAATGTGAATATGGCTAAGGTACCTTATTGTGGTACAAAGTACTCAGGTATGTTTCCTACTCCTACTAGGATTACGAAATATGTTATATTTAACATGTGAAAAGTGACATGAATGTGAATTTAAGCATGATATGTATAATATGAATAATATGGGGCATTCGGGTTATATGAAAAAGGGGAAGTGAATGTGGTGACTTCGGTCTCACTATCTGAATGTGGTGACTTCGGTCACATTATCTGAATATGGTAACTTCGGTTACTATCTGAATGTGGTGTCTCATGACACAATTATATGGTGGCTATGCCACAAATTTTATATGGGCGATGAGCACGTCGACTGCAGCGACTGCCTTCGATGGTGTGTAGCGGATGGAGGGTTGACTTAGTAGTCCCCACGGTGTGCAGGTTGGTACAGGGATGTGTAGCGGATGGCATCTAGATTTGGGTTCGGGTTGCATCATTATTCTGTTTGTATATGAATATGCCTGTGGTACAATATGGTATGCCTGATTTATTAAATTTTAGTGTTGGTTACACATTGAGTCTGTTGACTCACCCCATTGTGGGAACATGTTTCAGGTGACGAACAGTGATGGACCGGGTCGGCAGGAGCTTAGTGGTGGCCATGCGAAGTTCAGATTTTCCTTATTTTTGGACTCTTGTTATTTTAAGTATTTTATAATTTTATTTTGGGTTTTTATTTGATGTAATAAGGCCACAACTGAACTAAGTTATTTTCTGTTTTATTCGCTTTGTTTCGACATTTTTAATTATTAAAGATTAAGCCAATTTGATTTAAAATAAACTTTCAATATTTTGTCCCTTGAAACAAATGGGCTTTCAATATAAAACAAACTTGTTTTCAACTCAAGCCCAACCCAATTCGAACTTTCTTCCAAAATCACTTAAAATTTTTTCAAAGTGCCAACGAATTTGAACTAGTTTTCTTCGAGGAACATACCAGATTTGGTCAGACTCGTGGGCCGGGTGTGGGGTGTTTCAGTTTGGTATCACAGCCCAGTTTTAAAACTCTCGGCCTGTGGGCTAAGGCCCAAAACATTTTCAAATCGAGCCCAAATAAGTTTTCTAAAAAAAATGGCACCTAAGACTCCGACCCGCAGTCCACCAGGTAAGTACCCCTAACCATCTGTGTGATTATGTGAATTATGGAAGGGTAGAAAAGGAATGGAACGTAGAATAGCATGATAAGAACTTGAACCCTAAGACTAGTCTACTCAAACACAAACACATAAGACTTAATTCCACTAAACAAACCTATGGCTAAGTCAACCGAGTTAGGGTGTGGTAACCCCTGTGCGCGTGTCTAGGATTGGATCCGGAAGAGCCTGGTATTTAAGCAGTCCTAGTGACTCACCTCCTCTTGCGCAGAATCCTACAGTGCGTGCGTAGCTTCGGTTCACCCTAACTCAGAGGGCTCAGTAGGTGTGCCAACCTTTGTGCGCATGTCTAGGAATGGTTTCGGTGGGAGCTTGGTACTTAAGCAGTCTGTGTGACTCACCTCCTCTCCATTCGAATCCAACCTGGTGCGTAGCTTTGGTTCACCCTGACCAAGAGGACTCGGTCATAGACTAAACACGATAACTAAAACCCGAAAGGGAACTAGCCGTGTTTTTATAAAAAAAACCCTAGTTTCAAAACTCTTAAAGTTACTCTTTTAATTTGCGAGAACTATTTTCACAAAATTTTTTGAAAAATTCCTTGATTTATAAAATTACAAAAATACCCCTAATGGTGAAATTACAAAAAATACCCTTGGTTTATAAAATGTCCAAACTACCCACAGTTCTAATCCAAATTTCATTACTTTATAAATATTCAACAACCCTTATTTGCAAAGTATCAAAATACCTTGATTTTTGGAAAATTACAAAATTGCCCTAACTTACAAAATTACCAACATGACCCTGATTTCCAAAATTTCTGCAACATCACCGTTTTAGAAAACAAATTCTCAAAAAGAACCCTCAAAGTTTTGCAAATTTGGAAATACCCCGAAAGTATTAAACTTTACAAATTTACCCTGATGTATTACCAAAATACCCCTGAGTTTCAAAATTACCGAAATACCCCCGGATTTTAAAATTTTCCAAAATACCCCGGGATTTTAAAAATTCCAAAATACTTTTTGACAAAATCACCAAGGAACCTTTCTTTTGAAAAAAAAATTGAAAATACCCCTGTAGGACAAATTACGAAAATACCCCTAGGTAGTGGAAAAACAACAACAATGAAAACTGCAACATTTCTCTGAATGAACGAAAGTTCATAACTGATTGATGGATGTATGAATGAAAAGACTGTGTGCATGTATGAACACGAAAAAACCACTACTAAAATTCTTTTCATAAAACTTCTTCGTGGGTAATCAAGTGAAACAAAGACTAATTCATAAAATTCCTTAATCTGATCACGACGTTAGAAATGAGCTCTAGAGGACATGGTCGTCGTGGACGAGGTAGAGGAAGGATGACCGTGTCGGAACCCGTTAGATCGGGTCAAGGGTCTGACAATGAGATACCACCGCCACCACCACCCCCAGCTGTGGGTGTTGAGCGACAAAGCTCAAACGGGAGAGGATCTTTGTATCGCAGTTTGTCTTTGCGAGTTTTGGAGTTGGTGGCTGGTGCAGGATGAAATTCGGGAACTCAGAAGTCGGTGCCTGAGCGACTTCGTGCCAACGGAGCTGAAATGTTTCGTGGAGTATCCGGAGTGGCACCCAGTACGGCTGAGTACTGGTTGGAGGCAACCGAGCGTATCATGGATGAGCTTGATCTGACCCCTGAGGAGAAGTGAAAAGGAATGGTGGCACTGCTACACGATGAAGCGTACCAATGGTGGTTAACTGTTCGGGATGGTGCCACAGCGGAGGATCTGACCTGGGAATATGTTAAGGAAGCATATCAGAAGAAATATGTTGGAACCAGGTATACTGATGAGCAAAGGAAGGCTTTTCTAGGGCTGGTTCAAGGAACCAAGTCCGTTGTGGAATATGAGGCTGAATTTTTAAGGTTGAGCCGATATGCTCGAGGACTAGTGGCAACGGAGCATGAACGCTGTGTCCGTTTTGAGGACGGACTAAGGGATGATTTGAGATTGTTGAGAGCACCGCATCAGGAGCGGGAGTTTTCTGCTTTAGTAGAAAAGGCCAAGGTGGCCGAGGGAATTAAGGATGCTACAAAGCAGACTATGGATCGGAATAGGCCCAAAAGAGGTTTTGGATAGTCTGGGAAGGTTCAAAAGAGGCCTAGAGTTGATGGGCCGCGAGGTCAGCAAGCTGGTACAGGATGGCAGTATCGTCCTTGTGAGCATTGTGGGAAGAAGCACTTAGGGGAGTGCTGGAAAAAGGTGGGAGGATGTTTTAGGTGTGGGTCTAAGGACCATATGCTCAAGGATTGTCCTAAGAAACCAGACGAAAGTCGATTAGCAGCTCAAAATGTTAGCCAGGCTGGTAGAGGCGGACAGCAGCCTCAACGAGGTCGTGGTTCGAATAACAGAGGTAATGGTGCTGGCAGAGGACGTGGAACACAAGGCAGAGGTGCTGCTAATGCTGAGGCAAGGCAACCGGGTTTGGTTTATGCGGTTCGCCGTCGGGAGGATAGAGATGCACCGGATGTTATAACCGGTACGTTCTTTATTTATGGCAAGCCCTATTTTGCTCTGGTTGATGTGAGCTCGACCCATTCTTATGTTGCATGTGGTGTAGTGGAAACAATAGGCCTAGACTCTGAACTTTCTGATAGGCAGATGACTGTAGTAAGCCCATTAGGCCAAACTATAGTGGTGGATAAGATCTTTCAGAGTGTACCTTTAGAGATTCAGGGAGTGAACTTTCGGGCTGATTTAATGGAACTACCCTTTGGGGAGTTTGAACTCATACTTGGAATGGACTGGCTAGTAGAGCACCGGGCCGTGTTGGATTGTGCGGCTAAACGAATGGAACTAAGGACCCTGGAGGATGAAGTAGTAGTAATGATCGGAGAAAGAAGAAACTATCTGTCTAATGTAGTTTCAGCGTTAAAGGCTGAGAAAATGGTTAGGAAAGGGTGCAAGGCATTTTTAGCCTTCGTAAGTGCGTTGGGTGGATAGGAAGGAGGTGTCAGTAGAGTTAGAACGGTAAGGGACTTTGAAGATGTATTTTCGGAGGAATTACCAGGAATACCCCTAGATAGGAAGGTGGAATTTGGAATAGACTTGCTACCGGGAACAGCTCCCATGTCAATCACTCCATACCGAATGGCGCCAAAGGAGTTTGTTGAGCTCAAGGCTCAAATTCAAGAGTTGTTGGATCGTGGGTTCATTCGACCCAGTGTGTCTCCATGGGGAGCACCAGTCCTGTTTGTAAAGAAGAAGGACGGAACTATGCGTATGTGCATAGATTACCGTCAGTTGAATAAGCTGACCATTAAGAACAAGTATCCCTTGCCAAGGATCGATGACTTGTTCGATTAGCTGAAGGGGGCCGCGGTTTTCTCAAAAATAGATCTACAGTCGGGATATCACCAGTTGAAGGTAAAGGAGGCAGATATCCATAAGACCGCCTTTAGGACAAGATACGGCCATTATGAGTTTGTGGTAATACCGTTTGGATTGACGAACGCTCCAGCCGCGCATGGATATGATGAACTGAGTTTTCCAACCCTATTTGGATAGGTTTGTCGTCGTGTTTATCGATGACATTCTTGTGTATTCGAAGTCGGAGAAGGAGCATGATAAGCACCTACGAATAGCGTTACAAGTATTAAGGGAGAAGAAGCTCTATGCCAAATTCAGCAAGTGTGAATTTTTGCTTAAGGAGGTGGCATTCTTAGGACATGTAGTATCCGCAGAAGGGATAAGGGTGGATCCTAGGAAGATCAAAGCAGTGTTGGATTAGAAACCACCTAGGTCCGTGGCTAAGATCTGAAGTTTCTTAGGATTGGCAGGCTATTACAGAAGGTTCGTGGAAGGGTTTTCATCAATAGCCGCGCCTTTGACAAAACTGCTAAGGAAGGAAGTATCCTTTGTATGGACGGATAAGCAACAGGAGAGCTTTGAGAAGCTTAAGAAGGTCTTGACTAAGCTCAGCTTCGATTCACTGAGAGGCGAGAAAGGATGTTGTGGTGTACTGTGACGCTTCACATACGGGATTAGGCTGTGTTCTAATGCAAGATGGAAAAGTAGTCGCTTATGCGTCTCGACAGTTAAGGCCGCATGAGGTTAACTACCCAACCCATGACTTGGAGTTGGTAGCAGTGGTTTTCGCTCTTAAGATTTGGAGGCACTACTTTTATAGAGAAAGGTCAATAATCTACACAGGCCACAAGAGTCTTAAGTATTTGTTGACTCAGAAGGAGTTGAACTTGAGGCAGTGAAGGTGGGTGAAATTATTGAAGGATTATGATTGCTCGATAGAGTACCACCCGGGCAAGGCAAATGTAGTGGCTGATGCCCTAAGTCGAAAGGTTGTGTCAGATCTAAGAGCTATGTTCGCACACTTGAGTCTGTATGATGATGGAAGCCTGTTGGCAGAATTGCAAGTCAAACCCACATGGCTGAATGAGGTGAAAGGGGGACAGTTGGCTGATAAGGACCTAAGTGCTAAGTTACAACAAGTACGGAACGGAGAGTTAGAGGATTATGGCGTTAATAATGAAGGAGTATTGTGCTACAAAGGAAAAGTCTGTATGCCGAAGGACGAGGAGTTAAGACAAAGGATTCTTCGGGAGGCACATAGTAGCCCTTATGCTATGCATCCCAGAGGCACTAAGCTGTACAGAGATCTAAGGGAACAATTTTGGTGGCCTGATCTTAAACGGGAAGTTACTGAATTCGTGAGGAAATGTCTGACGTGTTAGCAAGTTAAGGTTGAACACCAAGTTCCATCGGGATTGCTTCAGCCAATCGAGATTCCAAAATGGAAGTGGGAGAGAATTACCATGGACTTCGTTAGTGGGCTTCCCCTTACGCCTACTAAGAAGTACTCGGTATGGGTAATAGTGGACCGTTTGACTAAGTCCGCGCACTTTATCCCGGTAAGAGTTGATTATTCTCTTCAGAAGTTGGCCGAGTTATATGTGGCGAAAATTGTGAGGTTACATGGAGTACCAGTATCAATCATCTCCGATAGAGACCCAAGGTTTACGTGTCGGTTTTAGAGGGCACTTCATCAAGCTTTAGGCACTAAGTTGGATTTTACAACAGCTTTTCATCCACAATCAGACGGGCAGTCTGAACGGGTTATACAAGTGTTGGAAGATATGTTGAAAGGCTGTGTGATGGATTTCCGAGGATGTTGGGAAGACTATTTGCCTTTAGCAGAGCTCGCCTACAACAACAGCTATTAGGCTAGCATTCGGATGGCACCATATGAAGCGTTGTATGGTCGGAAGTGTCAAACTCCTACTTGTTGGACTGAGTTAGGAGAACGTCGAGTTTTGGGTCCAGAGTTAGTGGCAGAAACTGAAGAGAAGGTTGAGATAATTCGGGCACGATTAAAGGAAGCCTCGGCGAGCGAGTAAGTCGTCGCACGCACCTTAAACGGAAGGAAATAGAGTTTGAAGTAGGAGACCAAGTGTTTTTGAAAGTCTCACCTTGGAAGAAGGTGATGAGGTTTGGTCGCAAAGGGAAGTTAAGCCCATGGTTTATAGGGCCTTATCGAGTCTCGGCGCGAGTTGGACCAGATGGCATACCGATTAGAGTTGCCACCGAGTTGCAAAGAAATGCACGCGTATTCCATGTATCCATGCTACGTCGCTACCGATCGGATCCATCTCATGTGGTACCAGTTGAAGAAGTTGAGCTAAGGCCAGACTTATCCTACGAGGAAGAGCCGATTCAAATATTGGAACGTGATGTGAAAGTGCTACGAAGGAAGTCAGTTCCTCTAGTCAAAGTGTTATGGCGCAATAATGGATCGGAAGAAGCTTCGTGGGAGCCAGAAGAGGCAATGCGACAGCAATACCCTCAATTATTTTAGCTAGGAAATTTCGAGGACGAAATTATTTTAAGGGGGTAGAACTGTAACATCTTAAAAAGGGCCTATGCATTTTCGGTTTAATTGTACGAAATGACATATCTTATGTGTTATAATTATATTTTGAACATTTTGGAAACCTGGAAATGTATGGAAATGTTAGGTTTAAAAGAGGAAAGTGAACATTTTTGGAAACTAAGGAAATGTAAGGAAATGATTTAGAAATGATTCAAAAGAGGAAAGTGAACATTTCTGGAAACTTGGAAATGTAAGGAAATGTCAAGTTTAAAGAGGCAAACGAAAATTTTTGGAAACTTAGAAATGACTTGGAAATGTCGAGTTTTAAAGTTTAAAAGAGGAAACTGAGGCAAGATGGCCTTAAAAGAAAAAGTATGTGAAATTTGACACACAAACAGGCTTGGAAAAGTGGCCTGGAATGCCACTTGGGGCCTCTGGAAATGGCGCCACATGCAAGGGGATTGGGCCTGAGTTCGAGTCACATGGGAAGCAAATAAAAGAAGTTTTATTTTTTCTTCTAGAAGCACAGAGGTGGACAGTACAAGGCTTGCAAAAGAGGAGTTTTATTCTCTTTAAAATTCGACTAATTAGGGGATAAATAAAGGATTTAATTTGGATTATTTTCAAGAGATAATAAGGATTATTTATTAATTATTTTAAATTAAGGAGATAAAGTTATCAAATAAGGAAGAGTGGTGGCCAAGCAAAGGACTCTTGGCCTAGTAATTTTGGCACAAGGAGGAGAATTAGGCCATTCATTCATTCATTCTCTCTGCCGAAATTCTCCTAGCAAAAATCCTCTCTTCTCTTTTCTTTCTCCAAGCCGAAAATACACTTTATGTTCTAGCTGAAACTCCTTTCAAATTCCATCAGTACCGATTCTTTCTAAAGCCTAATATTCCTCTCTTTCTTCATCCTTGAAACCGAATACCTAGAGGGCTCATAGCCGATTGTTCATCAAGTTTCTAAACCAAATCTCTAAAGTAGTGTCAAGAGAGATCTGTCGAATTCAATACTAAAGGTAAGAATCTTGTGGTTATCAATTTATTCTCTTCTTTAAGCCGAAACATAGGATCTAATATTACTATTATTATTTTGGTAGCCGAAATTATAAGGAGTGTTTCAGGGTTCAACAACTATCGACTAAAAGGAGGATTTTTTGGGATTTAAAGCTTCAAGGTAAGAAACTATAAGATTCGGCCAAAGGCCATTCATTATGTTTAATGTTAGATTAAATTCTAACATGTTCTATAGGGTTTTCGACAGTAGTAAGGAAGCAAGGATCCAATTCGGGATTTAAGATTTGGAAGGTAAGCCCAAAGGTAAATTCAGCCAAGGCCTATTTCAATGTGTGGATTTATTTATTATCTTCTCAAAAGCCAAAAACAAACTCACTTGTCAATTTAATGCCTGGCCGAATACAAGGAAGGGTAAAGCAAAGATTCCGGGATTTGTCAGTGTCCCAATCGGCAACAAGGTAAGTTTAAGAATGCTAATCCTAATAGGATTTGGATTTATGGTCGAATGGCTTTTTATTAAATTTTTAAGTTTGGCCGAATTC
The DNA here is from genome assembly GCA_025503065.1 of Gossypium bickii. NCBI lineage: Eukaryota > Viridiplantae > Streptophyta > Magnoliopsida > Malvales > Malvaceae > Gossypium > Gossypium bickii. The sequence goes on along the minus strand of CP106714.1, from coordinate 95,697,356 downwards.
AGAAACTTGAGATCTAAGGCAGTAGATCAGATTTCGGGATTTTCAGTGAAGTTATTAAGTGAATCAGGTGTGTACCCCACACTAACTTTTAATACGATTTATGGCAACATTTAATATAAGTATGTATAAGTATGAATAAGAATGTGAATATGGCTAAGGTACCTTATTGTGGTACAAAGTACTCAGGTACGTTTCCTACTCCTACTAGGATTACGAAATATGTTATATTTAACATGTGAAAAGTGACATGAATGTGAATTTAAGCATGATATGTATAATATGAATAATATGGGGCATTCGGGTTATATGAAAAAAGGGAAGTGAATGTGGTGACTTCGGTCTCACTATCTGAATGTGGTGACTTTGGTCACATTATCTGAATGTGGTAACTTCGGTTACATTATCTGAATGTGGTGTCTCATGACACAATTATATGGTGGCTATGCCACAAATTTTATATGGGCGATGAGCACGTCGACTGCAGCGACTGCCTTCGATGGTGTGTAGCGGATGAAGGGTTGACTTAGTAGTCCCCACGGTGTGTAGGTTGGTACGGGGATGTGTAGCGGATGGCATCTAGGTTTGGGTTCGGGTTGCATCATTATTCTGTTTGTATATGAATATGCCTGTGGTACAATATGGTATGCCGGATTTATTAAATTTTAGTGTTGGTTACACATTGAGTCTGTTGACTCACCCCGTTGTGGGAACATGTTTCAGGTGACGAATAGTGATGGATCGGGTCGGCAGGAGCTTAGTGGTGGCCATGCGAAGTTTAGATTTTCCTTATTTTTGGACTCTTGTTATTTTAACTATTTTATAATTTTATTTTGGGTTTTTATTTGATGTAAAAAGGCCACAACTAAACTAAGTTATTTTCTGTTTTATTCGCTTTGTTTCAACATTTTTAATTATTAAAGATTAAGTCAATTTGATTTAAAATAAAGTTTCAATATTTTGTCACTTGAAACAAATGGGCTTTCAATATAAAACAAACTTGTTTTCAACTCAAGCCCAACCCAATTCAATCTTTCTTCCAAAATCACTTAAAATTTTTTCAAAGTGCGAACGAATTTGAACTAGTTTTCTACGAGGAACATACCAGATCCGGTCAGGACTCGTGGGCCGAGTGTGGGGTGTTTCATCGGGATTAAGACAGCACACAAAACACTCGAATCAGGATTCTACTAGCCAACTCTTTTCAAAGATGCCAACAGGTATGCCGCTTTGTGTGATAAATGCCAAAGAACAGGTAATATCTCTAAACGCGATGAAATGCCTCAAACATATATGTTATCATGTGAGATATTTGATGTATGGGGTATTGATTTTATGGGTCCGTTCCCTAGTTCATTTGGAAATAAATACATCTTAGTAGCAGTAGATTACATGTCAAAATGGATGGAAGCCCAAGCTTTACCTACTAACGATGCTAGAGCTGTAGTAAAGTTTCTTAAGAAATTTTTCTCTCGTTTTGGAACACCCAGAGCAATCATCAGTGATAAGGGCACTCACTTTTGCAATACTCAATTTGAAAAAGTCATAAGAAAATATGGAGTACACCACAGAACAGCTACCCCTTATCATCCTCAAACTAGTGGGCAAGTGGAAGTGGCAATTCGAGAGCTTAAGCAAATCCTAGAGAAAACAGATGAATCAAATAGGAAAGATTGGGCAGTAAAAGTAGATGATGCTCTATGGGCCTATAGAATAGCATTTAAAACCCCTTTAGGGACATCCCTGTACAAACTTGTTTACGGAGAAAGTTGTCATCTACCATTCGAGTTAGAGCACAAAGCCTACTGGGCAATAAAATTCTTGAATTACGATTTTAAAACTGCAGGTAAGAAGAGTATGATGCAGTTAAACGAACTAGATGAATGGCGAGCTGAATCCTATGAGAATTCACGACTATATAAAGAGGCAAAAAAACAACGCTATGATGCTCGTTTAAAACAATCAAAGCAATTCAAAGTAGGAGACTTATTCCTGCTGTATAATTCAAGGCTCAAACTATTTCCTGGAAAGCTGAAATCAAGGTGGTCAAGCCCATTCGTGATAAAATCTATTTTTCCTTACGGCACAATCGAGGTAACCCATCCAAATCAAGGAAAATTTAAGCTAAATGGCCATTGACTGAAACTTTATAATGGTGAAGATTTCAAGGAATTGAGAGAGGAGCTTCAGCTCCGTGGACCTTCTTTCAGGAATGAAAACAGGGTGAGTCTAGCTTAAGGCTTTAAACGAGCACTTCTCGGGAGGCAACCCGAGCACTAACTTCACTAACCCCATTAATTTCCCTATTTTAATTTTATTTTCCCTTTTTAGCACCTAAATCAAACTAACTGATTCAGTAAAGTGCAGGTTTCCTACCACACGGCTTTACACACGAGCGTGCCCGTGGATGTGTGGTCGCCATAGGATGAAAAACAGGCATGCAGGTAGACGTGTGAGATGAAGAAGAAAAATTTTCCCCCAACACGGGCTGTGATAAAAAGACCATGGCCGTGCGATATGACCGTGGTCTATTCTGAGTAAACCAACACGTACAAGAGCCACGCTCGTGCAGACCAACCGTGTGCAACACTGACTATATGAACATGGGCGTGGCAAACGTAGCACGGGCATGGGAGAAGCGAACATAATCATACACGGTTGTGGGCAACACAGCAAACATGTTCAAATTCAAAAATCGCGAAAAACACGGGCCAAATAAAAGAGACATGGGCGTGGCACTTGCCCGTGTTTCCCTCCCTATATAAAGATTACCATGATCGTCATCCTTAAAATTCCCCACATTGTAAACCCTAGCCGTTTTCTCTCTAAAAACTACCACCAAAACTCCGGCTACTATCAAGAATCCCCCACAATTGTCTTCCCCCATCTAAAATCTTCCATTTTCCTTCACAACAAAGAACCAGTACACGCCCGTGCTCTGCCAACATGCCCGCCCCAAATGTCTTCCAACACCGTGTTTCACAACTATATCATAGCACACGTCCATGGATCTCTGTCTACACGCCCGTGCTCTACCCGTCCACGTCGCCACGCTCGAAAGCACTACTGGTCACCCTTCAATATTACACTCCCATCTATTTAGCTATTATATAATTAAGATTTCATTTTTTTAGTCTCGTTTTACTATTATTTTTATTTATTATTAAATTAATCTTTAGAATTTTAGAACGAATTTGATTAATATCTTAAGTATTTTAGTCATTGTTTAGTTAGTTAATTAGAACTAGATAGAACTAATCACTGTCAAAACGGTTACTCATGGTTGAAATGTTCTTATTTGGACTTTGAATATTTTGGGTATTAATCAAATTACTTGCTTTATTTTGGAAGAAAATTACTTGAATATCAACTATTTTTAGGTACAATGTCGTCGTCACGAGGAAAGTGAACTGCAGCCACCACTTCTAAAAAACGAAAGGGACCTGGCTCATCCTCTGCTAGCGCAACCACTGAAGTGCGCCACTGGTTCCTCCAATTCCTTCAAGCTGCCCAAGAGGACCTTTACAAGGCACTACGGGCGCGACCTCTCGGCACCGGTAGATGCATTGATTGGGCCGCTTTAGAGCAGGTCTGTCTCGCAGACGATGTCCGAGCTCTGCTTACAACCGATTCGTGGGATCAATTTTTTACCATCATCGAGCCTACGTACTTGGAGCTTACTTTAAAGCTCTGCTCTATTTTCCAACTCCAGACGGTGATGACACAATACGATGATCCGAGTACGATAAAATTCTGCCTAGGAGGCACCATACGACAGCTGAACGTACCATAATTTGGGGCCGCACTTGGACTCTATACAGAAGACTTCATAGCAGAGAATGACCTCTGCGAGCTACACCGCCAGTTTCACTGCACCCCTGTAAGTTGTTGGTACAACTTAGCCCTTAATAAGGGCAATTACGACCCTAGTCACTCCAAGGTGACGACCTTTGTCCCGTCCCTAAGGTACGTACATGCCATCTTGGCTTATACTCTTACAGGTCAACGGGAAAGCACTAGTGTCGTAAATACTCACGACGTATACTACCTATGGTGCATGTCAAACGGGCACGTTTTCGACCTAGCTTACTTCATAGCCCGTGCCATCCAACACCAGACAAAGCCACATAGGAGGGGGATCATATCGATGGGTCCATACGTCACACATTTGGCTCGATACTTTGGCCTCCTCCACACCGAGACCTAGACCTCCTCTCTCACACTAATTGGGCAGATGGTACCCCAAGGCATCCAGACTATGCTGCATATGAGGATGACCAAATATCGACGTGGAATCGATCCTCCTCAATACCGACTAGCCCTTCCCACCGATGAGGAGGATCCCGAAAATATTACTGATGATGTCCCACCACTACAGGAGGCGCCACTCCTGAGCCAGCATCCCTTCATGCACCAGCTTTACTTTCGGATATATTTGCACTCTTCACTCGGTTTGAGCACTATTGTAAACAATTCAATGATACCACTCGACGATTTAACAGCATTGAGGCCATGCTTCAGTAGATTTGTCACCACTTTCATATATCGCCGCCTCGACCACCCAGCGACTCAGCAGATGACGAGGACCTTTGAATCCTTTTTCTTATCTTTATTTGCCACTTTTTTTTATTATTATTTATGTTTAATTATTAGTTATTAAACTTTTTAATTTGACTTGTTAGAACTTTTATTTAGTACAGTTCATTTTCTTTTATCATTGACTATCTAACCCTCGAGTATCTCTAACAACTTTCATTAAATATTTCTCCCTAAACATTTCGTTGATGACTTCGCAGATTAGATAGAATTAATACACAACTCAAGGAACAAAATTATCACTTATACCTAGTCATCATATCCATCATGAAACATCCTCCAAAGATCTCATCCATAATTCAGGAAGTTTCACTTTTCTCCCTACCTGATGATTTTATTATTAATGCGTTATTATCTATCCTTGTACATTGAGGGCAATGTACATCTTAAGTATGGGGGGGTGAATAGTTATTTCGAGAAAGTGCCTAACTTTCTTCATTATTCTCAAATCCCTGAATTATGCCTTGTCTTGAAGTAATTGTATCGTATTATGATTAGAATGAAATTTCATTTGACTTATGATTTTTATTGATATGTTTTGGATTAAGTCATTGATAATTTTACATTGATGATTAAATTTGAAGGATACTAGGGAATCAAGCATGATAAGTCTAATTTTCATTTAATTAAAAATTCTTCTAGGTTGTCTACCTAAATCTAATTATTACCTTGAAGTTTGAAATTTACAAGGTTGACATCAAAAACCCATAATTTTTGTGAGATTTTGAGCCTTTTTAGAGCATATATTGTTTTTCTTGCTCACTTTATTGATCATGAGTGTGTCAACATTGATCTGTTATTCTAGACTACACCTTTGATTTGATATACAGAGATGATAAAGGCACCTAGGATTTAACCCACTCACTCCATTAAAAGCCTACCTTCATAATTAACCCCTAGTGAACCCATTTGATCCTAATAACCCTTTTTATTAACTTACCCACTAATATTAAACCAAAACCCTTTGTATTTGTTATCACCATTCCATTTGACTAACCTTATATCGGGATTTGATTTGATTGGCCTAATTCTTTTATTTTAGTAGTAAATTCATCATTTTGTTCTAATAAAAAAAATCGAAGTATATTCATTATTAGTTCTATGTTAGCTGAGCTTATACGTGCAAATTTAAAATCTCGAAGAAAAAGCTCGTATTATTAGTTTTCAATTGATGTAATTATTTAAGATTAGTTCTTTTTTCTAGTTAGGTAATTTGTTAGGTCAGTCTCGATTCCAACCTTCTAATTCAGCCTATATCCATACCCTTAACCTAAGCCCTGTTACAACCTTTTTAAAGACCTTTTGATTTGTGTATCATCTCATATTTTAGTGGTGGAGATTTGATTTTCATGCAAGCCTATGGGATTAACTTTTCATGATCGACTTTGAGAGCTTAATTCTAAACCTTAAACACTTCGAGAGATTTGAGTGAATCTTTAGTGAGGATGTCAATTCTTGTCGATTTTGAATCAGAGGTAATTATTCAGGTAAAGGGAAACACCTATGTTTTCATACTATAAAAACTATGACTTTGATTGTTTGACTCTTTAGAACTTTTTGAATTGAATTATCCATGTATGAATTATCTTTGAATTATGATGAAACATTATTGATAAATATTATGAATTAAGGAAGTTCATTTTAAATGTGAGTTGAGAATTTTGCTTGAGGACAAGCAAAAGCTTAAGTGTGGGGGTATTTGATAAACCGTAAAAGTGACATATTTTAAGCCCACATTTAGCATGCTTTTGGATGATTTAAGCCCTGAATTATGTAATTTGGTGCTCTTAATCTTTTGTTTTCATGTTTTATACTCAGGAGAGCACCAGAGGACGAAAAGAATTAAAAACGGGCCTAAAACAGAGTAAATGGGCCATATCACGAAATTCGCACGGCCTGGCCCAGACCACACGACCGTGCCCCATTCAATAGGTTTGAACACGGCCTGGCCACGACTTACATGGGCTTGTCCCTGTTGCAGGAAAGAAGAGTTTCACTCAGATTTGGATACTTAGGGGTAAAGAAACATATTCAAAAGCCTATATAAACACCCTAAGTATGACTAGAAAAAGGGGGACCTAAGGCTTTAGTCAGGGGGTGTCCAGCTAGGCCAAAGAAGACAGATTTGTGGAGATTTACTCGAAGATAGCCAGTTTATCTATCTCAAGAAGCCGAAATTATACTCAAGACGAAGGATATCTCCTTCAATTCATTCAGGGGGTTTTAGGCATTTCTTATGTTTTATTTTGTCTTTTCTTCTGAGATGTTTTCTTTTATTGTTATGAACTAAACCCTCATATACCTGAGGGGGATGAAACCTAAGATGAATCTTGTTATTGTTTGCTGAACTATATGATAAATATTTGACTTGTTCTTAATTATGTGTTCTTAATTCTCGTGTTGATATTTCCGGGATATTAATTCAAGTGTGATGTGCTTAGGTGGAGGAGCAAAAGTCCCTGCCTAAGAGTAGATCTAACATAATTAAGCAGAGTTGATCGCGTGCCTAGAGATAGGTGATGAGATTTTGCCGAATTAGGGTGAAACCTAATATGGGAGTCCATAGAACGAGTTAATGCAATTCTAGGGGTTTTAATTAGAAAGAGATTTCAATTAATCGACCTAGGGTTAGACGTTAGTCACCTCGAGAGAGGGATTAATATAACTTAGGGAATCTTACGAATCAAGTCAAATGAATAAATCGTCTGGTTCAGAGTTAGATAATAAGTGAAGTCTAGGTGGATTCTTCCTTGGGTGTCGTCTTAATCAATTGGTTTTTCTTCCAAGATTATTTTCCCAAATTCATTCTTCTTTGCCTTAGAGTCTTTAGATTAGTAGTTAGTTAATTTAGATTAGATAAACAATTCATTCAATTCATAGGCTAAATAATAAAAAGAGAGTTAGTATTAGTACTTTTGGTTTCTTTGGGTTCGACATTCCGATCTTGCATTAACTATACTACTGTTCGATAGGTACGCTTGCCTCAAATCATTGTCATAGTTAGTTTCCAGGTTTGATCATTCTTTTTATAAATTTTAAGACTTTGACATCACGAAAACAACAATAAAAAAACTATCAGACGTATGATCTAGAACTTGTAGCTATTGTGTTTGCTCTAAAAATTTGGCGACATTATCTGTACGGAGAAAAATGCCATATATTCACCAACCATAAAAATTTGAAATACTTGATGTCCCAAAAATGACATAATTTGAGACAATGTAGATGGCTAGAATTGTTGAAAGACTATGATTTAATCATCGACTATCACCCGGGGAAAGCCAATGTTGTTGTAGATGCTTTCAATCAAAATAAATATTTTCTTTGATAGCCATGTGTAACACCCCTATCTCGAGTCCGTCGCCGGATTAAGGTTAGGAGCGTTACCGGACAGATCGGAAACATTTACAGTCAAAAGCATACATTCAATCATCATTCTCAGACATAATGTCCCTTAATTAGGTCCTCGAGATCTTAATCATACGTGTAAGTCGAGTCAAGACTAAACTGAAACACATATGAAATTTTATGAAAATTTGAAACTTTTCTAAAATACAGGGGAGACACGCCCCTGGGAAGAGTCCGTGTGCCCTCCACGGCTTCTAAACACCCCCGTGTAACCATCCGTGTTTATACTGACTATACCAACACGGTCATTAGGCACGCCCGTGTGCCATGGCCGTGTGCTTTTAGGTCAGATACTGACTTCCCCACCACAGCCACCAAGCACGCCCGTATCGAGGCCGTGTATTTTTATGTTAGCTACTGACTTATACACCACAGCCAGATGACACGCCCGTGTCAAGGCCGTGTGATGATAAATTGCATCCCACAATTCACAGACGGTCGTTAGGCACGCCCGCGTGCCACAACCGTGTGACATTATAGGCCATTTACAAGGCCAAAATGCCACCCATAAAGGGCCATACCTACAAGCCATATTCAACAAGATATTTCATGCACATAAAACCATCAAAAGCATACCAAAATAACCATTCGAACCTTACATCCAAAACCAATCCCAACTATGGCAATCTCAATGATTAAAACTCATATCATTCCAAGACTAATTCATCCATTTGCTCATTCAAACTTGGCCATTCCACATTCTTTCATCATACCAAAAGATACATTCTATAACGCATTCATTTAAGCAAGTTTCAACTCTTAAATAGCCAAATCACATGGCTAAGATGACATAACTATTTATACCAAAATACTAGCCTATACATGCCATATCTAGCTTTCTACAATATCAAAATGTACCAAAATAAGTTCTATAGTGTGATGACGATCAAAGATGGTCCCGAGCCTTCAGTAGCTTTGACGACCTATAAAACAGATTAAACACACACAGAGTAAGCTTTCCAAAAGCTTAGTAAGTCAATATACAACAACTTAGCATAAAATGCATATATTTGCTTTGATTTATACACTTTTGACCACATTCAAAGATCACATAATCACATATCTCATTTCACCAAACATTATACAACATATCATCAATTCCATATTCATAGCATCATAAGAAGATCATATTGATGCTTACCTTGTATACACAATTAGTGTATAATCAACATACCTGAATTGGATTTACAATCACATATTTGTTCATAGCTCGGATTTGCAATTAGTATCACAGTCTTGCCCGTTGAATAGTAATAAATCAAATGAGATACTCAGAAAGCTCAGAATAATCATACAATGTCAACGTCCCATACGAGGTCTTACATGCACTCGGATATCGATGCAACTGTCCCAGACAGGGTCTTATACGAATCAAAATGATGCAGATGTCCCAGACATGGTCTGACACGTAAGTGTCATAATGATGCCAACGTCCTAGACATGGTCTTACATGATAAAACAGAACAGATATCTCTATCAAGGTTCGTACGAGGCTTCTCAGACTTAGTCAATATACCGAACTTATCTCGGAATTCAATTACAGAATTTCTCATAAGCATTCATTATCATCATTAAACATATGAAGAATTTCAAATGCATACATATTCATTTATTTGTATAGTGACTTACCTCGGATTCGGTTTATCGGAATAGAAAACGGCTACTCGATAACTTTCGCTTTCCCGCAATCTAAATCCATTTTCCTCGATTCTTGATCTAAACATATTCAGAATTAACCCTTTTATTCACTAGTTCATTCAATTCAATCCAAAGACACACATTTAGGGCAATTTGCAAATTAGCCCTCACATTTACACATTTTATCAATTTAGTCCATTTTTCTCAAAACATCAAATTCACAAAATCCACACATACACATGCTTGGCCGAATACATATATATCACATACAAACCCACATTTTTTGTCAAATTCACAAATTAGTCCCTCAATTTGTCATTTTCTCAATATAGCCTTATTAAGCTAAATTCATCAAAACTTCAAGAACAAAACATGTTCATCTACCACCAACTATCATTTAACACCTTAAAGCATCACAAAGCTCAACATATCAACAATGGCATCTCACACAAACATCATCAATTTATCAAATTGAAACATGGGTTTGATAGTAGACGAACCAACGATTACAAAAACGTAGAAATTATCAAAAACTGATCAAAAACTTACCTAGAGTTAAGGCTTGAAATAGCCGAATATAACAAAGCTAAACCTTTCTTCTTTCCTTTTTGTTTTTCGATGGAAGGATGGATGATTCATGCCCATTTTTCATGTTTTATTATGTTATAAACATAATATTTATCTATTTACTAAACTAGCATTTCATAATAATATACAAAACATATAATATCAAGGTTATTCATGAGCTTAGCCAACCACTAACATGATAATGGCTTAATTGCCATTTAAGGCCTTCAACTTTACAAAGCCACAACACTTCGGTACTTTAACAAATAGCAAGCAACTTTCACATTTAATGTAATTTAATCCTTTTGTCAAATTAAAGACACAAACAGTCAAATTAGCTCACGAAAATTTACCACATGCTTAATCATATATCAACGGCACAGAATATAATATTAAAAATATTATACGGACTCGGATTTGTGGTTTCGAAACCACTGTTCTGACTAGGGTATAAACCGAACTGTTACAATTCTCCCTCCTTAGGGATTTTCATCCCCGAAAATCTTACCGTTAAACAAGTTCAGATATTGTTGTCTCACTGAATCTTCAGGCTCCCACATAGGTTCTTCTATTCCATGTCGATTCCACAGTACTTTCACTAGTGGAATTCTTTTGTTTCTCAACTCTTTCACTTCACGAGCTAGGATACGGATCGGTTCCTCTTCATATGTCATATCTGATCGGACTTCAATTTCAGATAGGGCAATCACATGTGACGGATCTAATCGGTATCTACGAAGCATTGAAACATGAAATACGTTGTGTATCTTTTCTAGCTCAGACGGCAACTTTAATCTATATGCAACAAGTCCAACACGCTCAATGATCTCATACGGTCCAATGAACCTCGGACTTAATTTACCTTTACGTCCGAATCGAAACACTTTCTTCCATGGAGACACTTTTAGAAATACTCTGTCACCAATTTAAAATTCTATATTTTTTCGTTTCAAGTCTGCATAAGACTTCTGATGATCAGATGCTGCTTTCAAGCAATCTCGGATCTGTTTCAATTTTTGTTCTGAATCTTTTATCAGATCAACCCAGTTCAGTCCAATACAAAGGTGTACAACATTTACGTCCGTAACAGATTCATAAGGTGCCATTTTGATACTTGACTGAAAACTGTTATTATACACAAATTTGATCAGTGGCACATACTGTTCGCACGAACTATGAAACTCTAGTACACAGCATCTTAACATGTCTTCCAGCATCTGAATAGTCCGTTCGGACTAACCATTAGATTGCGCATGAAAAGCTGTACTGAAGTGTAATTTCTTTCAGAATCTCGACGAAAATATCGGATCTGTATCGGATATAATAGAGAGTGGCACCTCGTGCAATCTTACAATCTCAGAAATATAGAGCTCGGCTAACCTGTCAAGTGATAAATCAGATCTTATTGGGATAAAATGGGCAGATTTCGTTAATCTATCAACCATGACCCATATCGCATCTTTCTTTCTCGGAGTCTGAAGTAAACCAGAAAGAAAGTCCATGGTCACTGTATCTCATTTCCACTCAGGAATGAGAATCGGTTGTAACAACCCAGACGAAACTTGATGTTCGGCTTTCACTTACTGACAGACTAAACATTTTGAAGCAGAATCAGACATGTTCCGTTTCATACTAGACCACCAGTAGTGACGTTTCAAATCCTGATACATTTTCGTGCTTCCCGGATGAACAGATAGATGACTGTTATGAGCTTCATTCAAGATCAATTGAACCAACTTTAGACTTCTTAGAACACAGATACAATCCCAGAATCTCAAACAATCATCAACAATTTGAAAGTCAGATTCAGAATTCACCTCACACTGAGCTCGTTTTGCTAGCAATTCATTATCAGATTTTTGAGCATCACATATCTGTTGTAAGAACAACGATTTGGCTTTTAATTCAACTAACACAGAACTATCATCAGACAAATCTAACTGAGCATTCGAAGCACATAATGTAAACAATGATTTTCTACTCAAAGCATCAGCAACAACATTCGCTTTACCCGGATGATAATCTATCATGAGTTCATAATCTTTTAGCAGCTCTAACCATCTTCTTTGAAGCAGGTTTAAATCTTTCTGAGTCATCAGATATTTCAGACTTTTATGATCTGAAAACTCAAGGTCGTGCGTTGGATAATTCTTTTCATGAGGCTTCAACTGTCTTGAGGCATAAGCTACCACTTTGCCTTTCTGCATCAAAACACATCCCAGACCATTTAACGAAGCATCACTGTATACAACAAATTCTTTACCCGATTCCGGCTGAACTAACACTAGAGCTTCTGTTAACAGAGTTTTCAACTGATCAAAAATTTTCTGACACTTATCTGACCATTCAAATCTGACATCTTTCTGAAGTAGTTTAGTCAGTGGAGTAGCTATTGTCGAAAAGCATTTCACAAATCTACGATAATAACCAGGCAAACCCAAAAAACTGCAAACTTTAGATACATTTCTCGGAGGTTTCCAATTCAGAATACAGAAATCTTGCTTGGATCAACTTGAATCCCAGATGCTGACACAATATGTCCCAGAAAACTAACCTCGTGCAATCAGAACTCACATTTGCTGAATTTCGCATACAATTACTTTTCTCTCAAAGTTTACAAAACAACTTTCAAATGTTCTGCATGCTCAGCCTCATCACGCGAATAAATCAAAAGGTCATCAATGAATACGACAACAAATCAATCTAGATACGGTCTAAAAATTCTGTTCATCAGATCTATAAAAACAGCAGGAGCATTGGTTAGTCCAAAGGGCGTAACTAAAAATTCATAATGCCCATACCTCGTTCTGAAAGCAGTCTTCGGAATATCTGAATCTTTCACTCTCAACTGGTAATATCCAGATCTTAGGTCAATCTTTGAAAGCACAGTAGCTCCTTTCAACTGATCAAACAAGTCATCAATTCTGGGCAACGGATATTTATTCTTTATTGTCACCTTATTCAACTAACGATAATTGATACACATCCTCATTGTGCCATCTTTCTTTTTCACAAACAAAATCGGAGCACCCCAAGGCGAGAAACTCGGTCTAACAAACCCTCTCTCAGTCAATTCTTGCAGCTGTGACTTTAACTCTTTTAACTCTGTTGGTGCCATTCTATATGGAGCTATCGAAATAGGTGTAGTACCAGGCAACAATTCAATACCAAACTAAACTTCTCGAATCGGAGGTAAACCCGATAACTCTTCAGGAAACATATCAGAAAACTCACAGACAATAGGTACTGACTCAACTTTCTTTTCAGACATTTTCGTATCGATCACATAAGCAAAATATGCCTCATATCCCTTATTCAAACAACTCTGAGTTTTCAAAACAAATATCACAGCAGGCAATCCATTCAAATCATTAGATTCAACTCGTACAATCTTAACATTCGAACATCTCAAATCTATAGTCTTTCTTTTGCAGTTCACAATAGCATCATGCATAAACAACCAATGCATACCCAGTATAATATCAAATTCATCAAATGGCAAGAGCATCAGATCAGCAGGGAAACAGATATCTCGAAACATTAATGGACAGTTCTTGCATACTTTGTCAACAAGGACACTTTTACCTAAGGGGTTCGATACTTTTATAGCAAACTCAGTAGACTCTATAGGCAAAGTCTTACTGAATACTAAATTCATGCATATATATGAATGCGTAGAACCAGGGTCTATCAAAGCAATCACAGAAGTATCATAAAGAGTAAAAGTACCCGTTATAACATCTGGTGACGAAGCTTCTTCTCGAGCTCGAATATCATATGCTCTGGCTGGCGCTCTAGCGTCGGATCTGACAACGTTGTCTCTCGTAATTCTCTGACTACAACTAATATTTCTAACATTTTTTGATGGCCTACGTCTTACAGGCGCATTACCAGATCTCAAATTCTGAACAGTCTCTGGTTCGACAGACTCAGGGCAACCACGTATAAAATGATCAAGCGATCTACATCTAAAACAAGCTCTATCGTTAAATCTACAGCTTCTCGGGTGCCTTTTCCCACAATGCTTACATTCAGGTCTCTCAGATTGAACATTACCAACACTGGCCACTGAAGTTGCTAGAGTTTTAGAACTCATTTGCGGTCTAGATTGATTTCTATTCGCATGCACCACATTATCTCTGGAATGACTCTGGTTATCTCTGAATTTCTTCGAAGATGACTGAAATGATTTGCTTGGAAATCTTTTTCTCATATCACGGGCTTCAGATTCAGCTTTTCTCTTATCTTTCCCGAGTGCCTCAGCTTTGCAAGCTCTGCCAACGAGTACAACGAACTCTTTTATTTCCAAAATCCCGACTAACAGACGAATGTCTTCATTAATGCCATCCTCGAACCTTTTACACATTATAGCTTCAGATGATACACATTCTCGAGCATACTGACTTAGTCTCACAAATTCTCATTCATATTCTGTAACAGACATACGGCCCTACTTTAGTTCCAAAAATTCCTTTCATTTCTGATCAACGAATCTCTCACTGATATATTTCTTTCGAAACTCGATCTGAAAGATATCCCATGTGACTCGTTCTCTCGGAACAACAGAAATCAGAGTTTTCCACCATTGATAAGCTACATCTCGGAGTAATGATACAACACATTTTATGCATTCATTCGGAGCCAGAGACATTTCATCAAATACCCGGATGGTGTTTTCAATCCAGAACTCAGCCTTTTCAGCATCATCATCTTTAGTAGCTCGAAAATTTTCGGCCCCATACTTACGGATCTTGTCAACAGGAGGCTTATTCAACAGATTCAACAGATAAATGTTGGTTATATATTTGAATGATTATGTTATATGATGCATGATTTGGTATGGCTTGTTAGTTAATGAAATGGCCAAGAATATGGTAAGCTTATAAATACATTATGAGTTTGAATGTTTGAGTAAAGGAATGATCTTATGAAAGGTAAATGTAGATGAATCATGCTTGAATTTATATATGTTTTTAGTTGTGTAAGTTGGCATGTTTGAAAATGAGATTGGATGCAAAGCTTTGTGGATTAGTTTTATATGTTTTTGGTTGTTAATTGTGCATGAAATGAATTGGTGGCATTTTGGCCTTGCCAATGGCCTATTTTGCATACACGGTTGAGGCACACGGGCGTGCCTAGTGACCGTGGGATTAAGTCAGTAGCTAGCCCAAGTGTACACGGCCATGGCACACGGACGTGCCTGGTAGCCGTGTTATCAAGTCAGTAGCTAGCATAATCTTACACGGTCATGGCACGGGCGTGTCTGGTGGCCGTTTGGATAAGTCAGTATACATGCCCTAATTTGGCACGGCTAGGACACATGGGCGTGTGACCTTGACAGCTTTGGAAAAGTCTTAAATTTTTGAGAATTTTTGTATGTATTTGATTTAGTCCCGACCCTTCTCTAAAGCATGATTAAGGTCTTGTTGACTTATATAAGGGACACTTTGATTGAAATTGGTGAATTGTTTTACTCAATGTTTGTAAATGTTTCCGATCTATCTGGTAATGCCTTTAACCCTAGTCCAGCAATGGATAGGGGTTAGGTTTGTTACAACCATGGCCTGAAGCCAAATCAAGGTAACTTATCTCCGAAGTACTGATATCATGGCCCAAAGCCAAATCAGTTTATCTCGCACTCGAAATGCTACAATCATGGCCCAAAGCCAACTCAAAGTATCCCCTAATGTCATGTCATTAGTATTCTAAACTATTTCTAAGGTTCAACCAGGATTCCAAATGCCAAATTATCGTTGAGTCAACATCGAACTTACCTGAAGTCTCGTATTCACAATTTATAATATATCAAAGCATTTAAAATAAAATTATAATTAAATTTATCACATACGAACTTACTTCGATTCAAAAACGATGAAATTGTCGATTAATCGAGTACTTTATCTTTTCCCCGATCTAATTCCAATTTTTGCTTTTCTTGATCTAAATATATTCAAAATTAACTTATTTAATCATCTATTTATTAAATTCAATCCAAAATATACATTTGAGATAATTTACACATTAACCCCTAAACTTTCACTTTTTTATAATTTAGTCCTTATTATACAAAATCACAAATTCTTGCAAATTTCAAAACACCCATGCTGAGCCGAATTACCATTATACCCCTAGCAGCCCATATTTTTTATTTATTTCACATTTTAACATCAAAGTTTCAACATTTCTCAATTTAATCCCTATTTTGCATTTTTACTTAAAATCACTTAACAAAACTTGTTTAACTATCACTACTATTCAAAATCTATCATCAAACATCAAAACACTCACGTATTCAGCAATGGCATCATTCAAATCTTTAACAGTTTTGCAAAATAGTCCCTGGGCTAGCTAGTACTGGATGCAACGATCACAAAAACATAGAAATCATCAAAAACGGAACAAAAACAGACTTACAATTGAACCTTGAAGTAGCTGAATGTTTCAAGCCCTAAAATTGCTTTCTTCCTCCTTCAAATTCAGTAATAAGAAAGAAAGATGAACAAAA
The DNA here is from genome assembly GCA_025503065.1 of Gossypium bickii. Lineage (NCBI taxonomy): Eukaryota > Viridiplantae > Streptophyta > Magnoliopsida > Malvales > Malvaceae > Gossypium > Gossypium bickii. Next base: position 95,680,645 of record CP106714.1, on the reverse strand, counting down.
TTTTAACATTGGTTTTATTATTATTAATTTATTACTAAACTACTTATTTAACCTTGGCTATTAATATTAGAAACACTTAATCTCTTTTCCATATTTGTCCACTCACAATTAAAATGGTCTAATTACCACTTAAGGACCTTAACTTTAAGGTTCTATAGCTATTAGACACCTTTAGCTAATAGAACACAACTTTTACACTTTACGCAATTTAGTTCTTTTTATCAAATTGACTAATCAAACAATTAAATTTCTTCACGAAACTTTCACACATACATGCTATCATGCTGTAAACACTTAAAATAATATTAAAATAATTTTTTTGACCTCAAATTTGTGGTCCTGAAACCACTGTCCCGATTTGACTAAAATCGGGTTGTTACATTCACCCCAAGCCAGTTTGGATTGTGACGTCAGAAGATAAGTAGTCTTTGCTGACTCATTATGTTAGTGGAAGATTGAATGATCCTGCTAGGGTAGGGACTAGTTGATTGATGAGGAACCCAAAACGACAATTGATGGGGATTATCGAAGCGAGCTAATCACCAATAACCAAGATTTAATTCATTCTCCTTTTCTATCTCTTGAAGTTTTTTCATTTTATTCATTTTTTTATTATTATAAAAATTATAAAAATCCTTTATTTTATGATTTCTTACTATAACTAATTTAAAGTACTAATTAGATCTTGTAGTGTTTAGGTTAGAATAGATCTGGCGCTCGCCTCCCTTGGGTATGATCCTTAGAGTACTCACCTACTTTGATGTAAAACTAGTGCGTATACTGCCTTGTATTTCTATTTTTTATTATTGTATTTCACAGTCTGGATGTTAGTATATCTGGAGGCAATCAAGTTGTTGTGTCGTTGCCGGGGAGGCAATGCCACTAGATTGATTCTAATTTTCGTATAGTAAAAAAGAATAATTAGGAAATTTGTAGGATAGGTACGACTTTCAATTTCTTTTGTTAATTAACATTTCTAACATTAGTTTATTTTTTTAGCAACCCCATACACCATAAACCAAATAGTCAGATAGTATAAAGCCATGGATAACATTGATTTTATGTGTTTCGGTGAAGACTTCAATTATGATGAAGTTATTTATGAGGAAGGAGTCTATGAGGACTGGGAGATACAGGAGAACCAACGGTTATTAATGCTAGAATTAAGTCAACTCGAGGAGAAACCCCAATTCTTTCTCAAGAAGAACTTCACATTAATATACTCTCAGAAAGGCTTCAAGATGTGTCAAGTCCAGAATGGAGCGAAGGGGAAGATGCCAGTAGAAAAACATGTGAGGGAGAGGAACTCTTAAACTTCTATTCATCCCAATAGATAGAAGAACAACCAGACACATCGAATGGAACAATAACAAGAGAATGTATGGAGCTGGAAGGGGAAGTCATTGGTGAACAGAAGAATAAGATAGACATGGAACTCATCAACCTAGAAACTCCGGATAATGCTGACAAAGAATAACTACAACAACATTATAATATAGACCCATCAACATAGACAATGATAGTTATGACCGAGTTTGTAGAAAAATGTCTATCGATTAAAAAATTTACAGAACAACCAGAAGAGAAACCAATAGTCCCAAAGGGTATGCCTGAATTGACCACCCTTTTCACATTCTTAGTCCTAAACCAAGCACCCCAAAAGTTTTTAGCTACGGGAATTTTCTAGATATTGAAAAGCATTGGAAAAATATACATAGATAGAACTTATGATCATTTAGCAGGCTTAAGTGTAATTGACTAATTAATGTGTATAGGCATCGAGTTACAGTCGTTACGGAGTGTTCAATCCTTACAAGAACTATCTAAGGGAATTATCTGCAGACAGATGAATGAACTTAAAAACTTGCAGAGGAAAAATTTCAGTAGTGTAATACAACATCTTTTCTCAATCCCTTTGCAAGTTGCCCTAAAATGTACTCCTAATGTAACGCCCCAAATTTTGGCCTAGAAGAATTGGGCCTATTGGGCTTAACGTCTCATAATATTTTTAAGTGAGCAAGAAAATGACAAATGACATGACGGCTTTAAAGGTTTAATCAATTTGGAGTGTCTAGGTGTGTTGGAGAAGCTTTAGGTTCGAGTTTTATGGTGGAGGATTCTTAATTTAATTAATTAAGGAATCAAGGTTGTGAGTAGTGGGCTTTTAGATAAAAATAAGTGAAAAATGGCACAAAAAAGCCTGTGGTGAAGTGTCTAAGTGACGCCACTAGGGTGTAGAGAGGTGGCGACATATGCATGTAGGAAGGTCTGAGGTTCGAGTGCTAGCTTATCTTTATTTTGGAGTTTAATTTTAGGCTTCTAGAAGGCTGGAAGTGGTGTGTAGAGGGACTCTAAGGAGAAGTGATTAGTAGAGAGAATTTAGTAGAAGGATAAGGGAGATATCATGGAGAAAAGTTAAGAGATGAGGAGTGTGGATGAGGTGGTGCCGAATGGGACTCTAGGGGAAGACACTTTCGGCTTGTGGCTATAAAAGGTGAGTGCTGAATACTTTGAAGGGTTCCTTGAGTTGCCATTATTCTTTTTCTTTCTTTTCTTCCCCTCAATCGGTTCCTTCCATAGCCAAACTCTCCAATTACCGAAATCTCTTAAAGCCAAATCCCTTTTTGCTGGATTCTCTCATAGCCAAACTCTTTCATTGCCGAATTACCACCATCTTTTTCCTTGCCAAAATTCCTATTAGTGCCGAATCATTGTGGTTGTTCCTCCATCACAAATCTATTGTTACCTACTCTCAGTCAAGTGTTAAAGGCCGGATCTAGTTTAATAGCTATCTAGGCCGCAGGATCAAAAGGGGATTTGGTAAGTATTCGGTTAACCTCTTTTGTATGTTTTGATAAAAGCCGAAGGGCTATCTAATTTTTCCTGTCGTTAACCCTGTAATAACAAGGATAGGGTTCAAGGATCGCGAGCGTGGTAAGAATCGCAAGCAAGTGGTAAGTGTACTCGTCTTGATTATGGTTTAAGTAAGTGACCGAATGTGGGTATGATCTATAGGGGTGACTTGTGTGGATTATGAGTCACTCGAATTTTGATAATGTATGCATGGGTGCAGATCTAGGGGATACTCGGGAATAGTAGCTAAGGAAGGGCTACTAGAACCGGTGGCACACGGTAAGGATACGGTAAGGCTTCGACTTTTGGTAAATATTTTGATTAAGTATGAGTGATTGATTAAAGGTTGGTTGGTTGTAGGTTCAAGACCAAGGATAGTATAGCACGTCGCAGTAACCAGGTGTGTACAAACACTACATAAACTTGATATCGGAAATGCCAAAAAGCCGAAATTGGCTAAATGGGCCCGGTGAGCCCTAAGGCTAAGTTTGATGAAATTGATTGATTTGGTTATATGAATTGAGTTAGTCATGCATGTTACATGGTCTGGATTTTTTTGGGGGCCTAATAAGCCATATGAATGAGATCTAAGCCTAATGGGCCATAAGGATGTGATTTGGGTATAATGGGCTATGTGAACATGAAATGGGCTTGATGGGCTTTATGGGGACGTAGACAAGTATTCTAGGGTTTAATGGACTTTAGGCCTAGTTCTGAACAACTCTTAAACCTCATAATACTTAATTTAATAATTAAACATGTCCGTGGACAAGTCGCTGGGCTAGAGTGTGGCAATGGACATATGCATGTCTAGGATTGGATCTAGGGAGAGCTTTGTACTTAAGCGGTCCTAGTGGCCTACCTCCTCATCTCTAGCCGTAAGGACTTGTTAATGGGCCAAAGTTCATAACAAATACCGAGAGGGACCAAATACCCCTGATTTGAAAATTACCAAAATATCCTTAGGTTTGCAAAATTACTAAAATACTCCTAATTTGTAAAATTACCAGAATACCCTTGATTTGCAGAATTACCAAAATATCCCTGATTTAAAAAATTTCCAAAATACCCATGTTTTGCAAAATTACCTAAATACCTCTGTAGAGTAGATTTACAGAAATACCCTTGGGTAGTGAAATGACTAAAATACCTCTAAGTGCCTAATGTGTGAAAATGTGTATGTTGCATTCATGAAATATATGTTGCACTTGGGTGGGTTTTGATGATACGGAGGAAGATTTGAGGATTGCGTAGTCGCTTGACGACTGTGGATCCACCGGTGGCTTTAGGTCCATTATAACAGCTTTGCTGCAATGTTTGAGTAGTGCCACTGCTGGTGCTACCTTTGGAGTGTAGGGATGTATGGGTTGATATTTATATCCCCACAGGAGTGTAGGGTTAGAAGGGGAATGGAGTGCAGGGTTGGATTCGGGATGGGTGCATTGCATTCATGTGATACTGATGTGATATGAGGTCATTGAGGGCTAAGGCCCAAGACCACTGTTTTTGATAAGGCTTAGGCCCAATGTAATAATTGTATGTTGATTGGATTACCAAGGGTCGTACACACTGAGTTTCGAAACTCACACCCTTTTTATTAAATGTTTCAGGTGATCCTCAGTAAACGGCTCAACGTGGGAGAGGGCTCAGAGATGGCCACACTACAAGATACTTAGAAGTTTTAGATATTTGTCTGAAAAGACATGATTTTAATTACTTTATTTCCGTTGGATGTAATAAGGCCTTGTACTCCGATTTGACTTTATATTTTGAGTTTTGTTGTTTTTGTTTCAACTGTTTACTTAATTGTTGAACCTGGATAAATTTCTTAAATTTAAACATGGGTTCTTATCATTACTTAGCTAGATTCAAGAATTTTGGGCTTTTAGGCCTTAAAATTTTAACTTAGCAAAATCGTTTTGAATTATGCCTTTGATGTGACATTCCCGGATTCAACAATAACGTCTGGGCCGGGTCTGGGGGTGTTACACCTGAAAAGCCATACTTGATGAATGACAAGGATGGAAACACCATTGGTGAAATTTTAAACAATCTTTGACCTTCTTCTAAAGCAAGAATGCTGAGCACAAGCTAAAATGGTTAAGTGATTATGTGGCTTTACAAATTTTTAATAGTTATGACTTGCGAAAAGAGTTGTTGATTGTTAAAGCAGGTCGGAAAGGCAAGTTCAAAGAATGAGACAACTGTAGAAAAATAGAATGGCACGATGGGTGTTGGACCAATATGGATAGAAACAAATTACAATGAACAGCCTAGTGTATATTGACTGAGCTGGTGGATGAATCCGGCAGCAAAACTAAACATCTTTACTTAACAATTATTACTAACTGTACTAATTGTATACTCCGTTAACCAAGTTATTAAAATATTAGAGGTAGATCAAGAGTCAGGGTTCCCGAACATTTAAAGTCACTTTGAAAACTTGAATTTTGGAGAATAAGGACAATGTTGAGACACGAGTACTCTAGTGTCACGGCATCATGGGCAGTAGCGAGGAATGAAAAAAATTATATCAATGTCATGACACCACTACCCTATGTCTTGACATGGCAAATAGTTACCAAGATTTTTGAAGTTGCAGGGTGTGACACGACATCAAACCCTAGTGTCTCGACATGAGTAGTCTACTAGGGATGTCGCACATAGAACCCCTTTGTTGCGACATCGCTGCAAATTTTTGTAGGGTCAACCTAACCTAGTTACGCAACTCGAACACTGAACCCTCAAAATACTTGGTTTTTAACCCTAAAAACACCCTCTTAACTCAACCTAACCTAGTTTTAACATTCTAACTCCTCCAAAACCTCAACCTTCAAAATCCCTTTTCCAACTAAAATCCTAGGTCCCAATCCTTCATTTCAAATTCAAGGAAGCTACATTGGAGAGAGTGGTCATCAACAAAACAAAACAGAAAGCACATACAAGTTCAACAAAATTGAGGTTCAAATATTCTTGAATTTTTTTTCTTCTCTACTTTTCCATTGATTACTATTCACATCTTTGTTAGAAATTTTGATTATAAAATGCCTCTTAGAAAGAACAAGAGAACTAAGGTTCAGAAAACATTGAGGGTTTCCGACTCATCTTGATTTCATAATGTTAATATGAAAAAGTATTTTCTTAAGTCGCAAGGGAGACCATTAATCCAGGAACGAGAGTTCAAACCCTCCAACGTCTACTGTAAAGAAATCTGGACTTTAGTCTGTTACCATCAATGTGAGAAGTTCAACGTCACTCCCATGAATAATGAAATCACACCTGTGGTTCAAGAATTTTGTACGTTACTTAAGGATCAAGTGATTAAATGAGGATATAATGCAGTCATAAATGATGTTGAAGTAAGTGGGGAAGACATTCCAATCTCCCTTAATGATATTTGTGAATTTTATAACATCCCATATTATGAAATAGATTTTATTGATAGTTCTGATTTAGACAAATTTCAAAATATTAACATGGAAGATGTTATAAAATATTTAACACAAGGAAGGGGTAGTTGGAACTACAAGCCAAACACAAAGATTCCAACGAATTTAAATCAAGTCATTATGTTTCTTGTTGCTAAGATGTGGATGCAATTCATTGGCACTAGAATTTCACCCGTATTGAATGTTTCTAACATTAATGCCTTTTGAGCTATTTTGTTATATGGTGTTTTGCATTGTAAACAAAATCTATGTAGGGCGTTGGATCTTTTGAGAAATGAAATAGTGTGTACAGAGCTAGAAAACTAGACTCTTCTTCCCCCCATCTTATTACAACACTATGTAGCCAAGCAGAAGTGCCAATGAGTGAAAACGAACAATTTATGAAGCCAACAAGAAGCATCATTGGAGACATACTATATACCCAAAATGTTAAGCTTCAGTGAAAGAAAATTACAGAATGAAATCAAAGGAGGAATGAGAAAATGGACGTGTCGACATCACTCAAATTGAAAGATCAATCGAAGAATAACAAGGGAGCCCTTCGAAAATGTAGAAGCAAAACTCGGCGGAATGATAAGATGGATACAAGAAAGATGCCCAGAACTCCAAGAAATTACAAAAATGAATGGGTTATGCACTCTAAATTACCCCCGAACACGTTTAGGCCGACTCCGACTCATCAGGATGAGGGGGTTAATTATGAGGAGGAAGGTGCTGCTTAGAAGTACACTAGAACGAAGGACGAATATGAAGTGACATCTTAGCCGTAATTTTCTACACCAAAAGGGCCTGTCATACGAAGCCCAACTCCCTATGTGCCTTCAACGGGTGAGAGATTGCACCAAACAAATTTCTAAGGAAAGGAAAAAACTCTGATGGAAATAAGGTAGACACCACAATGGGTTGATGATGAGGAGGATTGAACATTTTTATTTTTTTTTTCAAAGACTTGTATTAATTTTTGGATAATTTTGATTTAGAGTAGGATTAATAGTAGATTTTTAGTTATGTTTTGTTTAGGTTTTCTATCTACGAACCCAACACAAAGGAGACATAAACAATTTTAGCTTAACATGACCAAAGGAGGAAGCACCCACCATTAGAAATTGGAGCGATTACAATCAATCAAGTAACTTCTTTCATTATATTTATGGGCTACACATTGAGGACAATGTGTCAACTAAAGTGTGAGGGGGGCAGGTAACATAGAAAAATTTTTTATTTTCAATTTCTACAATTTTATTTGATTTGTTTTCTTATCTTTGGTGTACTTGAGCTTGTAGAAATACAAGTGATTGGTAGGAGCATGTACATTGGTTGTTTGTGTTTACAAATAAATTTGGCATGATGGTAGGTGATATTTTTTTATTAGACTACTGGGTTTTATATGTTACACTGTAAATAGGTATTAAGCAATTAATTGTACCAAATTATATAGAAAATACAAGGAAACGAGCATGCTAGTATGAAAGGAAAATGGTTGAATTTGAGTTTGTTTGGTTGATTAAGTTTGTGTATATTGAAACGTTAAGGGATGACCTAAGGCATTGTTTGCAACACATCCAGAGCCAAAAGGCTGTCCTAATTATATTTCACCTTTTGTAACACCCCTAAGCTCGTGTCCGTCGTCAGAATAGGGCTACAAGGTATTACTGATCAAAACTCAGATTATAACACATAATTCTTATTCATAATTTAATATTACATAATCAACATCAAACACAGTCATATAATCCCTTACGAGGCTCATCGAGGCCTTAAAACATGCTTAGAAGTGGTTCAGGACTAAACCAATCACATTTAGAAAACTTTGAGAGAACTTTAAATTTTTTTATGCATATAAAGGCCACACGCCCATGTAAACAGGACATGTGCCTCATGGCCACCAAACATGCCCATGTCTCAAGCCCTGTGAAAACAGGGCATACATACTAACTTGGCCACACGGTCGACCACACGCCCGTGTGCCAGCCCGTGTGCTATACACGGCCAATAGACATGCCCGTGTGTCTATACCGTGTAACTGACTGTCTTATTTAATTAATGTGCAGAGGTTACATGGTTGAGTCACATGCCCGTGTGGTCAGCCGTGTGGCACGAAAATAGGCTTGGTTTAAGACATATTTTCCATCTAACTTTCCAACACCTACATAAGAGCAAATGGTACAATTTCTAAACCCATCTGGCAACCAAAACAATCTCAATTTATGCATAATTTAAGATACACGAATACAATCATTTCATTTACGCAAACATGTATCAAAACAATATGATCATGACTTTAGCTCATACTCATTTCATGCCATTACAAACACTTCTAATTAATCCTTCAAATTTATGCCATTTACTTAGTCAATTATCACAAGAAGACATGACCATATTTCAACCAACTCATCATTATAAAACCAAGCTACAATTATACCATTTCTCAAGTTATAATCCACCATATGTCTATTAGCCAAAAACACAACCCTATGACATCACCAACGTCATATCAAGTAGGCCTAAGTACAAGGTAATATATAAGCATCATATAACACATACCAATCTCACATCTAAAGCCACTTTACATGGCAACTTCACAATAGCTTTACAATAATAATTAGCCAAATCTCATGGCTAAAAAAAATACATCAAACATATAGGCATCAATTGCCAAGACTACCAAATTCCACTACTATATTCATAATTAACCATCTCAAATGACTAAATACCTTTCCAACCATAATATCAAATACCATAGCCTATACATGCCATATAACCAAGTCATAAAGGGTATAAATACCAAAATCAATATCCAGATAGTGTGATAAGGCCTCCTGTGACTTCCAACCCGAGCAAATCTCTGAAAATCTATAAACATAGGAAAAGCACATAGAGTAAGCTTTGAAAGCTTAGTAAGCTTGTATCTTAATAAACTTAACAAATAATTTTATTACAATGCCATAAGCATGATATGCTATCTCACACAACTTTTCTAAATTATATAACATGTTTTCATATCGAATTATCATCATTCAGTATTATACTTGCTTACTTAACTAACTTTAGCTTTCACAATCTTATTCAATTCAATTCTCATATATCATTCAATTTACACTTTCATATAGCCTGTAACAGTCTAGTTTATACCTTATTTGCCATGTCTTTATAAGTATGGAGGATTTATATGGCAAATTAGCCATTACTTTAGATAGTGGACGGTTATGGTTTATAATAACCTTGGGAAATATGTTTTATAACTTTATTATTATAAGGTCAAAATTTGAAATTTGTTATTAAAGAAATTATAATAAAATATGATCATGAAATGTAGCTATTTTCTACTCATTTTTCACCGAAAATAAGAGAAAGAAGAAAGGGCTAAGTTCTTTTGATTTTCAGCAACAATTAAGCAAAATTAAGGTATGAGTTGAGTATGATTTTTGATAATTTTTACGTTTTTGAGATTGTTGCTTAGTCTACTATCAAGCCCATGTTGTAATTTGAAGAATTGATGATGTTTGTAAAATGAGACTTTGATGAACTCATGTGATTTGTGATGTTTAATAGTGAAATATGAAAGATATATGTTAGATAAACATTGTAACACCCCAAACCCGGTCAATACGCCATGACCGAATCTGGCATTCCACGAAGGAAAACATTTTGAAGAAAATCGAGTTAACGATTAAATTTTAGTGAAAAACTCTTTAATGTTCTATGTTTGTAGAAATCAGGTGTATAATAAGTTTAAAACTAACAATTTACTTTGAAATCCCGTAAATAGATCCTTAAAACTTAGTTACAAATCCATAGATTAGAAAACCTTTTTATAATATTAAAAGAATCCAAAGTGATTAGTTTGAAAACCGTTTCTAATAGAAATTTGGAAACTTGAGTTTTGTAAAATAGTATGAGTTATTGAAAACACCTTAAGTTGTCATTTATTAACGAGAGATTTGTATTACCCGATGGTAATGTTGGAAAAACATAACGACTTGTATTTTAGAAAACCTCTGCGCTCAAATTATTAAATCAATCAAGTGATATACTTAATCGTGTTTAGAAAAAAAATCCTAAAGCATATAAATAATTCAAAAACCATAATTAAAGAGGCCTTATTACAAATTCCAATAAAGACGAAAACCAAATTAAAATAAAATAAAGTACCCAAATCGAAGTTCATGTAAAACCAAGTTTTATTGCATGGCCACCTCGAGATCATCCGGCTCCTCATCCGCGATCACCTGAAAAGATAAGGGAGAAGGTGAGTCACCAAGACTCAGTGCATAAATCCTTCCCCCGATTGATACAACATACTTACACAATTTATAATCAAGCAATATATATAATGCACCCAACCTAGCCATCCATAACTCCTTTTCTACCCCGTGTGGTACCAAACCACTGGTGACCCAAAGTCACGATATAATAAAGTAGTGGGGCCAACCTACGTGTGATACCAAATCACTGGCGACGATCCCGTAATATCAATATGGGGCCAAGCCATTGTGGTACGAAGCCACTGGGACAAGTCGCTATGAGGTGCCAAACCTCTGGTGTCCCAAAGACACGAAATATGTGGTACCAAACCACTAGTGACCCAAAGTCACGAATAATAAAGTTGTGGGGCCAACCCACGTGTGATACCAAATCACTGGAGATGATCCCATAATATCAACTGTGGGGCCAACCCACTGTGGTACTAAGCCACTGGGACGAGTCGCTATGAGGTGCCAAACCTCTGGTGTCCCAAAGACATAAAATAATATGTGGTACCAAACCACTAGAGGTGCCAAACCTCTGGTGTCCCAAAGACACGGATATCAAATCCTTCTCCCTCCTCTCATATTGCCCAAACCAATGTAACATTTAACAAATCATGCCATAATACTTTATTAGAATTCACTTAGCAAATATATCATAATTCATATCATCAAGCATCATATTGCAAAAGTCATATCGAAACGGACTTACCCGATTCATTGCTCATACCCTTACAAAGATTATCATATCAAGATCTCACAGTTTCCAACTTTAATAAGATGTTTAGTATATTAATAAATATATATTACCGAATCATAAAGTGTGTAAGATACACACCTGATAATAATGAAAGTACTTAAAATTCGAAGATCCGATCTACCACACTAGATCACCTTGTCCTACATTCGGCCAAACCACAAAACTATAAGCAAAACCATTCGGCCAACATCACACCTTAATCCCAATAGCCTTTGGCTTTTCAACCACTAAAAGAATGATGAATCGACATGAATCCTTACCACTTGACTTACCAACTTTGATTGCTAGAGAAATAAGGCTTAGATCGATTGCTTCCAAAGTCTCGAAGAGTCTAGAAGAAAATCGGTTCCTAAGAATAGTTAGAACCTTGCTAACAAATGCCTACAAATTTGGCCTTTGCCCTCAAGAAAACATCATAGAAAAGAAAGAAGAAATAAAGGAAATACGGCCATGAACACATACCTATCTACTAAAACCGATTGAAGAAAACCAAATGAAATCCTACCCTTGTTGATTTTCGGCCAAGATAAATCAAAAAGAGAATGGGAAGTTTCGGCAATATGTTTTAATGGTGAAGGGAATTTCGGCTATGGTTGATTTGTAATAACAAAAAGGATTCGGCTAGAGTGGAGAAAGAGAAAGGAAAAGGAAGAAAAAGAAAGAAATTGCAATGGGAGAGGGATGTTTTCGGTTTTGAGCAAAAGTGGAAGAAAGAAAAAGAGAAATAATGAGAAGGAAGATTCGGTCAATCACTAAAGATGAAGAAAGAGATGAAGGGAAAAAGGGTTGGTTTTAGGCTCCAAAGAAAATAAAATATGAGAGATACTCAAATGAATATTCGTCCAAATGCCAAAGAGAAAAATTTGGTAAACCACAATGGTCATTTCGGCTTTGACACAAAACAAGAAAACAAGTACCAAAACTAACATAAAATTGTACCTAATGCCCAAGACACAATCGGCTAAGGAGGAAGTTTTTGGAGAGGAAGAGAAAAATGCAAAAAGGTGCATAAAGTGCTAAAATTGGCCAACCAATCCCCCAAACTTCCTATCAACATTCGCCACCCCCCTAGACACCCATGCCGTCCCACATACATGGACTAATGGCCATAGGAGAGTTTCCAAAACATCTTCCTTAAGCCAAGCCTTTTGTCCCCCCATCCTTCCATAAATCTTAAGATTCCTTTCCCAAAGTTCAAGCTTTCCTAAACTAATATTCAACTTTCCATAAAATTGAAACTCTAACCTTCCATAATTAGAGCTTGGCCGACACTTAATGTTAGGATGCATAAAAAATAAAGTCTTCCAAATGCAATCCATGCTACTCGAACCACTTCCCTCAAGCAGCCTTTCATGCGCCTTAACCACCTTGCCACTAACTCCTCATGTGCTAAGTTTAACACTTAAATTAACTTAAGTGTCAAGTTCATCTAATCCACTTCACTAAATTCTTAATACTAAGAATTTATTCTAGCTTCATAAATAAAATCAAGCCTTCACAAGACTATGCTAAACACACAAAATTCATACCTGAGCCAACACAAATAACAAGATGATACTCTAATTTTTTTAGGATGTTACAAACATATTTTGTTCTTGAATTTTTGATGAATTTAGCTAAATAGTGCTAAATTGACAAATTGATAATTTGATGGACTAAATTGTGAATTTGATGAAATATATGGGCTTGTATGATAGACATAAGCATTCGGCTAAGGATGATTATGTGATGATTTTGTGTATTTGATGCTTTGAGAAAAATGGACTAAATTGATAAATTGTGGAAATGTGAGGATAAATTTTAAATTGCCCTAAATGTGCATTTTTGGATTGATTTGGATGAGTTAGTGAATAAAAGAGTTAAATTTGAATGTGTTTAGATCAAGAACCGAAGAAATTAGACTTAGATCGCGGGAAAGCGAAAGTAATTAAGTAGCTGTATCCATTTCCATTAAATCGAACTCGAGGTAAGTCATTATGCAAATAGACATTTTTGTATTGAATTATGTATGTTCATATGACTATTGTTAACGATGAATGTTTACGGGATGGTATGTACATGAATTCCGAGATAAGGTTGACTTAATAACAATATCCGAGAAGTCCCGCACGAACTTAGGAATAGATAGGATTAGCTATGTCATGACATAGGTATCTGTTCTATTTTATCATGTAAGACCACATCTAGGACGTTGGCATTGATTCAAGATTTCGTGTAAGACCACGTCTGGGACGTTGGCATCGATATGATCTGTACGTGTAAGACCATGTCTAGGACATCGGCATCGTATTAATTCTTGTAAGACCCTGTCGGGGATCGTGGCATCGTCATCTGATTACATGTAAGACCACGTCTGGGACATTGGCATTGTACAACTATTTTGAGTATTCTGTATATCCTATTAGATTTTGAATGGTTCAACTGGCAAATCCGAGCTATGAACAATTACGTGAATGTATTTTTGTTCTAGGTACGTTTGGTATGTACACCAAGTGTGTATAAAAGGTAAGTACCTATATGAATTTGCTTTGAAGAAATATATAATTGAACGTGAGAAAATGAATGAGATACGAGAATGGATACGAATAAGCTAAGTACATATGTGATCAGTGAAATGAAATAAGTGGCAAGCTTTATGTGAGTAAATGTGCCAAAGTCTATGAAATGAAATGGCTTTGAGATTTATAAGTACCAATGATTTAATTTGGTTATATGCATTGTGTATTAAGTTTATTTGTATATGACTTACTAAGCTTTTAAAAGCTTACTCTGTGTGTGTGTTTGTTCTATTTTATAGATCGTGAAAGCTACTGAAGGCTCGGGGACTGTTGAGGATCGTCATCACACTACTCAACTTGTTTTGGTACATTTTGTAAATGTATATAGATAGATATGGCATGTATAGGCTAGTTATTTGTTTATAATTATGAGGTGAACGTAGCCATGTGATTTGGCTAGTTATGTGTTGGCAATATGCATTAATGAATATGATAAATGGTGCATGTTTTGGTATGGTTTGATAGCATTTGAAATGGTTAAGTTTATGGTGAGTGTATAAATGAATTATGTTTGTGTTTATATGAGTTTTAGTCTTGTAAATTTGGCATGATGAGTATTGGATTGGAATGTAGAGATGGGATGATTATTTTGACATGTTCTTGGTTGTCAAATGTGCATGAGATATGTTGGTAATTTGCTTGTAGGTATGACCTTATGTAGGTGGCATATTGGCCCTGCAAATTGCATATTTTGCGACACGGTTGTGGCACACTGGCATGCCTATTGACCGTGGGACTAAGTCAGTAGCTGATTAAGAGTACACGGTCTAGGCACATGGACGTGCCTGGTAGCCGTGTGGTTTAGTCAGGATCGACCACGGCCAAAGTGCAAGGGTGTGCTTGGTGGTCGTGGAGCCAAGTCAGGATTGACCATGGCCAAGGTACACGGGCGTGCTTGGTGGCTGTGGAGTTAAGTCAGATTCGACCACGGGAGAGACACATGGGCGTGTCTAGCAGCCGTGGGAGGCACATGGCCTGCCCACACGGGCATGTAACCCCTGAAACTTAGAAAGTTTAAAAGTTTTTTGAGAATTTCTATATGTGTTCTGGTTTAGTCCTGACTCTGTTTAAAGCATGTTTAGGGTCTTGATGACCTACAAATGGGACACTACGATTATAAATGATGGTTTAATTTGCGAAATTGTCTGATAAAGTTTTTGATCTGTCATGTAATGCCCTTAACCCTAATCCAGCGACGGATACGAGATAGGGGTGTCACATTTGGTTGGTATCAGAGCTACAGTTTAGTTGATTCTCAGACTAACGTAGAGAGTTAGAGTCTAGCTATATATGCCATATTTCTGAACTGTGATAGTATGATGAATCCTGACGTATAAAATGTAATTTTTATATAGTAATGGATCTTGAAAGAGTCATAACTGACGATGTAGAAAGTAATGCGCCTGCTCTCGCGCAAGGGACAGTGCCTTCTGATTTGGGACTGGCTACGAGCGGTCAAGAGGGAGAAGCTAAACAAGCTTTCTTCCAAATGATGAGTGAGTGGTTCACTCAGTTTCTTAGAAATAATCTGGCTATTTCGCAACCTCCGCCCTCAGTTAATCCCCTCAGACTACAGTTGTGCCACCGGTTATGTATCCAAATTTGTTGAATAAGCCTCTGGTTGACAAAATCCGTAAGTGTGAGGCCGAAGAGTTCAAGGCTACCAGTGATGACGATGCTGAGAAAGCTGAATTTTGGTTAGAAAACAATATACGGGTATTCGAAGAAATGTCTTTAACTCCAGATGAATGTATAAAATGTGTTGTATCCTTGCTCCAAGATGCAACTTATCAGTGGTGGAAAACCCTAATTTCTATTGCTTCAAAACAACGAGTCATGTGAGACTTCTTTCAGATTGAGTTTCTGAAGAAATATATTAGCGAAAGATTCATCGATCAGAAACAAAATGAATTTCTAGAACTGAAATAGGGCCGAATGTCTGTTACGGAATACGAACGAGAGTTTGTGAGACTGAGTCAGTATGCCCGTGAATGTGTATCTACTGAGGCAATAATGTGCAAAAGATTCGAAGATGGCCTTAATGAAGATATCCGTTTGTTAGTCGAGATCTTAGAAATAAAAGAGTTTGTTGTACTTGTTGATCGAGCGTGCAAAGCTGAAGCACTTGGGAAAGATAAAAAGAAAGCTGAGTCTGAAGTTAGAGATGTGATAAAGAGATTTTAGAGAAGATCATTTCAGCCTGTTGCAAAGAAATTTTGAGATGAGCATAGTCGTTCAAAGGCTAATGTGGGAGAATCAAATAGAGATCAAGATAGATCACAAATGAGCTCCAAAACTCCAATAACTTCAATAGCAATTGTTGGAAATGTCCGTTCTGAAAGACCCGAGTGTAAGCATTGTGGAAAAAGGCATCCGGGAAGTTGTAGATTGAATGACCGAGCTTGCTTCAAATGTGGATCATTAGATCATTTCATTCGAGATTGCCCAGAGTCAGTTGAGCCAGAGACTATTCAGAATCTGAGTATTCTGTATATCCTATTAGATTCTGAATGGTTCAATGGGCAAATCCGAGCTATGAACAATTACGTGAATGTATATTCATTCTAGGTACGTTTGGAATGTACACCAAATGTGTATAAAAGTTCAGTACCTATATGAATTTGCTTTGAAGAAATATATAATTGGACATGAGAAAATGAATGCGATACGAGTATTGGATACGAATAAGCTAAGTACATATGTGATAAGTGAAATGAAATATGTGGCAAGCTTTGTGTGAGTAAATGTGCCAAAGTCTATGAAATGAAATGGCTATGAGATTTATAAGTACCAATTATTTAATTTGGTTATATGCATTGTGTATTAAGTTTATTTGTATATGACTTGCCAAGCTTTTAAAAGCTTACTCTGTGTGTGTGTTTACTCTGTTTTATAGATCGTCAAAGCTACTGAAGGCTCGGGGACTGTTGAGGATCGTCATCACACTACTCAACTTGTTTCTGTACATTTTGGAAATGTATATAGCTAGATATGGCATGTATAGGCTAGTTATCTGTTTATAATTATGAAGTGAACTTAGCTATGTGATTTGGCTAGTTATGTGTTGGCAATATTCATTAATGAATATGATAAATGGTGCATGTTTTGGTTTGGTTTGATAGCATTTGAAATGGTTAAGTTTATAGTGAGTGTATGAATGAATTATGTTTGTGTTTACATGAGTTTTAGTCTTGTAAATTTGGCATGATGAGTATTGGATTGGAATGTAGAGATGGGATGATTATTTTGACATGTTCTTGGTTGTCAAATGTGCATGAGATGTGTTGGTAATTTGCTTGTAGGTTGACCCTATGTAGGTGGCATATTGGCCCTGTAAATGGCCTATTTTGCCACACGGTTGTGGCACACGGGCGTGCCTATTGACCGTGGGACTAAGTTAGTAGCTGATTAAGAGTACACGGCCTTGGCACATGGACGTGCTTGGTAGCTGTGTGGTTTAGTTAGGATTGACCACGGCAAAAATGCAAGGGCGTGCTTGGTGGCCATGGAGCCAAGTCAGGATTGACCATGGCCAAGGTACAAGGGTGTGCTTTGTGGCCATGAAGTTAAGACTAATTCGACCACGGGGGAGACACATGGGCGTGTCTAGCAGCCGTGAGAGGCACACGGCCTGCCCATACGGGCATGTAACCCTTGAAACTTAGAAAGTTTAAAATTTTTCGAGAATTTCTGTATGTGTTCCAGTTTAGTCCCGACTCTTTTTAAAGCATGGTTAGGGTCTTGATGACCCACAGATGGGACACTATGATTGTAAATAATGGTTTAATTTATGAAATTATTTGATAAAGTTTCTGATTTGTCAGGTAATGCCCTTAACCCTAATCCGGCGACGGATACGAGATAGGGGTGTTACATAGCCAAATAAGCACATTATGGAAAATAGCATATCTAATCATATATCTTTTTCATATAAATCTCATTTCATTATTTATACCCAAATTCACCTTTCATTCATATAGTATCTGACAATTTCGCATATGCCACTTTATAAATCACATTTTATTCATTTGTTCATGTTTCATTTGCACATATTCACATTTTATTTGCATATATATAACATAACATTCTTTGCACATATATACTTACCTTTCATTATCAAATATTGTATACATTTCAACGTACCTGAATCGAAATGTCACTCCCTTAATCAGTTATTTCTCAGAACGCCCGTTGAACCATTCGCAATCAATAAGGATACTCAGATAGCTAAGAAAGCTCATATAATGCCAACGTCCCCGACGTGGTCTTACATGTAATCAAATATCGATGCCACTGTCATGGTCTTACATGAAATTATATACGATGCCGATGTCCCAGACATGGTCTTACACGTAATCTCTAATCGATGCCAGTGTCCCAGACATAGTCTTACACGATATCTAAAATCGTTGCCAACTTCCCAGACTTGGTCTTACACGAAATCATATCTAGAAATCCTATGTCATGACACATGTATCCTCTACTATTCGTGGGGTTCGTACGGGGTTTTTTGAATGTCGTCACCTTATCAGAACTTTCTCGTATTCATATATTCTACTTCTTGAACAATTCAATATCATAATAACATATATATAACTTATTCAAAATACATACTTTTGCATTACCATTCAGCATTGAATTCAATCATACAAATAATATGCATTTATAACAAGATTTTGTAATGTCTATTAAAATACGAACTTACCTCGTTCGTAGTAATGACAAATTAAGTCGACTAATTCGATATTTTGAGTTTCCCTCGATCTAGATCCGAATTCCGCTTTTGCCAATCTAATTAATATCAAAATTAACTTACTTATTCAACATTTCATTCGATTTTCATCCAAGAACATATAAATGGGCAATTTGCATTTAGCCCCTAACATTTCATATTTTTGCAATTCAGTCCCTAATTCAAAACAATACCAAATATTCAAAATTTCACTATGCCCATTTTGGACGAATGCTCCATAAATCCTCAACAGCCCTTTAATTTAATTTATTTCACATTTAAGCCTCTAAACTTTCAACATTCACAAATAAATCCCTAATTTGGATTTTTATCAAAAATCACTTAATTAAACATGATAATCAAACATCAAATATTTATTTTTCATCATCAAACTACAAATTCATCATATTATCAACAATGGCAAATCTCAAATTTATCATTAGTTTCGAAAATTAAAGTATGGGCTAAGTGATATTCGAAGCAACGATCTCAAAAATGTAAAAATTATCGAAAACTAAGAAAAATCCATACCCGAATTAAGCTTCAAGAGTGCTGAATATAAAAGCTTCATCCATGGCTTCTTTTTCTTCAACATTCGGCCATAAGATGAATGGTATTGGCCATTTTATGTTTTACTTTATTTTATTACATTTTATTATACGTTTACCATATTAACCTTAAAATAATAATATGAAAACCATATAATGGTTGTCCACTACCGTCCATGAAATATTTAATGGACAAATTATCACACAAGGACCCCACATTATAAAATCCATAACAATATAGCACTTTAACAGTTAGCAAGTCACGTTTGCATTTTACGCGATTAAGTCCTTTTTCTCAAATCAGCACTCAAACGATGAATTCATGCGAAAATTTCACACATATCAATTCACATACTTTAAGCTTGGAAAATAATATTAAAATAATTTTTTGACTCGAATTTGTGGTCTGAAACCACTATTCCGTCTAAGGTCTAAATCGGGCTGTTACACCTTTAGTACCGATCTTTGAGCCAGTTGACACTTATTGATGAACCTCATTACAAACCACTGAGCTTTAAATCTTAATTTGTATTTACCCTTTTCTTTGGTCCTGCATTGTATGACTATAGACGTCTAGCCATGCATATTGAGGGTTAAGTAGATACATCACGGTGGAGTTTGTAAAAATTGAGTGAAATAGGAAAGATTGGTGTGATATGGGAACTATAGGTTATCCTTAAGGTGCAAAAAAAAAAATTCAAAAAGAAATACGAGTAGAAAAAGTTCGTGAAAAGTAAAAAGCATTCTTGAGTGAGATGTATTGAAAAAGAGAAAAGTCACAAAAAGAAATAAAAATTGTTCATTAGTGCAAAAAGTTTGTAAGGCTACCCGTAGTTACTATGTCATGCTATGACTTCCTATATATGGAGAGACAAGGAAGGTGAAAGAAGGAGAAATAAGGCGATGAGCGGGTAAGGGACACTAAGGGGGGACGAATAAAGATCAATACGATGTGACAAACTATTTTTACGTTTGTAACCCTTTTGAGGCTTACTATCTTTGAATTCGATACTTGTCCTAAGCCTCAGAACAATACAAGCCAAAAAAGTCCTATGTGACCTAAATATCCTTATACATGAATGGACATCATACTAAACATATGCATAAACTCCCCTATACTTAAGTCATTACTTGTCCTCCAGCAACATAAACAAAAACAAGAAATAAAAGCGACGACCCTTGAGGAAATATCGTACAAGTATTGACTTCGGAGCATATGACTTAGACATTTCATGCTTACTAACAACTTTAACATAAAGTTAGACATATATTTTTCTGACATAAAGTTAGACCCTTAATACTTGTATATTTTGTAGCATATATGACTTAGCATATATTTTTCTAACATATATTTGTCCATAACTTAGACATATATTGACTTTTATGTCACAATACAGGTCCTGGTGTGTCGCGACATCAACTCTAAAACTGGAATTAAGTATGAAACAGGGCATTTTGGTCTGGACAGTCAAACTTAAAGCTTAAAGATGTCAGTTAACCTAGGGTTAAGGATGAAAACCACCTAAGATCTATAAATAGGCTCCTTTAGCACGTTATGGACATCATTCACTTAGCCTAGATTTTCTTTAGTAAAATTAGTTTAGCTTTTCTTTCGTTTTAGAATTTATTTTAGTTATTTTTCTTTGGTCTTAAGAGATCTGAATTGTGGAAAGCATTCAAACTTTGTGGATTCCTGATTAATTTCAATACAATCAGGCTCTTTCATATAATTTATACTATCGATTTAATTGGTATGGCCTATCTCTGAACACCTTCACCCTAAGCCTATCTGGATTGTGAGGTCAGAATATAAGTAGTCCTTACTGACTTGTTATGTTAGTGGAAAAGCAAAAGATCGTACTAGGGTAGCAACTAGTAAATTCACAAGGAACCCGAAACGACAGTTTATAGGGATTACCGAAGCGAGCAGATCACCTATAATCAAGATTTGATCGATTCTAATTTTTTATCTTTTAAAGTTTATTCCTTTTACAATATTTTATTTTATTATTATAAAAACTCTAAAAATCATTTATTTTATGCTTTCGTACTATAACTAATTTAAAGTACTAATTAGATATTTAGTGTTTAGGTTAGAATTGATATGGCACTCGCCTCCCTTAGGTACACTCCTCAGAGTACTCACCTACTTTGTTGAAAAACTATATTAAAACTCGACCTGTATACTTACAGATACCACCTTGTGTAACACCCCAAACCCGGCCTAAACGCTATGACTGAATCTGGTATGTCACAAGGTTGAGTGAAAACGATTTCCTATCTACTTTGGGGAAAATCATAATATATATTTTTTAAAACCTTTTGATTAAGCGATTCTCAAAAAACTGAGATTTGTTAGCTTGAGAAAAATTTCACGATTTTAATTAAGTAATCATTTATTAGACGAGGTGCAATTTTGAAAGAAAATGTTACTTAGTGAACTCGCATATTTAAAACCCCATTTAAATTTCATGACTAAAATTTTCCATAGTGTCCGGCATAAATACTGAGTAAAACCAAATATAAATTTAAACGGCCTTGTTACATCAAAAATTACCCAAATTTAAAGAAAAACTTTAAGCAATAAAAAGTTCATAAAATATAACGTCTTTTATGGCCTCCACGAGTCAACCTCGGCTCTCATATCCACGATCTACTGATTACCTAAAAAGTTTAGGGAAAGGGTGAGTCACAGAGACTCAGTGTGTAAAAGCATTAAACACTTAAACTGGCCCATGGCCCACAATCTCGTATTAAGCTCATATATGATATCATACAAATTCATGAATGCATTAAGCCTGGCCCAACCTAGTATTTCCAACCTCTACACGCCATCCCGTACTAACCATCACACCGTGGGGATTTCTCCAACAACCCTCTATCCGCTACACGCCGCCTTGACAGTCATACTGTCAGAAAATGTGGCAGAGCTACCGATCATTACGTGACCTTAAAATCAACTATGGCATAGCCACCGATCACTACGTGACCTTAAAATCAACTGTGGCATTGCCACCGATCACTACGTGACCTCATAAATAGATGTGGCAGCGCCACAAATAACTATGTGACCTTAAAACAATGTGGCAGAGCCACCGGTCACTATGTGACCTTATCACTTCCCCTTTATCAACATTCCCATATACCATGCACAACATTTATATCGAAACAAATGTATCATGCTAGTAACAAGGCAATATATCATCCCATACAACCAACTCATTTCAGGTAATTACAGATACATACCTGGCACTTCCTGCCTTAACCACAAAGGTATTTCGACTGTATTCATAGCCTTTTCTGGCTTTCAGCCCATACAATTAATAATACAATTAAGAAAAGTGTGTTAGAGTTTACGCACCTGGTAACTCGCAAAACAATGCTCTATACGTCGACACTATCGATAGCAGAAACAACTGCTATCTACCTACGACTTTTTTCTGAAGCCGATCCACACCCCGGTGGCCAATCTCGGACTGCTGACACTGCTCGCTTCTTAAACTTAGGGGCTGGGTTCACGGGTCCAACCCCCTTTTTGCCTAATTGGTATTGGATTCCATCAAAAGATCCCGTCAGATGATACTATAATGAAATATGGTTTGTTAAACCACAATATAGGGTTAAGGTAACGAATACAATAACGAACCTAAACAAAATCTAAAGAGAACACCCTTACCTTAAAATCCCAAAAAGAGAGATATAAGGTTCAGAGATTAACGGTTTCTGGTTTAGAGATCCCGATGATTTGACTTCCTTTGATTCCTGAAATAGGCGGCCCAAAGAACACAAGAAAATAAGAAGGAACATAAGTCCAACCGATGGCCTCACCAAGCCAACTAGCCATTCGGCTTTGGCTTCCAAAAACCAAAAGAGAAGAAAAAGATATAGAAGAAATCGCCACTTACCTTAACACCGAAGATTCAGTTATCACCTAAGAGAATTCGGCACTAGCATGGCAGAAGAGAAGATTCGGCAATAACAGGGAAGAAGATGAAAGAGACGAAAAATAAAAGAACTACCAATGGAACTTAGGAGTTTTTGGTTTTAGAAGTGACCAAAAGGAAAGATGAAAAAGAGAAGTCTATGAAGATTCTATTTGTAGAAGAAATCAGATAAGAGAACTTTGGATAAGGGACATTTGGCTATAGTGTAGAAATAGAGATGAGAATGGGAGTTTAGGGGTTTCGATTTTGGAAAGAATCCAAGAAAGAAAAAGAAATCAGTTGAGGGATGAGAAAGAAATAGAATAAGATGAGAAGACGGTAGGAATAGTAAAGAGGAAGAAGAGTTTTCAGCAAGGCTTAGGTAAGTTAGGCTTTAGCAGGAGCTATAGAAGAGAATGAAAGTAAATGGTAGTTTCGGCTTACACATAGAAAAGGGTTCAAGAAGGAGTAAAATAAAAACTTCAAATGCCAAAATGGGGAGGAAATTCTCACTTGACTACTAAACACTTTCAAACAAACTCGGCACCTACTAACCTCAAAACCGGAAATGCACTATTTTGAGAACAAAAAGCCTATGCTTCCCAAAGTTGAAATTCGGCATACCCTTAGCAAGACAAAACCGATTTCCCCCATCTACTATGAGTTTGAAATTCGGCCAACACCAAACTCACAATGCTCATCCCTTCCTTTTCTCCTCAAATTCCTCCTGATCACCCGTTTGAAATATTTTGAACACTTCAAGCTCCCCTTTTTCCTCTTTGCCATTCACACAAATTATTTGACTCAGTCCACTCCCCTATCTTGAAGTGTCCCAGTCGAATTCTGCCTCTACTCTCCCTGACGCTAAAAAGAACTCCCAAAATGAGCTTCTTGTGACTTGAACCTGCTCCCTCTCCTATTCTCTGTGGTGTCACTTACCAGCATCTTAAGTGGCGCCTCCTTGCCACTCTGCCACTCCTTTTCTTGTGTCACTCAACCACCAACATTATCCCTTAGATCCTATTCCAGCTAACTTTTCCACTAAAGTGCCTAAAAAAAAATTAGCTAGGGCTCCGGCTTTTCCCCAGGCCTTTCTTAGACTCTCATACACCCTAATACAACACATTAAACAAGGCATACACACCAAACACATCAAATGCATACCCCCAAAATTAGGATGTTACACCTTGTAGTTCAATATTTTATTGTAGTATTCACAATCTAGATGTTAGTACGTCAAGAGGCGGTTAATATCTTTGTTAGTTTTTGCAACGTAGAGCTTGTGGGAACAACCAAAGAGTGTGAACTCTTTTTGAGTTGATCCACTATCAACTAGATCACATATTTCTTGGTCGATATCAGCGAAAAGCTTGAAAAAAATTCCATAGTGATCCTTTCCCACTTCCACTCTGGAATTTTGAGTGGTTGAATCAATCTTGAGGGAAATTGATGTTCTTCTTTCACCTTCCGGCAGACTAACCATTTCGCTATAAAGCTGCGGATATCCCCTCAACTCTCTATTCTACTTGGCGAACCCACTTCGCTAAGTCTTTGTTTCTGACTTGCTTCACCTTTATTTGTTTTGAAAGGGTAGGCTTTACTTGCAGTACAACGCGCAGTCCCCCATCACTCATCATACTCAAATGCTCGAACGGAGCTCGCAACTCGCTCATTGATTTTCTACTTAAGGCATATACAACCACGTTCGCCTTTCCAAGGTGACATTCTATCACACAAATTGTAATCCTTCAATAGCTCGATCCACATTTTCTATTGTAAGTTCAGCTCTTTCTGTGTGAGAAGGTACTTGAGGCTTTTATGGTCTATGTAGATGGTACATTGCTTATCATACAAGTAGTGTCACCAAATCTTGAGTGCGAACATCATTGCTACTAACTCCAGGTCATGAGTTGGGTATTTTTGCTCATGAGGCTTGAATTGTCTTGAAGCATAAGCCAACACCCTGCCTTTTTGCATCAACACGCTAGGGTAATATGCAATAATATAAGTGCTTTAGTGAGTATCGCCCTAAGTCGCCCTAAGTTTTTCCAGATTCTAGTTGAATTAGTATAGGTGCTTTAGTGAGTATCGCATTAAGTTTTTCAAAGCTCTTCTATCTTTCATTTGTCCACTTGAACTCTTCATTCTTCTACAACAACTTTGTTAAGGGTGCTGCTATGGTGGCAAACCCCTCAACAAATTTGTAATAGTATTCTACAAGCCCTAGAAAGCTTCGTACTTCAGTAACACTCATTGGAGATCTCCATTCCAGGATTACCTTCATCTTTTTAGGATCTACATGAACACCCTCTACCGAAACCAGATGACCCAAGAATTCCACCACTTAAAGCCAAAACTTACACTTGCTAAACTTCGCGAACTATTTCTTCTCTCGTAAAATCTGTAACACAGCTCGTAATTGAGCATCATGTTCTTCTTTGATTCTCGAGTACACCAAAATATCATCTATGAAGATCACTACGCACTGGTTCAAATACTCATGGAACACTTGATTCATCAAGTCCATGAATGTATTAGGTGCATTTGTTAATCCAGAAGGCATGATCAAGAATTCATAATGCCCATAGCTTGTTCTAAAGGCTTTCTTTAAAACATCTGCCTCTTTCACCTTAAGATGGTAGTATCTAGGTTGCAAGTTTAACTTTGAGAGCACTACAACACCTTATAGCTGGTTGAACAGGTCATCGATTCATGGCAATGGGAACTTATTTTTAACAATCAATTTGTTAACTGTATATAGTTGATGCACATCCTCAAACTCCCATCTTTCTTCTTTACAAAAAGAATTAGTGATTGCCAAGTAGACACACTTAGTCAAATAAAACCTCTACCAAGCAGCTTTTAAAGTTGTATCGTCTATGGTATACTTAAATGCCGAACTCCACTTCTCAATATGGGGGTAGACCAAGTATCTCTTTTGGGAATACGTTAGGGTAACCGTAATAGTGCGTAAGTCGCAAGCCCCTGCTGCCTTGTCCTGCAAGTCCATCATATAAGCGAGGTAGGCTTCTCAACCTTTCAACATCATCTTTTCTGCTATTATTGTCGAGACCATGTTGAACAGAAATTGGGTTCGCTCTCCAACTACAAAACTTTCCACCCCTTCACCATTTCGTAAGGTCACTATTTTTTAGCTTGAAGTCAACCTTGGCTTTGTGCTCTTTTAACCAGTCCATTCCCAAATTTATGTCGAACCCATACAAGGTCAATTTCATGAAATCAACGAAGAAGACGTCTTTGAATCATTAAAGGATACTTATGATACACTTTATCGACTAATACACTTTTACCAAATAAACTAGTAATAGTTATACCCTTATCTATGACTTTTATTGGAATTCCCAACTCATAGGCTAGCTTGCTTAAAATGTACGAGTGTGTGGAACCAGAATCAATGAAAGAAAATAATGATAGAGTCTACAGAGTGAACCTGTGATGGCATCGGTCGAACCCTAATCTTGTGGTTCTGTCACAGCATAAACTTGTATGAGCCATCCCATCTTAGTTTGAGT
Organism: Gossypium bickii; assembly: GCA_025503065.1. Classification (NCBI taxonomy): domain Eukaryota; kingdom Viridiplantae; phylum Streptophyta; class Magnoliopsida; order Malvales; family Malvaceae; genus Gossypium; species Gossypium bickii. The sequence continues at coordinate 95,654,042 of CP106714.1, read as the reverse complement.
AGAAATACTGTGAGCTAGGGTTCACTGCCCAATTTGCCTTGTGTCACTTCCTTTATCTCAACCTCGTCTACAAACCCTTACTCGCACTTGTGTGGCAGTTAAATTCTGAGCTTGTGATCCCTCTTGGCATTCTAGGCAATCCCTTATTATGTGTTCATTGGACTTACACCTAAAACATCCTCCTGTCATCTTACAACATTCACCAGGATGCCTTCGTTGACAGTGTCGGCAGAGTGGCCAACATGGCATTTTGTGCGAGTGTTACTCTACTGTCGCGAATGGTCTAATTGGAAAATACGTTGGATATTCTTATCAGAGTTACGTGAGTCGTGATCCCTCTTACATGTTTGCCTAGACTGTCCAGACACTTGTTTCCCTAGCCCTGTTTCGGTTCATGAAGCTCTACCCCTAAATCCTCGATTACCTTTGCCTTATCAATCAACTTGTCAAAGCTCGCTGTGTCATGGGCTACCAGATAGAGTTGGACATCAAGATGCAACCCAAAGCGAAACCTTTTGAAGCTATCCCTTTCCTACGAAACCATCTCAACTTTGTACCAACTTAGTCGCACAAATTCGGCCTCATACTCAACCATAGACAGTTCTCCTTGACAAAATTAATGAATTTTCCCTTGCGAGCTTCCATATAATATTCTTCCGTGAATTTCTTCTTAAATATTTCCAGGTAGAAGTTTCAATTCAATCAGTTTGCAACAGTTCCCTGCTTCACGATGTTCCACCAATGATTGGCTTCACCAGTGAGTAAAGACACAACACACCCCAACCTTTCTTCCTCAGTGCAGGGCATTAGCTCAAGATTTTCTCAACTCCTTCAAGCCAATACTCTACCTTTTTTGGATCAGTTCCCTTGACACCACAAAATTCCTTACTACCTAGAGCTCGTAGATGCTCTAATGGCAATCCTCAACTAACTAGAGTAGTGTTGTTACCGACAACTCATTGGATAGCCCCAATCATGGTTTGTACCAACGGTTCGACACTTTCATCTAGAACATTTGTCTTACAGGGTCGCACAGGCGATGTGGAAGTCCTATTACCTTCTGAAGGGTTCGCAGTTGCATTAACATAGTTCACATTCACATTTAATCTTCTATGAGGCATTTTACTTACTCTAAACGTACATAAGACACAAGGTTTAAGCACATACAATTATACATTCTAAGTTTATAAAAAACATTTGCGAACTTAGTTCACCCAAACACATATGCAAACACAGTTCACCAAAATATATTTGTGAACATAGTTCACCAAATCATATCTACGAACATAGTTCTCTAAAACACATCCACTAGGAAGGTGGTATGTACATATGGTATAGATCTGATGAGTTCAAGTAAAATGATGGGAAGTATGATCATTTATGTATGTCTGAGATGTATCCTATGTAGTATGTTCTGTTAAAAGTTTGTGTCTGTCTCTAAGGTGTTGTCAAAAGGGGGTTCGTCGAGACTTTAAACATGAACTTTGAAAGGAAAACCCATGGCCGTGGAACCTTCTGAAAGTAACTACATGACAATGATTACCCAATGTGGTTCTCTATGTGCCCGAGAATGGTGATGGGCAAACCTCACATAATATGAGTTTAGGAAAATCCATATCGTAAACCTATCATGAAAGAAAAGCCTTTATGGTGAACCATGAAAGAAAAGCCTTTGTGGCGAATCATGAAAGAAAAGCCCTTGTGGTAAATCATGAAAGCAAAGCCTTTATGGTGCATCATGAAAGATATGTCTTTGTGGCAAATCATGAAAGAAAAGCCTTTGTGGCGAACCCTACAAGGATAGCCTTTGTGGCATACTGCAGATGGACTATCCTTGTGGTGTGTCTTAATAAGGTTCTCAGAGAAGAACTTTAAAGGATGACTTTTGTGATGAGTTTTGAAGGAAGCTAGTTGGCATATTCACTCTGGCCTTTTAATGAATTTATAAGACAATCAATAAGGCCTAAGTCATCTACTGATTATGCGGTAAAATATTACTTAAGACTATGGATCAATTGAGAATAATGAATTAAAGAGATACAGAAAAGTAATGAGTTAGTATTGGAAATGTATTCTAAATAAAGATGTAAAATTGAATGTTCGAAGGAAGAATTTGTCATCTGTGTATGTGTTCCTTCTTGATTAATAATGAGGTGACGACTCAAGGTTTGAATGATGTAAGTGATGTATCGAAGACATTGAAGTAAAAGAAATAGCTTTAAAGGCAGGTATAGTAAATAATGAGTGTAAAATAGTAGAACCTGAGGAAGTATTCACCAGAGACAAAGTTAAAGGTTGAGAACGATGGGATTGTCAATCTAAATTATCAGATGCTATATCCAAATATGACTCGGGTAAATGGTGTTTTCCTTATTAAGTTCTTATGGACTTATATGTGTGTGATATGTTATAAGCAAGCTAATGTGGGTCTACACCAAAGTGACGATGTTAAGACCATGCCAAGAAGTGGCATATTGGGTTTTTATGCATACAGAGCGAGTTTGGCGGCGTGTTCATGGTCTGATTTGTTGCTTAGAATTCCATACTTTGGGGCATTTGTAATAGATTAGGATTTCAATTTAGATATCATTGTGGTTTAATTACCACGTGCTGTAGTTGCATGTACTTATTGTAAGTATAATCATGTATTTTAGTACTAAATTTTGTAATTTGGTCAGTTGTAATTGATTGTAATTTGAATAAGTAGATCAAGTTTTTGTCTGTATTAGTATGGTAACACCCAAGATTCGGAACCGATCAATCGGATCAAGTCCAGGGTGTTACAAGGTGGTATTAGAGCCAAGTAACCCAGGATTAGGAACTCAATATGCATGATATGTCGTGCCTTGGTTAGTTTCTCAAGTATGTGAAACTAAGTTTTTTAAGAGATAGCCGTTGCGAAGTACAGTCATAAGAAATGATAATAAAGAAAGGTAAAAGATTGATTCATTAAAGAAATTAAAATGTATATTACATGATAATGAGAGCAGTAAAATGAAAGATAGAAGGAAAAGTAAAGTATGTATGAAACAACCCATTTTTTAGTGAAATCGGAACAGTGGTTTCGGGACAACAGATCCGACCCAAAATATAATTTATTTTTATTTACTTATATGGTCCGTAATATAATAGACGTGACATGTGAAAATTTTGACATGAAAATTTTATCGATTTGGTGCCTAATTACGAGAAGAACTAAATTGCATAAAATGTGAAAGTTGAATTCTAGTAGCTATAAGGATCAAATAGCTATGGAATTCAAAACTAGAGGTCCTTATATGGTAATTAGACGATTAAGAAAAGTATGTAGAATTTTCATGGTGACTCATCCTGGAATTATAGAAAAAGGTCAAGGACTAAATTAGAAATAGGAAAAATTATATTAATTAAAAGATGATAAAAGAAAATATCATCTTATTATTGTCATCTTCAACCTAAAATTTTATGGAAACCCTAGGAGAGAGGGGGGAAATTTTCAAGGCTTAATTAGGTAAGTTCTCTTGTCCCGTTTTTAATAATTTTAGTATTTTTGAAACTAAGATAGCTTAATCTCTCTATTTGAGGGATTAATTTGAAAAGTTATTGGTATGAAAATGGGTCATGGATGTATTATGCTGAAAATTAGAAATTTATGGTAGAAAATGAAAGATTATTGATAGATAAACAACTTTTACAAAGTGATTTTGATGAAAACTTGAGTTAGGGACTAAAATGGCTGTGTGGCGCAAGTCAGAGAGCAACCTAAATCGAACACGACCTGTAGCATGGGTGTGTCCCTTGGACCACATGGGCGTGTGAGTCCTGCTCCTTAGAAAATATTTGGAATTTTGCAAAAGTTTCTCAGAGGTTTCAATTAAGTCCCGATTAGATTTTTAATGCTCGTATTGGGCCTCGAGGGTCCGATCAAGGGACATTATGGATGATCTCGGTAAAAAGAATAGTAAATTTACGTAGTATAATAGAAAAAAGTTCTGAATGTTCTTGTAATGCTCCGAAACCCTATTAGGGGTGTTACATTTAGTGTTATCAGAGCTACGGTTTAGCCAATTCTTAGATTTGACGTAGCAAACACGAGTTTAGCTATACATGCTATTATATAAAGTGTGATAGTGTGATGACTCTGATCATTTTAAATGTTTTTTTCATATAGTAAGGTCATCCAACCTAGCTAAAGCTGAATCTGAGGAAGCTGAGAGCAATGCTTGTGTCTGAGGGCCGAAGTGAGGAGGCAAAATAAGCCTTCTTTCAAATGAAGAATGACTGGTTTACCCAGTATGTGAGAACAAACCCTGCTGTACAACGACCTCCCCCACCTACTCCCCAACCGATTCCTGAGGTACCACAGGGTGCCGAACCTGTTAGAATTGGTAAGCCTCCGATAGATAAAATCTGTGAGTATATGGAGGAAGAATTTAGAGATATCGCAGATGACGATCCGGAAAAGGCTGAGTTTTGGCTAGAAAGTACCATTTGTGTTTTTGATGAACTATCCTGCACATCTGCTGAATGTCCAAAATGTGCGGTATCTCTACTAAAAGATACAGCTTATCGTTAGCGGAATACCATAACTTTAGTAGCACCGAGGGAGAATGTTTCATTGAAATTTTTCCAAGCTGAATTCAAGGAGAAGTATGTGAGTCAGAGATTTATGGATCAAAAAAAGAAAGAGTTTCTCGAGTTCAAACAAGAAAACATGACTGTATCTGAATATGAATGAGAATTTGTTTGGTGGAGCAAGTATGCCATAGAATGTGTTTTAACTGAGGCTGAAATGTGTATGCCATAGAATGTGTTTTAACTGAGGCTGAAATGTGTAAACGCTTTGAAGATGGCCTAAATGAAAATGTCAAGTTATTGATTGGAATTCTTGAAATAAGGGAATTTGCGGTGTTAGTTGGTCGAGCCCACAAAGTTGAGGAACTGAGTAAGGAAAAAAACAAGTCAAAAGAGAGGCTCGGGTTTCAGGAAAAAGAACTATAAGTAAGTCACAGTATTTGCTTCTAAGAAATTAAAGAGGTATTATGATCGTGTTACTACCTCTACGGGGTACTCTGGAAGGGAGTGGGGCTCTCAACATTTTAACGTGAGGTTTTCATCTCCATCTCTGACCAGTGTGGTTAGTGTTGGTAATCCCAAATCGAAATGTAAACACTATAAGAAATTATCATCATGGGGAATGTCGGTCTAGAAGTGGAGCTTGTTTCAGATGTAGTTCGCTTGACCATTTTCTCAGGGATTGTCCTGAAAGAGTTGAAAAAGAAATAGAACTCCAAAGCTGGGTAATCCTGTTGTGAGAGGTAGACCACCCCGTCACCCAAGTAATGTTAGTGGTAGTCAAGGTACTACCCAGGATACGACAGTTAGATCTGAGGCATGAGCACCTACAAGGACATATGCTATTCATGCTAGAGAATATGCTTCTGCACTAGACGTCATTACTGGTACATTTTCTCTACTTGGTACTGATATTACTGCATTGATTGATCCTAGTTCCACGCATTCATTTATATGTATGAGCTTTGTGACTGTTAAAAATTTACCTGTTGAATTCACTAAATTTGTGGTTAAAGTTTAAAACCCCATGGGCCAGTGTGTTATGGTGGATAAAGTTTGTAAGAACTTTCCATTGATGGTAAAGGTTATTGCTTTTCGGATGACTTGATGTTATTGGCATTTGATGAATTCGATGTGATTTTGGGAATGGATTGGTTAACTCGATACGATGCAATGGTAAATTGTAAGCAGAATATATTGTATTGAAATGTGAGAATGATGAATTAATTAATGTTGAATCTGGTAAACTGGATGGATTACCGAATGTGATTTCAGCAATAACAGCACAGAAATACGTTTAAAAGGGTTATGATGCTTACCTTGCATATGTGTTGGATACTAAAGTGTTTGAGTCAAAGATTCAACCAATACTAGTTGTATGTGAATTTCTTGATGTATTCCTAGAAGAATTGCCTGGTTTACCACTGGATAGAGAATTGGAATTCTCTATAGATCTCATTCTAGGAATGACATCGATATCTATAGCACCTTACAAAATGGCTCCTACAGAATTGAAAGAGCTAAAAGTACAATTATAGAAGTCGATTGACAGAGGTTTTGCACGACCTAGTTTCTCAACTTGGGGTGTGCCGGTCCTATTTTTAAAGAGGAAGGATGGATTGTTGAGGCTGTGTATTGATTACAGATAGCTCAACAAAGTTACAATAAAGAATAAGTATCCATTGCCTCGTATTGATGACCTATTTGACCAGTTGAAATGTGCCACTGTATTTTTGAAGATTGATCTCTGTTCTGGTTATTATCAATTACGGGTAAAAGAATCTGATGTACCTAAGACAGCTTTTAGAACTAGGTATAGACACTATGGGTTCCTTCTGATGCCGTTCGGCTTGACAAATGCACTTGCAGTGTTTATGGATTTGACGAACAGGATTTTCAGTCTGTATTTGGACAGGTTTGTAGTGGTATTTATAGATGATATTTTGGTTTACTCCCGAGATGAAAATGAACATGTTGTGCATTTGAGTGCAGTGTTGCAAACCCTAAAAGAGAAACAATTGTATGCCAAATTCAGTAAATGTGAATTTTGGCTGTGGAAAGGTAGTTTTCTTGGGCATATAGTATCTGCTGAAGGTGTCAGAGTAGACTCGAATAAAGTTTCATCCATTGTTAATTGGAAGCCACCGAAGAATGTGTCTAAAGTATGAAGTTTTCTGGGACTAGTTGGTTACTATCAAAGATTTGCAAAAAAAAAAAAAATCAATGATAGCTTCTTCGGTGACTCATTTACTACAGAAAGATGCAAAGTTCGAGTGGACTGATAAATGTCAGCAGAGTTTTGATAGATTAAAAGTTTTATTGACAGAAGCTCTAGTGTTAGTTCAGCCAAAATCGGGTAAAGAATTTATAGTTTACAGTGATGCGTCATTACATGGTTTAGGCTGTGTTTTGATGCAAGATGCTAAAGTAGTAGCTTATGCCTCACGACAACTAGAGCCAGATGAAAAGAACTACCCGACACACGACCTTGAATTGGAAGCCATAGTGTTTGCATTGAAAATAAGGCGGCATTACTTATTTGGTGAAAAATGTCACATATTCACTGATCATAGAAGTCTGAAATATTTGATGTCATAGAAAGATTTGAATTTGAGACAGCGCAAATGGCTTGAGTTATAGAATGATTATGATCTTGTTATTGACTACCATCTGGGAAAGGCCAATGTAGTGGCAGATGCTTTGAGCAGAAAATCCCTGTATGATTTATGAGCAGTGAATACTCGATTATTGTTGTCTGATGATGGTTCAATCCTAGCTGAGTTAAAAGCTAGACTAATGTTTTTACAACAAATTTTTAAAGCCCAGAAAAAACGATAGCAAGTTGCAAGAAAGACGCGTACAAAGTGAATCGACTCCTGACTCAGAATTTCAGATCGGGACTGATGGTTGTTTCTTATTCAGAGGCAGAGTAAGTTCCAGACTGATACAAAAGATTTTTAATGAAGCTCATAATGGTAACATGTCTATGCATCCTGGTAGTAATAAAATGTATAGTGATATGAAAAAGATGTACTGGTGGCCGGGAATGAAACGAGATATTTTTGAGTTTGTATCTAAATGTTTGATATATCAGCAAGTAAAAGCTGAACATCAGTTGCCTTTTGGACTATTACCGCCAGTTACAGTACCAGAATGGAAATGAGAAAGAATTACTATAGACTTTGTACCGGGATTACCCCTGTCTCCAAAGAACAAAGATGCCATTTTGGTAATTGTTGATCGACTGACAAAGTCCACACACTTTATTCCAGTACGTATGGATTACGCCTTGGATAGATTGGCTGAGTTATATGTTTCTAAGATTGTCAGATTGCAGGGAGTGCCTATCTCCATCATTTCAGATAGAGATCCTCAGCTTACATCTTGATTCTGGAGCAAGTTGCAAGAAGCTCTGGGTACTCAGTTACACTTTAGCATCGCATTTCATCCCCAAACAGATGGTCATCTGAACGGGTAATACAGATCTTGGAAGACATGCTTCAGTGTTGTGTCCTTGAGTTTGAAGGTAACTAGGAAAGGTATTTGCCTTTAGTTGAATTTGCTTATAATAACTGTTATCAGTCTAGTATTAAAATGGCACCATATGAAGCCTTGCATGGTTGCAAATGTAGAACTCCATTGTATTGGATAGAACGCAGTGAGAAAAAGTTACACGGAGTTGACTTGGTCCGAGTGACCGAGGAAAAAAGTAAGGGTAATTCGAGATAGTTTGAAAGGAGCCTCTGATCAATAAAAGTCTTATGCTTATTTGAAAAGAAAAGAGATAATTTCAAGTTGGTGATAAGGTATTCTTGAAAGTGTCGCCTTGGAAGAAAGTACTTCGGTTTGGTCGTAAAGGAAAGTTGAGTCCACGGTTCATTGGACCATATGGGATTACTGCAAGGATTGGACCGGTCGCATATCAGTTAACTTTACCACCAGAGATTGATCGGATTCAAAATGCTTTACCACCAGGTAGTATCGATTCGACCCTTCACATGTTATACCTCCGACAAAGGTAGAGATTCAGCCTGATATGACATATAGTGAGGACCCAATCAAAATCTTAGCTTGGGAAACAAAAGAGTTAAGAAATAAAAATGTAACTTTGGTTAAAGTTCTTTGTCCATGATACGGTATAGAAGAGGCTACCTGAGAGCTGGAGGAAACTATGAGGAAGCATTCATGTAATTATGTTAATTGAATGTTGTGTTTATATGTAATGTGGTTTATGTTAATATGTTTTACTTGTATGTTATGATGGAAAATTTGCTGCATGCTTAGAGTGGTGATAAAGGGTTAGTCCCGATTGAATGTTAATTTTCGATGATTATATGTGTTTTCCCGAAATTAATAAGGTCCTATATTTGTTGCGGACGGGATCTGTTCCAATGAGTATTCCCATTGACTTTGATATATAAAGGATTTAACCTGGACGGGTGATCCTAATATAATACCTCTCGAGTATGCATTAAGATTAGGGTTTAACCTAGACTAGTAATCCTAATCAAGCACCTCGGAGCTTACACTATATAAAGGATTTAGCCTGGACTGGTAATCCTGTTATACGAGATGTGGCTCGAGAGTGTGTTCCTTAGTCAAGTGCCCTAAGGGGTACCCTTGAATAAGAAATTGACGGATTATGGAACCGTACACTTCAAGTGTACTACTTGAGCATCCATCAGAATTCAATGATTCAATGGGCATGAATCTCTTGACTTGGCATGAAAATCTTGAGATGTAATGAGAATGACTTGAAAGAACATTGCATGATGAGCTCATCTATTTTTACTTGACATGTCTGTAAGTGTTGTGACTAACATGTTTGATTGAAGGCATGTGCTTAGGAAATTTTGTTAATAGATGGAAAACATGATGTTGTGCGCTTAAATTTAATAGCAGGATTGGTAAGTTTAGTTTTCGTTATACGAACTTACTAATCATGTAATGCTTACTCCATTTATTTTTCCCTTGTTTTATAGTTTTCGGAAGCTCGTGAAGGTTGGAAGATCATTGGAGCATCGTCACAATATCAACTAGCATTTTGGGTATATTTAGTGAAATCATTTTGGGTATAATGGCATGTATAGGACAACTTGGCCAATAGTGGCTAAAAATGTTATTTTGTAACCTAGCCATTGTAATGGCTAGTATTGTTTCATTTTGGTATAACTAAGTAGATTTTTATGATATACATATACATGCATGTGTTATGTGTAACGCCACGAATTTTTGGCCCTAGTAGAATTGGGCTTTGGGCCTTGGGTCTCATAAAATTTTTAAGTGAGCGATAAAATGACAATTGGCATGTAGGCTTTGAAGGTTAATGAATTTGGACTGTCTAGAGGTGTTGGAGATGTCCTGGGATCAAGTAAGGGTATAGGAAAATTTTTGGTTTAGCCCCAAGGGAACTGTGACTTTAGTTAGTAGGCCTTTTAAATAAACAAAGAAGAAAAATGACACAAGAAGAGCTTGTGGTGTAGTGGCAAAGTGGTGCCACTTAGCGAGCAGGGAGGTGGCGTCATTAGCAGGCAAGGGAGTCCAAGGTTCGAGTGGTGGCATGGTATTTTATTGGGGATTTATTTTTGCTTTCTAAATGGTTAGTAGTGGTGTTGGATGTGAACTATGAAGGAAATGTTCATAAGAAAAAATTAAGGGATAAAGGAGCTTATCTTAGAGAAAATTTAGGATGAGATTGAGGAGTTATCAGGGAGAAAAGTTAGGAGCTGAGAAGTTTGAAGAGTTGGTGCCATTTTGGGAAGTGGGAAGTGTATAAATTTGGCTCAGGAGGGTAAATGAGTCCCGTTTTTGGGTCTTTTAGGGCTTATTACAAATTTTCATTGTGGTTTTCGGCATTTGGAGAGATCTGCAAATAGGTCAGTCTTTCTTTCTTTACCGAATATTCTGTAGTTACCCTCACACAGCACATTTGATCTTTTTCTTTTCTTCTTGTTACCTTTTCCAAACCCTCTAAAGCCCGAATAATTCCACCCTTCTTTTGCCGAAATTCTTTTTGTGCTGTTACTATTTCTTCAACCTAGCCGATTCTTATGTAAGTACTTTACTCTTTCAATTGATCTTGCTAGAACCGACTTCTCCTCTCCCTCACTCTTTCTATATCAATTTTGGTAGGGGATTGATATCGAATCTCTATTCTTCAGATCTCTGTCGAATTACTCTTTATACGTTTCGGGATTTGGGTAAGTGTTCTTCATTTTTAGTTTTGAAGCTTGGCCGAATGGTCGTAAGTGATGTAAAGGTGACTTAAGATGGATATAAGTCAATTATGGTTCAGTTTTTAATAATTAAGATTGATGCAGATTTAGGAAGTACTCGTGATTAGTGATCAAGGAAAAGCTATTAAGGCTTGGTGTTTCAAGTAAGGTTAAGGTGAGACTTCGGCTTTTAGTAAAGTATTCGATAAGTATATGTGATTAATCATTGAGTGACATCGTTTGCAGGATCGTGGCTAAGGAGATCGCGGCGCGTTTTGTTATCAGGTGTGTACAAACACTATACACACACAATGGATTGGGAAATCTCGAAATCTCGAAAGTTTGGCTTCAGTAGTCTTGCGAGTGTTCGAAAACTCATAAGGGAAAATTGATACGTTAACAGAGACCCCATGAGCGATCTCATGGACTTGGGCCATGTTTTAGCCAATGGGGCCAGAATGGGCAAAATGGGCCCGATGGGCCGTAGGCTCAAAATAGGCGAATTTGTTGATTTGGTAATAAGTGATGAACTAGCCGTGCTGGTTACATGGCTTGGAATTGATTTGGGTCAGATGGGCCATATGAATGTGATTGGGCCAAACGGGCCATATGAATGTGATTTGGGCCTAATGGGCCATACGAATGTGATTGGGCCAGACGGGCCATATGAATGTGATTTGGGCCTTATGGACCATACGAATGAGACTGGGCCTAGTGGGCTATATGAACGTATGTGAATTTTTTTGGGCTTTGTAAAGGGTCTTGGGCTTAGTATTTGGTAAGTTTCTTAACCTTACATAAAACTTTAAGTGCGACTGTGGACAAGTCATAAGGTTTAAGTGTGGCAACGAGCATAAGCATGTCTAGGATTAGATCTAGGGAGAGCTTGGTACTTAAGCGGACTTAATAACCCACCTCCTCTTCTCAGAAATCCTACCTGGTGCGTAGTGTCTGTTCACTTTAGCCGCGAGGACTTGTTGACGGGCCAAGGTTCTTAATTAAGACCCATACTATTATGAATTACTGAAATACCCTTGAATTGCAAAATTACCGAAATACCTTAACTTGTGAAAATGACTAAAATGCCCTATGTGTGGAATGTAAGATTTATGGATGTTACATGTACATTTACTGCATTCACTGTTTAGTTTGCATATGGGTGGGAATTATGGAAAGGAGGAAGTATATGAAGATAGCATGGTTGCTTGACGATCGTAGATCCACCGATGGCTTTTTAAGCCTATTACATGCTAAGTAGCTTTACGGCAACGTTAGGTAGTATCGTAACAGGGCTACCCTTGAAGTGTATCAGATGGGTGGGTCGATTTAAAAATTCCCACAGAAGTGTTTCGGTTGGACGGAGACGATGTGTACCGAATAGATTATTTTGGGAGGGTTTGCACAGCCTTGCATGTATGATATTATTAATTTATTATTATGATATGTATGCTATTTGGTTGATGAGGGTCGTTGATCGCTGTGAATCAGAGTCTTAAATTTATAAAAGAGAATGATCGAACCTGAAAACTAACTCTGACAATGATTAAAGGCAAGTGTACCTATCGAACAGTAGTATAGCTTAGGCAAGACCAGATTGTCGAACCCACAGGAACTAAAAATTCTAATACTACCTTTCTTTTTATTATTTAGCCTAAAATAAGTGAAGTTTTTAATCTAAAACTAATCGATTACTAGGTTAAAGACACAAAGACAAAAAGACTAAACTGGGGAGATAACTCTAGGAAAACTCAATTGATTTAGACGATACCCTCAGGAAGAATCCACCTAGACGTCACTTGTTATCAACCCTGAACCATATGATTGATTTACTTAGCTTGATCCTTAAGACTCCCTAACGTATATTAAACCCTCTCTCGAGGTGAATCCTAGGTTAATTAGTGGAACTCTCGTTCTCTTATAATAACCCCCTAGGATAGCAGTAAATCGATCTGTGGATTCCCATATTAGGTTTCACCCTAATCCAACAAAATCGTGTCACCATATCTCTAGGCGTGCGATCAACTCAGCTTAATTATGCTAGATCTACTCTTAAGCAGGGTCTATTCCTCCTCCACCTAAGCGCATCAAATTTGGATTAAGCATGCATAATTAAGAACAAACTAAGTAATTATCATATAATTTCAGAAAATAATAACAAAATCCATTGTAGGTTTCATCCCCTTCAGGTATCTGAGGGGTTTAGTTCATGACAAATAAAGAAAACATCTCAAGAGAAAAGATAAAACAAAACATAAGAAATCCCTAAAACTCCCTAAAGGAATTGAAGGAGAGATCCACCGTCTTGAGTAGAATTTCAGCTTCTTGAGATGGATCAACTGGCTATCTTCGAGTGATTCCCACAATTCTGACCTTTTCGGCTTGGCTCCTTGGCCTAGCTAACCGCCTCCCTTTCAGCTGACACTTAGGGGTTTATATAGGCTTTTGAAGAATGTTTCTTTCTCCCTAAGTATCCAAATCCAAGTGAAATTGCTCTTTCCAGCTACAGAGACGCGGCCATGGCACACGCCCGTGTGAATCGTGGCCAGGCCGGGCTTGGACTTCTTTAATGGGGCACGGCCATGGAAATCGGGGGTCGGGCTGTGTTCTAGTAGCTCATTGAGGCACAGCCGTGTGGTCTTGGGCTCAGGCCGTGTCGATTTCGTGATATGGCCCATTTACTCTGTTTTGGGCCCGTTTCTCGTTCTTTTTATCCTCGGGTGCTTTCCTGGGTATATGACATGAAAAGAAAGGATTAAAAGCACCTTTTTATATGAATCGAGGGATAAATCATCCAAAAGTAAGCTAATTGTGGGATTATAATATGTTACTTTTACTGTTTATCAAATACCCCCACACTTAAGCTTTTGCTTGTCCTCAAGCAAAATTCTCAACTTATAATTAAAATGAACTTTCCATAATTCATAATTCCTATCAACAATGTCTTATCATAATTCATAGATAATTTATACATGTATAATTCAACTCAAATAGTCCTAAAGATTCAAACTAGATAAGTCATATATTTGTAGCACAAAAACATAGGCGTTTCCCTTTATCTAAATAATTACCTTTAATTCAAAACCTACAAGGATTGACATCCTCACAAAAGATTCTCTCAAATCACTCAAAAAGTGTTTAAGGTTCAAAATTAGAAGATCACTCATAAGCCGAACATGAAAAGTTAATCCCATAGGCTTGCCTGAAAATCAAATCTCCACCACTGTAAAATGAGATGACAAACAGATCAAAAGGTCTTTGACAGGGTTGTAACGGGGCTAGGGTTAAAGGTATGGATATAGGCTGACTTAGAGGGTTAGAATCGAGATTGAATTGACAAGTTACCTATCTGGAAGAATAAACTGGTCTTAAAATAATACTGATAATACTCTAATATGAGCTTCTTCTTCATCATTTGGAATTTAACATATAATCTCAGCTAATGATAACACTAATAATGAATATACTTCGAAATTTTTTTTAAGAACAAACTAAGTAAGAAAAGCTAAATTTAACTATTAAAATATTATAATTAGATAGCTAATCAAATCAAATCTTGATATAAGGGTAGTAAAAAAGGAATGGTGATTACAAATACAAAGGGTTTTGGGTTAATATTAGTGGGTTAGTCAATAAAAAAGGGTTGTTAGGCTCAACAGGGTTCACTAGGGGTTAATTATGGAGATAGGCTTTTTAGTGGAGTGAGTGGTTTAAATCCTAGGTGCCTTTGACATCTCTGTATATCAAATCATAACTATGGTCTTGACATGGATAATCAAGGCAAGTTCTAGAATAACAGTTCAATGTTGATACACTCATAATCAATAAAGTGAGCATGAAAAAGAATATATGCTCTATAAGGTTCAAAATCTCACAAAAATTATGGGTGTTTTTGACATCAACCTCCTAAATTTCAAACTTCAAGATAATATTCAGATTCAGGTAGATAACCTAAAAATTTTAAATTTTTGAAAAATAAACTTATCGTGCTTGATTCCCTAGTATTCTTCAAATTTAATCATCAATGCACAATTATCACTGACTTACTTAAAAACATGTCAATAAAAACCATAAATCATCAGGAATTTCATCCTAATTACTAATATGAGGAAATTACTTTAGAACGAGTCTAAATTCAGGGTTTTAAGAATAATGAAAAAAGTTAGGCACTTTTATTCTCAGGGATTGAGAATCATACGAAAAGTTAGGCATTTCTCAAAATAACTATCCACCCCCTCACACTTAAGATGTACATTGCCCTCAATATACAAAGATAGATAATAGCATTTAAGGGATAAATCAAAAGAGAAGGGGAAAGAATACTCCTTGAATTTTGGATGGATTCATTGAGTCGGAAGTGAAGGAGGATGGGGAGTTCGGTCTGGATGACGACCATGCGCTAGATGAAGAAATTAAGTAGCGAACTGAGAAGTAGCCAGGATTTATTAAGACCTAATTAGAATAAACTAAATATATAATTAAAGATAAGAAAGATAAAGAAAGAAGAAACAAAAATGTAAACAAAATGAAAATTAAAGATAGATGGACCGAAGAGTCCTTATTGTTTTATGGTTCGCGAGGTGGGTGTGACCTTTAAGGCTGGGGAGGTGCTGGCGGTGGTGGAAGTGGCGTGATTCCCTAGCAGCCTTTCGAACCTGACACTACAGAACTAAACTAAGTTAAACTAAAGTAAGAAGAAAAGAAGTAAAATTAAAGAAATTGAAGCAAAAGAGAAAAGAAAAATAAAAACTATATGCTATCAAAGACCCTTGGCTTGTTGTTTGGATGAAGCGGCCGGTATGAACTTATGCATTGGGATCTCCCTCGGGGAGATTATGTTTGGTCGTTTCCGCTTCTTCGACATGGTTCTAGTATAGATTAAGAGCTCGGACACGTTTTCTAAGGAAAGAAGAGAAATTTTGAAGGAAAAAGAAGGAGGAAAGAAGATGGGGAAAAGGGGAAAGGCTGTAGGGTTTAAATAAAGGCTCAATTCTGGTGCTTTCCTACGGTCGTGGCCATAGGTAGTGTTGACTTACACGGTCGCCTTGCATGGTCATGTATCTAAGCGTGTTGGTTCTCCATGCCCGTGTTTCTGCCAAAACGCCCGTGTCAGAGAAATCAGTATGTTGTCACGGCTTAATAGCACGGGCGTGTTCTGCCCGTGGTTGGTAAGTCAGTAGCTTCACACAGTCGTAGGCCAGGGATGTGTTACTTCGTCGGTGCCCGTGGGAGAGTGGTTGGATTCGTGACGTCTAAAATTGGTTGGGATTTGATTCGTATGGCCTTTGCTATGTTAGTACGGGGATTCTTGTGGTCCACACGGTCACGACCGTGTGCAAGGCTGTGTGGCCTGGAATTCTACACCCTTAGTTAGTTAAAAGTGAGGTGACAAAAAGAAAAACTAAAATAAATAAAAAAAATGAAAAACATAGAAGTTAATGAGGTTAGTACTCGGGTTGCCTCCCGAGAAGCGCTCATTTATAGTCTTAAGCTAGACTTTCCTTGTATTAAAAAAAATTCAGCGAGGTTTAAAGGTTTCAGTATCTTCCCTCATGCTTACAATTTTATTTTCTTAATAAAGTTTAAGTCAAGAAGCGTTTACCTTAAGATTGTCGAATGTTGGATTGCTTACCTCGACTGTTCTGTGTGGGAAGACATCGTGTACTTCAAGAGGAATTGCTTCGTTCTTGTTCATGTCTGATGTGGTGATGTGATGATCTGATTTGTCTAGCTGTACTGGTCTCTTATTTTGAAGTGGTTTGATGTTCCTATGAGCTTTTCTGGGGGCTTTTTTGGTTTTACTTCGTGTGGTTTCGGTTCTTCTTCGTGTATCCCTAGTTTTTCCTTGAAGTGTGTTTTCCACTCGTCTAGTCCATCGATCTGAATCCTTCGATCCTCATGAGTTATTTCTTTACAAGGTTTAGGATCAGATTCAATTATATCCTTTTGTGGTGCTTCCTGAAAAGAAGGATCAACCGAATGATTACCGAAAGAATTTATATTCTCACCTTTGTTGCTTGATGTCCTAGCCAAGTCGAGGGCTTGAAGAGTGACTGTCTCGTCACCTACGCAAAGTATAAGTTCGCCTGCATCAACATCAATTTTAGTCCTGTCAGTGGCTAAGAATGGCCTTCCTAAAATTAAGGGGATCGAATTGTCCTCATCCATGTCTAAGACAACAAAATTTACTGGGAAAACAAATCTATTGATTTTTACGATCACATCCTCGATTATACCCCTAGGAGTTCTAATAGTTTTATCAGCTATTTGGATGCTCATCTTAGTTTGTTTTGGCTTCCCTAGACCTAGTCGTTTAAACAATGTATAAGGCATGACATTTATGCTTGTCCCTAAATCAGCTTACGCATTATCTATAGTTAAACTACCAATTAAACATGGAATTGTAAAACTCCCTAAATCTTTTAATTTCTGTGGTAGTCTATTTTGTAGAATTGCTGAGCACTTTGCGTTGAGTTCCACATGGTGCTCTTCGTCTAATTTGCGTTTGTTTGTCAAGAGCTGTCTTAAAAATTTCCTCGAGTCTGGTATCTGAAAAAGAGCTTCAAGAAGAGGTAAGTTAATATGTAATTTCTTTAGAAGTTTGAGAAACTTACCGAACTGTTCCTCTGAATCGTCTCTTTTTAGCGCTTCGGGATAAGGTATACGAGGTTGGTACTCATTGATTACCGGTTTTGGCTTTTCTAGTATTACCTTTATTTTACCTTCATCTACCTCTTTTGGTTCGTCTACCACTTTACTATCATGAGCTGTGATGGCTTGAATTTGCTCATTTGGGTTAATCTCGGTGTTACTTGGTAGACGTCCTTGCAGTCATTCGGACATTAACTTTGCAAGTTGTTCGACTGCATTAGTGACTTCCCTGACTGACTTAGTAACTTTTTCAACCGACGCTTGTTGATCTTTAAGTATTTTCTCATTTTCTTGGAAACGGTTTTCTGTGTTTGCCATAAATTTTATCAGCATCTCTTCGAGGTTTGGCTTCTTCTTTTGCGGATATTGCTGATTTTGGAAGTTTTTAGGAGGTTGTTGTCTTTGATTTCCTTGACTTCCTTGACCTCCCCATGAGAAATTTAGGTGATTCCTGCAACCTTGATTGTAAGTATTACTGTAAAGATTATTATTGGATCTGAAATTATTACCTATATAGTTCATCTGTTCGCTCTATGTTCCCGGTTGGTAGGGTGGGTATTCAGGATTTACCATAGTTCCACTTGCGTCGCACTGCATTACTGGATGTGCTTGCGAAGAACATAAATTATCAATCTTTTTATTCATCATCTCCATTTGTGTTGATAGCATGGTTATTGTGTCTATATTGAAAGCTCCGGTTGATTTCGTTGGCCTCTTTCTTGTACCTTGCCACTGATAGTTATTCAACGACAACTCTTCTATAAATTCGTAGGCTACTTCAGGAGTTCTATTATTTAGGTTCCAATGGCGGCTAAGTCGATTAGTTGCCTCGTTGAGGGATTTACACCATTATAAAAAGTTTGGATTTGAAGCCACAAGAGTAAACCATGGTGTGGACACCTTCTCAAGAGATCCTTGTATCTCTCCCATGCATTGTATAATGTCTCTAAATCCATCTGCACAAAAGAAGAGATATCATTCCGTAGTTTGGCCATCTTGGCTGGTGGGAAATATTTTAATAAAAAATTTTTGGTCATTTGTTCCCATGTGGTGATTGACTCTCGTGGTAATGAGTTTAACCACTGTTTGGCTATATTCCTTAATGAAAAGGGGAATTGTAACACCCTGGTTTTAGGGGTTAGGCGTTTGATGCTTAGCTCGGGTGTTGGCACACTCTAGAGTGTGGTTGGGTAAGTTTTAGGGGTCCTGAGAACCCTAGATAGTGGTGGAATGATTTGGAAAATTTTTAGTTTTAGGGGGCGAAAAGGGGGAGCTTGGATAGAGGGGCCTTAAGAGAATTTTTGGGGGAGTTTTGGCATAAAGAGTGGCTTGGCAGAGTGGCAAGGAGGCGTCACTTAGAGCATGGGAAGTGACGCCATTTGCAGGGGGAAGGGGCTCAGGTTCGATTCGCAAGTGCAGCATTTGGGGCTTTGTTTTTGCGTCATCTTGGTGGGGTGGATGGACGGTTTGAAAGGCTTAAAAGGTGGAGAAGACTTGGTCAATTTTTTTTAAAATTTTGGCTAGAAGGTTTGACCCATTCAAACTATTTTGAATGGATGGTGGGGAGTATATTTTAGGAGAATTTTAGGGATTATTTTTGGGGTTGGAGCTTGGCTTTTTAGTATAAATAGGGGGAGGGAGGTGCTTGTTTTCATTCATCATTTACCTTCTCTTCCTTGCCGAATTTTATTCCCCATTTTCTTGGTTACCGAAACTTTTTCTTCAAAGCTTGTTATTCTTCTTCTCTCACATTTTCCAAGTGGCCGAACCCTTCACTCTCCCTATTTTCCCTTCCTTTTCACTTCAAAACCGAAAGTGCACCCTATACCCTTCTTTCTCTTCTCTTTGGCGAAACCACTGTTCCTACCCCCTTGATTTTATAGATAGCCGAATCTACATCCACCACCCTTTGCCGAATTTCTTTCTCTCGACTTGTTAGCACTTTGGCGAATGTTAGCATAGATCTCTTGGGTTTCATTGCTTTGAGATACTCTGGGGTTTTAGTGGTTAGCCAAGCCTCCTTTTGTTAGCAATCGAAGTTGGTAAGGATTTGTTTTAATAAGTTGTATATTTAGTATTCGTTTAAGCCTAAGGTTTTGATGCTAAGGCCGATTGTAGGGGAGAAGAGCCTATCGCAGAAACTTTTCGAGAGTCGGTTAGTCGGCGTTGAATAGCGTTTGAGTAGTAGGACCGTGGTGCTATTGAGGTGCGTAATCATCGCACTATTTCTTCGGTATTATGCTTGCTAACGTTTATACATGAGTAAGTTTGTGATATTGAAGTTATCATGATGTATATATAAATATATGATGATATGAGATGTATGCTCCTATTATATGATGATTTGATAAGATGCTTTATCACATGTGCATGGGATTCGGGTTGATCGAGGAAGGAAGGAGTACACATTGGTGTACGTGGTCTAGTGTTAGCCGGGCTACACTAGCGCTTGATGAGTTGCTTTGTGTGCATCATCAAGGAGATGTTGGCTTAGTGCCCATCTCGGCGGTTGATGGCTATGTGCATCACCGTAGACGCGGAGATTCTGATATTTGGATCACTTGGGTTGATCGGTGGCTCAAACCACGGCCTTGAGCAAATGAGATTGCCAAGGTAAGATGTTATGGATCACTATGTGATCGGTGGGAGATTTCCACGGCCTTAGGCGAGTCTCGCTAAGGTTGGTGTCACGGTTGGACAATGGGTTGGGCTGAGATGCATTCTTGCATGATTTGTTTCGATGGTTTGTGTGGGTATGGGCCAAGCCCATACGGATGAAATTATGTGGTGGTTATGCACCGAGTCGGTGGACTCACCTTTTATTTCTAACCATTTCGGTAATGAGTAGAATCGGACCGGGATCGGAGAGAACACATGGTGGCCCATGCAGAAAGAAGAATTCAGATCTTTTAAGTTTATTTATATTAAGTATTTGGGTTTAAATGTTGATGTAATAAGGTCCTATGACTTTCTCCTTTATTTTGGGAATTTCTTTATTATTAATTTCAAATAATGGTTTGATTATCTTGATTACTATGTGCAAATGACTCAGTTTTTAGCCATTTATTTACTCAACAAATTTATAAATTAAACGAGTGTTAAAATGGACATTTCTATTTATTATCAAAGTCTAAAAGTATATTTTTTTTTAAAAGTACACGGGTTTTGCCAGAAAGATAGTAAATTTTTCGTGTTTTAAATTCTAAGTAAAGAAAAATATTTTCACTGACATAACCAGATTCGGTCGTAGTGAATGGACCGGGTTTGGGGATGTTACAGGAATAACTGAAGACGTATGGCATCATCAAAAACGCCATTTATTTTGAAGGTATCACAGAACTCTAAAAAGTTAGCTATATGAGTATTAGGATCTTCGTCTTACAAACCATCAAATTGAACAAACTATTGAATCATTTGTATTATGTTAGGCTTTAATTCAAAATTATTAGCAGCTATAGCAGGCCTAACAATACTCGATTCTGCTCCTGTTAAATGTGGTTTAGCATAATCAAACATAGTACGTGGAACATTGTGTTCCCCCACATCATGTGGTTGTGGATTATTCTCGTCCATCCCTTCAGTAGGATTGGATCTGTCTTCTCCCTCTCTTTCTGTATAGTTTAGGGCTCGCCTGATTTCTCGGTGATTCCTGCTAGCGGTAGTTTCAATATGACTGTCATATACTAAAGGTCCTCACGGGTTCCTTCTAGTCATAAACTAGAGCTACCTGAAAAGAAAAGAAAGAAAGAAAAGTTAGTAAACTTAAAATGTAACCTAAAAACAAAAATAAATTGCGGAAAATAAAAAAGAATGGCTAGAGTAATAAAAATAGAGTTTTCTTAATATTTTAGTTCCCCGGAAACGGTGCCAAAAACTTGATCGCTGTGAATCAGAGTCTTAAATTTATAAAAGAGAATGATCAAACCTGCAAACTAACTCTAACAATGATTAAAGGCAAGTGTACCTATCAAACAGTAGTATAGCTTAGGCAAGACCGAATTGTCGAACCCACAGGAACTAAAAATACTAATACTAACTTTCTTTTTATTATTAAGCCTAAAATAAGTGAAGTTGTTTAATCTAAAACTAATCGATTCCTAAGCTAAAAACACAAAGACAAAAAGACTAAATTAGGGAGATAACTTTAGGAAAACTCAATTGATTTAAACGATACCCTCAGGAAGAATCCACCTAGACTTCACTTGTTATCAACCCTGAACCATATGATTTATTTATTTAGCTTGATCCGTAGGACTCCCTAACGTATATTAAACCCTCTCTCGAGGCGAATAACATCTAACCCTAGGTTAATTAGTGGAACTCTCGTTCTCTTATAATAACCCCTAGAATAGCAGTAAATCAATCTATGGATTCCCATATTAGGTTTCACCCTAATCCGGCAAAATCTCGTCACCCTATCTCTAGGCCTGCGATCAACTCCGTTTAATTATGCTAGATCTACTCTTAAGTAGGGTATGTTCCTCCTCCACCTAAGCACATAAATTTTGGATTAAGCATGCATAATAAAAAACAAACTAAGTAACTATCATATAATTTCATAAAATAATAACAAAATCCATCATAGGTTTCATCCCTTTCAGGTATCTGAGGGGTTTAGTTCATGACAAATAAAGAAAACATCTCAAGAGAAAAGATAAAACAAAACATAAGAAATCCCTAAAACTCCCTGAAGGAATTGAAGGAGAGATCCGCCGTCTTGAGTAGAATTCTGGCTTCTGGAGATGGATCAACTGGATTTATTTCTTTTAAGCATTGCTCCCACTATGCATTGAAATTTTGAAACAGAACCTGGATTTATTTCTTTTAAGCATATTTCAAGTTTTGGAAAATGATTGTGTTTAAAAATGAGGTTCCGCTATCAAAGGAATATTTTTTTACATAGTAACAAGGAAATGTTTCTAGCTATGCCTCGTTTTGAAAGCAAACTGGATTTTTCTTAACTTTTCTTTAGAAGGGTTTTTAATAAAAACAAGGTTTTCGCAAAAACACTTCAATGTGGCATGCCGAATTCGGGCCTAACTTCTAGGCCGGGTTTGAGGTGTTACATTTAGTGGTATCAGAACCCGATTGCAAAGCTCAGGCTGTGAAATGGGCCTTATTACTTAGGTTTTAAAAAAAACTATTTTTGGATTGGATAGAAATGTTTTGGAAATTCTTGTGATGTGGCACACTGATAAACCGTAAAAGTAACATATTTTAAGCCCACATTTAGCATGCTTTTGGATGATTTAAGCCTTGAATTATGTAATTTGGTGCTCTTAATCCTTTGTTTTCATGTTTTATACCCAAGAGAGCACCGGATGATGAAAAGAACGGAAAACGGGCCCAAAACAGAGTAAATGGGCCATATCATGAAAACCACACGGCCTGGGCCCAAGACCACATAGCCGTGCCCAATTCAACAAGTTCGAACATGACCTGACCACGACTTACACGGGCATGTACCATAGGCGTGTCCCTGCCATGAGAAAGAAGAGTTTCACTCGGATTAGGATACTTAGGGGCAAAGAAACATATTCAGAAGCCTATATAAACACCCTAAGTATGACCTAAAAAGGGGGAACCCAGGGCTTTAGTCAGAGGGCGTCCAGCTAGGCCAAAGAGGGCAGATTTGTGGAGAATTACTCGAAGATAGCCAGTTGATTCATCTCAAGAAGCCAAAATTATACTCAAGACAGAGGATCTCTCCTTCAATTCCTTCAGGGGGTTTTAGGGATTTCTTATGTTTTGTTTTATCTTTTCTTTTGAGATGTATTCTTTTATTATCAGTGTGAACTATATGATAAATATTTGACTTGTTTTTAATTATGTGTTCTTAATTCTTGTTTTGATATTTTCGGGATATTAATTCAAGTGTGATGTGCTTAGGTGGAGGAGCAAAAGTCCCTGCCTAAGAGTAGATCTAGCATAATTAAGCGGAGTTGATCGCACGCCTAAAGATAGGGTGACGAGATTTTGCCGGATTAGGGTGAAACCTAATATGGGAGTCCATAGATCGAGTTAATGTGATTCTAAGGGTTTTAATTAGAAAGAGATTTCAATTAATCAACCTAGGGTTAGACCTTAGTCGCCTCGAGAGAGGGATTAATATAACTTAGGGAATCTTACAGATAAAGTCAAGTGAAAAAATCTTCTGGTTCAGAGTTAGATAACAAGTGAAGTCTAGGTGGGTTCTTCCTTGTGTGTCATCTTAACCAATTGGTTTATCCTCAAGTTATTTTCACAAATTTCATTCTTCTTTGTCTTAGAGTCTTTAGTTTAGTAGTTAGTTAATTTTAGTTTAGATAAACAATTCTCTTAATTCTTAGGCTAAATAATAAAAAGAGAGTTAGTATTAGTACTTTTGGTTCCTTTGGGTTCGACATTCTGGTCTTGCCGAAACTATACTACTGTTCGATAGGTGCGCTTGCCTCAAATCATTGTCATAGTTAGTTTCCAGGTTCGGTCATATTCTTTATAAATTTTAAGACTTTGACATCGCGTAAAACAACGATAAAGTTTTTGGTGCTGTTGCCGGGAAACTGAAATATTAAAAATGCTTAATTTTTATTACTTTAGCCATATTTATTTTATATTTGCAATTTACTTTTATTTTTTTTAGACTTTGCTAAATTTTCTTTTGTTCCTTTTAGGTACCTCTAGTTTATGACTAGAAGGAACCTGACAGGACCCCTACTTTACGACAGTGATATTGAAGGTACCGTCCGCAGAAATCGCAGAGAGATAAGGCGAAGTTTAAACTACATAGAGGAAGAGCAAGAAGCCAAAATTAATACCACCAAAGAGATGGCTGAGAATAATCTACCACCTCCAGAGATGGCTGAACATCATGCTCCACGAACTATGTATGATTATGCTAAACCTAGTTTAACAAGAATTGAGCCAAGTATTGTTAGGCCTACAATTACTGCAAATAATTTTGAACTGAAACCTAACACTATACAGATGATACAACAGTTTGTTCAGTTTGATGGTTTGCAGGATGAGGATCCTAACACACACTTAGCGAATTTTCTAGAATTCTATGATAAGTTCAAGATAAATGGCATTTTTGATTATGTCATCCGTCTAAGGTTATTTCCCTTTTCTCTGAGGAATAAAGCCAAACAGTGGTTGCATTCTCTTCCACGAGGGTCAATCACTATATGGGATCAAATGACCGAAAAATTTTTATGAAAATATTTTTCGCCAGACAAAACAGCCAAGTTAAGGAATGATATCTCTTCTTTTGTGCAGATGGATCAAGAGACACTTTACGACGCATGGGAGAGATACAAGGATTTGTTGAGAAGGTGTCCGCACCATGGACTACCCTTGTGGCTACAGGTGCAGACTTTTTACAATGGTGTGAACCCCTCAACAAGACAATTAATCAATTTAGCCGCTGGCAGAACCCTGAATAACAAAACTCCTAAAGCGGTCTACAATTTTATAGAGGAGATGTCACTTAATAACTATCAGTGGGAAGTTACAAGGACAAGGCCAGCTAAAGCAGCCAGAGTTTTCAACCTCGACGCAGTAACCATGCTATCAAATTAGGTAGAGTTGCTACATAAAAATTTTGATGGTTTATATGGTTCTTCGTAGGCACATCCAGTTATGCAGTGCGAAACAAATGAAGGAGTGGTGAATCCTGAGTACCCACTCCACGAACAGGGCATGGAGAGCGAACAGACGAACTATATGGGTAACAATTTTCGATCTAATAATAACCCTTGTAGTAATACTTATAATCCAGGTTGTAAGAACCACCCCAATTTCTCATGGTGTGGTCAAAGAAATCAAAGGCAACAACCATCCCAAAACTTCTAACAACAGCCCTACCCACGGGAAAAGAAGCCAATCCTTTAAGAGATGCTGAAAAACTTCATAGCAGCCTTAGAAATACGATCTCAAAATACAGAAACACGTTTCCAAATGATAGAAGCAAAACTTGAGGGATTGACACAAGAGGTCAAGGATCAAATCGGGCAACTTGCTAAGTAGATCTCTAAGAGACCACAAGGAAGACTACCGAGCAACACCAAAACTAACCCAAGGGAGCAAATTCAAGCCATAATAGTTCAAGATAGTGAAGGGTTAGACGAGCCTAATTCAAAGCAAAAGAATGTGGTAGAAGAAGATATGGTTGAGGTCAATAACAAGCCGAAACCGGTAATCAAGGAGTACAAACCTCGCATACCATATCCTGAGGCAATAACGAAAGACGACAGAGAGGAACAATTCGGTAAGTTTCTTAAACTTTTAAAGAAATTACATATTAACTTACTATTTCTTGAAGCTCTTTCGTAGATGCCAGATTCCAGGAAATTTTTAAAGAAGCTATTGACAAATAAGGGGAAGATAGACGAGGAATCACATGTGGAACTAAACGCAGTGTGCTCAGCAATGTTGCAAAATAAACTACCATAGAAATTGAAAGATCCAGGGAGTTTTACAATTCCATGCTTAATTGGTAGTTTATCTATTGATAATGCATTAGCTGATTTAGGGGCAAGCATAAATGTCATGCCTTTTAAATTGTTTAAACAACTAGGTCTAGGGAAGCCCAAGGAAACTAGGATGAGCATTCAATTAGCTGATAAAACTATTAGAATTCCTAGGGGTATAATCGAAGATGTACTCGTGAAAATTGATAAATTTGTATTCCCAGTAGACTTCATCATTTTAGACATGGATGAGGACAACACGATCCCCTTAATTTTAGGAAGACCATTTTTAGCAACTGCCAGGACTAAAATTGATGTCGACGCAGGTGAACTCATACTTTTTGTAGGTGAGGAGACAGTCACTCTTCAAGCCCTCGACTCAACTAGAACATCAAGTAACCAAGGTGAGAAAGTAAATTCTATTGATAACCATTCGATTAACCCTTCTTTTCAGGAAGCACCACAAAAGAACACAACTGAGTTCGATCCTAGACCCTATGCCAACAAAGAAATAGCCCACGAGGAACAAGGGATTCAGATCGATGAACTAGAAGAGGGGAAGATGCACCTTAAAGAAGAACTAGGGATACCCGAAGCAGAACCAAGGCCACCCTACGAGACAAACAAATTCAAAATTAAAGATCAGGTATGACTAGATAAAGCAGACCCACGAGTGTCCCCTCCTGATCCAAACACCAGTAAGGAAATACCTTTCAAGGTAATAGATGTTTCTCGTATGGAACAATCGAGGTAAGTCACCCTATGTTTGGCACTTTGAAAATAAACGCTACTCGTCTTAAACCCTATCATGATAATGGAACTGCTAGAACGAGGAAAGATTTTCAACTCCTCAAACCACCATGAATATGCAAATGAGAGGAGAGTCTAGCTTAAGACTATAAACGAGCGCTTCTCAGGAGGCAACCCGAGTACTAACCCCATTAAACTCTCTATCTTTATTTTACCTTATTTTATTTTATAGTATCTAACTGTAAACTAACCAAAAACGCAGATTCATAAACCACACGGCCTTGCATACGGCCGTGGCCGTGGCCGTGTGGATACACCGAATCTCCGTACTTACATGGCAGGGATGGTATGAGTCAGAACGAATCATATCTTCAAGTCACGACCTCCAACTACCACGCCACGGCCGTGCGATGCAGCTGTGGTTGACATTGTTAGATCACACACGGGCGTGGCACCTCACCCATGGGCGTGGGAGAAACGAGCAAAAGCACAACATGGCCGTGTGAATCAACACGCCTAAGGTACATGGGCGTGGGACGTATCATACATAAATTTCCTATTTAAACCACCCCCTCTTCAAACCTACTCCCCATCTCCCTTCCTCCATATCGTTTTTCTTCTCCTTTTCAAATCTCTAACATCCCCATATCATTCTTCTAATAGCCATGGTGAAGAAGTGGAAGGATTCAAGCACAGTCCCCCTATGGGAGACCAGTCTAAATAAGTTCATGCCAACCACTTCATCCAAACGACAAGCCAAGGATCTTTGAGGCCATTTAATTTTTCTTCTTCTCTAGTCTTCTCCTTTATTTTCCTTCTCTTTGACTATCTTATGCTTAATTTAGTTTATTTTGTTTTAGTTTCTTAGTGTTAGGTTCTTCAGGCTGCTAGGGAATCACACCAGAACCACGACCACCGACTCACTACAGCCTTAGAAGTCACACCCACCTCGCGAACCATCCAACAATAAAGACTCTTCGGTCCATTCATCTTTTATTCTAATTTTATTTTTTATTCTAATTTTATTTTACTTTCTATTTTCTTTCTCTTTATCTTTCTTGTATTTAAATATATATTTAGTATAACTCTTATTATTATTTCCTGGCTAATTCTCTACGAGCTTCCCAATTTCTTTATCTAGCGCAGAGCTCGGTAGCAGCCACCACACCTCGAGACTCCAAACTCAAGGAAACCATCCAAATTCAGGAAGTTTCACCTCTCCCTCTCTCATAAATTTCATATACATCTTTATACATTGAGGGCAATGTACATCTTAAGTGTGGGGGGTGAATAGTTATTTCGAGAAAGTACCTAACTTTCTTCATTATTCTCAAATCCCTAAATTATGTCTTGTTTTTAAAGTAAGTTTCTCATATTATGATTAGAATGAAAAATCCTTTGATTTATTATTTTTATTGATATGTTTTGGATTAAGTCATTTATAATTGTGCATTGATGATTAAATTTGAAGAATACTAGAGAATCAAACATGATAAGTCTATTTTTTTAAAAATAAAAAATTATTGTTAGGTTGTCTACTTGAATCTAATTATTACCTTGAAATTTGAAATTTACGAGGTTGATATCAAACACCCATAATTTTTGTGAGACTTTGAGCCTATTAGAGCATACATTCCTTCGTGCTCACTTTTTATTATGAGTATGTCAACATTGATTTGTTATTCTAGAACTTGCATTGATTATACATGTCGAGACCACACCTATGATTTGATATACAAGAGATGATAAAGGCACCTAGGTTTTAACCCACTGACTCCACTAAAGGCCTACCTTCACAATTAACCCTAGTAAGCCACGTTGATCTTAACAACCCTTTTTAATGACTCACCCACTAATATTAACCCAAAACCCTTTGTATTTGTTATCACCATTCTTCTTAAATACCCTTTTTGTTGAGATTTGATTTTGAACAGTTACCTAACTATGTTCTATATTTCAGTTGTTAAAGTTCGTTAATTGTGACTTGTTCTTGAAAGAAATCGAATTATATTCATTATTACTTGTGTGATTGAATGAGCTTATACGTTTGAATGCCAATTATTGAAGAAGAAAGCTCGTATTAGAGTATTATTATTAGTATGACAAGTTTTTACTTGATGTAATTATTAATTATCAGTTTGTTATTTCTAGTTAGGTAATTTGTCAGGTCAATCTCGATTCTAACTCTCTAATTCAGCCTTTATCCTCACCTTTAACCCAAGCTCCATTACAACCTTGTTAAAGACCTTTTGATCTGTGTATCATCTCATTGTATAGTGGTGGAGATTTGATTTTCATGCAAGCCTATGGGATTAACTCTTCATGTTTGACTTTTGAGTGCTTAATTCTGAACCTTAAACACTTCGAGTGATTTGAGTGAATCTTTAGTGAGGATATCAACTCTTGTCGATTTCGAATCAGAGGTAATTATTTAGGTAAAGGGAAACACCTAAAGTTTTCAGGGCTATAAATGTATGACTTTGATTGTTTAAATCTCTAGGACTCTTTGAGTTGAATTATCCATGTATGAATTATCTTTGAATTATGATGAATCATTATTGATGAATATTGTGAATCAAGGAAGTTTATTTTAATTGTAAGTTGAGAATTTCGCTTGAGGACAAGCAAAACCTTAAGTGTGGGGGTATTTGATAAACCGTAAAAGTAACATATTTTAATCCCACATTTAGCATGCTTTTGGATGATTTAATCCTTGAATTATGTAATTTGGTGCTCTTATTCCATTGTTTTCATGTTTTATACCTAACAGAGCACCGGATGATGAAAAGAATGGAAAACAGGCCCAAAACGGAGTAAATGGGCCATATCACGAAATCCACATGGCCTGGGCCCAAGACCACACGGTCGTGCCCAATTCAACAAGTTCGAACATGGCCTAGCCACGACTTACACGGGCGTGTGCCATGGGCGTGTCCCTACCGTGAGAAAGAAGAGTTTCACTCGGATTAGGATACTTAGGGGCAAAGAAACATATTCAAAAGCCTATATAAACATCCTAAGTATGACCTAAAATGGAGGAACCCCGGGCTTTAGTCAGGGGGCATCCAGCTAGGCCAAAGAGGGCAGATTTGTGGAGAATTACTCGAAGATAGCCGGTTGATTCATCTCAAGAAGCCGAAATTATACTCAAGATGGAGGATCTCTAATTCAATTCCTTCAGGGGGTTTTAGGGATTTCTTATGTTTTGTTTTATCTTTTCTTTTGAGATGTATTCTTTTATTATCATTATGTGCTAAACCCTCAGATTCCTGAGGGGATGAAACCTAAGATGAATCTTGTTATCGTTTGCTGAACTATATGATAAATATTTGACTTGTTCTTAATTATGTGCTCTTAATTCTTGTTTTAATATTTCCGGGATATTAATTCAAATGTGATGTGCTTAGGTGGAGGAGCAAAAGTCCCTGCCTAAGAGTAGATCTAGCATAATTAAGCAGAGTTGATCGCACGCCTAGAGATAGGGTGACGAGATTTTGCCGGATTAGGGTGAAACCTAATATAGGAGTCCATAGATCGAGTTGATGCGATTCTAGGGGTTTTAATTAGAAAGAGATTTCAATTAATCAACCTAGGGTTAGACATTAGTCGCCTCGAGAGAGGGATTAATATAACTTAGGGAATCTTACGGATCAAGTGAAGTGAATAAATCGTCTAGTTCAGAGTTAGATAACAAGTGAAGTCTAGATGGATTCTTCCTTGGTTGTCGTCTTAATCAATTGGTTTTTCCTCAAGTTATTTTCACAAATTTTATTCTTCTTTGTCTTAGAGTCTTTAGTTTAGTAGTTAGTTAATTTTAGTTTAGATAAATAATTCTCTTAATTCTTAGGCTAAATAATAAAAAGAGAGTTAGTATTAGTACTTTTGGTTCCTTTGGGTTCGACATTTCGGTCTTGCCGAAACTATACTACTGTTCGATAGGTGCGCTTGCCTCAAATCGTTGTCATAGTTAGTTTCCAGGTTCAATCATATTCTTTATAAAATTTAAGACTTTGACATCGCATAAAACAACGATCACACACTAAGTCTCCAACGTTGAACCAAGTAAGTTCTCTTATTATTAAGCTTGTTTAACTTGTTATACTGTAGATAGTTAGTGGGCTACTTTAGATGATTATACTGAAGCTTTTTAGTTAGAGTGAAACTAAAGCCCGTAGGAACTTGAAATTGTAGAGGAGTTACGAAAATAACCTCTTTACTTAAAACTATCATAAAACATCGGGTTAATTACTAAAACTAACTAAAATTTCATAAAATTTCTAATTCTGATAATACAAGAATCAACGATGAGCGCTAGAAGAGGAGTAAGGGGCCACGACAGAGGTCGTGGAAGTGTTAGGCTTGGGTCATCAGCATCGGGCCATACATCTGCTGGGGAGGAACCAGCTTCACCAGATCATGAGATGGTCCAAGAGATAAAGGTCAGAGTGAGCCCACCAACCTCGAGTAGTGGTAACCCGAAATTCGTTATTGATGTGCTGACGCAGCTAGTAAGGGAGGTACTGGAGGAGGTTAAAGAAATTGGTGAAACACTTTAGGTTAGGTGCGTGGACTGTAAGAAAGAAAGAGATTGCAATTCTCTAGGGCTGCAGTCTCGTTCTGTGAAGCATGTTAAGGTACGTCCAAACTTTTCGGCTTGCGAATATTGCAAAAGGCGTCATCCGAGTGAAAGTTGGAGGAAGTCAGGAGCGTGTTTCAGATGCGGGTCTGAGGAGCATCAGGCTCGGGATTGTTCAATCACCATTAGGACGAGTATGTTTTGTGTGGATGCGATATTTTAGGTATAGAAACTGTATGCGTGCAATGTTTATCTACTCTAGTGGGTAGGTTTTTTTTTGGGTAAGTGTAAAGGGTTCAATTATAATTAAAGTGTGTTAGTGTTATTAAAATCAGAGTGCGCAACGAAGGCATAGTAGTGCGACTTGAGCGGTGTGATTAATACTTAGTTGAAAATTTCGAGGAAGAAATTTCTTTGAGGGGGTAGAGTTGTAACGCCCTAAATTTTGGGCCTAGTAGAATTGAGTTTTGGGCCTTGGGTCTCAGAAAATTTTTAAGTGAGTGAGAAAATGATAATTGGCATGTGGGCTTTGAGGGTTAATAAATTTGGAGTGTCTGGGGGTGTTGGAAATGTCCTGGGATCAAGTAAGGGTATAGGAAAAATTTTGGTTTTAGCCCCAAGGGAACTGTGACTTCAATTAGTAGGCCTTTTAAATAAATGAAGAAGAAAAATGACACAAGGAGTGGCAAAGTGGCGCCACTTAGCGAGCAGGGAGGTGGCATCATTAGCAGGCAAGGGAGTCCAAGGTTTGAGTAGTGGCATGGTATTTTATTGGGGATTTGTTTTTGCTTTCTAGACGGTTAGTAGTGGTGTTGGATGTGAACTCTGAAGGAAGTGTTCATAAGAGAAAAATAAGGAAGGGATAAATGAGCTTATCTAGAGAAAATTGAGGATGATATTGAGGAGTTATCAGGGAGAAAAGTTAGGAGCTGAGAAGTGTGAAGAGTTGGTGCTGTTTTGGGAAGTGGGAAGTGCGTAAATTCGGCTCAGGAGAGTAAATGCGTGTCGTTTTTGGGTCTTTTAGGGGTATTACGAATTTTCATTGTGGTTTTTGGCATTTGGAGAGTTTTGCAAATAGGTTAGTCTTTCTTTCTTTACCGAATATTCTGTAGTTACCCTCACACAAACACATTTGATCTTTTTCTTTTCTTCTTGTTACCTTTTCCAAACCCTCTAAAGCCGAATAATTCCACCCTTCCTTTGCCGAAATTCTTTTTCTGTCGTCACTATTTCTTCAACCTAGCCGATTCTTGTGTAAGTACTTCACTCTTTCAATTGATCTTGCTAGAACCGACTTCTCTTCTCCCTCACTCTTTCTAAATCAAATTTGGTAGGGGATTGATATCGAATCTCTGTTCCTTAGATCTCTGTCGAATTACTCTTTATATGTTTCGGGATTTGGGTAAGTATTCTTCACTTTTGGTTTTGAAGCTTGGCCAAATGGTCGTAAGTTATGTAAGGGTGACTTAAGATGGATATAAGTCACTTATGGTTTAGTTTTTAATAATTAAGATTGATGCAGATTTAGGAAGTACTCGTGATTAGTGATCAAGGAAAAGCTATTAAGGCTTAGTGTTTCAAGTAAGGTTAAGGAGATCGCAGCGTGTTTTGTTATCAGGTGTGTACATACACTATACACACACAATGGATTGGGAAATCTCGAAATCTTGAAAGTTTGGCTTCGTAGTCTTGCGAGTGCGCGAACAGTCGTAAGGGAAAATTGATACGTTAACAGAGACCCCATGAGCGATCTCATGGACTTGGACCGTGTTTTGGCCAATTAGGCCAGAATGGGCAAAATGGGCCCGATGGGCCGTAGGCTCAAAATAGGCGAATTTGATGATTTGGTAATAAGTGATGAACTAGTCATGCTGGTTACATGGCTTGGAATTAATTTGGGCCAGATGGGCCTATGAATGTAATTGTGCCAGATGGGCCATATGAATATGATTTGGGCCTAATGGGCCATACGAATGTGATTGGGCCAGACAGGCCATATGAATGTGATTTGGGCCTAATGGGCCATACGAATGAGATTAGGCCTGGTGGGCTATATGAGCGTACGTGAATTTGTTTGGGCTTTGGAAGGGGTCTTGGGCTTAGTATTTGCTAAGTTACTTAACCTTAGATAAAACTTTAATAATCTATTAAGTGCGACTGTGGACAAGTCATAAGGTTTAAGTGTGGCAACAGGCATATGCATGTCTAGGATTGGATCTAGGGAGAGCTTGGTACTTAAGCGGTCTTAATGACCCACCTCCTCTTCTCTGGAATCCTACCTATTTTGTAGTGTCTGTTCACTTTAGCCGCAAAGACTTGTTGATGGGCTAAGGTTCGTAACTAATACCCATACTATTATGAATTAATGAAATACCCCTGAATTGCAAAATTACCGAAATACCTTGACATGTGAAAATGATTAAAATGCCCTATGTGTTGAATGTAAGATTTATGGATGTTACATGTACATTTCTACATTCATATGATATTCTGTTTAGGTTGCATATGGGTGGGAATTATGGAAATGAGGAAGTATATGAGGATCGCATGGTTGCTTGACGACTGTGGATCCACCGATGGCTTTTTAAGCATATTATATGATAAGCAGCTTTACGGCAACGTTAAGTAGTACCGCAATTGGGCTACCCTTGAAGTGTATCGGATGGGTGGGTCGATTTAGAAATCCCCACAGAGGTGTTTCGGTTGGACAGAGACTATGTGTACCGGATGGATTATTTGGGGAGGGTTTGTACAGCATTGCATGTATGATATTATTATGTTATTATTATGATATGTATGCTATTTGGTTGATGAGGGTCGTACACACTGAGTTTTCGAAACCTCACTCCCTCTTTTATTTTTCTCAGGTGATCCTCAGTAGGCGGTTCGACGGATGGAGGGACTCAGAGGTGGCCAACTACCAAGACGATTAGACCTGTTTTTCTTAATATCTATATTCTAGATTTTAAGTTATTTATTTTAGGTTATTTTATTTCGGATTGTAATAAGGCTTTCCCTCTAGTTATTATTCCATTACTCCCACTATGCATTGAAATTTTGAAAGGGAGCTTGGATTTATTTCTTTTAAGCATATTTCAAGTTTTTGAAAATAATTGTGTTTAAGAACGAGCTTCCGCTATCAAAGGAATTTTGTTTTTACATAGTAACAAGGAAATGATTTCTGACTACACCTCGTTTTGAAAGCAAACTGGATTTTTCTTAACTTTTCTTTTAAAGGGATTTCAATGAAAACAAGGTTTTCGCAAAAACACTTCAATGTGACATGTCGAATTCGGGCCTAACTTCTAGTGTAACAGTTCGATTTGTACCCTAGTCAAATAGTGGTTTCGAGACCACAAATCTGAGTCCGTATAATATTTTAATATTATATTTTGTGTCACTGATATGTGATTAAGCATGTGTTAAAATTCCATAAGTTAATTTGTCTGTCTGTGTGTTTAATTTGATAAAAAGATTGAATTGCATTAAATGTGAAAGTTGCAAGATATTTGTTAAGTACCAATGTGTTTTGGCTTTTAAAAGAAAAGGGCCTTATGAGGAAATTAGACCACTATTTAGATAGTGGATGGACAAAAGAAAAATGTGCCCTTAATGAATGTTTGTTTTATTTGTTTAATGAAAGGCTAAGAAGGTAAATAGATTATTATGTATGTTATAATTTGATAAAAACATGAGAAATG
This sequence comes from Gossypium bickii, assembly GCA_025503065.1. NCBI lineage: Eukaryota > Viridiplantae > Streptophyta > Magnoliopsida > Malvales > Malvaceae > Gossypium > Gossypium bickii. The sequence goes on along the minus strand of CP106714.1, from coordinate 95,619,148 downwards.
GCCATTTTAGTTCATCTTTTGACCGGATTTTTGTAAGAAAAGAAAAAGGGTTTAGCTTGGTTCGGCCATTCCAAGCATAAATTCAAGGTATGTTTTTAGTCGATTTTCGATAATTTCTACGTTTTTGCAATCGTTGCTTTGTCTACTACAAAACCCATGCTTCAATTTTGAGAAATTGATAATGTTTGTGATATGAGACTTTGATGAAATCACATGATTTATGATGATTTCTGGTTTTAAATGAAAGATCTGTGTTGAAAGAGCATGTTTGTTCTTGAAATTTTGATGAATTTAGCTAATTAGGGCTAAATTGTGTAAATAGGATTTTGAAGGACTAAATTGTGAATTTGATGAAATATGTGGATTTATATGTTATATAGGAGCATTCAACTAAGCATGATTAAATGATGATTTTGTGAATTTGATGTTTTGAGAAAAATGGACTAAATTGATAAAATGTGCAATTGAAAGGGGCTAATTTGTAAATTGCCCAAAATGTGTGTATTTGGGTTGAATTGGATGAACTAGTGAATAAAAGGGTTAAATTTGAATATGTATAGATCGAGAGCTGAAGAAATTAGACTTAGATCGCGGGAAAGCAAAAGTAACCAAGTAGCTGTTTCCATTTCCGTTAAATTGAATCCGAGGTAAGTCATTATGCAAATAAATGTATTTGTATTGAATTGTGCAATATTCATATGACTATTGGTAGCAGTGAATGCTTACGAGATGCTATGTATATGAATTCTGAGATAAGATCTGTATAGTGACAATGTCCAAGAAGTCCCGTACGAACCTAGGAATAGATAGGATTAGCTATGTCATGACATAGGTGTCAGTTCTGCGATATTATGTAAGACCGCGTCTGGGACGTCGGCATTGACTTGAGATTTCGTGTAAGACCACGTCTGGGACATTGGCATCGATACGAGATTTACGTGTAAGACCATGTCTGGGACATTGGCATCGTATTGATTCGTGTAAGACCCTGTCTGGGACAGTGGCATCGATATCTGAGTACATGTAAGACCTCGTCTGGGGCATTAGCATTGTACGACCATTCCGAGCTTTCTCAGTATCCTATTAGGTTCCTAATGGTTCAACGGGCAAGTATGTGATATGAATGTCTATGTGAATTGTAAATCCGTTTCAGGTACGTTGACTTATACACTAAATGCGTACACAAGGTGAGTTTCTATATGATCTTACTATGATGAATATGTACATTATAACAATAATATGATATGTGAAAGTATGCATGAAAGAACTATGTGTATATCAGATTTTTGAATTGATAAATGTGGCATAATGTAGCCAAGTACATGGACCAAAGCATACATGTGATAAATTTGCTATGAAAGTTAATTGTGCTAATGTTCTTATATGCCTATATGCTTTTCATGTTAAATTTATTTGTATATGACTTACTAAGCTTTTAAAAGCTTACTCTGTGTGTGTTTGTTCTGTTTTATAGATCGTCAAAGCTATTGAAGGCTCGGGATGTAACATCCCGGTTTAGACCCTAGTCAGAATAGTGGTTCGAGACCACAAATCCGCGATCATAAAATTTTTTTAATGATATTTTCTGTGTGAACAATATGAGATATAGTTTGTGTGAAAATTCTGTGTGATAATTTAATCGTTTATGTGTCAAATTAAGAGAAAGGACTTAATTGCGTAAAGTGTAAAAGCTATGTGCTAATTTTTAATTACCTAAGTGTTGTTGTCTTTATAAAGAGGATGCCTTATGTTGCAAATAGCCCATTAATAAAGAAAGTGGGTGGTAATGGTCAAGAATGACCTTATATCATATGTTATATATATTTTATACTAAAGGTTAGTTTTGTAATTTAATAATTATGTTTATTATAACATAGTAAAGCATGAAATAGTTATCATCTTCTCGATTTTAGAAAGAAAAAGAAAAGGGTTTAAGCTTCCATGATATTCAGCACTTACTTAGCTTAATTAAGGTATGTTTTGAGCTCGGTTTTTGATAATTTCTACGTTTTCTTAATCGTTGCTTTGTGCTTTACAAAACCCATGTTGTAATTTTATAAATTGATGATGTTTATAGAATGTACCATTGATGAAATGAGGAGTTTCATGATGAGTGTTGGTGTTAAATGAAAGATATGTGTTTAATAAACATGTGTTGTTCTTGAAATTTTGATGAATTTAGCTAATTAGGGCTAAATTGTGAAAATAGCATTTTGAAGGGTTAAAATGTGAAATAAATGAAATGTGTGGATTTGTATAGGTATAAGAAGAATTCTTCTAAGCACATGTATATTGAAATTTGGTGTATTTGATGATTTTGTGAAATAGGGACTAAAGTGTCAAAATGTGAAAATATAAGGGCTATTATGAAAAATGCCCTAATTGTGTGTGTGTGGACTAAATTGAATGAACTGGTGATTGAATGGATTGATTTTAAATGTGTATAGACCAAAAGAGAAGAGGTTCGGATCGAGATCGAGGCAAAGATAAAATGCTCGATTAATCGACCATATCGATAGTCGACGTCCGAGGTAAGTTCGGACATAATACATGTTATTAAGATATGTTTAGTATTATGAGATAAATGTGTATATGTGGATGAAATCGAGATGCTATGTGCAAGGATAAGCTGATGGCACTAAGTGTGCGAAATGAAAAATTGAAACAAAAATGAATGGCACTGAGTGTGCGATGATACGAAAGCTACGGCTTATTGACTTGACACTGTGTGTGCGGCACCAAGACAGGTCGGTTAAGAGACTAGGCACTAAGTGTGCGATAACAAAAATGTTACGATTATGCATATAGCACTATGTGTGCGATTATGTTGAATGGAAATTAAAGGATGATCAACAAGTATTATCAAGCTTTAAATAGTTTGGTGGTCTAACAACTATGTGTAGCTAAGGTATGTATTGAACCTTTGTGGTTGATGAGTATAATCGAGCTATGATTGAAGAAATGAGCATTTTAACTATAGATGATATGGTATGAGTATGTGAGAAATGATTTTTGTGATGGTTATTGTATATGTTAATTTGAATTGATGATATTATGTATTATGTTAAGAACTTACTAAGCTTTATAAGCTTACTGTGTGATTTGTTGCTCTGCTTTGCAGTGTCAGTAAAGCTAGTTCGGATCAGGGGATCGTCAGCTTCTCAGTCACACTATCGGCAATCTATTTTGGGGCATTTTTGAAAGATGTATATAGTTAAGATATGGCATGTATAGGCTAGTCATTTGAATCATGGTTGAGATTTGTAGTAGCCATGGGATGTGGCTAGATATGTGTTAATTTTAGCATGAATGACTTGGTATATATGTGATGCATCTTTTGGCATGGTTTGTGGTTTGAGAAGTTGATTTATGAATGGTAACTTGGTGTTGATAAATTGCTAATATGAATTAGTGAATTGAGAAGAAATGATGTTTAGTATTGATTGTAATATGCTTGTGATTATATGAGTTTTAGTCTTTGATATCGAGATGGTGGGAATTGGTATTGAATGCATGATTTGAATGGCAATTTGGTATGTTTTTGGTTGCCATATATGCTTGATAAGTGTTGGTAAATGATGCTTATAGGTTTGAATCATTTGGTTGGCATTTTGGCCTTGTAAATGTCCTATAATGTCACACGGTTGTAGCACACGGGCGTGCCCTAGACCGTGCATAAATTGTCAGGATGCAGCCTAAAATCACACGGCCTTGACACAATCGTGTCATCTGGCCGTGGTGTGCAAGTCAGTAGCTAACATAAAAATACACGGCCTAGACACGGACGTGCTTGGTGGTCGTGGAGGGGAAGTCAGTATATGATCTAAAAGTATACGACCATGGTACACGGGCGCGCCAAATGACTGTGTTGGTATAGTTGTATAGACACGGAAGGACACGGGGGTGTCTAGAAGCCGTAGAGGGAACACGGTCTCCTCCCCTGTATTTTAGAAGAGTTTCAAATTTTCATGGAATTTTGTATGTGTCTCAGTTTAGTCCCGACTCGGTTTATAAGCATGCTTAGGGTCTTGATGACTCATTTAAGGGACACTATGTTTGTAATTGAATGCGAACAGTAATGATTGACTTTGTGTTAAAATTTCTGGGTGTTAAAGGTTCTGTTTGATTGGTAATGCCTCTTAACCCTGTTCCAGCGACAGTCTCAGGTTAGAGGTGTTACATGGGAACTATCAAAGATCGTCATCACACTACTCAGTTTGTTTTGGTACATTTTGGAAATGCGTATAACTAAATATGGCATGTATAGGCTAGTTATGTGTTTATAATTATGAAGTGAACTTAGCCATGGGATTTGGCTAGTTACGTGTTGGCTATATGCTTTAAATGAATATGATAAATGGTACATGTTTTGATATGGTTTGATAGTATTTGAAATGGTTAAGTTTATGGTGAATGTATGGATGAATTATGCTTGTGTTTACATGAGAATTAGTCTTGCAAATTTGGCATGATTGAAATTGTATTGGAATGTAGAGATTGTATGACTATTTTGATATGTTCTTGGATGTCATAAGCATGAGTTGAATTGGTCTTTTGCTTGTAGGTTTGACCCTAATGTGGGTGGCATATTGGCCTTGCAAATGGCCTATTTTGCCACACGGTTGTGGCACACGGGCGTGCCTATTGACCGTGGGACTAAGTCAGTAGTTGATTAAGAGTACACTTGGCACATGGACGTGCCTGGTAGCCATGTGGTTAAGTCAGACTCCACCACGGCCTTAGTACACGGGCGTGCTTGGTAGCCATGGAGCCAAGTTAGATTCGACCATGGTTAAGGTACACAGGCGTGCTTGGTGGCCGTGGAGTTAAGTCAGATTCGACCACAGGGGAGACACATGGGCGTGTCTAGCTGCCGTGGGAGGCACACGGCCTGACCCCGCGGGCGTGTAACCCCTGATACCTTTAAAAGTTTTAAATTTTTTGAGAATTTCTGTATGTGTTCCGGTTTAGTCCCGACTCTGTTTATAGCTTGTTTTTAGGTCTAGTTGGCTTATAGAAGGGACACTATGTTTATTATTGATGTTTTATTTTATGAATTGTCTGAAGAAGTTCTGATCTTTCAGGTAACGCCTTTAACCCTAGTCCGGCGGCGGATACGGGTTAGGGGTGTTACATTTGGTTGGTATCAGAGATACGGTTTAGTCGATTCTCGGACTAACGTAGTGTGTCAGAGTGGAGTTATACATGCCATATATTTGAACTGTGATAGTGTGATGAATCCTGATGTATAAAATGTGATTTTCGTATAGTAATGGATCCCGAAAGAGTCGTAGCTGACGATGTTGAAAGTAATACACCTACTCCCGCGCAAGGGACAGTGCTCTCTGATTCGAGACCAGGTACAAGCGATCAAGAGGGAGAAGCTAAACAAGCTTTCTTCCAAATGATGAGTGAGTGGTTCACTCAATTTGTTAGAAATAATCCGGCTGTTTCGCAACTTCCGCCCCCACCTAATCACCCTCAGACACCTTCTATGCCTGCGACTATGAATATAAATTTGTTGAGCAAGCCTCTGGTTCATAAAATTCGTAAGTATGGGGCTGAAGAGTTCAGGGCTACTAATGATAATGATGCCGAGAAGGCCGAGTTCTGGTTAGAAAACACGATCTGGGTATTTGATGAGATGTCCATGACTCCAGAAGAAAGTATTAAATGTGTTATTTCATTGTTTTGAGATGCAGCTTATCAGTGGTGGAAGACTCTGATTTCTGTTGTTCCAAAAGAACGGGTGAAAGGTTGAGTTCCGGAAGAAATATAGTAGTGAGAGGTTCATCGATCAGAAACAAAAGGAATATCTGGATTTGAAGTAGGGTCATATGTCTGTTACAGAATATGAACGAGAGTTTGTCAGATTGAGTCAGTCTGCTCGTGAATGTATATCTACTGAGGCAATAATGTGCAAAAGATTCGAAGATGGCCTTAATGAAGATATTCGCTTGTTAGTCGGGATATTAGAAATAAAGGAGTTTGTTGTACTAGTTGATCGAGTGTGCAAATCTGAGACACGCGGGAAAGATAAAAGAAAAGCTGAGTTTGAAGCTAGGGATGTGAGAAAGAGATTTTAGAGTAGATCATTTCATTCTACTTCGAAGAACTTCAGAGATGATCAAAGTCGTAGAAGAGATAATGTGGGACATTCGAATAGAAATCGAGCTAGATCACAAATGAATTCCAAAACTCCAGTAACCTCGGTGGCTAGTGTTGGAAATGTCTGGACTGAGAGACCTGAATGTAAACATTGTGGAAAAAGGCATATAGAAAGTTGTAGATTAAATGACAGAGCTTGTTTCCGATGTGGATCACTTGATCATTTTATCCATGATTGCCCTGAGTCTGTTGAGTCAGAGACTATTCAGAATATGAGATCTGATATTGCACCTGTGAGAGGTAAACCTTCGAAAAATGTAAGAAACGTCAGTGGTAGTCAGAGAACTACTAGAGACAATGTTGCAAGATCTGAAGCTAGAGTGCCTGCCAGAGCATATGCTATCCGAGCTTGTGAGGAAGCTTCATCTCCAGATGTTATAACCGGTGCTTTTACACTTTATGATACTTCTGTGATTACATTGATAGACCCTGGTTCTACGCATTCATATATATGCATGAATTTAGTATTCAGAAAGACTTTTCCTATAGAGTCTACTGAGTTTGCTATAAAAGTATAGAACCCCTTAGGTAAAAGTGTCCTGATTGACAAAGTATGCAAGAACTATCCGTTCATGTTTTGAGATATCTGTTTCTCTACTGATCTAATGCTTTTTCCATTTGATAAGTTCGATATCATTTTGGGTATGGACTGGTTGACATTACATGATGCTGTTGTAAACTGTAAAAGAAAGACTATTGATTTGAGATATTCAAATAATGAAATTGTACAAGTGGAGTCTAATGATTTGAATGGATTGCCTGCTGTGATATTTGTATTGAAAGCTCAAAGATATGTGAAAAAGGTATATGAGGCATATTTTGCTTATGTGATTGATTCGAAAGTGACTGAAAAGAAAGTTGAATCAGTGCCTATTTTCTGTAAGTTTTCTGATGTATTCCCTGAAGAATTACCGGGTTTGCCTCCGATACGTAAAGTTGAATTTGGTATTGAATTGTTGCCTGGTACTACACCTATTCCGATAGCTCCGTATAGAATGGCACCAACAGAGCTGAAAGAGTTAAAGTCACAGTTGCAAGAGTTGATCGATAGAGGGTTTGCTAGACCGAGTTTTTCGCCTTGGGGTGCTTCTATTCTGTTTGTGAAAAAGAAAGATGGTACGATGAGAATGTGCATCGATTATCGTAAGTTGAACAATGTGACAATAAAGAATAAATATCCGTTGCCTAGGATTGATGATTTATTTGATCAGTTAAAAGGAGCTACTGTGTTTTCAAAGATAGATCTAAGATCGGGATATTATCAGTTAAGAGTGAAAGATTCAGACATTCCGAAAACTGCCTTCAGAATGAGGTACGGGTATTATGAGTTTTTAGTTATGCCGTTTGGATTAACCAATGCTCCTACTGTTTTTATGGATTTGATGAATAGAATCTTCAGACCATACCTAGATCGGTTTGTGGTGGCGTTCATAGATGATATTTTGATCTATTCACGTGATAAAAATGAGCATGCGTAACATTTGAGATTCGTGTTGCAAACTTTGCGAGAAAAGCAGTTGTATGCGAAATTTAGTAAATGTGAGTTCTGGTTTGTGAAGTCAGTTTTCTGGGACATATTGTATCGGCCTCTGGAGTACGAGTTGATCCGAGTAAAACTTCTGCTACTCTGGATTGGAAACCTCCGAAAAATGTGTTTTAAGTTCATAGCTTTCTGGGACTTGCTGGTTATTACCGCATATTTTTAAAAGGTTTTTCGACGATAGCTACTCTGTTGACTAGATTGCTTCAGAAAGAAGTGAGATTCGAATGGTCCGATAAGTGTCAGAAAAGCTATGATCAGTTAAAAACTCTGTTAACTGAAGCTCTAGTGTTAGTACAACCGTAATCGGGAAAAGAGTTTGTAATATACAGTGATGCTTCGTTAAATGCTTTAGGATGTGTTTTGATGCAGGAAGGAAAAGTAATAGCTTACGCCTCGAGACAATTGAAGCCTCATGAGAAGAACTATCCGACACATGATCTCGAGTTATTTGCGATTGTGTTTGCATTAAAATTTTGGCGACATTATCATCCGGGTAAAGCAAACGTTGTTGTTGATGCATTGAGTAGAAAATCATTGTTTGCACTACGTGCTTTGAATTCTTAGTTAGATTTGTCTGATGTTAGTTCTGTGATAGCTGAATTAAAAGCGAAACCGTTGTTTATACAGCAGATATGTGATTCTCAGAAATCTGATAATGAGTTATTAGCGAAACGAGCTTAGTGTGGTTTGAATTCTGAATCTGAATTTTGAGTTGTTGATGGTTGCTTGAGATTCTGAGGTCGTATCTGTGTTTCAAAATCCAGAGTTGATTCAGTTGATTTTGAATGAAGCACATAACAGTCGTCTATCTGTTCATCCGAGAAGTACTAAAATGTATCATGATTTGAAGCGACACTATTGGTGGTCTGGTATGGAACATGATATTTCTAAATTTGTTTCGAAATGTTTAATCTGTCAACAAGTGAAAGCTGAACATCAAGTTCATTCTGGTTTGTTACAACCGATTCTGATTCCCGAATGGAAATGGGATAGAGTAACAATGGACTTTGTTTCTGGATTGCCTTTGACTCCGAGAAAGAAATATACGATTTGGGTCGTAGTTGATCAATTGACGAAATCTTCTCATTTCATTCCAGTGAAATTTGATTATTCACTTGATAGATTAGCTGAGCTTTATATTTCTGAGATTGTGAGATTACACGGAGTGCCACTATCTGAGGTTTACATCAAGATTCTGGAAAAAACTACAAGAAGCTTTAGGCACGAAAAATCGCATTTCAAGATCTGACTTTTCATCCGCAACGGATGGTCGATCCGAGCGGATTATCTGATTCTTGAAGATATGTTAAGATGCTGAATACTTGAGTTTAACGGTATGTGGGAACAGTACCTACCATTTATTGAATTTTCATATACTAATAGTTTTCAGTCAAGCATCAAAATGGCACCATATGAAGCTTTATACGGACGTAAATGTCGTACACCTTTGTATTGGACTGAACTCTGTGAAAACAAGATACACGAGGTCAATTTGATAAAAGATTCAGAACAGAAAGTGAAACTGATCCGAGATTGTCTGAAAGCAGCATCTGATCGTCAGAAGTCTTATGCGGACTTGAAACGAAAAGAAATAGAATTCGAGATTAATGACAAAGTGTTTCCGAAGGTGTCTCCATGGAAGAAAGTACTTTGTTTCGGATGTAAAGGCAGGTTGAATCCCAGGTTTATCGGGTCGTATAAAATAATTGAACGTGTTGGGCCTGTTGCATATAGATTAAGGTTGCCCTCTGAGTTAGAAAAGATTCACAATGTGTTCCATGTTTCAATGCTCCATAGATATCGATCCGATCCGTTACATATAATTAACCCATCTGAAATTGAAATCTGATCTGATATGACATATGAAGAGGAACTAATCCGTATCTTAGCTGTGAAGTGAAAGAATTGAGAAACAAGAAAATTCTGTTAGTGAAAGTACTGTGGAATCGACACGGGGAAGAAGAGGCTACGTGGGAGCCTGAAGATTCAATGAAACAACAATATTCGAATCTGTTTGACTGTAAGATTTTCGGGGACGAAAATCGCTAAGGGGGAGAATTGTAACAATCCGGTTTGTACCCTAGTCGGAACAGTGGTTTTGGGACCACAAATCCGAGTCCTATAATATTTTAATATTATATTCTGTGTTGTTGATATATGATTAAGTATGTGTTAAAATTCCATAAGTTAATTTGTCTGTTTGTGTGTTTAATTTGACAAAAGGATTGAATTGCATTAAATGTGAAAGTTGCATGATATTTGTTAAGTACCAATGTGTTGTGGCTTTTAAAAGAAAAGGGCCTTATGAGGAAATTAGACCACTATTTAGATAGTGGATGGACAAAAGAAAAATGTGCCCTTAATGAATGTTTGTTTTATTTGTTTAATGAAAGGGTAAAAAGGTAAATGGATTATTATGTAAAAACATGAGAAATGGCCATTTTAGTTCATCTTTTGACCGAATTTTTGTAAGAAAAGAAAAGAGGTTTAGCTTGGTTATATTCGGCCATTCCAAGCATAAATTCAAGGTATCTTTTTAGTTGGTTTTCGATAATTTCTACGTCTTCGCAATCGTTGCTTTGTATACTACAAAACGCATGCTTCAATTTTGAGAAATTGATGATGTTTGTGATATGAGACTTTGATGAACTCATATGATTTATGATGATTTATGGTGTTAAATGAAAGGTATGTGTTGAATGAACATGTTTGTTCTTGAAATTTTGATGAATTTAGCTAATTAGGGCTAAATTATGAAAATAGCATTTTGAAGGACTAAATTGTAAATTTGATGAAATATGTGGATTTATATGTTATGTAGGAGCATTCAGCTAAGCATGGTTAAATGATGATTTTGTGAATTTGATGTTTTGAGAAAAATGGACTAAATTGATAAAATGTGCAATTGAAAGGGGCTAATTTGTAAATTACCCAAAATGTGTGTATTTGGGTTGAATTGGATGAACTAGTGAATAAAAGGTTAAATTTGAATATGTATAGATCGAGAGCTGAAGAAATCGGGCTTAGATCACGGGAAATCAAAAGTAACGGAGTAGCCATTTCCATTTCTGTTAAATCGAATCCGAGGTAAGTCATTATGCAAATAAATGTATTTATATTGAATTGTGCAATATTCATATGACTATTGATAGCCGTGAATGCTTACGAGATGCTATGTATATGAATTCGGAGATAAGATCTGTATAGTGACAATGTACGAGAAGCCCCGTACGAACCAAGGAATAGATAGTATTAGCTATGTCATTACACAGGTGTCAGTTTTGTGATATCGTGCAAGACCACGTCTGGGACGTCGGGATCGACTTGAGATTTCGTGTAAGACCACATCTAGGATGTTGGCATTGATACAAGATTTATGTGTAAGACCATGTCTAGGACATTGGCATCGTATTGATTCGTGTAAGACCCTGTCTGGGACAGTGGCATCGATATCTGAGTACGTGTAAGACCTCGTCTGGGACGTTGGCATTGTACGACCATTCCGAGCTTTTTCAGTATCCTATTAGGTTCCTAACGGTTCAACGGGCAAGTATGTGATATAAATGTCTATGTGAATTATAAATCCGTTTCAGGTACGTTGACTTATACACCAAATGTGTACACAAGGTAAGTATCTATATGATCTTACTATGATGAATATGTACATTGGAACAATAATATGATATGTGAAAGTATGCATGAAAGAACTATGTGTATATAAGATTCTTGAATTGATGAATGTGGCATAATGTGGCCAAGTACATGGACCAAATCATACATGTGATAAATTTGCTATGAAAGTTAATTGCGCTAACGTTCCTATATGCGTATATGCTTTTCATGTTAAATTTATTTGTATATGACTTACTAAGCTTTTAAAAGCTTACTCTATGTGTTTGTTTGTTCTGTTTTACAGATTGTCAAAGCTACTGAAGGCTCGAGAACTGTCGAGGATCGTCATCACACTACTCAACTTGTTTTGGTACATTTTGGAAATGTATATAACTAAGTATGGCATGTATAGGCTAGTTATGTGTTTATGATTATGAAGTGAACTTAGCCATGGGATTTGGCTAGTTACGTGTTGGCTATATGCTTTAAATGAATATGATAAATAGTGCATGTTTTGATATGGTTTGATAGTATTTGAAATGGTTAAGTTTATGGTGAATGTATGGATGAATTATGCTTGTGTTTACATGAGAATTAGTCTTGCAAATTTGGCATGATTGAAATTGTATTGGAATGTAGAGATTGGATGACTATTTTGATATGTTCTTGGTTGTCATAAGCATGAGTTGAATTGGTCTTTTGCTTGTAGGTTTGATCCTAATGTGGGTGGCATATTGGCCTTGGAAATGGCCTATTTTGCCACACGGTTGTGGCACACGGGCGTGCCTATTGACCGTGGGACTAAGTCAGTAGCTGATTAAGAGTACACGGCCTTGGCACACGGACGTTCCTGGTAGCCGTGTGGTTAAGTCAGACTCGACCACGGCCTTAGCACACGGATGTGCTTGGTGGTCGTGGAGCCAAGTCAGATTCGACCACGGCCAAGGTACACGGGTGTGCTTGGTGGCCGTGGAGTTAAGTCAGATTCGACCACGGGGGAGATACATGGGCGTGTCTAGCTGCCGTGGGAGGCACACAGCCTGACCCCACGGACGTGTAACCCATGATACCTTTAAAAGTTTTAAATTTTTTGAGAATTTCTATATATGTTTCGATTTAGTCCCGACTCTGTTTAAAGATTGTTTTTAGGTCTAGTTGGCCTATAGAAGGGACACTATGTTTATTATTGATGTTTTATTTTATGAATTGTCTGAAGAAGTTCCGATCTGTCAGGTAACGCCTTTAACCCTAGTCCGGCGATGGATACGGGTTAGGGGTGTTACATCTAGGCCGGGTTTGGGGTGTTACATTATGTTAAAAATATGTTATCAATGTTGGGAATTCCAAAGTTAAACTAAGGTAAGGTTGTTATCATGTATGCTTGAAGTGATGTAACATCCTGGATTATAGCCTATGCATTAGTATGTCTTATGTGTTATGGATGTGATGTGTGCATTTTTAGAATCTTGGAAATGTAAGGAAATGTTTTGTCTTGGAAATGTAAGGAAATGACTTGGAAATGTAAGGAAATGTCTTATTTTGGAAATGTAAGGAAATGTCTTGTAAGGAAATGACTTGGAAATGTAAGGAAATGTCTTGTAAGGAAATGTCATGGAAATGTAAGGAAATGTCATGGAAATGTAAGGAAATGCCTTAGAAATGTTAAGTTTTAAAGTTTAAAAGAGGGAACGAAGGCAAGGTGGCCTTAAGAAAATTTATGGAGGAAATATGACATGAAATTGGGCTTGGAAAAGTGGCTTGGAGGTGCCACTTAAGGCCTCTGTAAGTGACGCCACATACAGGGGAAATTGGGCCAAGGTTTGAGCTGTAGGGAAAGCAAAATAAAAGTTTTATTTTGCTGCAAGGATGGACAGAGGTGGATGGCACATGGCTAAATTTTAGGAGTTTTATCCCTTTTATTTTTATTTAAGGATAAAAGATGATAAATGAGGAATTATTCTTTAATTAGGAAAATAAGGGAGAAGTGATGGCCAAGTAAGGGACTTTGGGTTTAATAATTTAATTAAGTAAGGATAGTTGCTGAATTATCTTTTATTTTAGGTGATAATTAAAGAGATAAAGCTATCAAAATAGAAGAGTGATGGCCAAGTAAGGGATTCTAAGTTAGTAATTTCGGCTATTAAAGGAAAAAAGGGCCATTCATTATTTCTTTCAACTCTCTCTCTGCCGAATTCTCTCTAGCAAATAACTCTTCTCTTCTCTTTTATTTTTGCCAAGCTGAAATACCTTGTGCTCTAGCCGAATCCTCCATCTTTATTCTTCTTTCTCTTTTCTTACTTTATACCAAACAAAAAGCCGAAATCAAGATCCTCCTAGCCTACATAGCCGAATATTGTTAAAGGCTCAAGCAAGGATTGCCGATTCCTAAAGTAAGGGTAAGATCTCATTCGGTTTCATCCTTTTTCTTTTAAGATTTGCCGAAATCTAGGACTAACCCCATTAATATCTTGTTGTCGAAACTTTGAAGAGATCTTTCGGGATTTATTAAGTGTCGACTACCAGGAAGGAGAAGTTCTTTTCTCGAAGGTACACCATAGGCCGCATGTTCCCTAGTTATTCGGTGAGTTTCGGGACTTAAAATCCACAAGGTAAGTGTTTATAGCATTCGGCCAAGGCCATGTTTGGTAAATAGATGTGTTTCATTGATTATTCAAAAGCTGAAACTAATCTATTCAAGTAATCTAGTGATTGCCAATTTCAAGAAAGAAGCATACAAAGTTTCCGGCATTTGATTAGACATCAATCGGCACCAAGGTAAGTTTGAGTTACAACAATCCTAATAGGATTTGGTCTTATAGCCGAATAGGCTCCTTGCTAACATATTAAGGTTGGCCGAATGTAGGGATTTAAGATCTAAGGCATTAGATCAAGCTTTTCGGGATTTAAGTGAATTTGTTAAGCGAATCAGGTGTGTACCCCACACTAATCTTAATAGATTTATGGCTTAAACTTGATATATGTGTTAATATGAAAGTGTAAGAATGTGGCTAAGGTACCATGATATGGTACAAAGTACTCAGGTACGTTTCCTACTCCTACTAGGATTATGAAATATGTTATATTTAACATGTGATAAGTAATAAGAATGTGAAATTTGGCATGTTAATGCATAATATGTATGATATGGGGCATATGGGTTATTGAAAAGGGGAAGTGAATGTGGTGACCTAAGACCACGATATTTGAATGTGGTGACCTAAGACCACGAGATCTGAATGTGGTGACCTAAGACCACGATATCTGAACGTGGTGACCTAAGACCACGATATCTGAGTGTGGTGACCTAATACTACGAATACTCATAAGGGCGATGAGCACGTCGACTGCAGCGACTGCCTTCGATGGTGTGTAGCGGATAGAGGGTTGACTTAGTAATCCCCACGGTGTGCAGGTTGGTACGGGTGATGTGTAGCGGATGGCATCTAGGTTTGGCTTTGGGTTGCATCATTTTAATTTGATGATATATGAATTTGTATGCTATGAAATGCCTAAATTTGTTAAGACTTAGTGTTGTGTTACACATTGAGTCTGTTGACTCACCCCGTTGTGGGAACATTTTTCAGGTGATGATCAATAATGGACCGGGTCGGCAGAAGCTTGGGATGGCCATGCTCAAGCAAGAAATTCATTTTATTTGGACTATTTTATTTTAAGTACTTTGGTTTTAATTTTGGGATTTATTTGATGTAATAAGGCCATAGTTGAATTACTTTAATTTTTCTTTTAATTACTATGTACGAATTTTATCAAGTGAAGTTTAAGTAGATTTATTTTAAAACAAAGTCTAAACGTTTTGTCACCTAAAGTAAAGGATTTTAATAATGAAATAAACTTGTTTTCAACTCGAGCCCAACCCACCAGCAAATTATCTTCAAAACACACAGATTTCCAAAGTAATAAAAGAATTTTTAACCGGTTTACTTCGAGGAACATACCAGATCCGGACCAGGCTCGTGGGCCAGGTGTGGGGTGTTTCAAGTGATATATCTTGTGAATCATAGAAACTGCCCAATTTGAATGCTTGTATTGGTTGGTGTTGGATGTGTGTTTCAAGTGCAGGTCTTGGATGAACTATTAGGTGAGAAATGAAGCTAGAAATGGCTTCATTTTGTCCAGGGCGTGTGTCTATTTCGTGTGTGACACACGGCCTGTTAACACGGGCATGTAGTTAGGTCATGTGTCCCCTGCACCTTACTTCTGAGAAACAGAATGCTTAGAATTGGGCACAAGGGCAGAGACACGGGCGTATGTCTTAGCCGTGTGGAACAGGGGCGTGTGTCTTGGCCATGTGAAACCTGCACCTAATTCTAATTAATTTAATTAACCACACGGTCAAGCACACATGTGTGTGGCATGGCCGTGTGGCGCAAGTTAGAGAGCAACCAAAATCAAACACGGCCTGTTAAGGGGAAATTTTGTTATGGGGCCGAGAGTTATAACACTAAGTTTTGGCGGGTCTTAAGTTCTTGAGAGTAGTCTAGGAGTAATTTGCGACCACCGAATTGTTATTTTGATGTATAGGTCGGGCACATAACAGATGTTAGAATATATTGTAATGATTGATCTTAAAATGTGTTAAGTTGTATCGAAGAAGGGATTGGTGAGAGTATTGAAGATATTTGTGAAATTGGGGTTATCGCTGAAGGTATTGTACCCTAAGTTAGTTGGATTACTGTGCCAGTTACGTTTGAATAAGAAAGTTAGGAATGAAATGAATGGATGAACTAAATACATATAAATATTGGATTTCCATTGCTATAAACCATTTATTAAGGCATTTTAGAAAGTTGTGACATGTGTCAAGTTCCAACAAGGACTTAGTTTAAAAATGTGGATATTAAGGTTAGAGAAAGGGAGAGTTTTCCTTCTTTCTTCTAAAGTTTTGTTATCTGAATCTGGAGGAACTAAAAGTATTTCTTTCTCCTTTAAGATGGAGTTGTAAATCTATATTTTTTTAGTGTCTACTCCATGTCAAGGTAAGTATTATGACTCTGCATATTAAAGTTATGAAAGATTAAGTCTGAATAAGTACATGAATAGTAAAATGAAGAAGAAAAGCTTTATATGAGGGCTATCTAGGTTTGAGATGCTGGTAAAGGTTACGAATGAGTTTTAATGGTGTTCTTTTATTTTATAAGTAGCGGTTACTGCAGTTTCTTGCTGGATTTGGAGTTCAAGCTGTTATTTTTTGTTGTCAGGTAAGTCTCTATACTAACTCTTGTATGTGTGCTGTTCATACCAGAGGATCTACAGAAAAGTAGTTAAAAAGGTGATGTTGGGATCGTAAAAGTTATAGTTTGATATTTTTGCGACTACATAAGAGATTATTTAAGAATATCTAGGATTTTATGTTTGTTGAGGATGGTATGTACATCTGGTATAGATCTGATGAGTTCAAGTAATGTGATGGGAAGTATGATTGTTTATGTGTGTTTGAGATGTATGCTATGGAGTATGTTCTGTTAAGAGTCTGTGTCTGTCTCTGTGGTGTTATTAAAAGGTGGTCCATTGGGATTTTAAACAAGAAGTTTGAAAGGAAAGCCCATGGCTATGACACCTTTCTAAAAGAACTAAAGGATAGTGATTACCCAATGGGGTCCTCTGCGTGCCGCAGAATAATGATGGGCAAACCTCACATAATTTGAGTTTAGGAAAATTCATGTCGTAAACCCGTCATGAAAGAAAATCCTTTGTGGCGAACCATGAAAGAAAAGTTGTTGTGGCGAACCATGAAAGAAAAGCCTTTGTGGTGAACCATGAAAAAAAAACCTTTGTGGCAAATCATGAAATAAAAGCCTTTGTGACGAATCATGAAAGAAAAGCCTTTGTGGCGAACCTTGCAAGGATAGCTTTTGTGGTGTACTAGGGATGGACTACCCTTATGGTGTGTCTTATAAAGTTCTCAAAGAAGAACATTAAACGATGACCTTCGTAACAAGTTTTGAAGGAAGCTAGTTGGGTATTCAGTCTGACCTTTTAATGTAATTAGAAGACAATTAGCAAAGCACAAGTTATCTATTGATTATATGGTAAAGTATTACCTAATACTACAAATCAATTGAAAATAATGAATTGAAGAGATATAGAGAGGTAATGAGTTAGTATTGGAAATCTATTTTGAATGAAAATGTAAAATTGACTGTTTGAAGGAAGAATGTAACACCCTATACTCGACCCAGTCGTTGAGCCCGAATATCAGGATGCCACACCACCGTCACACATCACATGCATTATCATGGTCTCATTATTAAAGATAAGTCTTCCTTTCTAGCATTTTCACAAGTTATAAGTTAGACTTAGTCTAATCATCCTTAATACATACTAAACATACATTAAATAGTCTTATAAATATAATTAAACATTGATAAACCATAAAAGTAACATATTTTAAGCCCACATTTAATATGCTTTTGGATGATTTATCCCTTGATTTATGTAAAAAGGGGCTCTTAATCCTTTCTTTTCATGTCTCATACCCAGAAAAGCACCCGAGGATGAAAAGAACGTAAAACAGGCTTAAAATGAGCCAAATGGGCCAATTCACAAAATCGACACGGCCTGAACTTCAAGCCACACGACCGTGTCTCATTAAATTACTAGAACACGACCTGGACCCCGATAAACACGACCGTGCCTCAAATTAGAAATCCGAACACGGCCTAGAGTCGATTCACACGGGCGTGCTACATGGTCGTGCCTCTGTCGTTAGAAAGAGCTATTTCAGTCGGAAAAGGATACTTGGGGAGAAAGAATCGCATTCCAAGAGCCTATATATACCCCCTAAGTACCACCTTTGAAAGGGCATCAAAGCTAGGCCAAGGAGCCAAGCCGAGAAGGTTAGAGTTAGGGAAAAACCGCAAAGATAGCTAGTTGATCCATCCCAAGAAGCCGGAATTATACTCAAGATGGCGGAATTCTCCTTCAATTCCTTCAGGGAGTTTTCGGACTTTCTTATGTTTTGTTTTATCTTTTCTTTTGAGATGTTTTCTTGTTTAGTTATGAACTAAACCCCTCAGATACGTGAAGGGGATGAAACCTAGATGAATCTTTTTATTTGATTTTTAAATTTATATGATAATTACTTAGTTTGTTCTTAATTATGTTGCTTAATCCAAATCTAATGTGCTTAGGTGGAGGAGGAATAGACCCTGCCTAAGAGTAGATCTAACATAATTAAGCGGAGTTGATCAAACACCTAGAGATAGGGCTACGAGATTTTGCCAGATTAGGGTGAAACCTAATATGGGAGTCCATTGATCGATTTACTGCTATTTTAGGGGGTTATTATAAGCGAACGAGAGTTCCACTAATTAACCTAGGGTTAGACGTTATTCGGCTCGAGAGAGGGTTTAATATAGGTTAGGGAGTCTTACGGATCAAGCTAAGTAAAAGAAATTATATAATTTAGGGTTAATTAATAAGTAAAGTCTAGGTGGATTCTTCCTCAAGGTATCGTCGTAATCAACTGAGTTTTCCTTCAAAGTTATTTTCCTATTCGTCTTTTTTGTCTTTGTGTACTTAGTTTAGTCTTCGTCTAAAGCAACTTCACTCTAATTTTAAGGCTACATAATAAAAAGAAAGTTAGTATTAGTACTTTTAGTTCCTTTGGGTTCGATATCCGGTCTTGCCTAAGCTATACTATTGTTCGATAGGTACACTTGCCTTTAATCGTTGTCAGAGTTAGTTTTTAGGTTTTGATCATTTTTCCATAAATTTTAAAACTCTGATTTACAGCGATCAAGTTTTTGGCGCCGTTGCCGGGGAACTAAAATATTAAGAAAATTCTATTTTTATTACTTTAGCCATTATTTTTTTATTCAGCAATTTATTTTTATTTTATGATAAATTTTAATTTTGCTAATTTTTTCTTTCTTGTTTTTTTTTTCTTTTCAGGTACCTCTAGTTTATGACTAGAAGGAACCCGAGAGGACCTTTAGTATACGAAAGTAATATTGAAGCTACCGCTAGAAGGAATCATCGGGAAACCAGGTGAGCCCTAAATTACACAAAAAGAGAGGAAGAAGACAGATCCAATCCTACTAAAGGGATGGACGAAAACAACCCACCACCACGTGATGTGGGAGATCGCAACGCTCCACGTATAATGTTTGATTATGCGAAACCGCATTTAACAGGAGCAGAACCGAGTATTGTTAGGCCTGCTATAGCTGCTAATAATTTTGAATTAAAGCCTAACACAATACAAATTGTAACACCCCTCACCCGTATCCAACTCTGGGATAGGGTTCGAGGCGTTACCGGACTTAAACATTCACAATCATACAAAACCGGGTTACCAAATTTCACCCAAATTTTCAACTTTTCAAATACATGCATTTGACCTTGTCATCTATTTAATCACTTATACCACATAACAATATATTAACACATACCATGGACAAATAGGCTTACAAGCCAAAATCATCATAAGCCACATCTCATGGCTATAATCAACAAATCAATACAAGCCAATACATTTGACTAATCACAACAACATCCATCATAGAAAAATTAAGTCCCTATACATGCCGCTCACTTGAAAACATTTAACATACATATGTCAATACTCCAAGGATAATGGCTCGATAGTGTGATGCTGCCTCCGATGATCTCCAACCCTGAGCTGACCTTACAAAACTAAAAGAAATAGAAAGTAGGGAGTAAGCTTTACGCTTAGTAAGCTCACATGAAAATAATAAGCAATCTGATATTCATATTCTTTCTATTTATTCAAATTCCAGTTAAGCTGTTTTCTTGAGTCATAGTCATTAAATTATTTATATCCGTAAATTTTCCATGAAACTAGACTCACATATATTATTCCCATAAAATTTCTAGAATTTTTGGTGTAACCAATCAATACATTTTATTCATTAAAGGTTCCCCTATTTCACTGTTTGACTATTCTGACCTCTCTTCACTACAAATCAATTTTCTCCTCGTACAGAGTTCATATGACCTTCTTATTTGGTTCATTTCAAAATATACTCATTCATGATTTTAGGCATATAAATTATATCCCACAATTATATTTCTACAATTTTTAATGATTTTTCCAAGGCAGAATAGGGGATCACGTAATCATTCTGAACCAGTCTAACAGAAATTCAAATCTCTAAAAATATATGAATCATTTCTTTGCTATGTTTCTTTTATATGAAACTAGACTCAATAAGCTTTAAATTAATATCTCATCCAACTTATAATTCAATTTCTACTATTTTTGGTGATTTTTCAAATTCACATCACTGCTACCGTCCAAAGCAGTTCTATTGTAAATTTTTGCTTTCTTTCACTTTTGTTGTATTCATCATTTGCCTATACCAATTTTTCCAATTTCCGATTACATATCGAGCATATTGTTCATACGTACATTTGCCATATTTCTCAACTGGTCACATTCACACTTGCACTTATTCGTAACATGATCGCACCAATCATCATTAGTAAATCATCTCGTTGAACCCCTTCGGAAAACGCCCGATACTCGGTGGTCTCAGCACATAGCTCCACCTAACATAATTCGGCTTTCTTGTACACATGGTGAAGGTCCCTTATCACCCATGTGACCTAGCCATTCCATCTCGTAGCTTTCTTGTCTACATGGTGTTCAACACTAAGAACCACTCATGTGACCTAGCTACTCGTAACCCGTAACTTTCTTGTACAAATGGTATACACACAGTATTAGAAATGTGACCTAGTTACATAAGAAATTATTATCCCGTAGCTTTCTTGCACACATGGTGAAAGTCCCTTATCATCCATGTGGCCTAGCTACATATCAAATTTTGCCATCTAGTAGCTTTCTTGTGCACACGGTGAAAGTCCCTTATCACTCGTGTGACCTAGCTACATATTGTTCGTATCTCTCGGTTTTCTGAAGGTTCAATCGAGAATTTCCATTTCCATACATTTTCATATTTTAGTTATCACCGAATGATTTCCATAGTATCTAGCAAAATAATTATTGTACAAGTAAAATAAATGCATTATTTACATATTAACTTTCTTGTCGAAATCTCGTCAGGTACAACCGTGTAGTAACTTATACAACCAATGTAATATTAATTTAACATTCAATTCTTTTAACATTAATTTGCCATTCAATTTCACATGACACAACAAACATCACATTTTCCATACCATACATATCATCCATCAACTTCTTCTAAACATATTAAATCATACAATTTATGCCATATCAATAGAAAATTACAATTCAAGTATGGTGTTGCATTATTATTAACACGCGAACTTACCTCGAATGCCGAAACGACCATTTTACCAACTTTCCCGATTTTTGATTTTCCTCTAAATCTCGTTTTTCAGGGTTTAAAACATCACATTTCACTTATTTAATTAATGTACCACTCGAAACAGTCCCTAACTCAAACTTTGGCAAAATTACAATTTTGTCCCTAAACTTTTGCATAATTATGATTTTTCCCCTAGGCTCGAAAATTAAACTTTATTCCTTTTTCTTATGTTTTATGACATGCTGAACATTTTTCCCTTCTATAGCAACTTCAAATTCTTACTATAACACATTATTATGAACAATAACAACTTTTACCAATTAACTCGTTTTACTCGTTTTCACCGAAAATCACTTAGTAAAAATCGTTCCTCTACTCATAAACATGCATAATCTACCAAAATTCATCAAAATACACAATTATTCAACATGGGTCAATTTTTAAAATTAAACTCTAGCTTAAAATAATGGTAGAAATAGCTAAACTAAGTTATCGAGATTTCAAAAAATCGATGAACATTAAAAACGGGGCTTAGAAACACTTACTATGAAGCTTGAAAAGCTTGAAACCCTTAGCCATTGAGTCATGAAATTTTCGGCAGCAACTTGAAGAAGATGAGCAGATTTTTTTCTTGCATTTGTCTTTTTTTATTCATTAAAACACTAAATGACTAAAATACCCTTAAGGCTTTTCTTTCAATTTTGTCCTATTCATGCCCTTTTTTTTCCATTAAGTTATCCAATGGTCTAATTACCTTTTAAGGACCTCCAATTTAAAACTCATATCAATTTGACACCTTTAATATATAGAACTCAACTTTTGCACTTTTTACAATTTAGTCCTTTTGACTAAATTGAGTGCCCAAACGTCGAAATTTTCGAACAAAATTTTCACGAAATCTTTCAGTGAAATCGTAGACCATAAAAATATAGTAAAAATAAAATTTTCCTCGTTGAATTTGTGATCTTGAAACCACTGTTCCGACTAGGCCCTAATTCGAGATGTTACACAAATGATTCAACAGTTTGTTCAATTTGATGGTTTGCAGGATGAAGATCCAAACATGCATCTAGCTAACTTTTTAGAGTTCTGTGATACCTTCAAAATAAATGGCGTTTCTGATGATGCCATACGTCTACGGTTATTCCCTTTTTCATTAAGAAATAAAGCTAAATAGTGGTTAAACTCGTTACAATGAGGGTCAATCACTACATGGGATCAGATGACCGAAAAGTTTTTAATGAAATATTTCCCACCAGCCAAAACGGCCAAATTACGGAATGATATTTCTTCTTTTTTGTAGATGGATGTAGAGACATTATACGATGCATGGGAGAGATATAAAGATCTCTTGAGGAGGTGCCTACACCATGGCTTCCCCTTGTGGCTACAAGTCCAAACATTCTACAACGGTGTAAACTCTTCAACAAGGCAACTGATTGATTCAGCCGCCGGTGGAACCCTGAACAACAAAACTCCAAAAGTAGCCTACGAGTTCATTGAGGAGATGTAATTAAACAATTATCAGTGGCAAGCTTCGAGGACTAAACCAACGAAATCGGCAGGAGTCTTCAATGTCGACACCATGACCATGCTATCAACGCAGCTTGAGATGATGAATAAAAAGCTTGATAGTTTATGTTCTTCGCAAGTACATCCAGTCATGCAGTGTGACGCAAGTGGAACCGTGGCAAATCCTGAGTACCTACCCTACCAACCGGAAGCAGAGAACGAACAGATGAACTATATAGGTAATAATTTCTGATCCAATAATAATCCTTATAGTAACACTTACAATCCAGGTTGGAGGAACCATCCAAAGTTTTCATGGGGAGGTCAAGGCAATCAAAGAAATCAAGGGCAACCTCCTCAGAACTTCCAAAGTCAACCGTATCCACAGGAAAAGAAACCAACCCATGAGGAGGAATCAGAAAGCACAGAAAAATGCATACAAGATATCGAGAGAACCCTTAAAGATTAACAAGCGTTAATTGAAAAATTTACTGAATCGTTTGGGGAACTCACTAAGACGGTTGGAATACTTTATAAGATGATCTGTGAAAAACGAGCAGAAATGTTTCCTAAAGGAACAGAACAGGTAAAAACAATCAAACTAAGAAGTGGAAAGGAATTAGGCGAGCTGAAGAAACAAAGCCCAAACGAGAAGAACAAAGCAAAAAATGAGGGAATGAAAGAGGTAACTCCATTACGCAATGAGAACAACCCACCAATCCCATATCCAGCAAAGTTCAAGAAGGAACGAATTGATGCCCAATACGGTAAGTTTCTTGAACTTTTTAACCAAATACATATTAACTTACCTTTCGTTGAAGCCATTTCACAGATGCCGAAGTATGCAAAATTCTTAAAGGAACTTTTGACAAATAAGCGAAAACTTGAAGAAGTATCAACGGTGAAACTCAACGAAGAGTGTTCAGCCATTCTCCAAAATAAGCTACCAACCAAATTAAAAGACCCAGGAAGTTTTACTATCCCTTGGTTAATTGGTAGTTTAAATATTAAGAAAGCACTAGCTGATCTAGGAGCTAGTATAAATTTAATGCCTTATAAAATGTTTAAACAACTAGATCTTGGGGAACAAACACCCACTAGGATGAGTATTCAGTTAGCAGATAGATCCATTAAATATCCTAGAGGAGTTATCGAAGATGTCTTGGTAAAAATTGACAAATTTATTTTCCCAGTGGATTTTGTTGTGTTAGACATGGATGAAGATATTAATGTTCCTTTAATCTTAGGGCGTCCATTTTTAGCCACTGCTAGAGCCGTTATTGATGTAGGTGATGGTAAACTCACGCTAAGGATAGGTGATGAAGAGATTATTTTTCAAATTTATGATGCCATGCGATACTCTAAAGAGCAAGATGATTCCTGTTATTTTGTTGATACTACTGATCACATCATTCAAAATTCATTACAGGAAATCATACATGACGACACGTTGGAACTGTGCCTGGCTCAAGAAGAGGGGGAAAAAGATGAAGACGATGAGTTGAATCTGAATACTTCATCATCCAGACAAATGAAAGAAGAAAGCATTGAAAATGATAATGAAATAAAGCAAAAACCCTCTATCGAAGAGCCACACAAATTGGAATTAAAACAGTTGCCAAAACACTTAGAATACGCATTCCTTGGGGACAATTCTACGCTACTGGTAATTATCTCTTCAGAACTAGAGCCCAAGGAAAAAGAGGAGCTAATAAAAGTACTAAGAGAACACAAAAAAAGCCATAGCTTGGAAAATTTCTAACATCAAAGGAATAAGCCCAGCGTTTTGCACCCACAAAAGTTTAATGGAAGAGGAATATAAGCCGTGTGTGCAACCCCAGAGACGGTTAAATCCTAACATGAAAGAAGTGGTCAAAGCCGAGGTAATTAAACTTCTAGATGCAGGAATAATTTATCCTATTTCTGACAGTACTTGGGTAAGTCCTGTGTTGGTAGTTCTAAAGAAAGGAGGAATGACGGTAGTACCTAATGAAAAGAATGAGTTAATTCCTACAAGAACAGTTACAGGTTGGGGAGTCTGTATTGACTATAGAAAACTGAATGATGCCACCAAAAAAGATCACTTTCCTCTACCCTTCATAGATCAAATGTTAGAAAGATTATCTGGACATATGTACTACTGCTTCTTGGACGGACTCTCCGGTTACTTCCAAATCCCCATAGCTCCTAAAGATCAAGAAAAGACGACATTCACATGCCCATACGGTACGTTTGCTTATCGTAGAATGCCTTTTGGATTATGTAATGCTCCTGCTACTTTTCAGAGTTACATGTTAGCAATCTTTGACTAACTCGTGGAAGAAATCATGGAGGTTTTAATGGATGATTTTTCGGTATTCGGTAATTCTTTCCATCTCTGCCTTAAAAATTTAAAACGAGTTCTAATAAGATGTGAGGAAACAAATCTTGTCTTGAGTTGGGAAAAATGTCATTTTATGGTTAGAGAAGGAATTGTGTTAGGGCATAAGATTTCTAGTAAAGGGATTGAGGTAGATAAAACAAAGGTTGAAGCCATGGAAAAATTACCTCCCCCTAGTTCTATCAAGGCCATTAGAAGTTTTCTAGGACATGCAGGATACTATAGAAGATTTATTAAGGATTTTTCTAAAATAGCTAAGCCTTTGACAAAATTACTAGAAAACAATGTTCCATTTAATTTCAGTCATGAATGTTTAGATGCATTTAATATTCTTAAGGACAAACTAATAAATGCGCCGATTATAATTTCACCTGATTGGAACTTACCCTTTGAACTAATGTGTGATGCAAATGATTTTGCAGTAGGTGCAATTTTGGGACAACGAAGAGACAAGCATTTTCAGCCAATTTATTATGCTAGCAGAACACTAACACCCGCGTAAGAAAACTACACCACCACAGAGAAAGAATTGCTAGCTGTAGTTTTTGCTTTTGATAAATTTAGGCAGTATCTAATATTATCCAAAGTTGCCATTTATACCGACCATTCAGCTCTTCGTTACCTTTTAAACAATTCGAATGCAAAACCCAGACTCATACGATGGATTTTACTCTTACAAGAATTCAACTTGGAAATACAAGATAAGAAGGGAGCTGAGAATCTTGCAGCGGATCATCTTTCTAGACTTGAAAATCCACACACCAAAGAGCTCGACGAAGGTGAAATAAATGATTCATTTCTAGAAGAATAACTCTTTTCTATATCACATTCTGAGGTACCACGATTTGCAAATATTGCGAATTATTTAGCAACTAACATCTTACCAAGAAAATTAACACACCACCAAAAGAAGCTATTCTTTACTGATGTGAAAATTTATTTTTGGGAAGATCCCTTTCTTTTCCACATTTGTGCTAATCAGGTAATTCGAAGATGTGTTACAAATACAGAAGCAAACAAAATCTTGGAGTATTGCCATTCAGAACCATCCGAAGGACACTACAGTGGTGTTAAGACAGCACACAAAATACTCGAATCAGGTTTTTATTGACCCACTCTATTTAAAGACACCAACAGGTATGTTACCTCGTGTGATAAATGCCAACGAATAGGTAATATTTCTAAACGAGATGAAATGCCTCAAACATATATGTTATCATGTGAAATATTTGATGTATGGGGTATTGATTTCATGGGACCATTTCCTAATTTGTTTGGAAATAAGTACATCATAGTGGCAGTTGATTACATGTCAAAATGGGTAGAAGTAGAAGCTTTACCTACCAATGACGCTAAGGTAGTAGTCAAGTTCCTCAAGAAACTATTTTCTCGATTTGGAACACCGAGAGCTATCATTAGTGATAGGGGTACGCATTTCTATAATACTCAATTTGAAAAAGTCCTAAAAAAATATGGAGTACCCCACAGGACAGCCACCCCATATCATCCTCAAACCAGTGGGCAAGTCGAAGTAGCAAACCGAGAACTTAAGCGTAGTCTAGAAAAAACGGTTGAATCAAATAGAAAAGACTGGGCAGTTAAAATAGATGATGCCTTATAGGCTTATAGAACTGCATTCAAAACACCTCTAGGCACATCCCAATACAAACTTGTATACGGGAAAAGCTGTCATCTACCATTTGAGCTAGAACATAAAGCTTTTTGGGCAATAAAATTCTTGAATACTGATCTCAAATTTGCAGGAAAAAGGAGAATGGTGCAGATGAACGAGTTAGACGAGTGGAGAACAGAAGCCTATGAGAACTCAAAACTGTACAAGGAAGCAACAAAGCGACGCCACGATGCTCAGCTTAAGAGATCAAGGCAATTCGAAGTAGGAGACTTAGTCCTTCTGTACAACTCAAGGCTTAAACTATTTTTGGGAAAATTGAAATCAAGATGGTTAGATCCATTTATGATCAAAACAATATTTCCATATGGCACTATCGAGGTAACTCATCCCACGAAAGGCACTTTCAAGGTAAACAGACACCGACTTAAAATTTATAATGGTGCAAATTTAGGCGACATGAGAGCGGAGCTTAGGCTCCACGAACCTTCTTTCAGAAACGAAAACAGGGAAAGCCTACTTAAGACTATAAACAAGCACTTCTCGGGAGGCAACCCGAGCACTAACATACTAACATAGTTTTTATTTTTCTAACACCACACTAAAATAGTCTAACAGGAAAATGCAGGATCTTTGACACGGCCTTGAACACGGGCGTGTCAATGGCCGTGTACAAAACAGGGGACGATCCACGGGCATGCCAAGAGCCGTGCCCAAACAGAGAAAAATGTCGATAGATAACATGGGCTGAGATACCAGAACACGCCCGTGCCATCAAACCGTGCGAAGCTACTGACTTCTACAACACGGGTAGACCACGCCCGTTCCTTCAAACCATCTGAAGCTACTGACTTGTCGAACACGGGTAAGACACGCCCGTGTAACCTCACCGTGCCCACAATTTTGCTTTATCAAGCACGGACGTGCTATATGGACACACGGGCGTGCCACAAACCTGAACGCGCCCAAACCTGGAAAACGCGAAAAACACGGGCAATTTAAAATTGACACGGCCGTGTCAACTCACCGTGCCCCCTCCCCTATAAATAGAATTTAACCGTCATCTTCCCCAAAAACAAACCCTAAATCAGATTTAAATCCCCCTCCTCCCAAAACCGGCCAAACACTTACCCCCTCCCATTAAAACCACCTATCCTCACCTTTTTCTTCAAAAAATAAACCAAAACCTTCCTTACGGCCGCACCACAGCTGTGCTACCAAGCTCCACGCCGACGGTACAGCTGTGTTCACGCTACAGCAGCCCACGCCACCACCGTGCTCCGCCCGTGCCAATCATCCTCTCTACCCCTGGTTTCATTTTCTTAACAAAATCTTTTGATGACATTTGTATTTATGTTCATACTTTGTTAGAATTTAGAAGCATGATTTATATAGGTCCCTATAATCTTTTATTGCAACTTTATTTTTCATTTTGTTTAGAATCAGCCCTGATTGTTAGTTAGGAAAATGCTCACAGCATTCATGACTAAATAGTTAAATTGCTTTTGGTTGCTGATAGATTCTATCCTTAGACAATAGATCTACCAATTTTCTTAATATCAAATGCAATTGATATGAGATACATTGGTCATTGTTCCTGTTATTTTCTAATGATTTTTCAGGTACCATGTTGTCGTTACGAGTCAAACGATCCGTCCCAAGTAAGAAAAGAAAGGGGCCCAGGTCATCATCCGCAAGCGCATCCACCGAAACCTGACACCTATTTCTCCGGTTTTCCCAAGCAACACAAGATGAAAAATACAAAGCAAACCGGGAAAGACCCATAGGCACCGGTCGACGCATCAACTGGAATGCAGTACGACAAGTGAGACTCGAAACTGACATTAAAGCACTTATCTCAACAGAACCATGGGAGAACTTCTTCAAAATTGAAGAACCCATGTATATAGAGCTTACGTTAGAGTTCTGCACCACCTTCATTTTGCAAGCAGTAACGACTCAATTCGACGACCCAGGTGCTATTCAATTTCGTCTAGGGGGCTCAGTGCGTCGATTAAGTGTACCACAATTCGACACGGCTCTCGGACTTTACACACCAGAGTTCATAGCAGAACACCCACTTGCTGAATTAAACCGTGAGCTCCACCGCACTCCGATCGAATGTTGGCGAGCCCTACACCCTATTACAACAGACTACAACCCCAGTCGCTCTAAGACGACGGCACTCCACCCCGCCCTAAGGTATATTCACGCTATTTTCGCACAAACCATCACAGGTTGTAGAGAAAGCACGGGCGTCGTAAACAAGTAAGACGTCTACTTTCTATCTTGCATGTCTGAAGGACATATCTTCGATTTAGCATATTTTATCGCATGCGCGATTCAACACCAGACTGAGCAACATAGGAAGGGAATCCTGTCAATGGGGCCATACATTACGAGGATAGCTCGACACTTCAACCTCCTCAACTCCGACGAGTAGATCACCTCTCTCACACTGATAGGCAACATGGTTCCTCAAGGCATCCAAACCATGCTCCATATGAGGATGATAAAACAATGACGAGGGACCAATCCTCCGCAGTAGAAACTAAAAACACCAATCAACGAGGAAGAGGACGAGGACATTCCTGATGATGTCCTACCACCATCAGAGGAGGCAACGAATCCAAACCATCAACCATACCGAGCGGTAACATCATTCGCAGACATCTCTGCTCGACTTGATCGATTCGAGATGCATTTTGCTGAAAACGCTCGACGTTTTGACTGATTAGAGGTGAAGCTCCAACAAATATGCCAGCACCTCCAGATTTCACCATCAGCACCACCACCGGCTCCAACCAACGACGAGGACTTCTGAGTCCTTTTAATTTGTTTTCCTTAAATTTATTTTTAAAGACTTTATCTTATTTTATATTGTCTAATTTGATCTTTTAGTACAAATTTTTATCATTGGCTATTCAATTATTCAAAGCATCCTTAACAACATATCTTTCACACAAAAAAGAAAAAAAAAGAAAAATCATTAACAATTGACTTTGCAGAATAAATCATATATTCCACCTACACAAAAGCCCAATTAAGGCGAAACGCAAACAGTCACCTGATGCCACATCCTCAAGGATCTCATCAAAAAATTTAGGGAGTCATTCTTTCCCCTTCTCTTTTGATTTATCTCTTCAATGTCATTATCTTCAAATTTGAATGTTATCTTCAAATTTGAGATTTACAAGGTTGATGTAAAAAATACCCATAATTTTTTTGAGAATTTGAGCCTTATAGAGCATACATTCTTTTTCATGCTCACTTCTTAATTATGAGTATGTCAACCATGAACTGTTATTCTAGAACTTGCCTCGATTATACAAGTCAAGACCATAGCTATGATTTGATATACCGAAATGATAAAGGCACTTAGGTTTTAACCCACTTACTCCACTAAATAGCCTACCCTTATAATTAACCCTTAGTGAACCCCGTTGAGCCTAACAACCCTTTTATTAACTTACCCGCTAATTTTAACCCAAAATCCTTTGTATTTGTTATCACCCTTTCTTTTGACTACCCCTTAATCGAGATTTGATTTGAGCAAGTTACCTAAGTTTGTTATTCTGGTAGTTAAATTTATCTTGTATTTAGTTTGTTCTTAAAAAAGAAGTATATTCAGTATTAGTATTATGAAGAGTGAGCATATACAAGTTAAAGTCTAATTATCAAAAGAAAAAGCTCGTATTAGTATGATTAGTATTATTTTCAGTTGATGTAATTATTATCTTAGAAATTTTTAGGTGGGTAACTTGTCAATTCACCCGTTATCCACACCTTTAGCCCTAGCCCCGTTACAACCCTAACAAAGACCTTTTGATCTGTTTATCATTTCGTTTTACAGTGGTGGAGATTTAATTTTCAGGCAAGCTTATGGGATTAACTTTTCAGGTTCGACTTATGAGTGCTTAATTTTAACCCTTAAAACATTTTTTGAGTGATTTGAGTGAATCTTTTGTGAGGATGTCAATCCTTGTAGGTTTTGAATTAAAGGTAATTATTTAGATGAAGGGAAACACCTATGTTTTCGTACTACAAATGTATGACTTATCTTGTTTGAATCTTTAGGAATCTTTGAGTTGAATTATCCATGTATAAATTATCTATGAATTAGGATAAGGCATTGTTGATAGGAATTATGAATCATGGAAGGTTCGTTTTAATTGTAAGTTGAGAATTTTGCTTGAGGACAAGCAAAAGCTTAAGTGTGGGGGTATTTGATAAACTGTAAAAGTAACATGTTTTAAGCCCACATTTAATATGCTTTTAGATGACTTATCCCTTGATTTACATAAAAAGGTGCTCTTAATCCTTTCTTTTCATGTCTCATACCCAGGAAAGCACCGAGGATGAAAAGAACGTAAAACGGGCTTAAAACGGGCCAAATAGGCCAATTCACGAAATTGACACGGCCTGAACTTCAAGCCACATGGCCGTGCCTCATTAAATTACTAGAACACAGCCTGGACCCCGATAAACACGGCTGAGCCTCAAATTAGAAATCCAAACACGGCCTGGAGTCGATTCACACGGGCGTGCTACATGGCCGTGCCTCTGTCGTCAGAAAGAGCTATTTTAGTCGCAAAAGGATACTTGGGGAGAAAGAATCGCATTCCAAGAGCTTATATATACCCCCTAAGTTCAACCTTTGAAAGGGCGTCAAAGCTAGGCCAAGGAGCCAAGCCGAGAAGGTTAGAGTTAGGGAAAAATCGCGAAGATAGCTAGTTGATCCATCCCAAGAAGCCGGAATTATACTCAAGACGGCAGAATTCTCCTTCAATTCCTTCAGGGAATTTTAGGATTTTCTTATGTTTTGTTTTATCTTTTCTCTTAAGATGTTTTCTTGTTTAGTTATGAACTAAACCCCTCAGATACCTGAAGGGGATGAAACCTAGATGAATCTTTTTGTTTGATTTTTAAAGTTATATGATAATTGCTTAGTTTGTTCTTAATTATGTTGCTTAATCCAAATCAAATGTGCTTAGGTGGAGGAGGAATAGACCCTGCCTAAGAGTAGATCTAACATAATTGAGCGGAGTTGATCAAACGCCTAGAGATAGGGTTACGAGATTTTGCCAGATTAGGGTGAAACCTAATATGGTAGTCCATTGATCGATTTACTGCTATTTTAGGGGGTTATTATAAGAGAACGAGAGTTCCACTAATTAACCTAGGGTTAGACGTTATTCGGCTAGAGAGAGGGTTTAATATAGGTTAGGGAGTCTTACGGATCAAGCTAAGTAAAAGAAATCATATAATTTAGGGTTAATTAATAAGTGAAGTCTAGATGGATTCTTCCTGAAGCTATCGTAGTAATCAACTGAGTTTTCCTTCAAAGTTATTTTCCTATTCGTCTTTTTTGTCTTTGTGTCCTTAGTTTAGTCTTCGTCTAAAGCAACTTCACTCTAATTTTAAGGCTAAATAATAAAAAGAAAGTTAGTATTAGTACTTTTAGTTCCTTTGGGTTCGATATTCGGTCTTGCCTAAGCTATACTACTGTTTGATAGGTACACTTGCCTTTAATCGTTGTCAGAGTTAGTTTTTAGGTTTTGATCATTCTTCTATAAATTTTAAAACTCTGATTTATAGCGATCAAACATACATAGGGTTCATTTAGAAAAATTCCAAAACAAGTCACGTGGGTATCGATACTAAAACAAAGATATCGATATTTCCTTAAAATGGTATCGATATTTCCCTGAAATGGTATCGATACTGATTGGAAAATCGATACCAAAATAGCATTTTGTTTCTCTTCTAAAAATCAAAACCCAAAAAATACCAGTACATTTATTAAAGTATCGATTATTTTACCCCAAGTAATGATACTCATGATAAGGTATCGATACCAAATTACAATACTGACTCCCTGCCCAATGAAATATTACAGAGGCAAAAATACAACATAATAAGGCAAATAGTCCTTTACAAACATAAACCATTCAACATGCAACTTTCACCATATCAATTAAAAGTAAAAACGACAATAATAATAGTTCAATCATTGAAAAATGTTTGAGCAAGGAATCAACATAACAAGTTCCAAGTCCATAAATCCTAAGAGCAAATAAGCTATGGAAACATTAAAAATATCATGGCAAATACTAGGAAAAAGTCTACCATATTGCCTTTATTTCCCAAAAACATTAACAACTACATTAACAACTGAGACGCTACTAATCTACAATGGTTTAAAAAGAGTGAGTGAGCTTAACCAATTCAGTGAATGCTCAGAATAACCACAATGTACACAAAATATCAAAGGTTAAAAAAAGCATACTACAACACGTTCACAACCATATTCTAATCAAGTCAAAATAACATATTCATGTTTCATTAAGTCGTAAAACTAACATATACTCCTACATGCAATTACACCCAACTCACTTATATATAATTCATTTAACAATAATTCATCAAGACTAAATGATGTATACATGCTTTAATAACCCACAAGTCTAGTTGATATAATCATATACATTCACAAGTTAAATGGAAATTGTCCAAACCACAATTACATACACGATTTACTATGAGAACATACTAACATTTTCATGAAACTTAAATCAACTCATTTAGCATATTATTCACATGTCTAAGCATCCATCTCACATCATATTACTATAACAAATAAGATCACATTTAAACGATAATTTGCATAGCAACCACATACTCATTTAAACATACATCACATTACATATATATACATTTTAAGATAATTTGGCACCTGAGGCTATGAAACATAAAGTGGTATATATCACCATACATCAGATCCATGGATCTCTAACACACCAATTGACTCATAAAGTCAAACATATCCTAAAAGTGAAGTATAAAGCTAACACTCTCCAGCACACCAAACATGTCTCATTGAATGGAGCTTAGCTCACATTCCCTTATCTCTCCAACATGTCCCAGGGCCCCAACGTCCAAATCACAAAAAACTTATAGGTGAGTACTCACAATCCTATGGCATGCCAACTATATCTAATGATTTGAAGAGATCACAAGGCCAATATATCCACAATTACACATTTTTAATTACTGATTTAATGCACATCACCTTTGTTCATATTCATCAATTTACATCACAACTTATACACAATGCATGCTTATCGAATTCTCATTTAATTGCACTTTAAGTGCAAAAATAATGCTCATTGAGCCATCAGATATGTGTGCATTAAAATCAGTACGTCATATATCACATACAAGTATTCTCACTTATTACTTGTCATAATAATATCACATTTCACAATTCAAAACATATATACTTACTTAAATTTCGCTCGCTTTCGCTACATATTTTCACTATTAGAATATCATTATCACTTCCATTTGGCATGTATATCATGCCTACAACACAACTAATCACTGTAAATCAGAGTTTTAAATTTTATAAAAGAATGATCAAACCTGGAAACTAACTCTGGCAACGATTAAAGGCAATTGTACCTATCGAACAGTAGTATAGCTTAAGCAAGACCGGATATCGAACCCAAAGGAACTAAAAGTATTAATACTCACTTTCTTTTTATTATTTAACCTAACTAAGATAAAGGTTGCTTTTAAACTAAATTGACGAAAACTAAACTAAGGAAACAAAGACAAAAAGACGAATTTTGGGATAACTTGAAAAAGACTCAGTTGATTTTTATGATACCTTCGGGAAGAATCCACCTAGACTTCTCTTATTATCTAACATTAAATTATATGATTTCTTTTACTTAGCTTGATCTGTGAGACTCCCTAACCTATGTTAAACCCTCTCTCGAAGCAAATAACGTCTAATCCTAGGTTAATTAGTGGAACTCTCGTTCGCTTATAATAACCCCCTAGGAAAGCAGTATATCGATCAATGGATTCCTATATTAGGTTTCACCCTAATCCGGCAAAATCTCGTAACCCTATCTCTAGACACCCGATCAACTCCTCTTAATTATGTTAAATCTACTCTTAGGCAGGGTCTATTCCTCCTCCAACTAAGCACATTAAATTTGGATTAAGCAACATAATTAAGAACAAACTAAGTAACTTATCATATAACTTAAAAATTAAATAATAAAATCTGTCTAGGTTTCATCCCCCTTCAGGTATCTGAAGGATTTAGTTCATAATGTAAAAATAAAACATCACAAGAGAAAAGATAAAATAAAACATAAGAAAAATCCTAAAACTCCCTGATGGGATTGAAGGAGAATTCTGTCGTCTTGAGTATAATTTCGGCTTTTTGGGATGAATCAACTGGCTATCCTCGCGTTACTCCCTAACTCTGACCTTCTCGGCTTGGCTCCTTGGCCTAGCTTTCGCCCCCTTTCAAAGGTGGTACTTAGGTGATATATATATAGGCTCTTGGAATGTGATTCTTTCTCCCGAAGTATCCTTTTTTGACTGAAATTGCTCTTTCCAGCGACAGAGGCACGGCCATGTCACACGCCCGTGCAAATCGAGACTTGACTGTGTTCAGATTTTACTAATGGCATGGCCGTGTGTGGTGGTGAAGAGGTCGTGCTTGGACTTCTTTAATGAGGCACGGCCATGTAAATCGGGATTAGGCCATGTTCTAGATGTTCGTCGAGACACGACCGTGTGGTCCTTGGCCCACACCGTGTCGATTTTGTGGAAAGGCCCATTTGCTTCGTTTTAGGCCCGTTTTGTGTTCTTTTCATCCTCGGGTGCTTTCCTGGATATAAGACATAAAAAGAAAGGATTAAGAGCACCTTTTTACACAAATCAAGGGATAAATAATCCAAAAGCATATTAAATGTGGGCTTAAAATATGTTACTTTTATGGTTTATCAAATACCCCCACACTTAAGCTTTTGCTTGTCCTCAAGCAAAATTCTCAACTTACAATTAAAATGAACTTTCCATGATTCATAATTCCTATCAACAATGCCTTATCCTAATTCATAGATAATTTATACATGGATAATTCAACTCAAAGATTCTTAAAAAATCAAACAAGATAAGTCATAAATTTGTAGCACGAAAAACATAAGTGTTTCCCTTCATCTAAATAATTACCTTTAATTCAAAATCGACAAGGATTGATATCCTCACAAAAGATTCACTCAAATCACTCAGAAAGTGTTTAAGGGTCAAAATTAAGCACTCATAAGTCGAACATGAAAAGTTAATCCCATAGGCTTTCCTGAAAATCAAATCTCCACCACTGTAAAATGATATGATAAACAGATCAAAAGGTCTTTGTTAGGGTTAAAGGTGTGGATAAAGGCTGAAATTGGAAGGTTAGAATCGAGATTGAATTGACAAGTTACCTACCTAAAAATTTCTAAGATAATAATTACACCAACTGAAAATAATAAAAATCCTACTGATACGAGCTTTTTCTTTTGGGAAATAGTCTTTGATTGTGTAAGCTCACTTTCCATACTACCAATATTGAAAACTTGAATTTTTTTTTTTAGAACAAACTAAATACAAGATAAATTTAACTACCAGAATAATAAACTTAGATAACTGGCTCAAATCAAATCTCGATTAAGGGGTAGTCAAAATAAAGGGTGATAACAAATACAAAGGGTTTTGGGTTAAAATTAGTGGGTAAGTCAATAAAAAGGGTTGTTAGGCTCAACGGGGTTCACTAAGGGTTAATTATAAGGGTAGGCTATTTAGTAGAGTAAGTGGGTTAAAACCTAAGTGCCTTTATCATCTCGGTATATCAAATCATAACTGTGGTCTTGACGTGTATAATCGAGGCAAGTTCTAGAATAACAATTCATAGTCGACACACTCATAATCAAGAAGTGAGCATGAAAAAGAATGTATGCTCTGTAAGGCTCAAATTCTCACAAAAATTATGGGTGTTTTTGACATCAACCTTGTAAATCTCAAATTTCAAGATAATATTAAAATTTCGATTGACAACCTAAAATTTTAATTTTTAGAAAAATAGACTTGTCATGCTTGATTCCCTAGTATTCTTCAAATTTAATTATCAATGCACAATTAACTATGACTTATTCCAAAACATATCACTAAAAATCACAAATCATTAGAAATTTCATCTTAATTAGTAATATGAGAAAATTACTTTAAAACAAGATTAAATTCAGGGATTTGAGAACAATACAGACAGTTAGGCATTTTTTTCCTCAGGGTTTGAGAATAATAACAAATTAGGCATTTTCTCAGAATACCTATTCACCCTCCACACTCAAAATGTACATTGCCCTCAATGTACAAAGATGGATAATGACAATTAGTGATCAATCAAAAAGATAGGAGGGAAAAGTTTTACTTCCTGTATATTCGGACGAGTTCCTTGAGGATGTGGATAGTGTGTGGTGTCAGGTGACATTTCGTATATCGCCTATTTGTGCTGTTGTGTAGATGGAATATATATGTTTTATTCTGCAAAGTCACTTGTTAGTGATCTTTTCGATGAAAAAGTTTGTTAGGGACGCTTTGTAGAATTGAATAGCCAATGATAAAAAATTGTAATAAAAGTTCAATTTAAACAGCATAAAATAAAATAAAATCTTAAAAATGAAGAAGTCTAAATAAAATTAAAGTAAAAAAAAAAACTCAGAGGCCCTCATCATTAGTTGGATCCGGTGGCGGTGCTGATGACGAAATGTGGAGTTGCTAACATATTTGTTGGAGCGTTGCCTCTATTCCGTCAAAGCGCCGGGCGTTTTCAGCAAAATGCATCTCAAATCGATCAAGTTGAGCAGATATGTCTGCTAATGATGTGGCCGCACGGTGTGGATACTGGCTCAGATTCGTTGCCTCTTCTGGTGGTGGTGGGACATCATCAGGAATGTCCTCGTCCTCTTCCTTGGTGGATGGTGACTTTAGTATGTACTGCAGAGGATTGGTCCCTCGACGTTGTTTTATCATCCCCATCAGTGTGAGGGAGGGGATCTACTTGTCGGAGTTGAGGAGGTTGAAGTGCCGAGCTAACCTCATAATGTATGGTCCCATTGACAGAATTCCCTTCCTATGAGCTTCGGTTTGATGTTGCATGACGCATGCAATGAAGTATGCCAAGTCGAACAAATGTCCTTCAGACATGTAGGACAGAAAGTAAATGTCGTGTTTCTTGACGACGCCGGTGCTCTCCTTTCGACCTGTGATGGTATGCGCGAGTATGGTGTGAATGTATCATAAGGCGGAAGGAAGGGCTATTGCTTTAGATTTACTGGGTTGTAAATGGCCGTCGTTGGGTTGAGGGTGAGCCAGCAGTCGTACTGGAGTTTGTGAGGTTCTCGGTTTAGACCTGCTAGCGGGTTTTCTGCAATGAATTCCGCTGTGTAGAGGCCAAGGGCTGCTCTGAATTGAGGTACGCTCAATTGACGTACCTAGCCCCCGAGACGAAATTGTATGGTGCCGGGGTCGTCCAATTGAGCCATCACCTTTTGTAACGTGAATGTGGAGCAGAACTCGAGTGTAAGCTTGAGGTTGTAGGCTCATTAATTGCGAAGAAGGTTTCCCATGGATCAGTCGATAGTAGTGCTTGGATATCAGTAGCGAGCCCTATTTGTCTGACGGCCTATTTATCAGTAGCGAGCCCGATTCAATTCGGTGATCAGTGCCTATTGCCTTATCCCTTATGGCTTTGTATCGGTCCTCCTGAGCGTCTTGTGGAAAACAGAGAAACGGTAGTCGAAGTTTGAAACTTGCAGAAGAGGATCCGGGTCCTTTATGTTTCTTGTTTGGGACGGCTCTTTTAATTCGTGACGACGACATATTCCTGTAAATCAAATGCAAAATTTTCTAGTTCAACCAATATTTTGCAAAATTTCCCAAATTGCATTTTATCAATATCAAAGCATTAATTCAAGAATCATGCAACAAACTATTCTAAAATGCATTAATAAAAAGATGAACCAAACATTAAAAATTCTGCAATTTACATAAGCATAATAAAGTAAACATGAAGACAAAGAAAAATGAAAACAAAGAATATTAATCAAATTTCTGTGAACTAAACAAAGAATTTTTGTAAACTAAACAAGAAATTGACTAAACTAAACAATATTAATCAAATTTCTAAACACAAAATGACATAAAGGAGAAATATGCAAAAATGGGAGGAAGACTTTAAGAAAAAATAAACCAGCAGTGGTGGTGAATGACGAACACGGGCGGCGCGCACGGTGGTCTTGCTGGGTTTGTGGCGTGGGTACGGCTATGTTGTGGCCGTGTGGGTGGTTAGACTAAGATTTTTGAGGAGAAACAGTGGTGGGAATGGGGTAGACTAGTTGAGTGGTCGGATTTTGAGGTTTGGGGGTGAAAATTTTGATTTTAGGGTTTATGTTTGGGGAAGATGACGGTTAGTTTATATTTATAGGGAGGGGGACACGGTCTGTCGGCACGCCCGTGTCATTTTGAATTTGCCCGTGTTTTTCACATTTTTCAGGAGTAGGTGCCTTCAAAATTCGTGGCATGGCCG
Source organism: Gossypium bickii (assembly GCA_025503065.1). Taxonomy (NCBI): domain Eukaryota; kingdom Viridiplantae; phylum Streptophyta; class Magnoliopsida; order Malvales; family Malvaceae; genus Gossypium; species Gossypium bickii. The sequence goes on along the minus strand of CP106714.1, from coordinate 95,579,593 downwards.
TATATATATTGGGCACGCCCGTGCTTGGTAAAGTAAACTGTAGGCACGGTGAGGTCCCACGACTGTGTTTAGCCCGTGTAACCTCAAAAATTTTACACGGTTGTGTGGCACGGTCGTGTGGTGCCCGTATGTTAAAAGTCAGTAGCTTGAATAATTTCACACGGTCATGGGGCACGGCCGTGTTCAGGAGGTGTAGCCCGTGTTATCGAGGAAAAAAATTCTACCCTGTTTAGACACGGTGCGTGGCATACCCGTGTGCCTTCCCCTGTTTTCTACATGGCCCATTTAACGGCCATGTTCAAGGGTATGTATACGATCCTGCATTTTAATGTGATGTTAGGAAAATAAAAAAAAACAATGTTAGTATGTTAGTGCACGAGTTGCCTCCCGAGAAGCGCTTATTTATAGTCTTAAGCTAGACTCTCCAGCTAGAATCTCCCTGTTTTCGGTTATAAAAGTCAGCTCATAGAGCGTAAGCTCCTCTCTTTTATCTCCAACATCTGTGCTATTACAAAGTTTCAGTCTGTGACCATTTAGCTTGAATGTGCCTTTATTTGGATGGGTTACCTCGATAGTGCCATATGGAAAAATTGTTTTGATCATGAATGGGCCCGACCACCTTCACCTTAGTTTTCTCGGGAATAATTTAAGCCTTGAATTGTATAATAAAACCAGATCTCCTACTTTGAATTGTCTCAATCTTTTGAGGCGAGCATCATGGCGTCGCTTTGTTGCTTCCTTGTACAGTTTTGAGTTCTCATAGGCTTCCGTTCTCCATTCATCCAGCTCGTTCATCTGCATCATTCTTCTCTTTCTTGCAATTTTTAGATCAGTATTCAAAAATCTTATTGCCCAAAAAGCTTTGTGTTCTAATTCAAACGGTAAATGACAGCTTTTCCCATATACAAGCTTGTATGGGGATGTCCCTAAAGGTGTTTTAAAAGTTGTTCTATAAGCCCATAATGCGTCATCTAATTTTAATGCCCAGTCTTTTCTATTTGTTTCAATGGTTTTTTCCAGAATGCGCTTAAGTTCTCGGTTTACCACCTCAACTTGCCCTCTGGTTTGAGGATGATATGGGGTTGCTAACTTGTGATATACTCCATATTTTTAGAACTTTTTCAAACTAAGTATTGCAGAAGTGCGTACCCCTATCGCTAATGATTGCTCTCGGTCTGCCAAATCGAGAAAAGAGTTTTTTGAGAAATTTGACTACTACCCTAGCATCATTGGTAAGTAAAGCTTCTGCTTTTACCCATTTTGACACGTAATCAACTGCTACTAGGATGTACTTATTTATGGATGAATTAGGGAATGGTCCCATGAAATCAATACCCCATACATCAAATATTTCACATGATAGCATATATGTCTCGGGCATTTCGTCACGTTTAGAGATATTACCTGTTCGTTGGCATCTATCACATGAGGTAACGTACCTATTGGCATCTTTAAATAGAGTGGGCCAGAAGAAACCTGATTCAAGTATTTTGTCTGCCATCTTGATACCATTATAGTGTCCTCCTGATGGTCCCGAATGACAATGTTCCAAGATCTTGTTTGCTTCTGTCTTTGTAACGCATCTTCGAATGACCTGATCTGCACAAATGCGGAAAAAAAGGGATCTTCCCAAAAATAATTTTTCACATAAGCAAAGAATCACTTCCTTTGGTGATGTGTTAATTTTCTTGGCAAGATGTTAGCTGCTAAATAATTCGCAATATTCGCAAACCATGGTATTTCAGAATGTGTTATAGAAAAGAGTTGTTCCTTGGGGAACGACTCATTCATTTCACCATTGTTGAGCTCTTTGGTGTGTGGATTTTCAAGTCTAGAAAGGTGATCTGCTACAAGATTTTTAGCTCCCCTCTTATCTTTTATTTCCAAGTCAAATTCCTTTAAGAGTAAAATCCATCGTATGAGCCTGGGTTTAGCATCAGGTTTGTCTAAAAGATAACGAAGAGCTGAGTGATCAGTGTAAACGACAACTTTGGACATTATTAGATATTGTCTAAATTTATCAAAAGCAAAAACTACAGCTAACAGTTCTTTTTCTGTGGTGGTGTAATTTTCTTGTGCGGGTGTTAGTGTTCTGCTAGTGTAGTAAATTGGCTGAAAGTGCTTGTCTCTTCGTTGTCCCAAAACTGCACCTACTGCAAAATCACTTGCATCACACATTAATTCAAAGGGTAAGTTCCAATCAGGTGTAATAATAATTGGCGCATTTATTAGTTTATCTTTAAGGATATTAAATGCAACTAAACATTCATGATTGGAATCAAAAGGAACATCTTTTTCTAGTAATTTTGTCAAAGGCTTAGCTATTTTAGAAAAATATTTAATAAATCTTCTATAAAACCCTGCATGTCCTAAAAAGCTTCGGATAGCCTTGACAGAACTAGGGGGTAGTTTTTCTATAACTTCGACCTTTGCTTTATCTACCTCGATCCCTTTACTAGAAATTTTGTGTCCTAACACAATCCCTTCTCTCACCATAAAGTGACATTTTTCCCAGTTTAAAACGAGGTTTGTTTCCTCACATCTTATTTTTTAAGTCAAAGATGGAAAGAATTACCAAATACCGAGAAGTCATCTATAAATACCTCCATGATGTCTTCCACGAGTTCATCAAAGATTGCTAACATGCAATGCTGAAAAGTAGCAGGAGCATTACATAATCCAAAAGGCATTCTACGATAAGCAAACGTACCGTATGGGCATGTGAATGTTGTCTTTTCTTGATCTTCAGGAGCTATGGGGATTTGAAAGTAGCTGAAGAGTCCGTCCAAAAAGTAGTAGTACATATGCCCGGATAATCTTTCCAACATTTGATCTATGAAAGTTAGAGGGAAGTGATCTTTTTTGGTGGCATCATTCAACTTTCTATAATCTATACAAACTCTCCAGCCTGTGACTGTCCTTGTAGGAATCAACTCATTCTTTTCATTAGGCACTACTGTCATTCCCCCTTTCTTTGGAACCACCTGTAGAGGACTTACCCAAGTGCTATCAGAGATAGGATAAATTATTCCTGCATCTAGGAGTTTTATGACCTCAGCTTTGACTACTTCCTTCATGTTGGGATTTAGCCGCCTCTGAGGTTGCACACAAGGCTTGTATTCTTCTTCCATTAGAATTTTGTGGGTGCAGAACGTAGGGCTTATTCCCTTGATGTCAGAAATTTTCCATGCTATGGCTTTTTTGTGCTCCTTTAGTACCTTTATCAGCTCCTCTTTTTCCTCAGGTTCTAGTTCTGCGGATATGATTACTGGTAATGTAAAATTGTCTCTGAGGAATGCGTATTCTAAATGTTTTGGTAACTGTTCCAATTCTAATTTGGGTGGCTCTTCGATGGAGGGCTTCTGTCTTTTTTCGTCATCATTGTCAATGATTTCTTCCTTCATTTGTTTGGATGACTAAGTTTTCCAATTCAGCTCATCATCTTCATCTTCTTCCCCCTCTTTTTGAATTAGACACAGGCCCATCATGTCGTCATGTATGATTTCCTGTAATGAATTTTGAATGATATGATCAGTAGTATCAACAAAATAACAGGAATCATCTTGCTCTTTAGAATATCGCATGGCATCATAAACTTGGAAAATAATTTCTTCATCTCCTATCCTTAATGCAAGCTTACCATCTCTTACATAAATAACAGCCCTAGTAGTGGCTAAAAAGGGACGCCCTAATATTAAGGGAACATTAATGTCTTCATCCATGTCTAATACAACAAAGTCAACAAGGAAAATAAATTTATCAATTCTGACCAAAACATCTTCGATGACTCCTTTAGGATATTTAATGGATCTATCTGCTAATTGAATACTCATCTTAGTGGGTGTTGGTTCCCCAAGATCTAGTTGTTTAAACATTTTATAAGGCATTAAATTTATACTGGCGCCTAGATCAGCTAATGCTTTCTTAACATTTAAATTACCAATTAGACAAGGGATAGTAAAACTTCCTGGGTCTTTTAACTTGGTTGGTAGCTTGTTTTGGAGGATGGCTGAGCATTCTTCATTAAGTTCCACTGTTGACACCTCTTTAAATTTTCATTTATTCGTCAAGAGTTCCTTTAAGAATTTTATGTATTTCCGATCCTGTGAAATAGCTTCAACAAAAGGTAAGTTAATATGTATTTGCTTAAAAAGTTCAAGAAACTTACCGAATTGTGCATCTATTCGTTCTTTCTTTAACTTTGCCGGGTATGGGAGTGATGGCTTGTTTTCATCACATAATGGAGTCACATCCTCAATTCCCTTGTCGCTTGCTTTGTTACTGTCTGTTGGGGAGTGTTTCTTCAGTTCACTCAATTCTCTTCCACTTCTTAGTGTGACTGCTTTTACCTGTTCTGTCCCCTTAGGAAAATTTTCTGTACGTGGTTCAATTATTTTGGTAAGCATTCCAACCGTCTTAGTAAATTCCCAAAATGTCTCGGTGAATTTTTCAATTGATTTTTGTTGATCTTTAAGGGTTCTCTCAATATCTTGCAGGCGTTTGTATGTGATTACTGATTCCCTTTCATGTATTCCTCTTGTGGATGAGGAGGTTGTTGACTTTGATTTCCTTGATTGCCTTGTCCTCCCCATGAAAAATTTGGGTGGTTTCTCCAACCTGGATTGTAAGTGTTACTATAAGGATTACTATTAGATCAGAAATTATTACCTATATAGTTCATTTGTTCATCTTCTGCTCCTGGTTGGTAGGGTGGGTACTTAGGATTTGCCACAGTTCCACTAGCGTCGCACTGCATGACTGGGTGTATCTGTGAAGAACACAAACTATCAAGCTTTTTATTCATCATCTCTAGCTGCGTTGATAGCATGGTCATGGTGTCAATGTTGAAAACTCCTACCGATTTCGCTGGTTTAGTTCTCGAACATTGCCACTGATAATTGTTTAATGACATCTCTTCAATGAACTCGTATGCTGCTTCAGGAGTTTTATTGTTCAGCGTTCCACTAGCGGCTGAATCTATCAGTTGCCTCGTTGAGGGTTTACTCTGTTGTAGAAGGTTTGGACTTGTAGCCACAGGGGTAAACCATGGTGTGGGCACCTCCTTAAGAGATCTTTGAACCTCTCCCATGCGTCGTATAGTGTCTCTAAATCCATCTGCACAAAAGAAGAGATATCATTACGTAATTTGATCATTTTGGCCGGTGGAAAATATTTCATCAAAAACTTTTCGGTCATTTGATCCTATGTAGTGATAGACCCTAGTTGTAACTAGTTTAACCACTGTTTGGCTTTATTTCTCAATGAAAAAGGGAATAACCGAAGATGAATGGCATCATCAAAAATGCCATTTATTTTGAAGGTATCACAGAACTCCAAATAATTAGCTATATGCATGTTTGGATCTTCGTCCTGCAAAGCATCAAATTGAACAAACTGTTGAATCATTTGTATTGTGTTAAGCTTTAATTCGAAATTGTTAGCAGATATAGCATGCCTAACAATACTAGATTCTGCTCCTGTTAAATGTGGTTTCGCATAATCAAACATTGTACGTGGAGCATTGTGATCTCCCACATCGCGTAGTGGTAGGTTGTTTTCACCCATCCCTTCAGTAGGATTGGATATATTTTCTTCCCCTCTTTCTGTGTAATCTAGGGCTTCCTACGAGCGGTTGCTTCGATATCACTATCGTATACCAAAGGTCCTCTCAAATCCTTTCCTTGTGATTCCTACGAGCGGTTGCTTCAATATCACTATCGTATACCAAAGGTCCTCTCGAATTCCTTCTAGTCATAAACTAGAGGTACCTAGAAAAGAGAAAGAAAAAAAATTAAAATTAAAATTAGAAAAATTAAAATTTAACCTAAGAAAACAAAAGAAATAAATTGCGAATAAAATAATGGCTAAAGTAATAAAAATAGAGCTTTCTTAATATTGTAGTTCCCCGGCAACGGCGCCAAAAACTTGATCACTGTAAATTAGAGTTTTAAAATTTATAAAAGAATGATCAAACCTGGAAACTAACTCTGACAACGATTAAAGGCAAGTGTACCTATCAAACAGTAGTATAGCTTAGGCAAGACCGGATATCGAACCCAAAGGAACTAAAAGTATTAATACTCACTTTCTTTTTATTATTTAACCTAACTAAGATAAAGGTTACTTTTAAACTAAATTGACGACAACTAAACTATGAGGCACGACCGTGTAAATCAGGATTAAGCCGTGTTCTAGATATTCGTCGAGACACGGATGTGTGGTCCTTGGCCCACACCGTGTCGATTTCGTGGAAAGGCCCATTTGCTTTGTTTTAGGCCCGTTTTGTGTTCTTTTCATCTCGGGTGCTTTCCTGGGTGTAAGACATGAAAAGAAAGGATTAAGAGCACCTTTTACACAAATCAAGGGATAAATCATCCAAAAGCATATTAAATGTGGGCTTAAAATATGTTACTTTTACGGTTTATCACCAACCCAATTCATAATGGTCATCACACATGTCTCTATCACAATGTCACATCATAATAATCAATCCACAATTATTCACATAATCACTTAATTTGCCAAAATAAAACAAGGGCAACAGAAAGCTTACACTTGAAACTTAGGATAAGGGTTTAGGCTACTCCTAAGTTTCCTATTAATACTATGAATCCTGTCTACAAGTAGCAATTCAAAATACTCATTGATTATGCTTTTTCCAAAAAACCAATAGCTTAAACTAACTTTTCCTTGCCTTTTGCCTTGCTCGAAGAAGGTTCCAACGGTTCTGACACTTTACACATAATAACCACACAATATACACAATCAATATTCAGCCAAAGACTTACTTAAACCAACCAAAAAAGCAAGTCTAAGCTATATATCTCATGAAATTGAAATTTCAACTAACAAATTTGAAACTCAAATACCTTCCTCTACAACCGATTCCATTAATCTAATTATCCACCTACGGCTAATTCTTGACATTTAGACTACTCAAATCATGGTATCAAAATTTTCAACATGTTTATGGTTATTTTCACAAAAATTTATTAAATCATTCAAAATCCTTAACGAAACTTTAAAGTAAGTTTCGAAACCTTCTAATCATGTTAAAACAAGTTAAAAAACACTCTAAAATCATGTTTTCACCCAAAATATCAAAACCCACTATTAACGACCCATTTTTCAGCTTTTACTTACATGTGATTTGATGCCTAAAAATTTCATTTAAAAGACCATATATCATTTAAAACTAATTAGGAATTGAATCATTACCTTAGTTGACAAAAAATCGAGCATTTGACCGAAAATAGAAAAAACTCACAAGCTTGAAAATGGAGGAATCTATCGTGTTATTGGGTGTTTTTCTTGGATTTTATGGAGGTTTAATGATTTGGAAAGTGATAGGAATCAAATGAATTTAGGTTTGACAAAGAAAATTGTATGGGAGGAGTTGAGAGCACAAGGGATACCAAGAGCAATTAAAAGGGAGAAGTTAACATGAATTTAAAACTAGGTGAAGGAAGATATAGGGTGAATTTTAAAATCTGGTCTAATTGCCTCTTAAAAACTCTAATTTTTGACTATTTATTGTAACAACCTATTTTTAGTCAAATCAGAACAGTGGTTTCGGGACCACAAATTTGATGTCAAAATAATTATTTTAATATTATTTTAATATTTACAGCATGATAGTATGATTGTGTGAAAATTTTGTTAAGAGATTTTATCGTTTGAATGATCAATTTGATAAATAAAAAAAACTAAATCGCATAAAATGTAAAACTTGTGTTCTATTAGTTAAAAGGGTCTAATAGCTATGGAACTTTAAAGAAGAGGCCCTTATGTTGTAATTAGACCATTTTTAATGTTAGTGGACATTTATGTACATAATATATGTGATTTTAATGGTTTAATAACAAGGTTAAAAAGGTAAATTAGTGAAATAATAAGTAAAATAATAAAATAAAAAAAGCTATCATCTTTCTTATCTAATTTTTCCACCGAAAATTAAAATCTTAAGAAGCCATAGGAGCTTTCTAGGGTTCGGCCATTACATTGCTTAATTGGTGAGTGAATTTTGTCCCGTTTTTAATGATTTCTATGTTTTTGAGATCGTTGCAACTTAATCTAGCTAGCGCAAGGGCTATTTTGCAAAATTTTTAAAGGTTTAGAGTTTTTCCATTGATGAATGAGCATGTGTTTTGATGTTTGATGATAGAAAATGCATGTTTGTTGTTAGCGAAACAACATTTGTAAAGTAATTTTTGACAAAATTGTTAATTAGGGGTCAAATTGTGAAATGTATAAATTTTGTGGTTAAAGTGGGAAATAAATGAAAAATATGGGCTGCTAGGGACCTAATTGAAATTCAACTAGCATGGGTTTAGGTTAAATTGCATGAATTCGTATTATTATTAGATAAGGACTAAATTGTAAAAATATGAAATATTAGGGGAAAATGTGTAACTGGAAAATTAAATAGAGAGATTATGAAATAAGTTAATTTTAATTACATTTAGATCAAGAAATGTGAAATATGGATTTAGGTCAGGGAAAGAACAAGATTTCGGACTAATCGACTTATTTCGTCGTTTTTACATTCGAGGTAAGTTTGTATGCAATAAGCTTTGTTATAATTGTATTTTATATGCTTTGATATTGCATAAACTATGAATATGACTCTACGTACATGTTCGACAACAATTCGACAAGTGTGAAATCCCGGTTGAACCTTAAGAATAGATTAGGATACGATTGACATGTCATTAGGGGTTATTATTGTTTTGGGTGCTAGTTCATACGTCCTACCGGTGGCTGAGTTATCCAGCATGTGTTGCGATTCTCGTCAGCTTGTGTGAGCAGCAGTGTGTAGTTAAGTTATGACCGTAAGCTTGTGTGAGCAAACCCATTGTGTAACATCCTGAAAAGGGCCTATGCATTTTCGGTTTAATTGTACGAAATGACATATCTTATGTGTTATGAATATATTTTGAACATTTTTGGAAACCTGGAAATGTATGGAAATGTTAGGTTTAAAAGAGGAAAGTGAACATTTTTGGAAACTAAGGAAATGTAAGGAAATGATTTAGAAATGATTCAAAAGAGGAAAGTGAACATTTCTGGAAACTTGGAAATGTAAGGAAATGTCAAGTTTAAAGAGGCAAACGAAAATTTTTGGAAACTTAGAAATGACTTGGAAATGTCGAGTTTTAAAGTTTAAAAGAGGAAACTGAGGCAAAGTGGCCTTAAAAGAAAAAGTATGTAAAATTTGACACACAAACAGGCTTGGAAAAGTGGCCTGGAGATGCCACTTGGGGCCTCTGGAAATGGCGCCACATGCAAGGGGATTGGACCTGAGTTCGAGTCACATAGGAAGCAAATAAAAGAAGTTTTATTTTTGCTTCTAGAAGCACAGAGGTGGACGGCACAAGGCTTGCAAAAGAGGAGTTTTATTCTCTTTAAAAATCGGCTAATTAGGGGATAAATAAAGGATTTAATTTGGATTATTTTCAAGAGATAATAAGGATTATTTATTAATTATTTTAAATTAAGGAGATAAAGTTATCAAATAAGGAAGAGTGGTGGCCAAGCAAAGGACTCTTGGCCTAGTAATTTCGACACAAGGAGGAGAATTAGGCCATTCATTCATTCATTCTCTCTGCCAAAATTCTCCTAGCAAAAATCCTCTCTTCTCTTTTCTTTCTCCAAGCCGAAAATACACCTTATGTTCTAGCCGAAACACCTTTCAAATTCCATCAGTGCCGATTCTTTCTAAAGCCTAATGTTCCTCTCTTCCTTCATCCTTGAAACCGAATACCTAGAGGGCTCATAGTCGATTGTTCATCAAGTTTCTAAATCGAATCTCTGAAGTAGTGTCAGCAGAGATCTGTCGAATTCAATACTAAAGGTAAGAATCTTGTGGTTATCGATTTATTCTCTTCTTTAAGCTGAAACATAGGATCTAATATTATTATTATTATTTTGGTGGCCGAAATTATAAGCAGTGTTTCAGGGTTCAGCAACTGTCGACTAAAAGGAGGATTTTTCGGGATTTAAAGCTTCAAGGTAAGAAACTATAAGATTCGGCCAAAGGCCATTCATTATGTTTAATGTTAGATTAAATTCTAACATGTGTCTATAGGGTTTTCGACAGTAGTAAGGAAGCAAGGATTCAATTCGGGATTTAAGATTTGGAAGGTAAGCCCAAAGGTAAATTCGGCCAAGGCCTATTTCAATGTGTGGATTTATTTATTATCTTCTCAAAAGCCGAAAACTAACTCACTTTTCAATTTAATGCCTGCCCGAATACAAGGAAGGGTAAAGCAAAGATTCCGGGATTTGTCGGTGTCCCAATCGGCAACAAGGTAAGTTTAAGAATGCTAATCCTAATAGGATTTGGATTTATGGCTGAATGGCTTTTTATTAAATCTTTAAGTTTGGCCGAATTCAGGAACTTGAGATCTAAGGCAGTAGATCAAATTTCGGGATTTTCAGTGAAGTTATTAAGCGAATCAGGTGTGTACCCCACACTAACTTTTAATACAATTTATGGCAACATTTAATATAAGTATGTATAAGTATGAATAAGAATGTGAATATGGCTAAGGTACCTTGTTGTGGTACAAAGTACTTAGGTACGTTTCCTACTCCTACTAGGATTACGAAATATGTTATATTTAACACGTGAAAAGTGACATGAATGTGAATTTAAGCATGACATGTATAATATGAATATTATGGGGCATTCGAGTTATATGAAAAAGGGGAAGTGAATGTGGTGACTTCGGTCTCACTATCTAAATGTGGTGACTTCGGTCACATTATCTGAATATGGTAACTTCGGTTACATTATCTGAATATGGTGTCTCATGACACAATTATCTGGTGGCTATGCCACAAATTTTATATGGGCGATGAGCACGTCGACTGCAGCGGATGGAGGGTTGACTTAGTAGTCCCCACAGTGTGCAGGTTGGTACGGGGATGTGTAGCGGATGGCATCTAGGTTTGGGTTCGGGTTGCATCATTATTCTGTTTGTATATGAATATGCCTGTGGTACAATATGGTATGCATGATTTATTAAATTTTAGTGTTGGTTACACATTGAGTCTGTTGACTCACCCCGTTGTGGGAACATGTTTCAGGTGACGAACAGTGATGGACCGGGTCGGCAGGAGCTTAGTGGTGGCCATGCGAAGTTCAGATTTTCCTTATTTTTTGGACTCTTGTTATTTTAAGTATTTTATAATTTTATTTTTGGGCTTTTATTTGATGTAAAAAGGCCACAACTGAACTAAGTTATTTTCTATTTTATTCGCTTTATTTCGACATTTTTATTTATTAAAGATGAAGTCAATTTGATTTAAAATAAACTTTGAATAGTTTGTCACTTGAAACAAATGGGCTTAAAATATAAAACAAACTTGTTTTCAACTCAAGCCCAATCCAATTCGAACTTTCTTCCAAAATCACTTAAAATTTTTCAAAGTGCCAACGAATTTGAACTAGTTTTCTTTGAGGAACATACCAGATCCGGTCAGGACTCGTGGGCCGGGTGTGGGGTGTTTTAGTTTGGTATCAGAGCCCAGTTTTAAAACTCTCGGCCTGTGGGCTAAGGCCCAAAACATTTTCGAATCGAGCCCAAATAAGTTTTCTAAAAAAAATGTTATGAAATCAGCAGGTTTTCTAGCATGGTACCTAAGTCTCCGACCCGCAGTCCACCAGGTAAGTACCCCTAACCATCTGTGTGATTATGTGAATTATAGAAGGGTAGAAAAGGAATGGAACGTAGAATAGTATGATAGGTATTTGAACCATAGGACTAGTCTACTCAAACACAAATACTTAAGACTTGAATGCCTAACTTAACAAACCTATGGCTAAGTCAACCGAGTTAGGGTGTGGTAACCCCTGTGCGCATGTCTAGGATTGGATCCGGAAGAGCCTGGTATTTAAGCAGTCCTAGTGACTCACCTCCTCTTCGCAGGAATCCTACCTGGTGCATAGCTTCGGTTCACCCTAACTCAGAGGGCTCAGTAGGTGTGGCAACCTCTGTGCGCATGACCAGGAATGGTTTCAGTGGGAGCTTGGTACTTAAGCAGTCTGTATGACTCACCTCCTCTCCATTCGAATCCAACCTGGTGCGTAGCTTTGGTTCACCTTGACCAAGAGGACTCGGTGTACGAGTATGCCCAAAGATCAATCATGAGATGGTTGTAATAACATACTTAATTTACCATGTTTATTAATATAAAGCGTTGTCATTATTATTTCAGTTTCTCTTTCTGTGTGTATAAATAAACTGTTTTATAATAATGTCCTAAGAATAATATGATTATTCTTAAAAGATCCTTACTCGAGTATTATTGTTGACTAGGACAATAATAATGCATTAAGACTAACATGTAGTTGATTGATGATAAAGAGTTGTCATTGATATGGAGTGTCAAAATCAATGCATGAATATGTGTGTTAGAGAACAATATATTGGATTGACCCGCTATGAGTATGTTTCTTGGATTATTATGTAATTGTCACAACATTACTCATAGTGATTAATATGTACATGATCCTCAGACTTGAGATCATTATTATCCCAGCATCATGAGTTGTATATTTTGATACAATCAAACGCATACCGTAAATAACGAGTTGTTCTATAAAGGCCGATGTTGGATATACCACAATCTATGTAGAGGATATGGTTGATCAATAAAGGATAAGTCCCTCCTACATAATAGGAGTAATATCTTAGGCCACTTGATTCAGTGAGACTAGAAATGCATGGCCATGCTCAAATAAGTTGATATGAGATGTCATACTAATTTGTATATCATAGTCTACTCAAGATATCAAGAAACATGGGATGGACTATGCAAGTGTGACTATCCCATGACTTGTATCCGTTCCAGAGATAAAGGACTTAAGGATTAATGCATGAAAGGTTAATCACGAATGGTTATGTCGAATCATGACTTCTTGTAACTTAGGTAGCAATGATGGATTGCTAGATGCCACTCATTGTCTGTGACAATAGAATCGTTCTAGTATTACTGCTAATGTTGCAAGAACCTACAGGGTCACACCCTATGGTTGAAATGAATGGAATAAAATATAGTTGGTATTGTGTTTGGTTGTCACATGAATTAAATTAATTAAAGAATTAATTTAATTGGGCAATCAAATATTGAACATATTATATGTACAAGGATGTTGTACACATAATGATAACATAATTTTATTAATATATGAATTTGATTCATATATAAATTTAAATAAATATAGTTTACCGAAATCCTTATTATAATTAATGTAATTATAATTTTCAGATATAATTAATGTAATTATAAATTTCTGTTAAAAACTTTATTGTATTTATTTAATCTTGTAATACATTCAAGAGATACCAATTATAAAAGGCCCAATTAAGAGGATACCTATTATAAAAGGCCCAATGAGAAAGGCACCCATTATAAAAGGTATTAAAAGGAGACAAAACTGAAAGGGAAAACCCTAAGTGATTGCTTGTTAGGTCTAGCAGTCGTCAAGCAAATAAACCTCCAAAATAGTTTTGGAGATTTCTTCCGTTCATAGTCAAACCGAGTGGATCACGTAGAGGCCGACATCGGAAAAGGTTGTGGCTTGATTCGACAGTAGATCAAAACTCTTTTGCCAAGGCGTCGCTGTCTACTCAGATTGAAGTTTTGGTAATTTCAAAACCTCTATTTCACCCCGATTCGTTCCTCACACTTGGATTCCTGATTTGGATTGCCGGATCTAATTTTATTCTGCTGCGCCATGGGGTTCCGGCTTTCCAACACTCGGCTATAGGCTAAACACAATAACTAAAACCCGAAAGGGAACTAGCCGTGTTTGTATAAAAACAAAATCTTAGTTTTTAAAACTCTTAAAATTTCCTAGGTGGGAACCAATTTTACAAATTTTCCGAAAAATTCCTTGATTTATAAAATTACAAAAATACCCCTAGTGGTGAAATTACAAAAATACCCTTGGTTTATAAAATGTCCAAACTACCCACAGTTCTAATCCAAATTTCATTACTTTATAAATATTCAACAACCCTTATTTGCAAAATATCAAAAGACCTTGATTTTTGGAAAATTACAAAATTGCCCCTAACTTACAAAATTACCAAAATGACCCTGATTTCCAAAATTTCTGCAACATCACTGTTTTAGAAAACAAATTCTCAAAAAGAACCCTCAAAGTTTTGCAAATTTGGAAATACCCCAGAAGTATTAAACTTTACAAATTTGCCCTGGTGTATTACGAAAATACCCCTGAGTTTCAAAATTATCGAAATACCCCTAGATTTCAAAATTTTCCAAAATACCTCGGGAATTTAAAAATTCCAAAATACTTTTTGACAAAATCACCAAGGAACTTTTTCTTTTGAAAAAAAAATTGAAAATACCCCTGTAGGACAAATTACGAAAATACCCCTAGGTAGTGGAAAAACAACAACAATGAAAACTACAACATTTCTCTGAATGAACGAAAGTTCATAATTGATTGATGGATGTATGAATGAAAAGACTATGTGCATGTATGAATACGAAAGAACCACTCCTAAAATTCTTTTCATAAAACTTCTTCGCGGGTAATCAAGTGAAACAAAGACTAATTCATAAAATTCCTTAATCTGATCACGACGTTAGAAATGAGCTCTAGAGGACGTGGTCGTCGTGGACGAGGTAGAGGAAGGATGACCATGTCGGAACCCGTTAGATCGGGTCAAGGGTCTGACAATGAGATACCACTGCAACCACCACCCCCAGCTGTGGGTGTTGAGCAGCAAGCTCAAACGGGAGATGATCTTTGTATCGCAGTCATCTTTGCGAGTTTTGGAGTTGGTGGCTGGTGCAAGAGGAAATTTGGGAACTCGGAAGTCGGTACCTGAGCGACTTCGTGCCAACGGAGCTGAGATGTTTCGTGGAGTATCTGGAGTGGCACCCAAGATACCGAGTGATCGTTGGAGGCAACCGAGCGTATCATGGATGAACTTGATCTGACCCCTGAGGAGAAGTTAAAAGGAATGGTGGCACTGCTACGCGATGAAGCGTACCAATGGTGGTTAACTGTTCGGGATGGTGCCACAGCGGAGGATCTGACCTAGGAATATGTTAAGGAAACATATCAGAAGAAATATGTTGGAACCAGGTATACTGATGAGCAAAGGAAGGCTTTTCTAGGGCTGGTTGAAGGAACCAAGTCCGTTGCGGAATATGAATTTTTGAGGTTGAGCCGATATGCTCGAGGAGTAGTAGCAACGGAGCATGAACGCTGTGTCCGTTTGGAGGACAGACTAAGGGATGATTTGAGATTGTTGATAGCACCGCATTAGGAGCGGGAGTTTTCTGTTTTAGTAGAAAAAGCCAAGGTGGCCGAGGGAATTAAGGATGCTACAAAATAGACTATGGATCGGATTAGGCCCAAAAGAGGTTTTGGATCATCTAGGAAAGTTCAAAAGAGGCCTAGAGTTGATGGGCCGCGAGGTCAGCAAGCTGGTACAGGATGGCAGTATCGTCCTTGTGAGCATTGTGGGAGGAAGCACTTAGGGGAGTGCTGGAAAAAGACGGGAGGATGTTTTAGGTGTGGGTCCAAGGACCATATGCTCAAGGATTGTCCTAAGAAACTAGACGAAAGTCGATCAGCAGCTCAAAATGTTAGCCAGGCTGGTAGAGGCGGACAGCAGCCTCAACGAGGTCGTGGTTCGAATACCAGAGGTAATGGTACTGGCAGAGGACGTGGAACACAGGGCAGAGGTGCTGCTAATGCTGAGGCAAGGAAACCGGGTTTGGTTTATGCGGTTCACTGGAGGGAGGATGGAGACGCACCGGATGTTATAACCGGTACGTTCTTTATTTATGGCAAGCCTTATTATGCCCTAATTGATGTGGGCTCGACCCATTCTTATGTTGCATGTAGTATAGTGGAAACACTAGGCCTAGACTCTGAACTTACTGATAGGCAGATGACTGTAGTAAGCCCATTAGGCCAAACTGTAGTGGTGGATAAGATCTTTCGGAGTGTACCTTTAGAGATTCAGGGAGTGAACTTTCGGGCTAATTTAATGGAACTACCCTTTGGGTAGTTTGAACTCATACTTGGAATAGACTGGCTAGTAAAGCACCAGGCCGTGTTGGATTGTGCGGCTAAACGAATGGAACTAAGGACCCCAGAGGATGAAGTAGTAGTAATGATCGGAGAAAGAAGAAACTACCTGTCTAACGTAGTTTCGGCGTTAAAGGCTGAGAAAATGGTTAAGAAAGGGTGCAAGGCATTTTTAACCTTCGTAAGTGTGTTGGGTGGAAAGGAAGGAGGTGTCAGTGGAGTTAGAACGGTAAGGGACTTTGAAGATGTATTTCCGGAGGAATTACCAGGAATACCCCCAGATAGGGAGGTGGAATTTGGAATAAACTTGCTACCGGGAACAGCTCTTGTGTCAATCGCTCCATACCGAATGGCGCCAAAGGAGTTGGTTGAGCTCAAGGCTCAAATTCAAGAGTTTGTAAAGAAGAAGGACAGAACTATGCGTATGTGCATAGATTACCGTCAGTTGAATAAGCTGACCATTAAGAACAAGTATCCCTTGCCAAGGATCGATAACTTGTTCGATCAGCTGAAGGGGGCCGCGGTTTTCTCAAAAATAGATCTACGGTCGGGATATCACCAGTTGAAGGTAAAGGAGGCTGATATCCATAAGATCGTCTTTAGGACAAGATACGACCATTATGAGTTTGTGGTAATGCCGTTTGGATTGACGAACGCTCCAGCCGCGTTCATGGATATGATGAACCGGGTTTTCCAACCCTATTTGGATAGGTTTGTCATCGTGTTTATCGATGACATTCTTGTGTATTCGAAGTCGAAGAAGGAGCATGATGAGCACTTACGGATAGCATTACAAGTATTAAAGGAAAAGAAGCTCTATGCCAAATTCAGCAAGTGTGAATTTTGGTTTAAGGAGGTGGCATTCTTAGGACATGTAGTATCCGCAGAAGGAATAAGGGTGGATCCTTGGAAGATCGAAGCAGTATTGGATTGGAAACCACCTAGGTCCGTGGCTGAGATCTAAAGTTTCTTAGGTTTGGCAGGCTATTACAGAAGGTTCGTGGAAGGGTTCTCATCAATACCCGCGCCTTTGACAAAGTTGCTAATGAAGGAAGTACCCTTTATATGGACAGATAAGCAGCAAGAGAGCTTTGAAAAGCTTAAGAAGGTGTTGGCGGAAGCTCCAGTGTTAATTCAGCCGGAGGCAGGGAAGGATTTTGTGGTGTACTGTGACGCTTCGCATACGGGATTAGAATTCGTCCTAATGCAAGATGGAAAAGTAGTCGCTTATGCGTCTCGACAGTTAAGGCCGCATGAGGTTAATTACCCAACCCATGACTGGGAATTGGCAGCAGTGGTTTTCGCCCTTAAGGTGTGGAGGCACTATCTCTATGGAGAAAGGTCAGTGATCTGCACAGACCACAAGAGCCTTAAGTATTTGTTGACTCAGGAGGAGTTGAACTTGAGGCAGCGAAGGTGGGTGGAGTTATTGAAGGATTATGATTACTCGATAGAGTACCACACGGGCAAGGCAAATGGAGTGGCTGATGCCCTAAGTTAGAAGGTTGTGTCGGATCTAAGAGCTATGTTCGCACACTTGAGTCTGTATGATGATGGAAGCCTGTTGGCAGAATTGCAAGTCAAACCCATATGGCTGAATGAGGTGAAAGGGGGACAGTTGGCTGATAAGGACCTAATTGCTAAGTTGCAGCAAGTACAGATCAGAGAATTAGAGGATTATGGCGTTAATGATGAAGGAGTATTGTGCTACAAAGGAAAAGTCTGCATGCCGAAGGATGAGGAGTTAAGACAAAGGATTTTTCGGGAGGCACATAGTAGCCCTTATGCTATGCATCCCGGAGGCACTAAGCTGTACAGAGATCTAAGGGAACAATTTTGGTGGCTTGATCTTAAACGGGAAGTTACTGAATTCGTGAGGAAATGTCTGACGTGTCAGCAAGTTAAGGCTGAACACCAAGTTCCATCGGGATTGCTTCAGCCAATCGAGATTCCACAATGGAAGTGGGAGAGAATTACCATGGACTTCGTTAGTGGGCTTCCCCTTACGCCTACTAAGAAGGACTCGGTATGGGTAATAGTGGACCATTTGACTAAGTCCGCGCACTTTATCCCGGTAAGAGTTGATTATTCTCTTCAGAAGTTGGCCAAGTTATATGTAGCAGAAATTGTGAGGTTACATAGAGTACCAGTATCAATCATCTCCGATAGAGACCCAAGGTTTACGTCTCGGTTTTAGAGGGCACTTCATCAAGCTTTAGGCACTAAGTTGGATTTTACAACGGCTTTTCATCCACAATCAGACGGGCAGTCTGAACGGGTTATACAAGTGTTGGAAGATATGTTGAGAGGCTGTGTGATGGATTTTCGAGGAAGTTGGGAAGACTATTTGCCTTTAGCAGAGTTCGCCTACAAAAACAGCTATCAGGCTAGCATTCGAATGGCACCATATGAAGCGTTGTATGGTCGGAAGTGTCGAACTCCTACTTGTTGGACTGAGTTAGGAGAACGTCGAGTTTTGGTCCTGAGTTAGTGGCAAAAACTGAAGAGAAGGTTGAGATAATTCAGGCACGATTAAAGGAAACCTCTAACAGGCAGAAGTCGTACGCAGACCTTAAACGGAAGAAAATAGAGTTTGAAGTAGGAGACCAAGTGTTTCTGAAAGCCTCACCTTGGAAGAAGGTGATAAGGTTTGGTCGCAAAGAGAAGTTAAGCCCTAGGTTTATAGGGCCCTATCGAGTACAGAAGCGAGTTGGACCAGCGGCATACCAGTTAGAGTTGCCACCAGAGTTGCAGCAAATGCACGACGTATTCCATGTACCCATGCTACGTCGCTACCGATCGGATCCATCTCATGTGGTACCAGTTGAAGAAGTGGAGCTAAGGCCAGACTTATCCTACGAGGAAGAGCCGATTCAAATATTGGAACGTGATGTGAAAGTGCTACGAAGGAAGTCAGTTCCTCTAGTCAAAGTGTTATGGCGCAATCATGGATCGGAAGAAGCTTCGTGGGAGCCAGAAGAGCCAATGCACAGCAATACCCTCAATTATTTTAGCTAGGAAATTTCGAGGACGAAAATTATTTTAAGAGGTAGAATCGTAAATATCACGAAAAGGGCCTATGCATTTTCGGTTTAATTGTACGAAATGACATATCTTATGTGTTGTAAATATATTTTGAACATTTTTGGAAACCTAGAAATGTATGGAAATGTTAGGTTTAAAAGAGGAAAGTGAACATTTTTGGAAACTAAGGAAATGTAAGGAAATGATTTAGAAATGATTCAAAAGAGGAAAGTGAACATTTCTGGAAACTTGGAAATCTAAGGAAATGTCAAGTTTAAAGAGGCAAACAAAACTTTTTGGAAACTTAGAAATGAATTGGAAATGTCGAGTTTTAAAGTTTAAAAGAGGAAACTGAGGCAAGGTGGCCTTAAAAGAAAAAGTATGTGAAATTTGACACACAAACAGGCTTGGAAAAGTGGCCTGGAGATGCCACTTGGGGCCTCTGGAAATGGCGCCACATGCAAGGGATTGGACCTGAGTTTGAGTCACATGGGAAGCAAATAAAAGAAGTTTTATTTTTGCTTCTAGAAGCACAGAGGTGGACGGCACAAGGCTTGCAAAAGAGGAGTTTTATTCTCTTTAAAAATCGGCTAATTAGGGGATAAATAAAGGATTTAATTTGGATTATTTTCAAGAGATAATAAGAATTATTTATTAATTATTTTCAATTAAGGAGATAAAGTCATCAAATAAGGAAGAGTGGTGGCCAAGCAAAGGACTCTTGGCCTAGTAATTTCGGCACAAGGAGGAGAATTAGGCCATTCATTCATTCATTCTCTCTGCCAAAATTCTCCTAGCAAAAATCCTCTCTTCTCTTTTCTTTCTCCAAGCCGAAAATACACCTTATGTTCTAGCCGAAACACCTTTCAAATTCCATCAGTGCCGATTCTTTCTAAAGCCTAATGTTCCTCTCTTCCTTCATCCTTGAAACCGAATACCTAGAGGGCTCATAGCCGATTGTTCATCAAGTTTCTAAATCGAATCTCTGAAGTAGTGCCAGGAGAGATCTGTCGAATTCAATACTAAAGGTAAGAATCTTGTGGTTATCGATTTATTCTCTTCTTTAAGCCGAAATATAGGATCTAATATTATTATTATTATTTTGGTGGCCGAAATTATAAGTAGTGTTTCAGGGTTCAGCAACTGTCGACTAAAAGGAGGATTTTTCGGGATTTAAAGCTTCAAGGTAAGAAACTATAAGATTCGGCCAAAGGCCATTCATTATGTTTAATGTTAGATTAAATTCTAACATGTGTCTATAGGGTTTTCGACAGTAGTAAGGAAGCAAGGATCCAATTCGGGATTTAAGATTTGGAAGGTAAGCCCAAAGGTAAATTCGGCCAAGGCCTATTTCAATGTGTGGATTTATTTATTATCTTCTCAAAAGCTAAAAACTAACTCACTTGTCAATTTAATGCCTGGCCGAATACAAGGAAGGGTAAAGCAAAGATTCCAGGATTTGTTGGTGTCCCAATCGGCAACAAGGTAAGTTTAAGAATGCTAATCCTAATAGGATTTGGATTTATGGCCGAATGGCTTTTTATTTAATCTTTAAGTTTGGCCGAATTCAGGAACTTGAGATCTAAGGCAGTAGATCAGATTTCGGGATTTTCAGTGAAGTTATTAAGCGAATCAGGTGTGTACCCCACACTAACTTTTAATACGATTTATGGCAACATTTAATATAAGTATGTATAAGTATGAATAAGAATGTGAATATGGCTAAGGTACCTTATTGTGGTACAAAGTACTCAGGTACGTTTCCTACTCCTACTAGGATTACGAAATATGTTATATTTAACATGTGAAAAGTGACATGAATGTGAATTTAAGCATGACATGTATAACATGAATAATATGGGGCATTTGGGTTATATAAAAAAGGGGAAGTGAATGTGGTGACTTCGGTCTCACTATCTGAATGGGGTGACTTCGGTCACATTATCTGAATGTGGTAACTTCGGTTACATTATCTGAATATGGTGTCTCATGACACAATTATCTGGTGGCTATGCCACAAATTTTATATGGGCAACGAGCACGTCGACTGCAGCGACTGCCTTCGATGGTGTGTAGCGGATGGAGGGTTGACTTAGTAGTCCCCACGGTGTGCAGGTTCGTACGAGGATGTGTAGCGGATGGCATCTAGGTTTGGGTTCGGGTTGCATCATTATTCTATTTGTATATGAATATGCCTGTGGTACAATATGGTATGCCTTATTTATTAAATTTTAGTGTTGGTTACATATTGAGTCTTTGACTCACCCCGTTGTGGGAACATGTTTCAGCTGACGAACAGTGATGGACCGGGTCGACAGGAGCTTAGTGGTGGCCATGCGAAGTTCAGATTTTCCTTATTTTTGGACTCTTGTTATTTTAAGTATTTTATAATTTTATTTTTGGGTTTTTATTTGATGTAATAAGGCTACAACTGAACTAAGTTATTTTCTGTTTTATTCGCTTTGTTTCGACATTTTTATTTATTAAAGATTAAGTCAATTTGATTTAAAATAAACTTTCAATATTTTGTCACTTGAAACAAATGGGCTTTCAATATAAAACAAACTTGTTTTCTACTCAAGCCCAACCCAATTCGAACTTTCTTCCAAAATCGCTTAAAATTTTTCAAAGTGCCAACGAATTTGAACTAGTTTTCTTCGAGGAACATACCAGATCCGATCAGGACTCGTGGGCTGGGTGTGGGGTGTTTCACATTGATAGCTTGAGAGTGAGCATTATTGATATATGATATTGAGATAGCTTTGGCTATGTATTGGCACTTCGGTGCAAGATTTTATTGAGATAGCTTCGGATATATATATTGGCACTTAGGGAGTGAGATTTCTGAGTATCCTGTATTATTCCAAATGGTTCAATGGGTATATCGAGGATGTGAAATGGTGAGAAATAGATACGTATCAATACATGTATGTACGAAAACTAAATATGTATTGAACATATGAAAATTTAGTTCATGGTAAAATAGATGATTGAATATATGTTAGCATTATGGTTATATATATTTTGTAGTATGTTATATGCATATTTTGAATGGTAACTAAATGGTGAGTTTTACTTATAATTTTCATACGAGCTTACTAAGCTTTATAGCTTACATCGTTTATTTTTCTGTGTTTTATAATGAAATCAAGCTAGCTCGGATTCGGGGATCGTCAGAGACTTCATCACACTATCCTACTATCACTTTTGTACTTTTGATCTTAAGTATTTTGAGTATATGGCATGTATAGGATTATGGTCATTTTGGTTATGATTTAATAATGAATTTAGCCATTTGAATTGGCTTGTAAATGTCTAAAGTTTGGTTTTTTATATATAACCGTGGAAGTTGGCTTAATTTGGTTGGTTTGGTTGTGTATGTAATTGTGCATATGGCTTGTGTGTGAGTTTGATAATGGATATGTGATGCTTGTTGATAATAGGTAATATTGATAGCAAATGGTTGAGTTATAATATTGGCATGCTAGTGAATCTAGGCAAATAATGCATATTTGGAAATGGGTTATTTTGATGTTTTGGTAAAAGTGAGTTTTGGTATGAATTTGATTGGTGTGTTGTGGTAATTGTGTAAATTGGAATGGTTGGTATTGAAATGATACAAATTGAGCATGATTAGAGTTGATTTACATGCCTAGTTATGTCATGTTTTGATGCCAAAAGGATTGTTTTAGGTATGTGCAAAGTTGGGTGGAAAATTGCCTTGTTAAATAGCCTATTTTTTTCCACACGGGCAGAGACACGGGCGTGTGTCTCAGCCGTGAGTGACACATAGTCAGTTACACGGCCGTGTGTCCCCTGGTGTTGAATTAAAAATTAAGTCAATATGTTCCACACGGCTCAGCACACGGGCGTGTGACTTTGCCGTGTTGCATAAGTCAATATACCCTACAGGTTTGGCATGGCCTAGCACACAGCCTAGCACGCAGGCATGTGTCACCATTTCTAAGGCACACGAGCTAGTCACATGGGTGTGTGTGTTGGCCGTGTGACCCAAGTCAGAGAGTTACACGGGGCCAGACACGAACTGAGACACAGCCATGTGCTCACATTTCGAATGTCCACATGGCTTGTGACACAGGCGTGTCTTTGGCCGTGTAAGACACACGATTGGGCCACACGGGCGTGTGTCCCCTGAAATTTGAAAAAATTTCTAAGTGTTTCAAAATTTTCTTGAGCTATCGGTTTAACCTCGAACCACTTCTAAAGCATGTTTAGGGCCACGTAGGCTTGTATTAGGGACAATGTGATTGAGTTTGAATGATCATTGCATAAAATTTGAAAATGTATGTGAAGTTATTTATTAATTGTTTTATAAGTCTGGTAATGCTCCGTATGTAACAGCCCGATTTAGGGGCTAGTCGGAATAGTGATCTCAGGATCACTAATCTAATATTTGAGAATTTATTTTCATGTGATTTTATGAATTAGTATATGATTTTATAAGTACATGAGAATTTTGGTATTTTAATTCTAGCGATTTCATGTTTAATCACGGAAAATGACTAAATTGCATAAAGTGCGAAAGTTCCATTCTATAAGCTAATGGTACCAAATAGCCATAGATTGATAATTGGATGTCCTTAAAAGGTAATTAGACCTGCAATATATGCTTGGTCGGCCATAGGGGACAAGAATTGACCAAGTTGGTCAAAGTTGGTGATGTTTGGTGGACTAATTGCTAGTTTAATATTAAAATAAGGAAAAAAAAGATATCATCTTTCTCTCCATCTTTCTCCACCAATTTTAGCAAGCAAAATAGAGGCTTGAAAGCTCAAAATTTTTAGTAAGCTCTCCTCCATTCTCGTAAGTGATTTTGATGATCTTTCTTGAAAATAATTGTACTTTTGAGACCCCTAAAGCTTAAGCTTTCAAATGAGGGGACTATTGTGCAATATGGTGAAACGTTTTAGAGTTTTTCCATGACAGCTATCATTATTATTTGCTGGATTTTTATGGAAGAAATTAAGTCTTAGTTGTTAGATGAACAACTTTTATGAAAGGTGTTGTCTTGAAAATACCTAATTGAACTTTAATGAAAAGGTTATAAATTTGTAGTAAGTATGTGAAATGTTAAGTTTTGATGATAGCTATAAGTGTATTAGATGTTCACCTAGGCTTGTTGAAGGTAGAAATGTGATTAGAATTAATTTTCGAGCCTAGAGGCAAAATGATCATTTTGCTAGAGTCTAGGGGCAAAATAGTAATTTTGCCTAAATATGATTTATAAGTTGATTTAGTCAATGTGTGAATTTAACAAGTGAAATTGTTAATATAGATCAAGAAACGCGAAGCCCAAGAACAAAGTCGAGGACTAACTTAAATCTTTACATACATTTTGAATACTGAGGTAAGTTTGTATGAATTAAAGTTTTACGTGTATTCTCAATCAATTACTTATTATGTTGTATAATGTATATTATTTCTATGAAGTAAAGTTATTGATATTATGACGAGAAAAGTAAATGAGAATATGTATGAGAAAGTCCCGGTTGAAGTCTCGAAATAATGAGGATACTAATATCACAACATGTGATAAGGAAAGTCCGTGTAAGACCATGTCTAGACATGGCATCGGCATAAGGCAAGGATATCATGTAAGTCCATGACAAGTCATGGCAGTGAAATGTTATTATGAGGCAAAGGTCCCATGTAAGTCCAAGCCAAGGCTTGGCATTGGTGAATTCATAAGGCAAAGATGTCATGTAAGTCCATGTCAAGACATGCCATTGATAAGATTCATAAGGCAAGGATACCACGTAAGCCCATGTCAAGACATGGCAGCGGTAAGTTTCCAAAGGAAACACATAAGGAAGGTCTCGTGTAAGACCATGTCTGGGACATGGCATCGACACCGAGCTAAGGGATCCCGTATAAGACTATATCTGGGATATGGCATTGGCATCATGAGGCGATCCCATGTAAGACCATGTATGGGACATGGCATTGGCATCCAGATACATGTTTGATGAGATAGATTAACCTCAATTATTCTTGGAAATTCAACGGGTAAAAAAGCTAAATATGAAAGAGGCAACAAGAAAGTCAAGTAAGTAAAGATAGTACTAAGTTAAGTTATACAAGGTTAATATAAAGCATTTTTCATGTTAAAAAAGATGAAAGTTGAGTTTACTTTTGCATCAGCAAAATGTACTAATCTATGTGATCAAGTGACACAGGTACCATGATTATAATGTAAGTATGAAATTATTATGTATCATGTGAAGAGTAAGTAAGCCATGCACTTGAGTTTTATGTTGTTCTTAACTCAAAATGGATGAGTTATAATGAGTTAATACATTGCTATATGAGTTTCATGCAAACTTACTAAGCTATATCCTTACCTCTATCCTTTATTATTTCTTTGTAGTCTTGCCAAGCTAACTCGCGGATCATTGACGTTGGAGTTTGGAGCACACTATCAATCATTATTTTGGTATAGCCAAGTTGCTTTTATTAAGTATAGCATGTATAGAAATTATTTCATCTTGATGTAAGTCCTAAGAGGGGCCAAAGTGCTGGCTATTAAGGTTATCATTCCTTTTGTATATGGCTAAAGAGATTGGCCAATATTTACTAAGTTCATACATCAATTGATGATGATTTATGCATTAATGTTCATGTTTTTGATGAAGTATTTGAGTGGTTGGATTGAGTATATGAATGACCTTGATTTCAGGGTGGCAATTGGCTTGGAAAATAGCCTTTAAGTGTCTACACGGGTAGACACACGGGCATGTGTCTAGGCCGTGTGTGACACACGGTCAACCCACATGGGTATGTTATGATAAACCGTAATATATACATATTTTAATCCCACATTTGGCATACTTTTGGATGATTTATCCCTTGAATTATGAAATTTGATGCTCCTAATCCTTTAATTTCATGTTTTATGCTTAGGAGAGCATAGGAGGATGAAAAGAACGAGAAACGGGCCAAAAAAAGAGAAAACGAGCCAAAGTAAGAAATCCACACGGCATGGAGTTCGCCACACAGCCGTGCCACTTTAGCATACTCAAACACGACCCAGGGCTCGATTCACACGGGCGTTCCACACGGACGTGTTTCTGCCGTGACCTATTTTAATTCCACTCGAAAAAGGATACTTAGAGGCAAAGAAAGACATTCCGAAAGCCTATATAAACACCCTAGAGGGAAACCTAAATGGGGAGTTGGTTGGAGTCCGACAGAGAGTTCGACAGAAGGCCTCTGTCAGGGCTTTTGATGGAAGCGAAGCCAGAGAAGGCTAAATACAGGGAATTACTCCAAGAAAGCCAGTGGATCAATCTCAGAAGTCGGAATCACGCTCAAGACTGAAGATTTTCCCTTCAATTTCCTTTAGGGGGTTTTAGGGTTTTCTTTATGTTTTGTTATTTAATTACTTCTGAGGTGTATTCTTTTATAATTATGAACTAAACCCCTCAAATACCTGCGGGGCATGAAACCTAAGACGGATCTTGTTATTGTTTTCTGAACTGTATGATAAATACTTGATTTGTTCTTAATTATGTGTTCTTAATTCTTGTGTTAATATTTCAGGATATTGACTCAAGTATTGATGTGCTTATTCAGAGGAGCAAAAGTCCCTGTTTAAGAGTAGATCTAGCATAGTTAAGCGGAGTTGATCGCACTCCTAGAGATAGGACGATAAAAAACTGTCGGATTAGGGTCAAACCTAATATGGGAGTCTATAGATCGAGTTAATCCAACACTAGGGGTTTTAATTAGAAAGAGATTTCAATTAATCAATCTAGGGTTATGTAACGCTCCGAATTTGGGCCTAGTAGAATTGGGCCTTTTGGGCTTCGGGTCTCATAAAATTTTTAAGTGAGCAAGAAACTTACAAATGACATGACGACTTTAAAGGTTTAATGAATTTGGAGTGTCTAGGTGTGTTGGAGAAGCTCTGGGTTCAAATTTTATGGTGGAGGATTCTTAATTTAATTAATTAAGGAATTAGGGTTGTGAATAGTGGACTTTTAAATAAAAATAAGTGAAAAATGGCACAAAGAAGCCTGTGGTGAAGTGGCTAAGTGACGCCACTAGGTTGAAGAGAGGTGGCGACATATGCATGCAGGGAGGTCTGAGGTTCGAGTGCTAGCTTAGTTTTATTTTGGAGTTTAACTTTAGGCTTCTAGAAGGCTAGAAGTGGCGTGTAGAGGGACTCTAAGGAGAAGTGATCAGTAGAGAGAATTTAAGAGAAGGATAAGGGAGATATCATGGAGAAAAATTAGGAGATGAGCAGTGGATGAAGTAGTGCTGAATTGAACTTTAGGGGTGGCTAAGTTTCTGCTGTAGGCTATATAAATGTGTGTGTGCCGAATTTGGGGTCCTAGGTAATGCTGAATTTTCCATTCTTTTTCTTTTCCTTGCCGAAACCTTATTTTTCCACAACCGAAAATACCTTGCCTTGTTGCCGAAATCTCCTATAGCCAAATCCCTTTTTGCCGAATTCTCTCATAGCCAAACTCTTTTATTGCCGAAGTATCATCATCTTCTCTTACCGAAATCCCCATTAGTGCCAAATCTTTGTTGTTTTTCTCCATCACAAATTGATTGTTATCTACTATCAGTCAAGGTTTAAAGCCGAATCTTGTTCTATAGCTATTTAGGCCGCAGGATCAAAAGTGGATTCGGTAAGTGTTCAGTTAACCCCTTAGTGTGTTTTGTTAAAAGCCGAAGGGCTATCTAGCTTCTCATTGTCATTAATCTTGTATTAACAAGGGTAAGGTTCAGAGATCGCAAGCGTGGTAAGGATCGTTAGCAAAGTGTAAGTGTACTCAACTCGATTTTGGCCGAATTTGAGTATGATCTATAGGGGTGACTTGTGTGGATTATGAGTCACTCGGAGTTTGATGGTGTATGTATGAGTGCAGATCTAGGGGATACTCATGATTAGTAGCTAAGGAAGGGCTATTAGAACCCGGTGGCACACGGTAAGGATACGGTAAGGCTTCGGCTTTTGGTAAATGTTTTGATTAAGTATGGGTGATTGAAGGTTGGCTGGTTGTAGGTTCAAGGGTAAGGATAGTATAGCACGTCGAAGTAACCAAGTATGTACAAACACTACACACACATGATATCGGCAATGTCGAAAAGCTGAAAGTGGCTAAATTTGATGAAATTGATTGATTTGGTTATATGAATTAAGTTAGTCATGCATGTTACATGATCTGGAATTGTTTTGGGCCGAATAGGCCATATGAATGAGATCTGGGCCTAATGGGCCGTAAGGATGTGATTTGGGCATAATGGGCTATATGAACGTGAAATGGGCTTGATGGCCTTTATGGGGACGTAGACAAGTATGCTAGGGTTTACTAGACTTTAGGCCTAGTTCTAAACAACTCTTAAATCGTATAAGACTTAATCTAATAATTAAACATGTCCGTGGACAAGTCGCTGGGTTAGAGTATGGCAACGGACATATGCATGTCTAGGATTGGATCTAGGGAGAGCTTAGCACTTAAGCGATCCTAGTGGCCCACCTCCTCTTCTCTGGAATCCTACCTGGTGCATAGTGTCTGTTCACTTTAGCCGCAATGACTTGTTAATGGGCCAAAGTTCATAACTAAACCCGAGAGGGACCAAAACACCCTTGATTTTTAAAATTACCAGAATACCCTTGATTTGTAGAATTACCAAAATATCCTTGATTTACAAAATTTCCAAAATACCCCTATTTTGAAAATTTACCTAAATACCCCCTATAGGGTAGAATTACGAAAATACCCTTGGGTAATGAAATGACTAAAATACCCTTAAGTGCTGAATGTGTGGAAATGTGTATGTTGCATTCATGAAATATATGTTGCACTTGGGTGGGTTTTGATGATATGGAGGAAGATTTGAGGATCGCATAGTCGCTTGACGACCGTGGATCCACCGGTGGCTTTAAGCCCATTATAGCAGCTTTGCTGCAACGTTTGAGTAGTGCCGCTGGCTATTATAGCATCCTTAGTTTAGTAATTAGTTAGATAAATACCAATCCCCTTTATTTTAGGCTAGATAATAAAAAGAAAGTTAGTACTGGTACTTTTGGTTCCTTTGGGTTGGACATTTCGGTCTTGCCACTAAACTATACTATTGTCTGATAGGTGCGATTGCCTCAATCGTGGTGATAGTTAGTTTCTAGGCTCGATCATTCATTATATAAATATTAAAGCTTTCAGACCACCATCATGTTAGTAGGTCGTGTGTCCCCTGCATGTTAGTGTTTTAAGTTAGTGTCGACCACGGGCTAGCCACCCGGGTGTGTGCCTAGGCAGTGTGCTCATTAAGGGGTTGATGATGTTACAAACAAAATACCCCTAATTTTTCACACGGGTGAGGACACAGGCGTGTCTAGGCCGTGTGAAGGACACGAGCCATTGACACGGGCGTGTGTCAAGCCGTGTGAAAGCCTCTGTAGGTTGTAATAATAAATAAATTGTACACGGGCTAGGGATATGAGCGTGTGAGGCCACACGCCTGCCCACATGGACGTATCCCAGGTTACAAGGGCATGTGACCCCTATTTAGGAAAAATTCTTTCAAGGAGCACAAAAGTTTACGGTTGAATCCCGAAACCTTTCAGAAGTGTGTTTAAAGCCTCGTAGGCCCATGAATTGTATGTTATTAGTAAGAAAGAGAAGTTTTAAAATGGAATGAAATTTTATAGTCCGTTATTACATGTTCAAGCAAGATTAAGCATGGTAATGCCTCGTATCCGGTCCCGACTTCGAATACGGGTAAGAGGTGTTACATTTAGTGGTATTAGAGCTACGGTGTAGTCAATTCTAGGACTAAAGTAGCATAAGCATAAGTTTAGTTGTACATGCCATACACAAGAGCATTTTTTTATGATAGTATGACGACTCCTGACGACCTAAATTGTGTTTTATATAGTAAATGGATCCCAAAAGAGCTGTGGCGGATGATGTAGAAAGTAACGTGCCAGCTTCCACTGAAGGGACGGTCCCGAATGAGAATGAGGATAGACCTACGATAGTAAATCTGGGAGGAGGAGAAGAGGCTAGTGAAGCCTTTCTCCACATGATGAATACATGGTACACAGAGTTCATTCGTACGAACTCAAATGCATAACCTCCTCCACCCCCGCCTATTCCTCAGCCTACCCCTGTAGCTCCTCAAGTGGTAGAAGTGGTAAGAAGAGAAAAACCTCCAGTTGATAGAATCCAGAAACAAGGAGCAAAGGAATTCAAGGCTAGCAAAGATGACAATCCTGAAAAGGCAGAGTTTTGGCTTGAAAATACCATCAGGGTATTTTATGAATTATCGTGCACACTTGAAGAGTGCATGAAGTGCGTGGTTTCCTTTCTGAGAGATTCTGTTTACCAATGGTGGAATACCCTTGTACCGGTTGTACCAAAGGAAAGGATTACATGGGAATTTTTCCAAGAAGAATTTAAGAAGAAGTACATCATCCAAAGGTTTATAGATTAGAATAGAAAAGAATTCCTAGAGTTGAAGCAAGGTAAGATGTCAGTGACTGAATATGAGCATGAGTTTGTAAGGCTCAGCAAATATGCTCGAGAATGTGTATCCACTGAAGCTATCATGCATAAGAGATTTGAAGATGGGCTAAACGAAGACATTAAATTGTTTATTGTTGTTATAGAATTAAAAGAATTTGTGGTACTGGTGGAACGAGCTTGTAAAGCCGAAGAGTTAGTAAAAAAGAAAAGAAAGCAGAAATGGAGTCTCGTGACTCAAGAAAGAGATGGTGGAGTAAGTCATTCCAATCCTCGTCCAAGAAGTCAAGAGATTTCTCCACCCGATCTGCTACTTCAGCCGGGTTTTCAAGCAAAGGCAAGAGTAAATAGTATTCGGGGAATAAGGCTCAAACTACTTCAGTTGCGAGTGTTGGGAACATTCGATCTAATAGACTTCAATGCCCATAATGCGGCAGACGTCACCCCGGTAAATGTAGAGGACATGAAAATGCTTGTTTCAGGTATGGTTCCCAAGATCATTTCATAAGAGAATGTCCTGAGGTGATGAAAGAAGAGAAAGCTCAGAGTGCGAGGTCTAGGAGCATTGTTAGAGGAAAACCACTGAGGAACCCCGTAAGTGGAGGGAGCAGTGAAGGTAACCCAGAGAGCAGGCTGCGAGACTTGAGGGTAGGGCGCCTATAAGGACTTATGCTATTCGCGCTCGCGAAGAGGCATCTTCTCTTGATGTTATTACGGGTACCTTTTCTCTTCATGATACTAAAGTTATTGCTTTAATAGATCTCGAATCTACCCACTCATACATTTGCATGAAATTAATATCTAGTAGGAGTATGCCCGTAGAGTCCACAGAGCTTGTGATAAAGGTGTCCAATCCACTAGGTAAAAGTGTGTTAGTTGACAACATATGCAAAGATGTTCCTTGATGATTAGAGGTCATTACTTTAAAGCCAACCTCATGCTATTACCATTTGATGAATTTGATATTATTCTTGGTATGGATTGGTTAACCACTCATGATGTGATAGTAAACTATGGAAAGAAATATAATGAGTTGAGATGTGAAAATGGGGATACCCTTCATATTGAATCAGATGAACAAGATAGGTCACCGGTGGTGATCTCTCACATGACGGCTCAGAGGTGTGCAAGAAAAGGGTATGAGGCATATCTTACCTATGTGATGAATACCAAAGAAACTGGGTTAAAGATTGAGTCAGTGCCGATAGTATGTGAGCACCCAGATGTTTTCCCCGAGGAATTGCCAGGATTGCCTTTGGTCAGAGAGGTTGAATTTGGCATCGAGTTAGCTCCCGGTACTGTACCGATATCAATTGCTCCTTATAGGATGGCTCCGACTGAGTTGAAAGAATTAAAGGCACAGTTGCAAGATTTAACGAACAAAGGTTTTGCTAGACTGAGTTGTTCTCCATGGGGTCCTTCAGTTCTATTTGTGATGAAGAAAGATGGCTCTAAGATATTATGCATAGACTACCGATAGCTTAATAAGGTAACAGTGAAGAACAAGTATCCATTGCCAAGAATCGATAATTTTTTAGATCAATTGAAGGGAGCCGCTGTGTTCTCCAAGATAGACTTGAGGTCGGGATACTATCAGCTGAGAGTAAAAGACTCAGATGTGCCTAAGACGGCTTTTTGAACGTGGTTTGGGCACTATGAATTTTTAGTCATGCCTTTCGGTTTGACAAATGCTCCTGCAGTGTTCATGGATTTAATGAACCGTATTTTTCGGCCATACCTAGACAAGTTTGTTGTTGTTTTTATTGATGACATACTGATATATTCCCGGGATGAGAGTGAGCATGCAGAGTACTTCAGGATAGTTCTATAGATTTTGCGGGATAATAAGTTGTATGCCAAGTTTAGGAAAAGTGAGTTTTGGCTTAAGGAGGTTGGATTTTTGGGACATATTGTCTCGGGAGATGGAGTCCGAGTTTACCCAAGTAAGATATCGGCTATTCTAGATTGGAAACCACTGAAAAATGTATCTAAAGTTAGAGGTTTTCTAGGCCTAGCTGGTTACTACAGGCGGTTCGTCAAGGGGTTTTCCATGATAGCGACCCCAATGAAAAAATTGTTACAAAAAATGTAAAGTTTAACTGGACGGAAAAATGCCAACAGGGTTTTGAGAAATTGAAAGCAATGTTGACAGAGGCTCCAGTTCTAGTACAACCCGAGTCGGGAAAAGAATTCGTGATCTATCGCGATGCATCCTTAAATGGATTAGGCTGTGTACTTATGCAAGAAGGCAAGGTGATAGCATATGCCTCCAGATAGCTAAAGCCACATAAGAAGAATTACCCGATGCATGATTTAGAGTTGGCCGCTATTGTTTTTGCATTGAATATATGGAGACACCATTTGTATGGTGCAAAATGTCAAATATTTACCGACCACAAAAGTTTAAAGTACTTGATGACTCAAAAGGAATTGAACTTGAGGCAGCGAAGATGGTTAGAGTTGATAAACGACTATGAGTTGCTTATTGATTACCATCAGGGAAAGATGAATGTTGTCGCCGATGCTTTAAGTAGAAAATCCCTATTTACATTAAGGGTTTTGAATACGCGGGTGACCTTGATAGAAGATGGTTCTATCTAGCTGAGTTGAGGGCTAGACCGATGTTTCTTCAAGAGATCTATAAAGCTGAGAGCGGTGAGAGTGACTTACAAGTCAAGAGAGCTCAGTGCGAGTCATACGTTGAGTCTGATTTTTGGGTCAATTCTAATTGATGTCTGAGGTTCAGAGACAGAATTTGTGTACCGAGGAATGATGAGCTTATTCGGAGGATTTTGCATGAGGCACATAGCGGATGTTTAACTGTACATCCAGGTAGCACCAAGATATATAATGACTTGAAGCAACAGTATTGGTGGCCGAATATGAAGAAGGATGTTTCAGAGTTTGTGTTGAAATACTTAATTTGTCAGCAAGTAAAGGCTGAACACCAAGTACCATCAGGCCTGCTTCAGCCTATTATGGTTCCTGAGCGGAAATGGGACCGTATTACTATGGACTTTCTAACGGGCTTACTGTTAACACTAAACAAGAAAGATGCCGTGTGGGTTGTAGTTGATAGACTCACAAAGTCAGCCCATTTTATACCTGTGCGAGTCAATTATTCACTTGATAAATTAGCGGACTTGTACATGTCAGAGATAGTAAGGCTTCATGGTGTACCACTGTCGGTCATTTCGGATAGATATCCGAGATTCACGTCATGGTTTTGGAAAAAGTTACAAGAGGTCTTAGGCACGAAATTGAGTTTCAGTACAACCTTCCATCCACAGATCGACGGGCAGTCGGAAAGAGTAATTCAGATACTCGAAGACATGCTTTGATTTTGTGTTTTAGAGTTCCAAATTAGTTGGGAAAAATACTTACCGTTGGTGGAATTCGCCTACAATAATAATTTTCAGTCAAGTTTAAAGATGGTGCCTTATGAAGCCCTGTATGGGCGTAAGTACTAAACGCCTTTATACTGGACTGAGCTTAAGGAAAACCAGATTCAAGGAGTTGATTTGGTTAAGGAAACTGAAGAGAAAGTAAGGGTGATACGTGACTGTCTGAAAACAGCCTTAGATAGGCAAAAGTCCTATTCAGATTTGAAAAGGAAAGAGATTGAATTCAAAGTAGGTGATAAAGTGTTTTTAAAAGTATCACCTTGGAGAAAAGTCCTCAGATTTGGCCGGAAGGGCAAATTAAGTCCGCGTTTTATCGGACCTTATGAAGTTACCGAGAGGATAGGACTGGTAGCTTATCGGTTAGCCTTGCCACTTGAGCTGGAAAATATTCATGACGTCTTTCATGTATTCATGTTGCATCGATACTGCTCAAACCCTACACATGTCATAGTACTGACAGAGGTAGAGATACAACTGGAATTGACTTATGGTGAAGGGCCGGTTAGAATTTTGGCGCGAAAGATCAAACAGTTAAGAAACAAAAGCATAGCCTTAGTGAAAGTTCTATGGCAAAGGCACGGAATAGAAGAGGTTACATGGGAGCCCGAGGAAATGATGAGAAACCAATACCCCAACCTTTTCACCGGTAAGATTTTCAGGAATGAAAATCCCTAAGGGGGAGCATTGTAATAGCCCGATTTAGGGGCTAGTACTAATCCAAGATTTGAGAAATTTATTTTCATGCGATTTTATGAATTATTATATGATTGTATAAGTACATGAGAATTTTGGTATTTTAATTCTAGTGATTTCATGTTTAATCGCAGAAAAGGACTAAATCGCATAAAGTGTGAAAGTTCCATTCTATAAGCTAAAGGTACCAAATAGCCATAGATTGATAATTGGAGGTCTTTAAAAGGCAATTAGACCCCCAATATATGTTTGGCCGGCCATAGGGGACAAGAATTGACCAAGTTGGTCAAAGTTGGTGATGTTTTGTGGACTAATTGCTAGTTTAATATTAAAATAAGGAAAGAAAAGATATCAACTTTCTCTCCATCTTTCGCCACTGATTTTAGCAAGCAAAATAGAGGTTTGAAAGCTCAAAATTTCCAGCAAGCTCTCCTCCATTCTAGTAAGTGATTTTGAGGATCTTTCTTGAAAATAGTTGTACTTTTGACACCTCTAAAGCTTAAGCTTTCAAATGAGGGGGTGATAAACCGTAAAAGTAACATATTTTAGGCCCACATTTAGCATGCTTTTGGATAATTTAAGCCTTAAATTGTGTAATTTGGTGCTATTAATCCTTTTTTTTTCATGTTTTATACTCAGGAGAGCACCCGATGACAAAAAGAATGAAAAACGGGCCCAAAACGGAGTAAATGGGCCATATCACGAAATCCACACGGCCTGGGCCAAAGACCACACGGCCGTGCCCCGTTCAACAAGCTCGAACACGGCCTGGCCATGACTTACACGGGCGTGTTATATGGGCGTGTCCCTGTCGCAGGAGGTCAGCAAAAGCCGGAAAGGGCGGTTAACTAGGCCAATGAGCCGAGCCGAAAAGGTCAAATTTAAGGGAAATCACTCGAAGATAGCTAGTTGATCCATCTCAAGAAGCTGGAATTCTACTCAAGATGGCGGATCTCTCCTTCAATTCCTTCAGGGGGTTTTAGGGATTTCTTATGTTTTGTTTTACCTTTTCTTCTGAGATGTTTTCTTTTATAGTTATGAACTAAACCCTTCGAGATACAGAAGAGATGAAACCTAGATGAATCTTGTTATCGTTTGCTGAACTATATGATAAATATTTGATTTGTTCTTAATTATGTGTGCTTAATTCTTGTTTTGATATTTCACGGATATTGATTCAAGTATGATGTGTTTAGGTGGTGGAGCAAAAGTCCCTGCCTATTCATAGATCTAGCATAATTACAGTGGAGTTGTTCGCGCGCCTAGAGATAGAGTGACGAAACTTTGCCGGATTAGGGTGAAACCTAATATGGGAATCCATAGGTCGAGTTAATGTGATTCTAGGGGTTTTAATTAGAAAGAGATTTCAATTAATCAACCTAGGGTTAGTCGTTATTTGCTTCCAGAGAGGGTCTAATTTGCATTAGGGTGTCCTACAGATCAAGTCAAGTGAATAAATTGTCTGGTTCAGTGTTAGATAACAAGTGAAGTCTAGGTGAATTCTTCCTAAGGGTATCGTCTTAATCAACTGAGTTTTTCTTCCAAGTATTTTTCCCAAATTTATTCTTTTTGTCTTTGCGTCTTAGCTTAGTGGTTAGATAAATTTAGATTAAATAACAACTTTACTTATTTCAGGCTACATAATAAAAAGAAAGTCAGTATTAGTACTTTTAGTTCTTTTGGGATTTGATATTTCGGTCTTGCCCTAAGCTATACTATTGTTCGATAGTTGCACTTGCCTTAAGTAGTTGTCAGAGTTAGTTTCTAGGTTAGATCTTTATCTTTTTATAAATTTTAAGACTCTGATTTCTACGATCAAGTTTTTGGCGCCGTTGCAGGGGAACTAAAATATTAAGAACGCTTTATTTTTATTACTCTAGCCATATTTTATTTTTGCAATTAAATTTTATTTATTTTGCTAATTTTTCTTTTATTTGCTTTTGACAGGATATTTTAGTTTATAGAGGAGATGGCATTGACTAACTATCAGTGGAACGTTATGAGGACAAGGCCAATAAAAGCAGCCGATATCTACAACCTCGACCCAGTAACCATGCTATCAAACCAGATAGAGCTTTTAGGTAAAAAAATTGATGGTTTGTATAGTCTCTCGTAGGTACACCCAGTAATGCAATATGACTCGAATCTAGGAGGAGTGGTGAATCTTGAGTACCCACCCTACGGATATGGCATGGAAAACGAGTAAGCTCACTATACGGTTAACTATTCTAGACCACAAAATAATTTTTATAATGACACTTATAATGCAGGTTGGAGGTACCATCCCAATTTCTCGTGGGATGATCAAAATAGCCAAACACCAGAACTTCCACCAGATTTTCAACAGCCACCTCACCAACAAGAAGAGGAGTCGAACCTTGAAGAGATGTTGAAAAATTCATGGCAGCCACAGAAACCCGTCTCGAAAAAATCGAGACAACGCTCGATAATCAACAAGCATAAATCAAAGGGATCGATATCCAAGTTGGGGAACTTACTAAGTCAGTTAGACAACTTACTAAGATAGTTTCTGAAATTCGATCAGAGATCTTAGAACAACCACAAGAAAGCTTGCCAAGCAACACTGAAGCTAACCCAAAAGAGTAAATTCAAGCCGTAACAGCTCATGACAGTGAAAGGTTAGTGGAATCTGACCCGAGGCAAGAGCCTGTGGTAAGTGAAGGTAAGGTTGAGGGAAGCCATGGTTTACCAAACCCGGTGATTACTGAGTACCAACCCCGTGTGCCATACCCCGATGTGACAAAGAAAGACCACACAGTGGAACAACTTGGTAAGTCTCTTAAACTTTAAAAGAAATTTCATATTAACTTGCCGTTTCTTGAAACTCTTTCACAGATACTAGATCCTAGACCTCGTGTCATTAAAGAAGAAATTCATGGGGAACGAAAGCTTCGGATCGATAAACTAGACAAGTGGACGATACACTTCAAAGAGAAACTAAAAACACACGAAGAAAAAATGAGGCAACTCCACGACGAACTTAATGAAGGGGCAACCCAGTTTAAGATAGGAGATCAGGTACTCAAAATCTTCCCAGATGGAACAGTCGAGATAACTAGTCCTAAAATCAGCACCTTTAAGGTAAACGCTACTCGACTTAAATTTTATATCAATAACCGAATTGATCGCATGAGAAAGGATTTCCACCTCCTCAAACCATCATGACCATACGAATGAGAGGTAATGTAACATCCCGAATTTGGGCCTAGTAGCTTTGGGCCTTGGGCTTTAGGAAAATTAGAATATTATTTATTATTGTGTTGGCTTGGGTATGAATTTTTTTTAAGGGTTAGCATAGTCTTGTGAAGGCTTGATTTTATTTAGGAAGTTAGAATAAATTTTTTTAGTATGGTTTATTTAATGAAGTGGATTAAGTGAGCTTAGCACTTAAGTTAATTTAAGTGTTAATTAAAGTATAAGAGGAGTAAGTGGCAAGTTGGTTAAGAAGCTTGAAAAGTGGCTTGAGGTTAGAGGTTCGAGTAGCATGTTTAGCTTTTAGAAGACTTTATTTTTGAATCATAGTATTGATGGGCGGTCAAACCTTATTTATGATAGGTTGGACTTTCAACTTTTGCTAAGTTGAATATTGGTTTAAGGAAAGCTTGAAATTGGGGATAAGAATCTTAAGGTTATGGTATGATGAGGGGACAAAAGGCATGGAATATGGAGAATGTTTTGGAAACTATTTTATGGTCTTTAGTGCATGTATGTGGACGGTATGGGTGTCTAGGGGGTGGCTTGGATGTTGTTAGGTGGTTTGGGGGAATAGTTGGCCAACTTTTGCATTTTTGTGCACCTTTTGGCATATTTTCTCTTCCTCTCCAAACAAATCCCTCCTTGGCCGAATGTGTCTTGTGCATTTTGGTGCATTTTGCTTTTGATTTTAGCCTCATTTTGTTGAATCAAATCATACCATTTTCCTTTCTTTCATTTGCTCTTTTGAAACCGAAACTACAATCTATCTTTGTGCATTTTTGTGCACTTTCTTTTTAGCAAAGAAGTGTTTGGCGAATCTCTCCCACATCTCTCTCTTTTTCTTTCTTTCAATATTATTCAAATCACATTTTCCTTTACACTCTCTTGGCCGAATCATTCTTCATCTCAAATTCCATTTCTTTTTCATTTACTCAAAGTTAAAACACCCATTTACATTTTATTTCTTCTTCTCTTTTTATTTCACCATATAGCCAAAACTCTCATATTCTTTTGATTTATTTTTGGCCGAATATTCAAGGGTAGGACTTCATTTGATTTCTTCAATCGGTTTTGGTTATAAGTAAGTATTCTTGGCCGATTTTCCTATTATTCTTTCTCTTTTCTATATCACTTTCTTGTGGTCAAAAGCCGAATCTTTGGGCATTGGTTTGCAAGGTTCTAACCATTTTAGGAACCGATTATTCTTTAGGCTTTTCGGGACATTGGAAGCAATCAATCTAAGCCTCGTTTCTTTGATTTGGGTAAGCTTTTAGGTAAGTTTGGTATTTCGAAGCGATAACTCATTGGATTTAGTGATATGGCCGAATGGCCTTTGTTTATAATTTAAGTGTTGGCCGATTGTAGGACAAGGTGATCTAGTGCGATAGATCGGATCTTCGGAAGTTAGTTTTTGCTTTGGTGAAAGGTGTGTATCTTACACACTTTATAACTTGGTTTATATATGTATGTATATGTGTGTTATTACTAATCTTTTATCAAAGTGGGAAACACATGAGATCTTGATATGATACCGTGATGGTATGAATAAGGATACAGGTAAGTCCGTTTCGATATTTGTTGTCAGTATACATGGACTGAAATCATGATCTACAATTTATGATATATTTATTATATGATTCATATCAAAGTATGCGACATGATTTGTTTATCTATTGCATTGGTATGGGCAATATGAGAGGAGGGGGAAGATTGATATTGTGTCTTCGGACACCAGAGGTTTGGTACCTCCAGTGATTTGGTATCACATTCGTGTCTTTGGACACCAGAGGTTTGGCACCTTATAGCGACTCGTCCCTGTGGTTTTACACCACCGTGGGTTGGCCCCACTTTTGAGATATGGGATCGTCTGCCAGTGATTTGGTATCACACGTGGGTTGGCCCCACAACTTGATGATTTGTGACTTCGGTCACCAGTGGTTTGGCACCACCAATGATTTGGTATCACATTCGTGTCTTCGGACACCAGAGGTTTGGCACCTCATAGCGACTCGTCCCTGTGGATTAACTCCACCGTGGGTTGGCCCCACTTTTGAGATATGGGATCGTCTGCCCGTGATTTGGTATCATACGTGGGTTGGCCCCACACTTGATTATTGGTGACTACGGTCACCAGTGATTTGGTATCACATTTGTGTCTTTGAGACACCAGTGGTTTGGCACCACCAGTGGTTTGGTACCACACGGGGTAGAAAAGGAGTTATGGATGGCTAGGATGGTGCATTATACATATATATTGTCTTGTTATAATTTGTGTAAGTATGTGGCATTTATCCGAGAGAAGGATTATGCACTGAGTCTTGGTGACTCACCTTCTCCCTTATCATTTCAGGTGATTCGTGAGATTGCGGATGAGGAGCCGGATGAACTCGAGGAGGCCATGCAATAAATTTCGGTTCTACGTGAACTTTGGTTTGAGAACTTTACTTTATTTAAATTTGGTTTTATATTTTTGTGGGTTTGTAATAAGGCCTCTCTAAATTATGGTTTGGATTATTTTTATGTTTTGAATATGTCTTAAATATGGGTTATAAATTTCTTGATTATTATAATAAATTGAGCACAAAGTTTTCTAAACTACACAACGCGATGGTTTTTAAAATGTTACCATCGGGTAGCATAAATCATTTGATAATTTTAACAACTTAAGTGTTTTCGATAATTTAAATGGTTTTCAAAGTAATAATTCGAGTTCTTAAAATGATAAAAATGTTTTCTAATCTATGATTTATTCACTTATTTTAAAGAGTTTCTCATAAAAATTTATCTGTTAAATTCGATTCTTTTCAAAAAGTTTTCCTTCGTGGCATGCCAGATTCGGTCATGGCGTGTTGACCGGGTTTGGGGTATTACAAATTGGTATCAGAGCTAAGTTCAAAAGCTCGGCTGTGGGCTCGAGGCCCAAAATGTTTTAAAGTATGGTTTTAAAATGTTTTTGTTTAAAATTATATGGTTGGAAAGGCATGGCACCGAGTCTCCGGCACCGATCCGCCCTGGTGAGTACATCAAACTGTTGATTTTGATGATATGATGATGGTATGACTGTATAGTAGTAGGAACTACTTTAGAGACTTAAAACTATAGGTTGGATGTACTCGCGGAACAACCTCTTATTAAAACTTTTCATAAAACTGTGCTTTAAAGAAAGTGGAATATTGACTAATGCATAAAACTTTTAAATTAGATAAGTCGAGACGTTAGACATGAGCACTTGAGATCGTAGTCGTCGTGGATGTGGTAAAGGCCGATGTGCTAGGGCTAGATCTTCGGCACCGAGGCATCTTTTCAAAAAGGAGGCGTAAGCATCGCTAGTGGCTGAGACGGAGTATCATGATCGAGTTAGGATTGTTGAGCTGACTCAGACAGTTAAAGGAATCGGTGAAGCACTTTGAGTTGGGTCTGTGGACTGTAAGAAGAGTAGAGATCACGGTTCTCTAGGGTTACAATCTCGTTCTGTAAAACATGTCAAGGCATGGTCGAATCTTTTTGGCTTGCGATTATTGTGGAAGGTGTCATCCGGGAGAACGTTGGAGGAAGTTAGGAGTATGCTTGAGATGTAGGTCTAAGGAGCTTAAGGCTCGGGTTTATTTCCTCACTCTCAAGTCAGGTATGTTTTGGTTGGAAGTGATGGTTGAATGTAGGAAAATTTTTGGTATAAGTGTAAGTGTTAGATAACGGTTTGCTATTGTGAATTAGATGTTTGGTTGTGGGAAAGAGAATTCAAGATTATGTTAAAAAGTACATTGTGGTTTTATTAAGATCAGAGTGCGCAGCAAGAGCGTAGTGTGGCGAGATAGGTTGTACGACTGTTAGTTAGTTGGAAATTTCGAGGACGAAATTTCTTTAAGGAGGGTAGATCTGTAACATCCCGAATTTGGGCCAAGTAGGTTTAGGCCTTGGGCTTTAGGAAAATTAGAATATTATTTATTATTGTGTTGGCTTGGGTATGAATTTTGGGGTAATGTACAAGGCATGATATCTGCATCGTTAATAATGATATAAGCATAAATATGAAATATGTATGATTTCGATATGATTTTTGGAGGTATATGGTATGATATTGAAATAATATGTTTATGGTATAATATTGAAATAATATGTTATTGCATGGGCATATGGGTATTATTGAAAGGGGAAGTGTTCCGGTGGTTTTACCACATTATCCGGTGACTTTGGTCACGATATTATGAATCCGGTGACTTTGGTCACGATATTATGAATCCGGTGACTCTGTCACATTATCTGGTGGCTATGCCACGATTATAAGGGCGATGTGCATGTTGACTGCAGCAACTGCCTTCGATGGTGTGTAGCGGATGGAGGGTCGATTTAGTAATCTCCACGGTGTGATTGGTAGGTACGGGTGGTGTGTAGCGGATGGATATCTAAGTTGGGTTCGGTTTGCATTTCATTATATGTACATGTGATTTAATCATTTATTATTGATTTGCTATATTATGGGCTTTATTGCTATGATCGATTGGACTTTTGGTGTATCGTTACACATTGAGTCTGTTGACTCACCCTCGTGGGATATCTTTTCAGTGATACATAGATAGCGGATGAGGCGGGAAAGGACTCGAGGTGGCCATGCATTAAATAAATTTCGGTTCTACATGAACTTTGGTTTGGGCACTTTACTTTTTTTAAATTTGGTTTCATATTTATTTTGGGTTTGTAATAAGGCCATTTAAATTGTGTTCTTGGATTATTTATATGTTTTGGACTTGTTTTAAATATGGCTTATAAATTACTTGGTTATTTAATAATTAAGCCCAAAGTTTTCTAAATTATTTTAAAACGCAATGGTTTTAAAATCTTACCATCGGGTAATATAAATCGTTTGATAGTAAAATATAAATTAAGTGTTTTCTACAATTTAAATGATTTCAAAATGTTAAATTTCTACATTCAATTGCAAACGGTTTTCAAAGTATTAATTCGAGTTTTCTTAAAA
The DNA here is from genome assembly GCA_025503065.1 of Gossypium bickii. Lineage (NCBI taxonomy): Eukaryota > Viridiplantae > Streptophyta > Magnoliopsida > Malvales > Malvaceae > Gossypium > Gossypium bickii. The sequence continues at coordinate 95,536,705 of CP106714.1, read as the reverse complement.
TGAAACAAATGTTTTCTAACCTATGATTTATCCACTTAGTCTAAAAGTTTTATTTATGAAATTTCAAAGTAAATTTTTCAGTTTTAACTTATTAAACATCTGATTTCTACAAATATAGAATTACAAAGAGTTGTTCACAAAAATTTAATCGTTAACTAAATTTTCTCCAAAATATTTTCCTCAGTGACATACCAGATTCGGTCGTGGCGTATGGGCCGGGTTTGGGGTGTTACAGGTAAAGTCTAGCTTAAGACTATAAACAAGCGCTTCTCGGGAGGCAACCCGAGCACTAACCCCATTATTTTTACATTTTTTTATTTTTTTTTTACTTTTATTTTTCCTTTTATCACCTAACCATAAACTAACCAAAGTCCAGGTTTCCATACCCACACGGCCTTGCACACGGTCGTGGCCGTGGCCGTGTAGACACCACGAGTAGGCACATGGGCGTGGACCGTACCTCTATTGAATTATTTACTTTTATTCCTATTTTTATTTTTATTTTTATTTTTATTTTTTATTTTTTTACTTCCTTTATTATTTTCTTCTTTTTCCATGGCATTTAGATTTAGCTTAGGATACAATAAAATCAGACCGGCTATTTCGAGGATTCAAGTCAAACGGTTTGGGGCGCTTCCCCACGTTCAGCTCCAATCCTATCCGAATTCTTCTCATTAATTCCATCCAAAATTCAGGAAGTTTCACTTCTCTCCCTATCTTATGATTTCATTATTTTGCTATTATCTATCTTTGTACATTGAGGGCAATGTACACCTTAAGTGTGGGGGGTTAACTATAGTATTATTTGAAATTCCCTGAATTATGCCTTGTTCTAAAGTAAGTTTCTCACATTATGATTAGAATGAAATTTCCTTATTGATGATTTTTATTAATGTGTTTTGGATTAAGTCATTGATAATTGTACATTGATAATTAAATTTGAAGGATACTAGAGAATCAAGCATGATAAGTCTATTTTTCAGAATAAAATTCTTTTTTTTTAGGTTCTCTATCTAAATCTGAGTGTTACCTAGAAGTCTGAAATTTACGGGGTTGACATCAAAAACACCTATAATTTTTGTGAGATTTTGAGCCTTATAGAGCATATATTCTTTTTTCATGCTCACTTATTGATTATGAGTGTGTCAACATTGAACTGTTATTCTAAACTTGCCTTGATTATACATATCGAGACCACAGAGATGATAAAGGCACCTAGGTTTTAACCCACTTACTTCACTAAACAGCCTACCTCCATAAAGTAACCCCTAGTGAACCCCGTTTAATCCTAACAACCCTTTTTATTGACTCACCCACTAGTATTACCCAAAGCCCTTTGTATTTGTTATCACCATTCCTTGACTACCCTTATATCGAGATTTGACTTGATTAGTTACCTAATTATATTATTTCAGTAAGTTGAATTTATCCTTTATTATTTGATTTGTTCTTAAAAAAAACGAAGTATATTCATTATTAGTTATGTGATTAAATGAGCTTATACGTTTAAATTCCAATTGTTGAAGAAGAAGCTCGTATTATTAGTATTATTAGTTTTCAATTGATGTAATTATTTAGGATTAGTTCATTTTTCTAGTTAGGTAATTTGTCAGGTCAATCTCGATTCTAACCTTCTAATTCAGCCTATCCATACCTTTAACCTAGCCCGTTACAACTCTGTTAAAGACCTTTTGATTTGTGTATCATCTCATTTTATAGTAGTGGAGATTTGATTTTCATGCAAGCCTATGGGATTAACTTTTTATGTTTGACTTATTGAGTGCTTAATTTTGAACCTTAAACACTTTGAGTGATTTGAGTGAATCTTTAGTGAGGATGTCAACTTTTGTCAATTTTGAATTAGAGGTAACTATCCAGGTAAAGGAAAACGCCTATGTTTTCATGCTATAAATGTATGACTTTGATTGTTTGAATCTTTAGGACTCTTTGAGTTGAATTATCCATGTATGAATTATCTTTGAATTATGATAAAGCATGATTGATGAATTTTATGAATAAAGGAAGTTCGTTTTAATTATGAGTTGAGAATTTTGCTTGAGGACAAGCAAAAGCTTAAGTGTGGGGGTATGTGATAAACCGTAAAAGTAACATATTTTAGGCCCACATTTAGCATGCTTTTGGATAATTTAACCCTTGAATTGTGTAATTTGGTGCTCTAAATCCTTTGTTTTCATGTTTTATACTCAGGAGAGCACCCGATGACAAAAAGAACAGAAAACGGGCCCAAAAACGAAGTAAATGGCCATATCACGAAATCCACACGGCCTGGGCCAAAGACCACATGGTTGTGCCCCATTCAATAGGTTCGAACACGGCCTGGCCACGACCATGGGCGTGTCCCTGTCGCAGGAAAGGAGTTTTACTCGGATTTGGATACTTGGAGGCAAAGAAACAAATTCCAAAGCCTATTTAAACACCCTAGTAGGAATTCAAGTTGAATTAGGATACTTAGGGGCTAAGTAAGGCATCTCAAAGTCTATATAAACACCCAATGGGGCAACTTGAAAGGGGAGTTCGGCAGAAGCCGGAAAGGGCGGTTAGCTAGGCCAAGGAGCCGAGCCGAAAAGGTCAGATTTGAGGGAAATCACTCGAAGATAGCCAGTTGATCCATCTCAAGAAGTCGGAATTCTACTCAAGATAGCGGATCTCTCCTTCAATTCCTTTAAGGGGTTTTATGGATTTATTATGTTTTGTTTTATCTTTTCTTCTGAGATGTTTTCTTTTATAGTTATGAACTAAACCCTTTAGATACCCGAAAGGGATGAAACCTAGATGAATCTTGTTATTGTTTGCTGAACTATATGATAAATATTTGATTTGTTCTTAATTATGTGTGCTTAATTCTTGTTTGATATTTCGCGAATATTGATTCAAGTATGATGTGTTTAGGTGGTGGAGCAAAAGTCCCTGCCTATTCATAGATCTAGCATATTTACAGCGGAGTTGTTCGCATGCCTAAAGATAGGGTGATGAAACTTTTTCGGATTAGGGTGAAACCTAATATGGGAATCCATAGATCAAGTTAAGACGATTCTAGGGGTTTTAATTAGAAAGAGATTCCAATTAATCAACCTAGGGTTAGTCGTTACTCGCTTCGAGAGAGGGTCTAATGTACATTAGGGAGTCCTACGGATCAAGTCAAGTGAATAAATCGTCTGGTCTAGTGTTAGGTAACAAGTGAAGTCTAGGTGGATTCTTCCTAAGGGTATCGTCTTAATCAACTGAGTTTTTCTTCCAAGTATTTTTCCCAAATTTATTCTTTTTGTCTTTGCGTCTTAGCTTAGTGGTTAGATAAATTTAGATTAAATAACAACGTCACTTATTTTAGGCTGGATAATAAAAAGAAAGTTAGTATTAGTACTTTTAGTTCCTTTGGGATTCGATATTCCGGTCTTGCCTAAGCTATACTACTGTTCGATAGGTGCACTTGCCTTAAGTAGTTGTCAGAGTTAGTTTCTAGGTTCGATCATTCTCTTTATATAAATTTTAAGACTCTGATTTCCATGATCAAGGGGCTATCGTGCAATATGATGAAAAGTGTAGAGTTTTTCCATGAGAGCTATCATTGTTATTTGCTGCATTTTTGTGGAAGAAACTGAGTCTTAGTTTTTAGATGAACAACTTTTATGAAAGGTGTTGTCTTGAAAACACCTAATTGAACATTAATGAAAAGGTTATAAATTTGTAGTATGTGAAATTTTGAGTTTTGATGATAGTTTTAAGAGTATTAAGTGTTCACCTAGGATTTTTGAAGGTAGAAATGTGATTAGAATTAATTTTCGAGCCTAGGGGCCAGAGTCTAGGGGCGAAATCATAATTTTTCCTAAATATGATTTATAATTTGATTTAGTCAATGTGTGAATTTAACAAGTGAAATTGTTACTATAGATCAAGAAACGTAAAGCCTGGATCGAAACTGAGGCAAGAATAACATCGAGGACTAACTTACATTTTTACATACATTTTGAATACCGAGGTAAGTTTGTATGAATTAAAGTTTTACGTGTACTCTCAATCAATTACTTATTATGTTGTATAATGTATATTATTTCTATGAAGTAAAATTATTGATATTATGACGAGAAAAGTAAATGAGAATATGTATGAGAAAGTCCCGGTTGAAGTCTCGAAATAATGAGGATACTAATATCACAACATGTGATAAGGAAAGTCCGTGTAAGACCATGTTAAGACATGGCATCGGCATAAGGCAAGGATATCATGTAAGTCCATGACAAGTCATGGCATTGAAGTGTTATTATGAGGCAAAGGTCCCATGTAAATCCAAGCCAAGGTTTGGCATTAGTGAATTCATAAGGCAAAGATGTCATGTAAGTCCATGTCAAGATATGGCATTGATAAGATTCATAAGGCAAGGATACCACGTAAGCCCATGTCAAGACATGGCAATGGTAAGTTTCCATAGTAAACACATAAGAAAGGTCTCGTGTAAGACCATGTCTGGGACATGGCATCGACACCGACCTAAGGGATCCCATGTAAGACCATAACTGGGATATGGCATTGGCATCATGAGGCGATCCCATGTAAGACCATGTCTAGGACATGGCATTGGCATCGAGATACATGTTTAATGAGATTGAGTAACCTCAATTATTCCGGGAAATTCAACGGGTAAAAGAGCTAAATATAAAAGATGCAACAAGAAATTCAAGTAAGTAAAGATAGTACTAAGTTAAGTTATTCAAGGTTAATATAAAGCATTTTTCAAGCAAGATTAAGCATGGTAATGCCTCGTATCCGGTCCTGACGTTGAACACGGGTAAGAAGTGTTACACCGTAACCCTATTCCGACATTGAATATGGGTGAGGGGTGTTACATTTACAAATCAATCCTATTTTCAAAATTAAAGGTATTTAAACTTATTTTCACAAATTGATTTAATTTTGTACAAACCATAATAAAAAAAACATTACTGATATACCATGTCGCAAAATTCCCTAACATCCTAAGGCTAAAATCCCTAAAATACCCCTAAAACTCTTAGGCCCTATTTTGGAGTGTTACAAAGAATTTGTCATCTGTGTATGTGTTACTTCTTGATTCATGATGAGGTGATGTCTCAAGTTTGAATGAAGTAAGTGATGTATCAAAGGCATTGAATGAAAGGAAATAGATTCAAAGGAAGGTATAATAAATGACAAGTATAAAATAGTAGAACTTGAGGAAGTATTCACCAAAGGCAAAGTTGAAGTTGAGAACGATGGGATTGTCAATCTAAATTATCATATTCTATATGCGAATATGACTTAGGTAAATGATGTTTTCCTCACTAATTTCCTATGGACTTATCTGTGTGTGTTATGTTACAAGTGAGTTTATGTGGGTCTATGCCAAGAGGGACGAAATCATGACTTCGCTAAGAAGTGGTGTATCGGGTTATTATGCATACAGAGCAAGTTTCGTGGTGTGTTCACAGTCTAATTTGTTGCTTAGAAGTCCATAATTTGGGGCATTTGTAATGGATTAGGATTTCAATTTAGATATCATTGTAATTTAATTACCATGTGTTGTAGTTGCATTTACTTATTGTAAGTATAATAATGTATTTTAGTACTAAATTTTGTAGTTTAGGAAGTTGGAATTTATTGTAATTTGAATAAGTAGATTTAGTTTGTCTGTATTAGTGTGGTAACACCCAGGATTCAGATCCGGTCAATCGGATTGGGTCTAAGGCATTACATACATGTGGTAATCCCTTAACACGCACCAATTTGTTGAAAACTTTAGACAAGTTTCGATTTTCCCTTTTGTTTGCTTGTAGATGGTTTTGTCAAATTCACAATTTCACAAACATACACAAGTCACTAACAAACATAGCGCATTAAAACTTATACATAAACATAAGTGATCCTAGGTTCGTACATGCTGGTCTTTTGGAGAACCTAGTCCCCTTTTATTAAGAATTATTTTAAACACAATATAGGAACAGAATCTTACCATAGATCCTAAAAGCTAAGTTCTGGGTTCTTAGAACTTGATAATAAAACAATCGACGAAGAATGTGAGAAAGTATTATTGCTTAATAGAATATGAAATTTCTAATGGAAAGGGCTTAACTTATAGGCACCTAGTGCTTTGGTGTTCTTAGGATGCCCTAGTTGTAGTAAAAGTAGGAAATAGTTACAGGCATGAATGGTGTTGTGAAGAGAACAGTCAGTTGACTTTCTAATTGTGGTATAATTACCCTTTAACTACTTCTACTTTTGACTTTTGGCCCTAAACAAAGATAACAACTCGCCAGGCCTACTGGCAAACCCTAGTTTACCAAGCCCTCTAGTGATCCTTGCTTCGCCAAGCCCATTGGTGACCATAGTTTGCTAAATCCACTAGCGAGCACTAGCTCTCCAAACTTGCTGGCGTACACCGTCTTGTTGGACCTGCTGGTGTATACCATCTCGCCAAACCTACTAGCGTATACTAGGTTGCCAAGCCTTCTGGTGAACTCCAACTCGCCAAACCTACTGGCAATCACAGTTCATCAGGCTTGAACTTCTAGGCCCTATTTTGGGATGTTGCACATAGTTAGGTTGTTGTGTGATGTTAAACATGTTCTTATTATTCTACGATATTGGTAAAGTTCAAAATGTTGGAAATGAAATAATTTGAAAATTGTTCTCAAATAAAAGAAGGTAGCTAATTTTAGTCTATTTATGATTGAGCTAAACCTATCCGCTAATGATATTGTGACTTGGATTATTGATTAAAGTTGTGGAGCACACCTATGTAATGACATTAGGTTGCTTAGCAACAATAGACTTTTAGAAAGGAACGAAGCAATTCTTCAAATGCAAACAGTGCAAGACTTGTTGTTGAGTCTATTAACACTTGCATAGTATCTTTGCCTATAGATTTAAAGATGGAACTAAAAGAATGTTTTTATGTTCCAAGGTTGCTAAGAAACATTATTTCAATTTGATTCATTATCGAGAATGATGGTTTTGAGTTTAAGGTGAAGAGAAATAGTTGCTCATTCATTTTGAATGAAATGCATTACGGATCAACCTCATTACATAGTGGGTTCTATGTATTAGATCTGCAAAAACATATGCTCGACATAATAATTAAGAAAGCTAAAAGAGATGATCCATCTAAGACCTACATCTGGCATTGTAGGTTTGTTCATGTTAAGGAGACTCAGATAGCCAAGTTACATATCTAGATCCACTTGATTATGAATTATTTGGAACATGTGAATATTGTCTCATTGGTAAAATAACTAAGACACCCTTTTATTGTAAAAGGTGAAAGGTTTGGGGTTTTATTAAGCCTAATGCATTCAAATGTATTTTTCTCTATGAACACAACAACTAGAAATAGGTATTCCTACTTTATAACATTTATCGATGATCATTCTTGATATGGTTATGTATACCTTATGAGGTATAAGTCTAAAGCTTAAAAAATGTTCAAAAAATTTAAGATTGAAGTAGAGGAACAAACTTGTAAGAATATTCTAGCATCTCAATTGGGTTGAGGAGGAGAATATCTTAGCCAAGAATTTTCTAATTATTTGATAGAAAATGGAATCATATCACAATGGACTCCATTTAGAACCCCACAACACAATAAAGTGTCTGAGATAGGAAACCACACATTCTTAGGCATGGTTCATTCCATGATGTCTAGGGCAAGCCTTTTAATATCCTTTTGGGGATATGCCTTAGAAACTACAACCTATCTTCTAAATAGGGTTCAAACCAAATCAATAGATAAAATACCATATGAGATATGATCTGGCAAAAGTGTAACACCCCAAACCCAGCCTAGACGTTATGGCCAAATTCGGAGCAGTCACATGAAATGGGCCTTTTGGAGATACAACATGTTTTCAGCGAAAGCTTATAAAATCATTAAGTTTAGGCAAAATCATTCGATATTTTTAGAAATAATGTTTTTAGATAAAAATCATCATAGAAAAAGTAAGTTAAAATCCAAAAACCCAAAACCAAAGCCAAACAGTTTAAAACAGTCCAGAAAATCCTAGAAAATATAAACTCCCAAATCGTAATGCAAAACTTAAATAAAAACTAAAACAAATAAAATAGTTTTGGCAAGTGGCCACCGTTGAGTCCTCCGCAGCATCGATCCACCTAAGACTGTGGGTTACCTATACAAACAAACAGAAAAGAGTGAGTTTACATAAACTCAGTGTGTAACCCTACAAAATTAAGCATGCACACAACAGACTATCAGAATCAGACAAATATAGATTCAGGCTTAAGCCCGTTACAGATACAAATATAGATACAGATATATAGATCAGAATCAGATATCAAATGTCCTACCCCCATCATCTACACACCATCTCCGACCATCCCTACACACCATGTGGGGTTTAAAACACACACCCAGCCCTACATACCATGCTGTACCGATGCGGCACATATCAGATATAATGCAGCTGTGCTGCCAGATATTAGGCATATATAACACTTCCTCCAATATATATATCATCCTAACCCCAATATCAATTACAGAATATTTAGTTTGAGACATACAAATTAACCATGCTTACATACAAATATAACATGCATATACTATCATACTCAGTACAGAATATCAGTCAAACCTGTAACAGCTCAATTTTGGGCCTAGTTAGAACAGTGGTTTCGAGACCACAAATTCGAGGGAGAAATTATTTTAATATTATTTCAAGTGTCATGGAATGATTATATTAGTGTTTGAAAATTTTGGTAAACTAATTTTGGCGATTTCATGCTTAATTTTGAAAAAGGACTAAATCGCATAAAGTGTGAAAGTTTTGTTCTACAAGCTAAAGGTGTTAAATAGCTACGGAACACTAAAGTAGAGGTCTTTATTGAGTAAATAAACTAATAAAATTATAGTGGCTAGACATGGAATTTTTAATTGGAGACAAAGTCATAAAATTAAGTGACATTAGGTGACTTTTTAATAAAAAAATAAAACAAAGAAAAAGTTATCATCTTTTCCCATCATCTTCCTCTTCCACCGAAATTTTCAGCAAAGAAAAGGGTTTTGGAAGCTTGAAATTTCAGCCAAGCTTTTCTCTTGCATGTAGGTGGTTTTGGTGGTTGTTTTTGTTAATTTTTGTGTTTTTGGAACCCCTAAAGCTTAATCTAGCTAACGACAGGATTATTTTGCAAAATGGTTGAGAGTCTAAGATCTTCCCATGAGAGTATTTATATTGTTTGCTGAAATTTTATGAAAGAAAATGAAACTTAGTTATTTAATAAACAACTTTTGTGAAAGGATTTTTCATGAAAACACCTAAAATGGATTTTTTTATAAAAGTTATAAAATGAGTAGTAAATGTGTGAAATAATTGGAATTGTGAGTTGCTATAAGAGTAATAAATGTCTGGCTAGGCTTGTTAAGGGAGGAAATTTGATTAAAATCGTTTTATGAGCATAGGGGAAAAATCGTAATTATGTGAAAGTCTAAGGGCAAAATGGTAATTTTGCCAAAGTAGGAATTTTGTAATGTCTTGATTAATGTGGTGATTAAATAAGTGAATTTGTCATTATAGATCAAGAAAAACAGATTCCAAACCTAGACCGGGGGAAAACCAAGCTATTGGACTAAATCGAAATAGTCGTTTATATTTAGTATACCGAGGTTAGTTGTACGTAAATAATACAACTTTATTGTTATTATCTATTGAACAATTAATATGGCATAAAGTGTTTGATTATTGTTGTGAATATGCATGATGATAATTGATGTAGTAAAAACTCTCGATTGAACCTTAGGAATAGATTGGATATCCATGCCATGACATTTGTGTGATATGTGAGTTAGTGTAAGACCATGCCTGGGACATGGCATTGGCATTGAGACGAGAGCTAGTGTAAGACCATGTCTAGGACATGGCATCGGCCTCGACATGTGAGCCAGTGTAAGACCATGTCTGAGTCATGGCATCGGCATTCTACCCTCTTGTGTGAGGCTTATCGGATATCTTCTAGTATTCCAAATGGTTCTATGGATTATTTAAAGCTTATGATAAAGATATGAAAGGATATAATCATGTTGTAAGTGGTACAAGTTCTTACTCGAAACTCATGAGATATGAGCTTAGTTATGATGCCTTAATGGTAAGGATAAAATTGAGTAAGTTTAATCTATGAGAATGATTTCGATACGATCTTGTAATCTTTGGCTTATACTTGCGATATGCAAATATGTAGTAAATCTACCATTGCTAAATCAAGAATGTTGTGCTGATTTATAATATGCTATGTTTTTAAAGATGCATGGTTGATGTTTTTACTTATTTACATGCAACTTACTAAGTTGTATGCTTAGTCCCTCTCTTTTCCATTTTCTTATAGTCTCGCCAAGCTAGCTCGAGGATATGAGGGCATCGGAGGCTCGATGACACTATCAATCTGAACATTTGGTATAGTTAGATTTATCATTTTGAGTATGGCATGTATAGGGACTTGGTCTTTTGTCAAGTGTCATATTGTTTTGGCCAAATGTGTTGGCTTGTCTTGAAGATTGATTCATTTTATATAAGGCCATAGATGATGGCTAATACTTGTTATTGATATATGTAACTGATGATGTTTTTCATGATTGAGCAAATTGCATGGTTGAGTATTTGATATATCAATGCATGAATGAGTAGGTTGCATGATTGGATTGATAAAGTATTGTGATAAGTTTTGCATGTGAATGGAGTGTAGTGACCTTGATGTGTGTATGTCTTGGTTGTGGCTTATGTTGGTGCAAGTAAGGGTGGCAAAAGGGCTTGGTAAATAGCCTTGTTTTTGTCCATGCCATGACATTTGGGTGATACGTGTGCGAGTGTAAGACCATGTCTGGGACATGGCATCGGCTACATTATGAGAGCCAGTGTAAGACCATGTTTGGGACATGGCATCGACATTGAGAAGAGAGCTAGTGTAAGACCATGTCTGGGACATGGCATCGGCCTCGACATGTGAGCCAGTGTAAGACCATGTCTAGGACATAGCATCGGCATTTTACCCTCTTGTGTGAGGCTTATCTGATATCCTTTAGTATTCCAAATGGTTCCACGGGTTATTTAAAGCTTATGATAAAGATATGAAAGGATATAATCATGTTGTAAGTGGTACAAGTTCTTACTCAAAACTCATGAGATATGAGCTTAGTTATGATGCCTTAATGGTAAGGATGAAATTGAGTAAGTTCAATCTACGAGAATGATTTCGGTACGATCTTGTAATCTTTAGCTTATACTTGTGATGTGCAAATATGTAGTAAATCTACCATTGCTAAATCAAGAATGTTGTGCTAGTTTACAATATGCTATGTATTTAAAGATGCATGGTTGATGTTATTACTTATTTACATGCAACTTACTAAGTTGTATGCTTACTCCCTCTCTTTTCCATTTTCTTATAGTATCGCCAAGCTAGCTCGGGGATCAAAGGACATCGGAGGCTCGATGACACTATCAATTTGAACATTTGGTATAGTTAGATTTATCATTTTGAGTATGGCATGTATAGGGACTTGGTCTTTTGTCAAGTGTCATATTGTTTTGGCCAAATATGTTGGCTTGTCTTGAAGATTGATTCATTTTGTATAAGGCCATGGATAATGGCTAATACTTGTTATTGATATATGTAAATGATGATGTTTTTCATGATTGAGCAAATTGCATGGTTGAGTATTTGGTATATCAATTCATGAATGAGTAGGTTGCATGATTGGATTGATAAAGTATTGTGATAAGTTTTGCATGTGAATAGAGTGTAGTGGCCTTAATGTGTGTATGTCTTGGTTATGGCTGATGTTGGTGCAAGTAAGGGTGGCAAAAGGGCTTGGTAAATAGCCTTATTTTTGTCCACACAGGTAGACACACGGGCGTGTGTCTAGGCCATTTGTGACACATGGTTTGCCCCATGGGAGTGTAATCCTGTCGTGTGTCCCCTGCACCTTAATTTGGCAAAACAAAATGCCCAGTAGTAACCACACGGGCTGAGACACGGCCGTGTATCTCAACCGTGAGGAAGACACGGCCATAGGACATGGGCATGTGCCTAGGCCGTGTGAAGTTTGCATCTTGAATGTGAAATTTAGAATTTCTACACGGCCTTGCACACGGCGTGTGCCTTGGCCGTGTGACCCTAAATGATTGATGACGTCAGAAACAGAATGTCAAGGTTTTTGCACACGGGCGTGTCATGGGCATGTGAGGGACATGGAGCACAGACACGGGCATGTTCCAAGCCGTGTGAAAACACCTGTAGTATCGATGTTAGAAAATAAATCCACGCGGCTAGGAACATGGGCGTGTGTGACCACTCGGACGTGTCTCTTGCCACACGGGCATGTGCCTCTATTTTCAGTGAAATTTTCCAAAGTTTTTCTAAAGAACTCGATTTGGTCTCGAACCGTTTCTAAAGTGTGTTTTGGGCCTCATAGGCCCATATTAGGGACTTTAAGATGAATTTTGAAATGTTTAAAATTTGAATGAAATTTCATAACCCAGAAATGTTTGTATGCATGTTATTAAGTTAGGTAACGCCTCGTACCTTGTTCCGGCATAGAATACGAGTAAGGGGTGTTACATTTAGTGGTATCAGAGCTATGGTTTAGTTGATTCTCGGACTAACCTAACGTGTGTACGAGTCTAGCTATACATGTCATATATAAATTACGATAGTGTGATGACTTTTGATAATTTAAATTGTGTTTTTATTTAGTAAATGGATCTTGTCGGAGCAGTGGCAGATGATGTCGAAAGTAATGCACCAGCTCCAGCAGAAATAACTGCACTAGTCAAAAGAGGGCCCGTGACACTGAGTCAGGGCGGAGGGGCTAGAGAAGCCTTCCTCCATATGATGAATGCTTAATATTCAGAGTTTGTTCGTGCAAACCCAAACGCTCCACCTCCTCCACCCCCTCCACCCCCTCCAATCTCCTAGTCTGCCCCTGTAGCTCCCCAAGTGGTGGAGATGTTAAAAAGGGAAAAACCTCCAGTTGACAGAATTTGAGGATGGATTGAATGAAGACATTCGACTTATGGTTGGCATCCTAGAGTTAAAGGAGTTTGTGGTGCTCGTTGAAAGAGCTTGCAAGGCCGAGGAATTGTCCAAAAAGAAAAGGAAAGCTGATATTGAGACTCGTGACTCAAAGAAAAGACAATTGGGGAAATCATTTTAGTCCTCATCCAAGAAATCGAGAGAATTCACTACTCGATCAAATGCTTCAGTGGGATTCTCGAGCAGAAATAAGAATAAGCAGTACACGGCGTCTAAAGCTCAAACCACTTCTATTGCGAGTGTTGGTAGTGCTCGACCAAATAATTTGGAGTATTCGTAGTGTGGTAGATGTAATTTCAATGAGTGTCGAGGAAACGATAGAGGCTGTTTCAAGTGCGGTTCACTAGACCACTTCATTCAAAACTGTCCTGAGATGGATGAGAAAGACAGAAAGTAAGATGTGCGAGCGAGTAACGCTCCTTCTAGAGGAAGACCATAAAAGAACCCGAGAAGTGGGGCTAGCAGTAGAGGTGTGCCTAGAGATTTCGCTGTGAGATCAGAGGGTAAAGCTCCTGTAAGGACTTATGCCATTCGTACTCACGAAGAGGCTTCATCCCCAGATGTGATTACAGGTACTTTTTCTCTTCATGATATCTCTGTTATTGGTTTGATTGATCCGAGTTCTACCCATTCGTATGTTTGTATGAAATTGGTGTTTAGTATGAATATGCATGTTAAGTCTACCAAATTTTTGGTAAAAGTGTCAAACCCTTTAGGCAAGCATGTGCTAGTTGACCAAGTGTGTACAAATTGTCCCTTGACAATTAGAGGTCATTGTTTTCCGGCTAATCTTATGCTGCTACTGTTTGATGAATTTGACGTGATTCTTGGTATGGACTGGTTAGCAGCTCATGATGTGATAGTAAATTGTGGGAGAAAATTTATTGAACTGAAATGTGAAAATGGGGATATCCTTCAGGTTGACTCAGGTGAATTGGATAGCTTGCCTGTAGTGATTTCTTCTTTGGTGGCTGAGAAATGTATAAGAAAAGAGTATGAGTCTTATCTCGCATTTGTGTTGAATACTCAAGTGTCGGAAGTAAAGATTGAGTCAGTGCCTGTGGTATGTGAGCATCTGGATGTGTTTCCGGAAGAGTTGCCTGGATTGCCTCCAACTAGGGAAGTCGAGTTTGGTATTGAGTTGGTCCCTGGTACGGCACCTATTCCGGTTGCCTCGTATAAGATGGCACCATTGGAGTTCAAAGAGTTGAAGGTTCAGCTACAAGAGTTAACGGATAAAGGTTTTGCAAGCCTAGTTATTCTTTGTGGGGTGCTCCGGTACTTTTTGTGAAAAAGAAAGACAGTTCAATAAGTTTATGTATAGACTACCGATAGCTTAACAAGGTTACAATTAAGAACAAGTATCTTTTTCCAAGGATCGACGATTTTTATGACCAATTGAAGGGAGCCACAGTGTAACAGCTCTATCCCGAGTCCGTCACCGGATTAAGGTTAGGAGCATTACCGGATAGATCGGAAACATTCACAGACGAAATCATACATTCAATCATCATTCACAGACATAATGTCCCTTAAACGGATTCTCGAGACCTTAATCATACTTATAAGTCGAGTCGGGACTAAACTGAAACACATATGAAATTCCATGAAAATTTGAAATTGTTCTAAAATACAGGGGAGACACGCCCGTGGGAGGAGACCGTGTGCCCTCCACGGCTTCTAGACACCCCCGTGTATCCATCCTTGTTTATATTAACTATACCAACATGGTCATTAGGCACGCCCGTGTGCCATGGCCGTGTACTTTTAGGCCATATTACAGATATGGTCTTATAGGGGATCTTATCTATTTCATATCTCAATGATAGCCTTTTCATTATAGTCTCCTAGGACTTCAACCTCATATTCAACAATGATTACCTTATATAGTAAAGTATCATGTATCAATATGATACAAAGAATTCTCATAATGTTAACATAATTACAGCATTAATCACGTATAAACTTACTCAGTTTAACTCTCATAACATTTCCTCTTAATTCAGCAGTGGTAAGGGAATGAGGTCACAGAGCCTCTTAACTGGACTCTCGTGACTACATGCATATGATTTAGTATTCGTCATCAATAAAATATCATCATAATCATACAACTCATCTCAAGTGAGTTTTCACATTTATCACGCTACAATCATTTCTATTACTCATACTTTTGAATTGTGACTTTAATAATTCATGTTCCACTTTAATATCTGCTCGAGTACTCAACGTTTAACTCTACTTTCTTGTACAATCGCTTGTCAATTAGTGAATGTCTTACGGGTATGAGTACGTCGTTTACCTGATTACCATAGTCCAACTATGGTCTTACTCGTATCACGATAGTATAGTCTAGCTACTTCTTTATACGTCATCATGATGCCATAGCCTCGCTATGGCGTTACACGAAATCTCATATCAATACCAATGTAACACCCCAAACTAGGCCCATTCACGTCGACCGAATTTGGAATGCCACTACGGAACACTTTCAAAAAATATTCTTACTTAATAGTAAAAACCGTGGAAAATTTGTTTCCTTTCATAAACCATTTTCGTGACTTGAAATATTCTAGGTAAAAATTGAAGTTTATTACAAAATATCGGATTCAAGCTTTACTTGAGAAAATAAAACCATTTGCACTCAACATTTAAATTGTCCATCCATAATAAAGCATAATAATAATGATGCTTAATAAAAGTACTTAAATACTTTAATGGGCCTTTTTACATTAACACTTAATCAGAATAATGAAAATGTAGATACTTAATTAATCAAAATGTCCTTTTTCATGAGAATCCACTTCCGCATGGCCACCTTTGTATCCACTCCGACCCGGTCCAAAATCACGATCACCTGAAAGGTTTAGAAAAAAAAAAATTTTGGGTGAGTCACCAAGACTCAGTGCATAGTTAATACACGTGTCTCCTCATATGGGCTTAGCCCATATCCACACCGTTCATAAACATGAATATGCGAATGTGAATATGCAATTATGAATATGCAATTATGAAGCTCAACCCAGATAGTGATCACATATCTTACCTTGGCAGACTTACTGCTCAAGGCCGTGGCCAAGCCACCGATCCCATAGGGATCCCACATATCAATCAGTACACAGTGATACACACAGCTATCAACCGCTGAGATGGGCACTTAGCCAACACCTCCTTTGATGAAGCACATAGTTAACATCAAGCGTTAATGTAGCACGTGGCTAGCATTAGACCACACACATAACGTACATCCTTTCCTCAAATAGTCACATCCCAAATCCCATGCATATATATATATATGTATCATGGTAACATATTACTCAAAATAATTATACATCACACATCATCACATTTTTATACATTCATCAATAATCATACATTACATAAATCACTTTGAAAGATTAGTACCATAACCACTAACTGATTATTCGATCACCCACCTTGGGTATCCCCATCATCTTAACCCTAATTTCGGCTAACATGCACAACATATACATTGACATAAAATAATACATACAACACATATAACAAGCAAAAGAGCAGTGCGATAACTACGCACCTGTTTATAGCGAGATCCTGATCTATCGAATTTAATATCAACTAAAATCATGAACTTGTCCTACTGCTGTCGATTAGCCTCTAATTAACAGAAACTGTTAGCCATTTAATCACCAAAAATGTCCTAAGGCCGAATGCTATTAGCCACTTACCTCACTGAAACCCGAGAACAATACTAGATCTTTGAGTAGTCGAAAACCCTACATAAACCATGTGTTAAAAATCGGCTATCACATTATTTCATGAATAATGACCCTTGACCGAAATTATATTCTAGCTTACCATGATGCTCAAAGTCCCAAGAGCTCCCTCACTGGTCCTTCACGTAGACACATGCAAAGAAACACAAGTTATGCCACTATATACCTTCGGCCAACCTTAGAAAACGAGGCCTACCCCCTTGATTTCGGCACCATTAATGAAAAGAACTCATAATTGATTACTAGAGTGGAAAATACTTACCACTAACGATCAACTTCCCGAAATCACCTTCCACACCATCAAAATCGTTTGAAAAAGCTAGCACCCAAAGTCCCTTTGATCCCTAAGAGATTCGGCAATGGTGTATAATGGTGGAGGGCTTCTTCATTAACCTTTCAAATAATGGTTGTATATTCGGTTAAGCTAGCAAATATGAAGAAAATAAAAATACAATGGCCTTAAAGCCCCTTGAAGTTTCGGTCACAAATACAAGAGAATGGAAGCCGAAATTAGATAGCTTTAGCACAAAAGAAAATGGTACAAAAAGAGAATAAAATTCGGCACACCTCCTTAGATACATCAAAACCGATTGTGAAAGCTTGCACCCTCTCTTTCTTTTTCTTTCCGGCCAAAATACAAGGGATAGAAGAGAAAAAAAACCAAGCATGAAATTCGGCCATGCTCCCAAAATGCAACAAGGAAAATCGGCCATGCTTCCTTGCCAAACACAAGGCCGGCCAACTCCCCAAAGCATGCTTCAAATGAGTTCATTTCCCAAGCAAAAGACCCATCACCATTGAAAAAGGATAATACATTGTTTAACCATTCACCCATCACCTTACCCATCCTTTAATAAATAAAAGATTAATGCCCATGCTTCCAAAACAATAAATAAAAACTCCTCATACTCAAAATAATAATACTAATAATAAAAATTAAAGTAACAAGCATCCCATGAAGCATGGCTCACGCGTGCATGCCCCCATGCAGCCCTTTTTCCACGCTGGCACAAAAAGAAAACCCATGCCTTGCTGCCCCCAGGTCTCGAACCCGAGACCTGGAGAAAAGTTCTCCATGCCCCAGCCATTCGGCCAGCTACTCATTTCATGCTAATATCGCGTCAAAAATTTGTTTTAAGCCCTCACTCGCAGGCGTCCCTTGCTTGACGCAAAAACAAAACAAAACGCAATCAAGCGCTGCCTTCAGGACTCGAACGCGAGACCTCTCTGCCGAAGTCACCAACACGACCCGTGCCACTTTACCAACTGGACTTTCATGTCCATTTACGCTCACTAAATTCTTTTAAAGCCTCCTTAGCTCATCACACCATACAACACAAAAAATAAAAACCTATGCACCCAGCGTTACTCGAACCTCTGACCATGCTTGGCGCCAATCCCAAGCCTTAAGTGGCACACGAAAACCACTTTACCAGGGCATTTTATATGCCATAACCTTTCAAAATTTATTCTTAAGGCCTCCTTGCCTATTTTCCTCTTTTAACCCTCAAAATTTCAAAATTTTCCAAAGCATCCCATTTCAATCCTGGAGTTTTAAGAACTCCTAAAACACATCCAAACCACTTTTAAGGCCTACTAACCCTTGGGTTATTCTCCAAACGCACAGCCCCTATTTCAGGACATTACAATTCTACCTCCCTTAAAAATAATTTCGTCCTCGAAATTACTTACTAACTGAATCAAGGTTCAGTTCAAGTTCGTTATTCTAAATCAGAGTCACATTCATGCTCACAAAAAAAAGACATATTCATTCATCAACACATTCATTTAGTGGTATTTGCCACGCACATTCACTATTCAGATTACCTCAATGGCATTGATAATTTATTAATGTATAAACAAGCCATACTTATGAAATTTAACCACCAAACATTTATCTACACATAAATTATAACATTTCCAAACACACATTGATCATTAACATGTTTAATATCCCATAGACCTTATTTTGGTCAAAGATATATATATTTATATATATCCCTATAACCACGTTAAAAGTTCATATTTGAAATACCTACTAATCAAATGCACATAAATCTTTTAATATTAATATGAATTTTTACATTTCAATTCACTATATACCAATCACATATACTCAATTATACACATATGCAAACATCTCCAACTTCTTTCACATTTACCATTTTCACATATGGCCAATTCTCTATAAGCATATTCAAACTTAAATTCCATTGTATATAAATCACACACATCAATGGTAAGATCAATTGCACATATTAAAATGCTTACCGAAGCTTCAACTATATCGCATCTTACTTAATTCCAATGGGGATATACTAACTTACCTTATTTCTTGTAAATATGAAAGACTTGTACTTACCCGAGCATTTAGCTTATTACAATAAACATGTTTCATCTTGTAAGTGATTCATGAATTCTCTATTTATAACACATCACCGGCACTAAGCCTGCTAGGCATCAAAGCCTGAAATACACACCGGCATTAAGCCTGCTAGACCCGAGGTCTAAAATTTGATCACCGGCATTTAGCCTGCTAGGCAATAAGCCCGATACAATTCACTGGCACAAGGCCTGCTAGGCATCAAGCCCGAATACTTTCACCAGCGTGAGGCTTGCTAGGCTCATAGCTTGAGTGGTAATACTTTAAATTTTCTTTCCCAAATCATTTCATATATCGAATCTTTTACGCATTTTGAACTCATTATACGAACATTCAATAGCACATATCACACAAATAACTTAACCGAATCAATTTTATACTTAGCTAAATTCGACTAATTCACATATAATTTTCAATGACTCCAAATTTTAGCTTATGCTAACTTACGAAAATAATATACGATGATTATTTGCTTAGAGACTTACCTGACACTTTCATTTACCTTTATTAGGTATTGTAGTGCTTGAAGAAATGAAAAACGATAATTCACACACCCAGTGCTTGATAAATAAATCCTTTCCCCAACCACATAGGCATATATATATCTATATATATATTTATATATATATTCACTATCCAGATTTTCTAGGCCTCAATAAAACATCTATTAATCGTAGTTCATGCTCCCATCTTAACCCACCATATTCGGCAACCATCAATACATATACAACTATAAATATATATATCAAAGTTAATTCTCGTTCATTATTGATTTTCATCACATTTGACCACACCCATATATATATATACTAATTCTCATTTTCAATTTCCAGCATCAATCACATTCCATTTTCACGTATAACTATACCTTGATACATATACAATTATTTAATCCACCCGATTAATTCAAGCTTACATATATAAATATGCATCTTAATCTCATTTCGAATATAATAAAATATTTCCCATACAACATTCGGCTTTATACAATTTAGTTTATTATTTCACTTTAGCATATACAATTCAATATTGAATAAATTTTATATCAATCCAATTGCTTACAAACTTACTAACGAACATCCGTTTTCTTATCCAAAATCATCTTTCATACTTGATATCAATAGAAATTTCATTTAACCGTACACATACTATCATAATACAATTATACAATTCACATTTCCTTAGTCATAATCTCACATTCAATTACCATATAGACAAATGCACATATCAACTTTGGCATGACTATGAATTTCGCATTTCCATATCATACATATATTTATATCATCAAACCGAATAAAACTAATCATGTGCTTAAACATATGGTTTCATTCACTAAATTCATAGCTTAATTTAATTCAAATATTACCTCAATAATCGTGAGGTACTTACCGGTGGACTTCGGTCGAGGTACAGTGCCATGCCGTAATAAACTCAAAATAAAAGTCCATATTTTGAAAAGCCCACTTTTGAAAACTATTTCTCGGGCCCAAAACCTCAAAGCCGAGTTTTGAACCTGGCTCTGATACCAAAATGTAACACCCCAAACTAGGCCCATTCACGTCGATCGAATTTGGAATGCCACTGCGGAACACTTTCAAAAAATATTCTTACTTAATAGTAAAAACCGTGGAAAATTTGTTTCCTTTCATAAACCATTTTCGTGACTTGAAATATTCTAGGTAAAAATTGAAGTTTATTACAAAATATCGGATTCAAGCTTTACTTGAGAAAATAAAACCATTTGCACTCAACATTTAAATTGTCCATCCATAATAAAATAAAGATGCTTAATAAAAGTACTTAAATACTTTAATGGGCCTTTTTACATTAACACTTAATCAGAATAATGAAAATGTAGATACTTAATTAATCAGAATGTCCTTTTTCATGAGAATCCACTTCCGCATGGCCACCTTTGTATCCACTCCGACCCGGTCCAAAATCACGATCACCTGAAAGGTTTAAAAAAAAAAAAAATTTAGGTGAGTCACCAAGACTCAGTGCATAGTTAATACACGTGTCTCCTCATATGGGCTTAGCCCATATCCACACCGTTCATAAACATGAATATGCGAATGTGAATATGCAATTATGAATATGCAATTATGAAGCTCAACCCACATAGTGATCCACATATCTTACCTTGGCAGACTTACTGCTCAAGGCCGTGGCCAAGCCACCGATCCCATAGGGATCCCACATATCAATCGAGACAAAGTGATACACACAGCTATCAACCGCCGAGATGGGCACTTAGCCAACACCTCCTTTGATGAAGCCATAGTTAACATCAAGCGTTAATGTAGCACGTGGCTAGCATTAGACCACACACATAACGTACATCCTTTCCTCAAATAGTCACATCCCAAATCCCATGCATATATATATATGTATCATGGTAACATATTACTCAAAACAATTATACATCACACATCATCACATTTTTATACATTCATCAATAATCATACATTACCGCAAATCACTGAAAGATTAGTACCATAACCACTAACCTGATTATTCGATCACCCACCTTGGGTATCCCCCATCATCTTAACCCTAATTTCGGCTAACATGCACAACATATACGTTGACATAAAATAATACATACAACACATATAACAAGCAAAAGAGCAGTGCGATAACTACGCGCCTGTTTATAGCGAGATCCTGATCTATCGAATTTAATATCAACTAAAATCACGAACTTGTCCTACTGCTGTCGATTAGCCTCTAATTAACAGAAACGGTTAGCCATTTAATCACCAAAAATGGCCTAAGGCCGAATGCTATTAGCCACTTACCTCACTGAAACCCGAGAACTAATACTAGATCTTTGAGTAGTCGAAAACCCTACATAAACCATGTGTTAAAAATCGGCTATCACATTATTTCATGGATAATGACCCTTGACCGAAATTATATTCTAGCTTACCATGATGCTCAAAGTCCCAAGAGCTCTCTCACTGGTCCTTCACGTAGACACATGCAAAGAAACACAAGTTATGCCACTATATACCTTCGGCCAACCTTAGAACACGAGGCCTACCCCCTTGATTTCGGCACCCTTAATGAAAAGAACTCATAATTGATTACTAGAGTGGAAAATACTTACCACTAACGATCAACTTCCCGAAATCACCTTCCACACCATCAAAATCGTTTGAAAAAGCTAGCACCCAAAGTCCCTTTGATCCCTAAGAGATTCGGCAATGGTGTATAATGGTGGAGGGGCTTCGGCTAACCTTTCAAATAATGGTTGTATATTCGGTTAAGCTAGCAAATATGAAGAAAATAAAAATACAATGGCCTTAAAGCACCTTGAAGTTTCGGTCACAAACACAAGAGAATGGAAGCCAAAATTAGATAGCTTTAGCACAAAAGAAAATGGTACAAAAAGAGAATAAAATTCGGCACACCTCCTTAGATACATCAAAACCGATTGTGAAAGCTTACACCCTCTCTTTCTTTTTCTTTCCGGCCAAAATACAAGGGATAGAAGAGAAAAAAAACCAAGCATGAAGTTCGGCTATGCTCCCAGAATGCAACAAGGAAAATCGGCCATGCTTCCTTGCCAAACACAAGGCCGGCCAACTCCCTAAAGCATGCTTCAAATGAGTTCATTTCCCAACCCATCACCATTGAAAAAGGATAATACATTGTTTAACCATTCACCCATCACCTTACCCATCCTTTAATAAATAAAAGATTAATGCCCATGCTTCCAAAACAATAAATAAAAACTCCTCATACTCAAAATAATAATACTAATAATAAAAATTAAAGTAACAAGCATCCCATGAAGCATGGCTCACGCGTGCATGCCCCCATGCAGCCCTTTTTCCACGCTGGCACAAAAAGAAAACCCATGCCTTGCTGCCCCCAGGTCTCGAACCCAAGACCTGGAGAAAAGTTCTCCATGCCCCAGCCATTCGGCTAGCTACTCATTTCATGCTAATATCATGTCAAAAATTTGTTTTAAGCCCTCACCCGCAGGCGTCGCTTGCTTGACGCAAAAACAAAACAAAACGCAATCAAGCGCTGCCTTCAGGACTCGAACGCGAGACCTCTCTGCCGAAGTCACCAACACGACCCGTGCCACTTTACCAACTGGACTTTCATGTCCATTTACGCTCACTAAATTCTTTTAAAGCCTCCTTAGCTCATCACACCATACAACACAAAAAATAAAAACCTATGCGCCCAGCGTTACTCGAACCCCTGACCATGCTTGGCACCAATCCAAAGCCTTAAGTGGCACACGAAAACCACTTTACCAGGGCATTTTATATGCCATAACCTTTCAAAATTTATTCTTAAGGCCTCCTTGCCTATTTTCCTCTTTTAACCCTCAAATTTTCAAAATTTTCCAAAGCATCCCATTTCAATCCTAGAGTTTTAGGAACTCCTAAAACACATCCAAACCACTTTTAAGGCCTACTAACCCTTGGGTTATTCTCCAAACGCACAGCCCCTATTTCAGGACATTACATCCAATGCCCTATCCCTAATACGGTCTTACATGGAATGCATGTCAATGCCGATGCCATATCCCAGATATGGTCTTACACCAGCTCTTGTCTTAATGCCGATGCCATGTTCCAAACATGGTCTTACACTGGCACTCATATCAACGCCGATGCCATGTTCCAAACATGGTCTTACACTGACATTCTCATTGCCATGGTCCAACCATGGTCTTATTCATCTTTTCATCGTTGAATGACTGTACTCATCTCCTACATTCCACTTAGTCAAATTTCTCAGTTTTAGCTCTCATACCACGATATGTGTGGTTTCTTGCTCTTACTGCTTCTCGCATACATCATGGTGCTTACTATTCTCATGCTTGTAAGGTAGACAAGGTACCTGTAACACTTGATCACATAGATCAGTATACTTTAACATAATGACCATAGGCTCTAATTCATCATTCATAACATAGCCGATACCCAATTTCATCTTGATAATAACTTTGCTCTCTAAATTTTCTTGTTATCTCATATTACCTTTACCCATTTTGCCCGATGAATTTCTGAGAATAGCCGAAGATACTAAATCTCGTCTTGGTTTCGAGGCCATGTCTTGATATGGACTTATACGAAGTTTTTACTCATGAATTGGTCAATGCCGAGCCTTGGCTGGGACTCACATGAAATCTCTTTCTCTTGATAGCTTTTTAATGCCAAGACTTGTCTTGGGCTTACATGATATCTGTTCAATGCCAAGCTTGCCTTGGGCTTACATGATATATGTTCAATGCCAAGCTTGCCTTGGACTTACATGATATCTATTCAAAGCCAAGCTTGCCTTGGACTTACATGCTTGGTCTTATACGGACTTTCTTATCTCATGTACTAGACCGTATCTCCCGGGTAATTCATCTTTAATCGGGACTTTCTCTTGTTTAACCTTATTGACTTCTTTGTTTAATATAACATTAAACCATTCATGATAACACTGTATATTATACTAAGCAATTAAATGATAAAATCATAAAGCTTAGAACTCATACAAACTTACTGAAATTTGCTCGGTTGGGAATCATCTCTGTCTTAACAAAACAATTTCGTTAGAACCGGAAGACATCACACTATCGCGGTCCACATATGGCATGTATAACTATACTCTTACTTATGCTAGGTTAGTCCTAGAACCGACTAAACCATAGTTCTGATACCACTAAAATGTAACACCCCTATACTGGGTCCATCACCGGATTAAGGTTAGGAGCATTACCGGATAGATCGGAAACATTCAAAGACGAAACCATACATTCAATCATCATTCTCAGACATAATGTCCCTTAAACGGGTCATCGAGACCTTAATCATACTTATAAGTTGAGTCGGGACTAAACTGAAACACATATGAAATTCCATGAAAATTTGAAACTTTTCTAAAATACAGGGGAGACACGCCCGTGGGAGGAGACCGTGTGCCCTCCACGGCTTCTAGACACCCTCGTGTATCCATCCTTGTTTATATTAACTATACCAACACGGTCATTAGGCACGCCCGTGTGCCATGGCCGTGTACTTTTAGGTCATATACTGACTTCCCCACCACAGCCACCAAGCACGACCGTGTCGAGGCCGTGTACTTTTAGGTCATATACTGACTTCAACTACATAGCCTGGGTATACGCCTATGCTTTAAACGTGTGTCTTACACGGTCCTTACACACGGCCGTGTAAAATGACCGTGGTCTAACTTTATTTAAAACATTAAGGTGCAGGGTACGCACGGCCTAGACACACGCCTGTGTGTCTAACCGTGTGGGCACTTAGAGGCTATCTACCAAGCCTTCTTACAACTCTCAATTGCATACATACATATACTAATTTAATGGAAACTCACATTATCAACTAAAACATATGAATTTATACATTTGATTCATGAAAATAAGGTTTTCCTCCCATACAATTACATCATCTTAAGCCATCATCAATGGCCATACACATTTAAACTATAAACCCTCTTGGGCCAACACACTTAGGCACATCAACAACAACTTAATCAATCTTAAATTCTAGCCCTATACATGCCATGACTTATAAGAACTTGATACCTCATTCCAAGAGTCTGCTCGATAGCGTGAAAACATCTCCGGCGGCCTCCAATTCGAGCTAGTTAAAAGTAACCTATACGAGATGGGAAGAGAAAGGAAGTAAGCAATAATGCTTAGTAAGTTCATCTGCATAAATTAATAATTTCTGATATTCATTGAATAAACATAAACATAAGGTATTTTAAAATGTTTCTCTCACAAACCCTTCGTTACTTACTCAACCATTATTGAAAATTACTTATTCAATCTTTTACCACACTCTTACCATGTTACAAGCCAATTGCTCGTTTAACCAACATACATTTCTGTACTAATTTTCATGTAATCACTTAAAACAACTCATCAAGCATTTTCAATAAGCTACTCATCTCTCTGTGGTTTCACACTTAGCCCACCATTAACTCTCTAATAAGGTGATATCACACATAGCTCACCGTTATTTACATCCATAGAGAGCAATCTACAAGTATCTCTCTATTTCAAATGTTCATTCGAGAACATCCTCACATACTTCTATTCTTACTTAACTTTCTACGATAATCGTTCGCATTCACTCAGTACATTAATAAATTTGTCTCATGAAACTAAGGTGCATCAACTACACATATTCCACTAGGGGTTCATCATATATATTGACTTTGTCTCAATTCAATTCTAACACATACATGTGCTTCTCATGGTACAACCACATATACATTCCACATAATCATTGAATCATTCGAATTGTTAACTAACTCTTTTGAGTCTCATACACATAGTTCTCATCGACATCTTACTCTAATAGAGTCTTACATACATTAACATGTTGATACCATGTCCCTGACATGGTCTTATACGAGTTCTTACAACAAGGCCATATTCCAATATGGTCTTACTCGAGACTTTAACCATCATCATATCATGCTATACACTTTTCCCATTACTCTAAATTCAATTCCATTGACATCTCATCAAAAGATATTTCATACATTCATATAGTAAACATACATTCCATTGAAAACTGGAATACTAAATTAACTCATACGGAATTGCAACATCCGCGTATGAACTTACCTCGATGTTAAACACTTTTCCCATTTGCCCACATTTCTCTTTTCATCCGTTCTAGGTCCAAAACTCATTTTCTCTGATCTAGAACAATGAAATATACTGATTTATTCATTCATAAATCATAAAATACCATAATACACACTTTAGGCAAAAAAATGACTATTTTGCCCCTACACTTTGGCAAAATTACGATTTTACCCCTAGGCTCGTAAATAAATTTTCATCACATTTTCTTGTTAATCAAGCCTAGCTGAACATTTAATCCTCTTATAACAATCCAAAATTCCAACTATTTTATTCCTTAATGAACAATTTACAACTTTTGCATTTAGCCCAAATTAGGTTTTTCACAACACCACCTTTCACAAAAGTTGTTTATCAACATCCTATCATTCATTTTCCTTCATAAAAACTCATCAAAAGACATAAATCTATCATGGTAAGTTCCTAAACTTTCAACCATGTTGCAATTTAGTCCCCTCATTAGCTAGATTAAGTTTTGGGGACTCCAAAAATACAATTTTTATCAAGAAAAGTCATCAAAATCACTTACTTGAGTGGAATAAAGCTTGCTGAAAATTTGAAGCTTTCAAACCCCTCCCATGGCTGATATTTTCGGTGGAAAGAGAGAAGAAATAAAAATATGATAGCTCCTTGTTTTTTTTTTTCATCTTATTTTATTTCTTTTTCCCACTAATATCACCAACTATACATCATAATAAATGCTCTTGTCCCCTATGTGTTTTATGACCGGTCAACCCATTTAAACAAGGTCAAATTGCACACTTGGGACTTCTAATTAATAATCCATAGCTATTTGGTGCCTCTAGCAAATAAAATAGAACTTTCACACTTTATGCGATTTAGTCCTTTTTCACAAATTAGCTAGAAATTGCTAAATTAAGGCACCAAAATTTTTGTGCACCCTTATAAACATGTTATATCACATAACATAACATGAGAATAATTTTCTCTAACCTCTAATTAGTGATTCCGAGATCACTGATCCAACTAGCCCCTAAATCGGGCTGTTACACATAGTGTTTTCTAAGATAGACCTGAGGTCCAGTTATTACCAGCTGAGAGTTAAGGAACAAGATGTACCGAAAACTACATTTCAGACGAGGTGTGGCCATTATGATTTCTTCGTCATGCCCTTTGGCTTAACGAATGCTCTTGCAGTATTTATGGATTTAATGAACCGTATTTTCCGACCGTACTTGGATGAGTTTGTAGTTGTTTTTATTGATGACATATTAATTTATTCTCGTGATAAGAGTGAATACATGGAGCATTTGAGAACTATTTTGCAGAATTTAAAAGATAAGCAGTTGTATGCCAAGTTTAGAAAAAGTGAGTTATGGCTCCGAGAGGTCAGATTCATAGGATGCATCGTGTCGGGTGATGGAATTAGAGTTGACCCAAGTAAGATCTCGGCTATTATTGAGTGGAAACCACCGAGGAATGTATCAGAGATTAGAAGCTTTCTAGGCTTAGCGAGTTACTACAAGCGATTCGCTAAAGGATTCTCCATAATTGCTACTCCAATGACGAGGCTGCTAAAGAAAGATGTCAAGTTCAAATAGACGGAAAAATGCCAACAAAGTTTTGAGAAATTAAAGGCGTTGTTCACTGAAGCTCCAATTTTAGTGCAACCGAAATCGAGAAAAGAATTCGTAATGTATAGCGGCACATCCTTGAAAGGATTGGGATACATGCTTATGCAAGAAGGCAAGGTAATAGCATATGCCTCGAGACAATTGAAGCCACATGAGAAAAACTATCCGACTCACGACTTAGAGTTCGCCACCATAGTGTTCACACTGAAGATTTGGAGACACCATTTGTATGGCGAGAAATGCCGGGTCTTCACCGACCATAAAAGCCTAAAGTACTTGATGACTCAAAAGGATTTGGACCTTCGCCAACAGAGATGGCTAGAGCTCATAAAAGATTACGAACTGGTGATCGACTATCACTCGGAGAAGGCAAACGTGGTCGCCGATGCTTTGAGTAGGAAGTCATTGTTTGCCTTGAGGGCTATGAACACTCAGTTGTTAGTAACCGACGATGGTTCGATTTTAGCTAAGTTGAGAGTGAAACCAATGTTTTTGCAAGAGACCTACGAAGCTCAGAAAGGTGATAAAGATTTGCAAGCCAAGATGACTCAGTGCGAGACAGGTATAAAATCAGACTTTTGGATTGGTCAAGATGGCTATTTAATGTTCCAAGGCAGAATTTGTGTACCCAATATTTTGCATGAGGCACATAGAGTTGTATGTCTATCCATCCGGGTAGTGTGAAAATGTACAATAACTTGAAGAAAATGTATTGGTGGTCGGGAATGAAAAGAGACATCTCAGAGTTTGTCTCTAAGGGTTTAATTTGTCAGCAAGTGAAAGCCGAACAACAGGTACCTTCAGGTTTACTTCATCCCGTGATGGTTCTCTAGTGGAAATGGGACCGTATTGCCATGGATTTCATGTCTAGGTCACCCTAGACGCCAAGGAAGAAAGATGTCGTATGCGTTGCGGTTGATAGGCTAACTAAGTCTGCTCATTTTATACCGGTGCGTATCGATTATCCACTTAAGAAATTGGCCGATTTGTATGTTTCTAAAATTGTGAAACTTCACGGGGTACCTTTATCGATTATTTCAGATAGAGATCTGAGGTTCACATCTCGATTTTGGAAAAAGTTGCAAGAAGCTTTGGGGACAAAGTTTAAATTTAGCATAACTTTCCATTCGCAAACCGACAGTCAGTCGAAAAGAGTAATTTAGATTCTTGAAGACATGTTGCGATGTTGTGTCTTTGAATTCTAAGGCAGTTGGGAAAAGTATTTACCACTGGTAGAGTTTACCTACAACAATAGCTATCAGTCAAGTTTGAAAATGGTGCCTTATAAGGCTTTGTATGGGCGCAAGTGCCGAACACCCTTGTATTGGACCGAACTCAAGGAAAATCAGATACACGAGGTTGACTTAGTCAAAGAAACTGAAGAAAAAGTAAAAGTGATTCGTGGTTGCTTGAAGGCCGCTTCGGATAGACAGAAATCCTATGCGGACTTGAAACAGAAAGAGATTGAGTTTCAAGTCGATGATAAGATATTTTGAAAGTATCCCATGGAGGAAAGTTCTCAGATTTAGTAGGAAAGGCAAATTAAGTCCACGTTTCATTGGGCTATATGAGGTGACTGAGAGAATTCGACTGGTAGCATACCGATTAGCTTTTCCGTCCGAGTTAGAGAAGATCCATGATGTTTTCCATGTGTCTATGCTGCGTTGTTACCGTTCTGACCCTTCACACGTTGTGTCACTAACAGAGGTTGAAATTCAACCGGATATGACCGATGGTGAAGAGCCGGTTAAGATTTTAGATCGAGAGGTCAAGCAATTGAGAAATAAAACTATAGCACTCGTGAAAGTACTATGGCATAGACATGGGGTTAAAGAGGTCACATGGGAGCCCGATGAGACTATGAGAGATCAATACCCAAATCTTTTTAACGGTAAGATTTTTGAGGACGAAAATCCCTAAGGGGGAGAATCGTAACAGCCCGATTTTGGGCTTAATCGAAATAATGGTTTCGAGACCACAAATTTGAGGTTAGAGAAATTATTTTAATATTATTTCAAGTGTCATGGCATGATTATATTAGTGTTTGAAAATTTTGGTAAATTAATTTTACCGATTTCATGCTTAATTTTGAAAAAGGACTAAATCGCATTAAGTACGAAAGTTTTGTTCTACAAGCTAAAGGTGTTAAATAGCTATGGAACACTAAATTAGAGGTCCTTATTGATTAAATAGACCAATAAAATTATGGTGGCTGGACATGGAATTTTTAATTGGAGACAAAGCCATAAAATTAGGTGACATTTGATGACTTGTTTAATAAAAAAATAAAACAAAGAAAAAAGTTATCATCTTCTTCCTCTTCCACTGAAATTTTCAGCAAAGAAAAGAGTTTTGGAAGCTTGAAATTTCAGCCAAGCTTTTCTTTTGCAAGTAAGTGATTTTGGTGGTTGTTTTTGTTATTTTTTGTGTTTTTGGAACCCCTTTAGCTTAATCTTGCTAATGAGAGGATTATTTTACAAAAAGGTTGAGAGTCTAGGATCTTTCTATGAGAGTATTTATATTGTTTGCTAAAATTTTATGAAAGAAAATGAAACTTGGTTGTTTAATAAACAACTTTTGTGAAATGATTTTTCATGAAAACACCTAAAATAGACCTTTTTGTAAAAGTTATAAAATAGGTAGTAAATGTGTGAAATAATTGGAATTGTAAGTTGCTATAAGAGTAATAAAGGTTCATCTAGGCTTGTTAAAGGAGGAAATTTGATTAAAATCGTTTTATGAACCTAGGGGAAAATCGTAATTATATGAAAGTTTAAGGGTAAAGTTGTAATTTTTCCAAAATAGGAATATTGGAATGTCTTGATTAATGCGGTGATTAAATAAGTGAATTTGTCATTATAGATCAAGAAATACGGAGTTCGGACCTAGACTAGGGAAAACCATGCTATTGGACTAAATCCAACTAGTCGCCTATATTTAGTATACCAAGGTAAGTTGTACGTAAAATAAATCCACGCGGCTAGGAACATGGGCGTGTGTGACCACACGGGCGTGTCTCTTGCCACACGGGCATGTGCCTCTATTTTCATTGAAATTTTCCAAAGTTTTTCTAAAGAACTCGATTTGGTCTCGAACCGTTTCTAAAGTGTGTTTTGGGCCTCGTAGGCCCATATTAGGGACTTTAAGATGAATTTTGAAATGTTTAAAATTTGAATGAAATTTCATAACCTGGAAATGTTTGTATGCACGTTATTAAGTTGGGTAACGCCTCGTACCTTGTTCCGGCATAGGATACGAGTAAGGGGTGTTACATTTAGTGGTATCAGAGCTATGGTTTAGTTGATTCTCGGACTAACCTAACGTGTGTACGAGTCTAGCTATACATGCCATATATAAATTACGATAGTGTGACGACTCTTGACAATTTAAATTGTGTTTTTATTTAGTAAATGGATCTTGACGGAACAGTGGCAGATGATGTCGAAAGTAATGCGCCGGCTTCTGCAAAAATAACCGCGCTAGTCGAAAGTGGGCCCGTGACACTGAGTCAGGGCGGAGGGGCTAGAGAAGCCTTCCTCCATATGATGAATGTTTGATATTCGGAGTTTGTTCGTGCAAACCCAAATGCTTCAGCTCCTCCACCCCTTCCAATCCCCTAGTTTGCCCCTGTAGGTCCCCAAGTGGTGGAGATGTTAAAAAGGGAAAAAACCTCTAGTTGACAGAATTCAGAAGCAAGGGGCTGAGAAATTTAGATCGAATATAGATGATTACCCAGAGAGGGCAAAATTCTGGCTAGAAAATACCATTAGGGTATTCGATGAGTTGTCTTGCACACCAGAGGAGTGCATGAAGTGTGTAGTGTCACTCTTACGAGACTCGGCTTACCAATGTCGGAACACCTTGTGTTAGTTGTACCGAGGGAGAGGATAACTTGGGAATTCTTCTAGGAAGGTTTCCGTAAAAAGTATTTAGCCAGAGGTTTATAGACCAGAAAAGGAAGGAATTTCTTGAACTAAAGCAAAACTGAATAACGGTAACAGAGTATGAGCGTGAGTTCGTGAGGCTCAGAAAATACGCTTCAGAGTGCGTATCTACCGAAGCCATCATGTGTAACAGATTTGAGGACGGATTGAATGAAAACATTCGACTTTTGGTTGGCATCCTAGAGTTAAAGGAATTTGTGGTGCTCGTTGAAAGAGCTTGCAAGGCCGAGGAATTGGCTAAAAAGAAAAGGAAAGCTAATATTGAGTCTCATGACTCAAAGAAATGATTGTTGGGGAAATCATTTCAGTCCTCATCCAAGAAATCGAGAGAATTCACTACCCGATCAAATGCTTCAACGGGATTCTCGAGCAGAAATAAGAATAAGCAGTACACGGTATCTAAAGCTCAAACCACTTCTATTGCGAGTGTTGGTAGTGCTTGACCAAATAAACTGGAGTGTTCGCAGTGTGGTAGATGAAATTTCGGTGAGTGTCGAGGAAACAATGGAGGCTGTTTCAAGTGCGGTTCACTAGACCACTTCCTTCGAAACTGTCCTGAGATGGATGTGAAAGGCAGAAAGCAAGATATGTGAGCGAGTAATGCTCCTTCTAGAGGTAGACCACAAAAGAACCCGGGAAGTGGGGCTAGCAGTAGAGGTGCGCCTAGAGATTCCACTGTGAGATCAGAGGGTAAAGCTCCTGTAAGGACTTATGCCATTCGTACTCGCGAAGAGGCTTCATCCCCAGATGTGATTACAGGTACTTTTTCTCTTCATAATATCTCTATTATTGGTTTAATTGATCCAGGGTCTACCCATTCGTATGTTTGTATGAAATTGGTATTTAGTATGAATATGCATGTTGAGTCTACCAAATTTTTGGTAAAAGTGTCAAACCCTTTAGGCAAGCATGTGCTAGTTGACCAAGTGTGTACAAATTGTCCCTTGATAATTAGAGGTCATTATTTTTCAGCTAATCTTATGCTGCTACTGTTTAATGAATTTGACGTGATTCTTGGTATGGACTGGTTAGCAGCTCATAATATGATAGTAAATTGTGGGAGAAAATTTATTGAACTGGAATGTGAAAATGGGGATATCCTTCAGGTTGAATCAGGTGAATTGGATAGCTTGCCTGTAGTGATTTCTTTTTTGGCAGCTGAGAAATGTATAAGAAAAGTGTATGAGTGTAGGAAGTAAAGATTGAGTCAATGCCTGTGGTATGTGAGTATCTAGATGTGTTTCCGGAAGAGTTGCCCAGATTGCCTCAAACTAGGGAAGTCGAGTTTGGTATTGAGTTGGTCCCTGGTACGGTACCTATTTCGGTTGCCCCGTATAGGATAGCACCGTTGGAGTTAAAAGAGTAGAAGGTTCAGCTGCAAGAGTTAACGGATAAAGGTTTTGCGAGCCTAGTTATTCTCCGTGGGGTGCTTCGATACTTTTTGTGAAAAGGAAAGACAGTTCAATGAGTTTATGTATAGACTACAATTAAGAACAAGTATCCTTTTCCAAGGACCGACAAGCGTGTGCCTTGGCCGTGTGACCCTAAATGATTGATGATGTCAGAAACAGAATGTCAAGGTTTTTGCACACAGTCTGAGACATAGGCGTGTCCTGGCTGTGTGAAGGACACGGGACATGGGCACAGGTGTGTGCCAGGCTATGTGAAAAACCCCTGTAGGTTTGAATTGAGAAATAAATCCACACAGCTAGCGACATGGGCGTGTGTGACCACAGGGTCTGCCCACATGGGCGTGTCCCTTGCCACACGGGCGTGTGCCTCTATTTTCAGTTAAATTTTCCAAAGTTTTTCGAAAGAACTCAGTTTGGTCTTGAACCATTTCTAAAGTGTGTTTTGGGCCTCATTGGCCTATACTAGGGACTTTAATATGAAGTTTGAAAAGTTTTAAATTTGAATGAAATTTCATAACCCGGAAATGTTTGTATGCATGTTATTAAGTAATGCCTCGTACCTTGTTCTGGCATAAGATACGAGTAAGAGGTGTTACAAAACCAATCTTATAGTTTAGGGTTCTGTTAGCCCTTACCGACCCTACAGCAGGCCCATAGTCGTTTGGGATGACCCGTGCAACCATTGGGAAAATTTTAGAAATTTGGGCCCCACATGACTGTATGGGCCCACACACCCGTGTGGGCCACTCGCCCAAATTGACCTAGTCTATGTCGATCACACGGTCTGGCCCAGTTATCACATGCCCGTGTGGCGTGCCCGTGTGGGCCCACACAGCCACACTCCAGCCATCGCACGGCTGTGTCTTACGCACGGCCTGGACTTCATCGATCACATAGTCGTGTCGTCGCACACAGCCTACCACACGACCGTGTGGCATCGACAGAGGGCTTTTTCAGCTTTCACTGAATCTTATTTTTCTATTTTTCGTGTACACACCTAGTTCTGTTTTGCAGCGAAGACACTCCCGAGCTTCCCAAAACCACCAACGTAGATCCTTCGTTAACACTTGTTAAACCAAATAAATAGATTTCACTACTCGAAATCTTCCCTTACACCATCAATTGCAGTGAAAATTAGATTCTTAATCGCTTAATACACAACTATGACGAACAGAAATAGAAACTCACCGAACCCACACAAGTGTACTTCACGTTTGCCAAAAGAAAAGATGAATTAGAGAAACAAAATGAAAAAGGAAGAGGGGAAATTCCAAGAAAAATTTCAACAGAGTAATGGGGGAAACAGAACGTCTGTAAGAGAGGAATTTCTGAAAAAAGAAAAGAAAAACACAATGATAATTCACACAACTCCCTATATCCCTAAAATCTCTCTACTAATCCCACTAACAACCTCCACTCAGAATTTTCATTCAATCGAAACTCTTCAAGCCAACAAAGTAAAAATATCAAAAATCATGCTT
This sequence comes from Gossypium bickii, assembly GCA_025503065.1. NCBI lineage: Eukaryota > Viridiplantae > Streptophyta > Magnoliopsida > Malvales > Malvaceae > Gossypium > Gossypium bickii. The sequence continues at coordinate 95,501,431 of CP106714.1, read as the reverse complement.
ACGCAAAGATTCAAACACAAGACCTCCACACAACACATAGACTCCCTTACCACTCGAACCAGCAGGCTCATTTTGATATAATTCTACAGATAATTAAATATAAGTCCATTCCCCAAACACAAGGCTTAGATTAGAAAAATATCAAAATTTGCCAAAGGTAGGGCTTGAACTTGGTACCTCACACACACACCCAGAACACTTAACCACTGAAGCAGATACACAGTTATGTCAAGATTTCACAGAAATAAAGATAGAAATTCTAGGGCGTTACAACTCCACCCCCTAAAAGAAATTTTGACCTCGAAATTTACCTGATCAGAACAGATGAGGATACTACTGACGTATCGAGTCCTCACGTTCCCAAGTAGCGTTCTTAGTGCTATGATTCCGCCACAGCACCTTCACTAAAGGAATGGACTTCCTCTTCAAAACCTTAACATTGCGATCCAGAATTTAAACCGATTCTTCCTGGAAGGTCAAGTCTGGCCTAACCTTAATCTCTTCAACCGAGATGACATGGGATGGGTCAGAACGGTACCACCTCAACATCAAGACGTGAAACACATCATGAATATGGTCCAGCTCAGGGGGTAGCTCCAACTGGTAAGCAACTGGTCCCACACGCTTTAGAATTCGGTACGATCCAATAAACCTAGGGCTCAGCTTGCCCTTCCGACCGAACTTCAGAACTTTCTTCCATGAAAAAACTTTAAGAAACACGAAGTCCCCCACAGAATACTCAATCTCATGTCTCTTCAGATCTGCATAAGACTTCTGTCTGTCAGAAGTCGCTTTCAGTCGATCTCAAATCAGTCAAACCTTATCCTCAATTTTAGAAACCTACCCAGGACCCAAAACTCATCGTTCGCCCAATTCAGTCCAACACAACGGAGCATGACACTTACAACCATATAGAGCCTCGTAAGGTGTCATCTGGAACTAGACTAGAAACTATTATTATAAGCAAACTTGGCTAGCGACAGATAATCCTCCTAACTACCTCAGAAATCAATTACACAACTCCGAAGCATATCTTCCAGTATCTGAATCACCATCTCGGATTGACCATTGGTCTAAGGATGGAACGTAGTACTGAAGTCCAACCTTGAACCTAGAGCCTCATGCAATTTCTTCTAGAACCGAGAAGTGAAGGGAGGACCTCTATCAGAAATGATTGAGACGAGAACCCCATGCAGTCTTATAATCTCAGAAATGTACAACTTCACTAGCTTCTATAGAGAGTAATCAGTTCGAATTGGAATGAAATGTGTAGACATGGTCAACCGATCCACAATCCCAGACAGAATCCTTCTTAGTGGGTGTTAAAGGCAACCCACTAATGAAGTCTATCGTCACTCGCTTTCACTTTCAAAGGGGAATCTTAACCGGTTGCAACAAACCCGAAGGCAATTGATGTTCAGCCTTAACCTACTGACAAGTCAAACAACGAGCAACAAAATCAGTAACTTTATGCTTTAAAACCAGCCACAAGTACAACTCACGGAGGTCACGGTACATCTTATTACTGCCGGGATGTATAGCATAGGGGCTACTATGCGTCTCCCTCAGAATAGACTACCTTAGATCCTCATCGTTTGGTACACAAATCTGACCACAAAAACAGAGTACCCCCTCATTATTCAGTCTAAAATCTGAAGTGTTGCCACTCTCAATCTGACGGAACCGTAAACCCAGTGACTCAACCCCGAACTATTTTCTCAAATCTGATCAATCCAAGTCGGCTTAACCTGTAACTCGACTAACAGACTCCTATCATCAAATGGACTAAGGCGAGTAAACATCGCTCTTTGGCTTAAAGCGTATGCCACCACATTGGCCTTACCAGGATGATACTCGATGGTGAAGTCATAATCTTTGAGCAGCTCAATCCATCGATGCTGTCTAAGATTCAACTCCTTTTGAGTAAGGAGATATTTGAGGCTCTCGTGATTAGTGCAGATGACACACCTTTCACCATACAGATAGTGCCTCCAAATTTTCAATGCAAAGATCACAACAGCCAACTCAAAATCATGCATCAGATAATTCCCTTCGTGTGTCTTAAGCTGACGGGACGTGTACGCCACAACTTTACCATCTTGCATCAGAACGCAACTCAATCCCACATGCGACGCATCACCATACACCACAAACTCCTTTCTAGATTTAGGCTGTATTAGAATAGGAGCCTGAGTTAGAACAGACTTGAGCTTCTCAAAGTTCTCTTACTGTGCATCAGTCTAGAAAAATAGCACACCCTTACGCAAAAGCTTAGCCAACGGCATAACAATCACATAGAACCCCTCAAGGAAATGTCGATAGTATCCCACCAAACCCAAAATGCTACGGATCTCAGATACATTCTTAGGCTGTTTCCAATTCTACACAGCCTCAATCTTTCGAGGATCAACACGAATCCCCTCAGCAGAAACCACATGCCTCAGAAAAGTTACTTCACTAAGCGAGAACTCACACTTGCTTAGCTTAGCATAAAGTTGCTTCTTACACAGAATCTAAAGCACTACTCTAAGATGCTCATCATGCTCATCTTCAGTCTTAGAGTAAACCAAAATGTCATCAATGAAGACCACGATGAACTAACCCAGATAGGGATAAAATACTCGGTTCATCAGACCCATAAATCCAGTCGGTGCATTTTTCAACCCAAAAGGCATAACTAGGAGCTCATGATGTCCATCACGAGTCCTAAATGTCGTCTTATGCACATCCACCTCCTTAACCCTCAACTGATGATACCCTGAACGGAGATCGATCTTAGAGAACACAGAAACCCCTCGAAACTGATCAAATAAGTTATCGATCCTCGGAAATGGATACTTATTCTTAAAGATTAGCTTGTTCAACTACCGGTAATTGATACACATCCTCATGGTCTCATCCTTCTTCTTAACGAACTGGACTGGTGCTCCCCATGGAGACATACTGGGAAAAATGAAACCATGGTCCAACAACTCTTGCAGTTGAGCCTTAAGCTCTGTAAGCTCTTTCGGTGCCATTGGTAGGGAGTGATGGACACCGGAGCTGTACCCGAAAGAAGCTCGATCCCAAACTTAACCTCACAATTTGGAGGCAATCTTAGTAACTCCTTAGGAAAGACATCTGGAAAGTCCTTTACTATTCTAATGTTCTCAACAAAAGAGTCCCTAGAATCTGAAACACTTACATAGGCCAAGTACACCTCACAACATTTCCGGACCAGTTTCTTGGCTACCAGTGCGGAGATCACATGCTACAGATAATCTCGATGCTCTCTTATTACAACCACCTCTTCATCTCCCTCAGTTCTCAGAACGACCCTCTTAGTCGTACAATCCAGACTAACCTAGTGCTTGACCAACCAGTCCATACCTAGAATCAAATCGAATTCCCCAACTAGTAACTTCATAAGATTAGACAGAAATGTCGTCTCTTGCACCACTAAAGGAATGTCCCTATACAGCTTACTAACCCGTACAGACTGCCTCAACGGACTCAATACAGTAACCTCACTCGTAGTGCTCTCAACTAAAATCCCCAGGTTTCCAGATACAGTACTAGCTATGTATGAGTGAGTAGACCTTATGTCTATCAAAGCCAAATAAGGTACATCAAAAATAAAAAACATACCGATGATGATGTCAGGAGCATCTCTGCCCTTTCGGTGTCTAGCAGCATAAACCAAAGCAGGTTGTCTCGCCTCAGTCTGACCAGCACCTCTTCCCGGTGCTCTTTGCTCTCGGCCCATGCCATTACCACCCCTGGCCTAACCATGGCCCCTAGGTGGGTGCTGAACTACTCTCTATGGCTGCGCAGCACCTGATATCGAAACTTGCATTTGACCAGCCCTTAGTGGACACTCCTGAATGTGGTGCTCAAGGGACCAACACCTCAAACAAGCCCCAATCCTCCTCCAACACTCGCCCAGGAACAACAGAAGAAATAGGGCCTCTACTCTAACTGGCCCATCAGATCTGGCCTTTTTTCTTAAGCCTCGAAATAGAACTAGAGGGCTCCGAATTCCTCTTGTTCTTACCTCTCTCTTTGTCTCTGTTCTGGCGCTCTACACACTTAAAGTCCCCAGTAATCTTAGCTTTCTTCACCAGAATAGCAAACTCTCGCTCCCTCTGTGGAGCAATCAAAACTCTCAGGTTATCCCTCAGTCCATCCTTAAAACAAATACACCTCTCATATTCTGATGCCACCATACCTCGAGCATAGCGGCTTAGCCTTTGAAATTTGGCCACAGATAGATCACCTTGCGTAAGGTTCAGAAACTCACGCCTGCGAGAATCAATGAAGCAAGCTCCCACATATTTACTCTGAAATGTAGTCTTAAAGAACTCCCAAGTCATACGGTTAGGTTGAGTGCCCTCCTTAACTATCAACCATCACTAATATGCTTCGTCGCGAAACAAGGAAACTGCACCTTTAATTTCTACTCGGGGGTACAGTCCAGATCATCCATAATCATCTCTAAGGCCTCCAACCAGTACTCAGCCACATTAAGGGTGACTCCTGTGACACTCTTGAATAACTCAGCTCCATTAGACCAGAGTCGCTCAGTTACCGACCCTCAGCCCCCAGATCCAGAATTGGGTCTAGCGACCCTCTCCAATATCCTCAAAATGGCTTGGGACAGTGCATTGTCCCCAGCTGATCGACTCTAAGACCCAGTCTCAGAAGCAAGTGACACCGGTGTCTCACTAGTGTCCAAATTCGGTATGCGGCCTAGAGATGAGGACTCAACTCGAGCCCCCTACGGCCTCTACCTCGGCCTCGAGTACCACGTCCATGGATACCTTGGCCTCAAGTACCATGTCCATGGATACCTCATCTGCTCATTGTCTAATCGAGTTTATCTACATTAAGAGTTTTATGCATCAGCTCAATATTTATTAACAAATATTATATGCATTATTATTAGAAGTTCAGAATCATTTCAAAAGTTTCAGTCTTCTAACTAACTCAGTACAGTTTTAAAGGGTACTAACTATAGTGTTTCAGAATAGGTTTAACTAAGTACAAAAATACTTACAAGATCGGCGTCGGAGACTCGGTGAACCATATTCTCAATCATAATATTTTAAACCATTTGTAAACCAATTCTTTAAAACATATTTTTGAACCCAAAAATCTACAGCTGAGTTTTACAACCTGGCTCTGATACCACTAAATGTAACACCCAAACCCGGCCTAAACGTTATGGCTGAATTTGGAGGAGACACATGAAATGGGTTGGAAAATCATTATCGTTAAGTTTAAATCTTTCTAATTTATTAGCCTTTATCATTTTTATCAGTTTCAAAGCTCTTTTTCATTTGGTCATTTGGAGATAAAACGTGTTTTTAGCGGAAGCTTATAAAATTATTAAGTTTAGGCAAAATCGTTCGATATTTCTAGAAATCATGTTTTCAGATAAAAACTGTCATAGCGAAAAGTAAGTTAAAATCCAAAAACCCAAAACCAAAGCCAAACAGTTTAAAACAGTCCAGAGAGTCCCAGAAAATACAAACTCCCAAATCGTAACGCAAAACTTAAATAAAAACTAAAACAAATAAAACAGTTTTGGCGAGTGGTCACCGTTGAGTCATCCACAACATCGATCCACTTAAGACTGTGGGTTACCTGTACAGACAAACAAAAAAGAGTGAGCTTACGTAAACTCAGTGTGTAACGCCACAGAATTAAGCATGCACATAACAGAATATCATAATCAAAAAGATACAAATTCAAGCTTAAGCCCATTACAGATACAGATACAGATATACAGATCAGAATCAGATATCAAATGTCCTACCCCCATCCTCTACACACCATCTCCGGCCATCCCTACACACCATGTGGGGTTTAAAACACCCACCCAGCCCTACACACCATGCTGTACCGATGCGGCACATATGAGATATAATACAGCTTGCTGGCAGATATTAAGCATAATTTGCCTTTCAGAACACTTTCTCCAATATATATATATCATCCCAACCCTAATATCAAATACATATTATTCAGTTTCAGACATACAGATTAACCATGTTTACATGCTTACATACAAATATAACATGCATATATTATCATACTCAATACAAAATATCAGTCAAACTGATCATACAGTTTAGGGTTCTATTAGTCCTTACCGACCCTGTAGTAGGCCCACAGTCATTTGGGACGACCCGTGCAACCCTAGGGAAAATTTTAGAAATTTGAGCCCGCATGCCCATATGGGCCCACACACCTAGATTGGCCTAGCCCGTGTGGATCACACGATCTGGCCTAGTTATCACACGCCCGTGTGGCATGCCCGTGTAGCGTGGCCGTGTGGTGTGCCCGTGTGGCCCACACACCCACACTACAACCATAACACGGTCGTGTCTTGCGCATGGTGTGGCCTTCGTCAATCACACGACCGTGTCGTCACACACGGTCGTGTGGCGTCGACAGAGAGGTTTTTCAGCTTTCATCAGATCCTGTTTTTCTACATTTTGGGTACACACCTGGTTCTGTTTTGCAACGAAGACACTCCCGAGCTTCTCGAAACCACCGACATAGAACCTTCGTTAACACTTGTTAAACCAAATAAATGGATTTCACTGTTTGAAACCTTCCCTTACACCATCAATTGCAATAAAAATAAGATTCTTAATCGCTTAATACACAACTATGATGAACAGAAATAAAAACTCACCGAACCCGCACAAGTGTACTTCACATTTGCCAAAAGAAAAGATGAATTAGAGAAACAAAATGAAAAAGGAAGAGGGGAAATTCCAAGAAAAATTTTGACAAAGTGATGGGGAAAAAGAACATCAGCAGGAGAGGAATTTCTGAAAAAAGAAAAGAAAAACACCATGATAATTCACACAACTCCCCATATCCCTCAAATCTCTCCACTAATCCCACTAACAACCTCCATTCAGACTTTTCGTTCAATCAAAACTCTTCAAGCCAACAAAGCAAAAATATCAAAAATCATGCTTACGCAAAGATTTGAACACAAGACCTTCACACAACACACAGACTCCCTTACCACTCGAATTAGCAGGCTCATTCTGATATGATTCTACAAATAATTAAATATAATCCCATTCCCCAAACAAAAGGCTTAGATTAGAAAAATATCAAAATTTGCCAAACTTGGGACCTCACACACACACCCAAAACACTTAACCAATGAAGCAAATACACAGTTATGTCAAGATTTTACAGAAATAAATATAGAAATTATGAGGCGTTACAAAGAGACCAAATTTATCCTATCGTAAGATTTGGGGAGGCACTACTTATGTAAAGCGTGTAGACTCTAATAAGTTTGGAGCTAGACCGAATAAATGTATGTTTGTAGGGTACCTACATGAAACTATTGGATATTACTTCTATAACCTTACTAAAAAAAGGTGTTCGTTTCGAAACATGTAATTTTTCTAGAAAAAAAAGTTTATACTAGAAGAGGTCTGTAGGAGCAAATTAAAACTTAAAGAAGTTCAAGAAACACAAACCAACATTCCACTAGAACTTAAATGTGAGGCATGTGATGTCCAAAAAAAATTTCAAGAGGCACTACCACTATGAATGTCAAGTAAGATACGTCAGAAATCGAAAAGATATGGATTCCTTTTAGATAGGAATAAATCATCTTTGGATTCTGAACCCAATACATATAAGGAATCAATATGTGACATTGACTTCAAAAAATGGCTTGAAGCTATGAAATCATAATCTGAAAACTTATAAGGCCAAACCGATGGCAAGAGATATAATCAAGTTGAAGGCATTAATTATGAGGAAACCTTTTCGCTAGTCAGTATGGTTAAATCGATTCAGATTATGCTTACTATTGCAGAATTCTATGATTATAAGACTTGGTAGATGGACTTAAATACTAATTTCTTTAATGGGAATTTGTAGGAACATGTATATTGATACAACCTGAAAGCTTTATATCCACTACAAATCCTAATCAAGTATGCAAGCTACAGAAATCCATTTATGGATTCAAGTAAGCATCTTAGAGTTGGAATATTAGATTTGATAAAATAATTAGAGATTTGAATTTCATTAAAAATCTTGATGACTCATGTGCCTACAAGAAAAAAATTGGTGATGCAATTATTTTTCTATTATTATATGTCCATGACATAATAATGATGGGAAACATACCTATGGTACAAGCAAATAAGATTTAGCTTTCCAAGCAGTTCTCCATGAAGTATTTGGGAGAAGTAGCCTATGTTCTAGGAATTAGGATCTATAGGTATAGCTCTCTCACTCTAGTTACATAGACAATATGCTAAAAAGGTTTAGCATGGATTCTTCCAAAGAGGGGAAGTTTGCCCGTGGTGCATAGTATGCATATCTCGAAAGAAATGAGTCTTGAAATTTTGGAAGATAAAACAAGAATGGGTCCATATTCTTTCACAATGGGATCTATCATGTATGCCATGTTATACACAAGAGAAGATGTATCTTATGCTCTAAGTATCACGAGTCGATACCAAAGTAATCTTGGTGATGGTCATTGGACTATCGTGAAAAATATCCTAAAGTACTTACGAAGAACTAAGGACTTTTTCTTGGTCTATGGAGGGGTTGAACTCCAAGTTAAGGGTTATAGAGACGTTACATTCCAGTCAAATAAGGATGACAACAAATCATACGATGAATTCATGTTTACATTAAATGGCACTATAGTTAATTGGAAAACTTCTATACAAGCAACGACAATTGACTCAACAACTGAGTTTGAATACATTCACATGTGAGGTTGCAAAGAAGGTTGATTGGAATAAAAAGTTCTTCATTAAACTAGATGTGGTTCCAAGCATTATTAATCCAACACCCTTGTATTGTGATAACAATGGATCCATACAAGCTAAGGAACTAAGGTTTCATCACAATTCCAAACATGTATTACAATGAAATCAATTGATCCAAGACACCATTGAGAGACGTGATATAAGTATGGAGAAGATAACCATGGATTATAATCTACCTTATCCATTCACTAAATTTCTGACACAGCAGAAACACAATTGTCAAATGAAAGGTCTAAGTCTTAGACATATCAATAACTAGATTTAGTGTTAATGGGAGATTATTAATGTAAGCCACACAAGCCAATCATGATTCGCTCCAAAGAACTAAACAATATTTAATTGTATTGATATTATTATAGGTTTATAACAATAAATTGAGATATTTCTTTATCTATGAGTTAAGTATATGATATTTAACACTTGCATAGATAAAACACATGAAACACGTTAGGTTATGCAACAGAATTATAAGATTTATAATTATGAGATCTCTATGCATTAAAGTCGTGGTTCCAAAATTGTTCCTAACCCTTGTAGTATCAAGATAAGGCATTGATAATGCTCAAAGGTTAGCACATGTTAAGCCTTCATACATAGGATGCATGCAACTGATTTCATAAGTTGAAGTATAGGATACTTGAGGATAATATATGGTTGCTCGTTATGAGAACAATACATTGACTATGACTCGCTATGAGAGTTCCATTTGGTATTTCAATGAAGTATCTATGGAAATATTCTCATGTATTGGTAGACTTGTGACACTAACTCACCTTGTATTTTGAGTGCCATACTTTGATTCATCACAAAATGGATATGTATTGGCGGATGCTTAAGGTGGTATGTTTGGGGGCATGGCATAAGGCATATAAAGGTGGTGAAGTTTCTAGAGAGGATCCATGACCCAAGTGATATGAGGGGACATATCCTAGATACTTTTGACTTATATTAACCGCAAGTTCTTAGCCAAGGCAATTAGTCAAAGTTTATACAAGGAGTTGCATGACTAACATGGATAAGTAAAGGTAGACACCATGCCATGACTTTTATCTTACCTGAGATATATGATGAAATTATTGAATTACACATAGATACTAAACATTGAAAGGCTTTACCGAAAACATATTTTGACTATTTCAATAATTGGGGTCATAATAGGTTGTTAGATCTCACTCATGATCTACGAATATATTTATTTATTAATTGAAAATATATATATTGCCAACATAAGGAAGCCTAATGGGTCACACACGATAATAGGATTTGGAAATTAAAACGAGAAATGACTAAATTAAATAGTTCAATAAAGTTTAAGGTCTAAAGTGCAATTAATAAAAAGATGATTAAAAACCCCTAGCCTATGTATTCTAACTTAGCCGCATATCTCATTGTTGTCTTCTTTTTGGTCTCTCTTTTTCTCATGGAAAACAAAAAGAAAATAAAACAAAAACTATTTTTTGGAATTTTCGCTTCTAGTTTTCTTTTCAATATTGAGATTGAGACTGAAAAGGGTGTGGATCCGTGTAATTAGATAGCTAGAATTATCTTGGCAAAGTGGATCTCGACATTACGAAGGTTTTTTAAATTCCTAGTGTAGACTACCGTTAGCGGTCGAATATTTGAATGGCTGTAGGTTTTCAACAACCGAGCCTAGTGTTCGTATGAAAATGGAGAAAAAATTGAACAAGAATCACGACCACCCTTGTTAAAGGTATAAACTTTTTTTATTGTATTTCGTGTATGATGACATGATAAAATCATTCAAATTGATCTTTGGTGGAATTCCATTCGTTATATGTTTTTCTGTTGCGTTTATTTTTATGCTTGTTTTTATTTTATTTTTTAGACTATAATTAGATTCCAACAAATGGTTCTCAAAATGTATTTTATTTCATCTCAAACCTTGTAGATCGAAACTGGAGGCTTATAGAGGAGCTGATCAACTTGTCTTATTGGATTAGGCTTATCTTTATCCTTTAGCTTTGATTATTTGTGTTGATTTTACTTGATTTATCAAGCTTTTATCTTGGATAAGTTTTGGAGTTTATTTGTCCAAGATTATTGTGCTACTAAGGATGTATTTATCTCTACAAAATCTAATAGGGAAAACTGCCTCATTCGACCTATAAATAGGTTGTTGTGTGTGTGTGTGTGTGTTTTTTTTACCAAAATAATTAGGCAGCATATTTGCATGAATTGATGTATTTTTTGGGAATGCTTGTGTTGCATTTTCCTTGAACCTCTGTTGTTGATTTTTATTTGTATTTTGCATTCTTTTCATAGGCTTTATTGGAGAGTTTTTGTATTGTGGGGTTTTTGAAGTGAATGGTCTGTAATAAGTTTGGATTATTTAGTGGGGTTATAATTACTTATTTGTGTAAGGTTGATTGGGCTTTAGACAATAGATTACTATATTATTGTTGAATAAAATTATTCATTGAGTGGAGTTCTAATGAGTAGGATTGGTGAATCCAAATAACGTTAATAAATCTCGTGTTTATTTTTCTCATTCTCTTATTTGTTTATTGCTTGTGTTCTGTTTGAACATGTGCTCAAACATCTGTTCAAACACTTGCCTAAACATATGTCTGAACATTAAATTGAACAGAGAGTAAGTGAAAGTTCTAACAAACACCTCTTAAGATTTTTTGTTATGTTGAAGCAGTGTGTTTTAAGAAAAATCAATATAACTTTTATATATGAATACTTAATGTTATTAACTATTTATATTAACTAATAATATTATAAAAAAATAACACTATATTAAATCAATGGAAGAAAACAAACGAGGACAAAGCAAAAAAAGTTGAACTGCCAATTTGGCAAGTTCCATAACTTTACAGATTCCCAGTTTTATTTATATAATGATTGATTGCTATAACCAGTCATACCAAATCTGATTAATTACTCAAAAATAAGCCCCTTTTTTGTCTGAATGGACAAGCAAAGCAAAGACATTAAACTTGTCATCAAACTGACATTGTTGTGACAAATTGGTGTCTTTTATTCATTTTGCTTTGGCTAACACAAACGAACAAGCAACCTTCTGTTTTTTTATTTTATATATATATATATATATATATATATATATATATATAATATTAAGGCATCTTTACGGTATGTTTTTTTATTTATGAACATTTTATAATTATTTTTAATAATATTAATTTTAAATTTTATAATTAATTTTATTTTATAAAAAATCAAATTCTTTTTTAGAAAATGCATTGGCTTTTTTTATAAAAATAATATAAAATTAATTAATTACAAAAATGAGTTGGGAAGAAATTATTTACGAAAAGGGTTGTTTGCTATAGTACTTGTCTGTGCTGTCTGACACACTGGCAGCATCACTCCTCTTTTTTGGCCAATCATGATACAATCATCAGTTTTAAAAAATAATTTTTTATTGGTGCCGTGTCAAGCGACACCCGTATGTATTTAGCAAAATACCTATAAAAATACAGATATACATAGTGGGAAAAACAAAAAGAATAGTTTTTAATGGTGTCGCCGATTTGTGAGGAGGCATCAATGATTTTTGTATAAAAAAACCGTTGTCAAGAAAAATAAAAGGTCGAGACAAAAAAATTATTTTTTAATTGGTGCTACCGGTGTGTCAAGTGACATTGGTGGTATTTAAAAAAAGTATTTTAGGGAAAAACAAATTTGGTTTCGCCTACATGTTAGGCTACACTAGTTTAAAAATATGATCTCGTGACGTTGTCAAGCGATAACAAACCCCTTTATAAACCCCCTGGGCAAAAATTTGTTTCTGTTGAAGAGAAGAAAAACTTTTTTTTTTTTGTTTAGAAGAAGGGTGAAAGCAGAAAAAAAAAGAGTTTAATAAAATTGTTTAACAATACGTGAGATAAAAAATGATTTACGAAATTAGAAAAGAAAAAAGAGAGCCGTTAGGAATCAACATTCGAAAATCAACATATTTGATTTTCATTCTAAAATTTAAAAAATCAAGTTTGAGTTTGTAAAGTTTATAATTATTTGTACATAATTATATTATATTTTATATTGATAATTAGTAATATGATATGCAAGTAATATTTTTTTTCTAAAAAGCATTTTGTTGCTATATATATTTTTAATAGGAGCTAATATTGTTTTAATAGAAGCTAATATTTTTTATTTTTATTTTATTTTACAAATTTAATATTGAATATGAATAATCATTTCTTCGTATATATTCATTTCGAGGGGATAATTTTATAAACAACTGTTGGTTGTATAATTGAATCTCACCAGTAAAAAGGAATGAGGTTTAATAAGACTGTAAAAGTCGATGATATAAAAGAAAATTTAGTGCGAAAATTGTTCGACATTCGTCCGGCTGATAACTTGGACCATGGACATGTGCCCTCAAGACGTGGTACTCACCCAGTCCATAATAAATTAACGTATTAATCAAATATGTCAATTAAAAAAATAATGGGGTGCAACTTTAAAATCTACACTCATAAATAATAAGTAACATATTTTTTTACCGACACATTAATCATCATTGTTGTGTAATCAGTTACTTTAATTAAAGAATCCATTTTGATATCTACACAAACAAATTTAAATAAACATATCATTTTAAATAATTGATCTCCAGCTAAACAAGAAAAAGTTTAATAATTAAATGAAATATACACATAAAAAAATATTCTTCCAGCTGAAATTCAACTATATTTATTAAAATTTGTATAAATATAAACATAACTAATCTACTATAATAGAACTTACAAACATAAAAAACAAAAAAACAATATAAACATATAATATACAAACTATTATTAAAAAATATACATTTTTTCTCCACAAAAAATCCAACACACAATTTTTTTTACAAATAAAAATATAATATTTAAACATTACATCTTAAATATTATATTTAAATATTAACAATAATTTAATAAATAAATATATAAATATACAAACTATTACTAAAAAATATACCTTAATTTTATCACACTTTCTCCCTACAACTTCCACACAAATAAAATTTTCCCTAAACACTAACACAAAAACAATCTTAACATTTTTTTTTTCGCTCCACAAATTTTTTTTAACACCTAGTGTTGTGGAAAGGGGAACCATTGCCCCTGTATAAAGAGGAGAAAAATAGAGGAAGAAAGAGAGAACAAAAAAAGAAAAGGTGCCTCGGTACAACCGAGGCGTGATCAAATGGTCACATTGTAGCGAAATATTCGAATGATGTGTAAGTGTACACAGTTGTCAACAAGTAATAAAATAGTAAGTAAAAAGTATCATCTCCATAGGGACTGTATAGACAATTATTGTGAAAAAAAATTAGTAAATTGGTGATGAAAATAATTGGGAGTAGATTGAATTAACTAATTAACTTAACTAAAAATTAACTAAATATGCTAGAAATGGATGAAAAATGTAAAAATAAAGTAATAAGCAAGAATTCACAAGTATTATTTCTTTAACTTAGAATTATTAAAATAGTATTAATGATGTTACAGAAGAAATCTATGGCAACTTGGCTATTTATTAACCCATGAAATCACACTTATTTAATTATTGAGTTTTTTCTAGCATATTTCTATGTTTAATCAATTTATTAATTGTCATAACCAGACATCATATTATCTGAGGTAACATTGATATTTCTATATCTAAACAATTTAATCACATTAATCATAGGTTCTGCAAGGTAATAAATTTCTTTCGATATTATTACTATTTTGACCTAATTTATCATAAAAAGATCAAATATGCACCATTCAGATATTGTGTCAATTAATTACAATCTTATTCTGGTTTAAATAATTCATTTGATTGCTTCCCTACATTTATAATACATGAATAGCATATTCATGATTTTATCTGAATAAATAAGCAATCAAGGCTCATAACACCATTAACAAAATTTTAACAACCTAAGCTAAAAGAGTGCAATCAATCTAACAACAATAGAATCAAGTCATTTTAATTAAATTAAAAGCAAAAAAATAATTTTAGCAATCATGTTCATCAATTCAAAACAAAATAAAAAGTTGAAAATGAAAGAAACTAGAAGAAAAAATCGGTGTTCTCCGTAGCTCAACTTGTGTTCTTTTTCCTCCTTCCTTCTGCTTTGCTCCTTCGCACAATTGCCTTCAAGAATCCTGAATTTTACTGCTTAAGGGAACTTCTGAATTGCTTTTCTCAAACTCTTGTGTTGCTCTCTCAAATGAGAAGTGAAAGAATGAAAAATGGGAGAAGAGATAATGAGTGAGGGATGAGTGAAAGGAGTGAATAACTAGAGGCTATTTATACTTGTAGAGGCTGACTATTTTTAGCAAATAAGAGCCTTGAAAATCTCTCTTCACATGATCTACCCTTTCTTTAAGGAAAGTGGGTGGATGACTTCGCTATTTTTGCTTGATTCATGGGAGAGAAATCTTGAAATGAGGAGGAGAGTTGGACGGTCACATGTGGGAAAATTGTGGCTGATTTTTCAATGTTTTACCAAGTCTTAGGTGGCTAATTTGAGCACCTCTATGGATGGTTGGGTCTTTTCCTCCTTAGTGGGCAGTTTGGGCTCCTATCTCCTTAGCAGGTTGTCCATTTTGTTGACTGGGTCAAGAGAATTTTCAAGGTCGAATATTCCTTTAATTTAGCGTCCAGAGCTTATCATAAATCAACCATCTTCTGCATAGATTATGCTGTAGAAATGCTATAGTATTGAGCATCAAAAGGTGAGCTTCAAGACTGCATTTTTCTCCGGTGCATAAGCTGTCTCAAAAATAGCAAAAATCATGTGTTTTATTGTATAAAATGATCAAATTAGCAAATTCATCTTAGTATCACATAAGAAGACAAAATTATAACAAAAATTTCAAAATTTGCATGAATTATTAGTTTAAAAGTGCTGAAGATAACTCTATATTTTAGAGTTATTACATTGGCAGTAGGCTGATGCCTCCTTTCCCATTTTTTTTACACACAAATTTATTTTTACTCACCAATTTTTTTAACTCATCAATTTTTTTAAAAAATTAAACTAGTGTCGCTTGACAAACTGGCGGACCATTATTATTATTATTATTTTTGGTTTTTCCCCATAATATATACTCATATTTCCAAAGGTATTTTACTAAATACATACAGGTGTCGCTTGACACAATGGCAATACTAATAAAAATTTTTTTAAAAAAACTGATAATTGTGTCATGATTGGCTGAAAAGAGGGTGATAACGTTGATGTGTCAGGCGAAACAACTCATTCCTGTAAATTATATCTCCTCAACCCATTTTCATAATTAAATAATTTTTAAAATTATTTTTATGAAAAAGCCACAATTTAGTTTATTGTTATACCTAAAACTTGCAGATAAAATTCTGTCCATAAAGGATTTTCTAATATTTTCTTTATCATGTTTATTACATCACAAGATCTACCAACTTTTGAGATTTTTTTTTCCTTTGAATCAATTAATGTGACCAAAGAAAAAATATATATATGGGGTTGGGGTTAGAAAAGAATTTGAAAACAATCAAAACTACGTGAAAAGACAATTGCTGGTGTAAATTACATAAAAATGTATGTTTGGGTAGATTTTATGCCATTTCGATGGCATTAATCAATAATGGCAGCTATTGGATTAGAGTGCAAATTATGGTCCCACTTTCATTTTCAAAGTAAAACACATGATGATGGTGCTATGAAAAAAAGTGATCAATTTCACTTGTGTTATTTAAATCCAACCCACCAACCTAAAAAGAATGATCAAAGAAAGGCTTCAAATTCAACTTGATTGGTAATGTAGGTATGTTTAACAATTCCTTTTAGTTGTCAAATTATTTTTTTACTACAAATTCAATGTTAAATAAAGGGTTTTTATTATTCAAAACAATGCTATTTAAAAAAAAAATTTTTGAATCAAAGTAAAAAACTTATCATGTGTTTTTAAAAATATTTTTAACAGTATTTTTTAAAGTCACTACTTCAATTGTAACAATAATGCTAGACTGACCTCAGACTAAACATAGCTTTTATTCAAGACACATTTGGTGAAATTGTAATTTTAGTCCTTTTAATATGCTCAAATTTGAAATTGAAATTTTATTTATATATTTTTTCTCAAACACTTTTTTTAACTAAAATGATGACGTGTTTTTTTTAAATATTTTAAAAATAATTTTCAACCATTTAAAATAATTATTGATATTATAAAAATAAAAAATATCAAATTAAAATATAAAAATTAAATTGATATAAAAAATATAAAAATTAAATAAACAAGACATAATGACTTTGTTCGCCCTCCAACTTTATTTAAAACTTTATTTAAAAAAAATTATTTTAGCTTTTCATTTAATTTTTTACCTAACTCAAATCACCTTAATATGGATGTGATATATACGTGAGTTGCCACTTAAATTACACTTTGGTATTTAATTAATTTTTAAAATTTTTAAAATTATATTTTTTATACTTTTCTAATAACTTTTAATTTTTTTAAATACTTTTTTTGAATGTTTAAAATTTTTAAAAATTAATTAAATGCTAATATGTCATCTGTATGGCAATCCACATGTATACCACATCAATAAAATTAAAAAATGTTGATTTTTTTTTATCCATTTCAAGTTAATTTGATAAAAATGTAGATTTAAAAAATGAAAAGTTAAATGGAGAGCTAATTAAATCATTACCCCAATAAACAAACATAAATTCAACGAACGGTGAGCAAAACTTGATTCGATTCAAAAAAATCGAAAAAAAAATAAATTTTGAATTAATTGAATTGAGTTATTCAAGTCAACTCGAATAAGTAGTTCGAGTTGAGTTAAAGTTTACAAATTGAGCAACTCAAATATTTTGAATAACCGGTTAGTGTAAATACCCATTAGGTCCTTGTCAATTTTAAAAATGAGCAAATTGCTCTTTCAACAAAAAAATACAAAAAAAAAAATTAAAATAATTTTTAAAATTCAAATGATTTATAAAAATTATATTTTTTAAAAAAGTTATAATTTTTTAAAAAATATCTAACAAATATATAAAAAATTTAAAAATTTTCTAAAATAATAATTTTGAGTCCTAAATAAGTTAATTAATTATTCAAATTTATCATACTAAAATATTTTAATTTATTTTATTTTACTTTGAAAATAATTTTAAATATGTATGATTTCAAATTTATATACTCTGACATAAAATTAATTATATTATAACAAAAATTTAATTCAACATGTTTATTTTTTTTAATTTACCTCAAACAATTTTACTTAAGTTGATTCAAATTTTATTTGACTCAATTAAAATTTTTTTAAACTAAATTAAAATAATAAAATAGAACCCATCCATTCAATTACCACGTCAAATTGATAGGCGGGAATAGCAGCTCCAAACTCTTACTATCCCCCATACATCATTTACATGCACATTAATTTTGGGTGTTAATGCATAGTAGCCAAACAAAATCTCCCACGTGCATCACAGCCAAGCACCTGACAGTGCGACAGATGGAGATCGCCATTTTATGTGGACAAACAAATTTACTAAATAAAAGGAAAATATTTGGCAATTTTAATAAAAAAATATTTGACACATTAAAATTTTTAAACTCCACAAATCATATTAAAGATAAACAAATGTTATATAAAAATATTTTATCCTAGCCAGGCGTTGGTATAGTCCCGGCCATCTCTAAAATTGAAAAAAAATATATTTAACTCTTTAAAATTTATAAAAATTTAAATTAATAAAAATAAAATTATATTTTCATTCTCTAAAACCAATAAAAATTTAATTAATTATAAATATATAAATATTAAAATAATAAAATTATATTTTTATTATAGAAAAAATATGATACATCCACCAAAATTCAGACTTCACCACTACTTATAAAATAAAAATATAAGATTAATGTACCTAATACTCACAGTAAATAAATATAAACAAACCTACCCTCCATTTGATTTAGAGATCATATATATTTTTACCAAATCACCCCATCTCTCCCTCCAATTTCAATCCCACCATCGTTCCTCTTCTGTTCTGTCCCTTTCAATCCAAAACAAAACGTGGGGTCTTTGTAAGCATGGCCTGCCCTCTCCTTCTCCTGTAAAACAGGCCAATACCCTCTTTACACAGTTTTTCTCCACTTCCAGACTTGGAACCGACAGGTTTCCATAGTCTTGTCTGAAAAAACCACTTAGGGTCCATTGCATGGCATGCCCTTCTACAACATTTTCTTGTACCCACTTTAACTCTCAGTAGATAACAGCTAAAAACTAATGCTAGTAATGGCAATGGTGACAATCATATGATTCATGAACCAGGAAACAGTACTAATTGGGACATTAATGGATATAAATGCCTGGAGGACAACCAAATAACATAACTGATAAACCCCATTCAAAGGAAACTTAAAAAAAGAAAACCAGAAAATGAAATGAAAGTGCCATATTTTTTTTCCTGAACACAAAGTTCCAACAGATGTAAACAATACCAGTAGTAGATCTACACCAATAATTAAACCCTGAAATTAACCCCCCCCCCGGAAAAAAAGATTGAAAATGTAAAGCTTTTCACCTACCACTCCCTCTATTGATCATCTCCTTGTACCTAATGATGGAATCAAGCTTTTGCAGTTTCAGCTGGTGCTTGAACTTGTTGATGAAATCATCAGCTTTGGCATCCACCTCATCGTCTTCTTCCTCCGTAGCTTTCTCTTTCCCTTCTCTCACGGTGGCCGGCCGTCGATTTTCCACGATATCTTCTTCCTCGAAATGTCGAAAAGCAGACTTTACACTTGCAGATTTCTTCATCTTCCTCGGAAGCTTAGTTGGTACCTCACCAGATGATGGTTTAGTATCAGATTTGGTCCTCGCAACATGATTTCCCTCCTTCAGTTGACTGTATACTTCATCAAGCGTTTTTCCTTCACCTTGGGTTCCCTCCCTTTCATCTTGTTTTTCAGGCTCTTGTACCTTTTCATCATGTCCCTCACCCCGAGCTACCTCTTGAGGATGGCTTTTGGTCTGCTCTGGGGAGAAGTAACCGTAGAGGTTAATGGACTTTAGCCTTTGCAAAACAGAAGGGGATCTCTCAAAGGAAGGGTGGTGTTGTTGTTGAGGGGTTTGTTGTTGAAAAGAGAAATGGAAATCACCCACATCAGGGACACTTTCATAGGCAGTGGTAGCACTAGCAACAACAGGTTCTTGAGATCTGTAAGCATACAAGTTGATAGATTTCAGCCTCTGCAACATAGATGGAGATCTAACAAACTTCGGGTTTGTTTCATCATCTGGGTGGTACTGCCTTTGTGCGTCACTACTAGGCTTGCTGGAACTCAAAGTGGAAGTGAAATAGATAGTACCTATTGTAAGGTTAAGGAAGACAAAGAACACAGTTGGGGTAAACCAACTTAAAATGGAAGACCATAAGGAATATGGTACTGTTGACATTGGTTCTTCCAACGTGGCTTTGGATGTGTCTGGTTAGGGACTAAAATGAGAAGAGAAAGACAAGGGGTAATGGGAAAAGAAATGGTGGAAGGTAAAGTGGTGGAGGGTTGTGTTTAAGGGCGGGCCAACTGTTTATGAAATTTTTATGGGGGATTTTCTCTAGGATATTTGAGTTTGGATACTTGTCAAGATCTCCATTTTTTGTGTTGATGTATAATAAAGAAAGGGTTATATATATAATTTTTTAAAGTTTTTGGTGTGAGGATTTTGAAAAGGGCATGTGCTGGGGAGATTGAATAGATTATGTGAGAAACAGACAAAAGAGAAGGGAGAGATTGGCTTGGCTTTTATGGAAGCCTGAGCAAATATGAGGGTGTAGGGCTATCTTTAATTAAAGGAGGGCTGAGTGGCTGACAGTGTATCGCATTTAGGGTTTTGATGATGTTTAATTGTTATATTTTACTTTCATAAACTTTTTTTAAGGATTAATTGTACTATATATTTTTAATATATAGCTCAAAATTTTTAATTAATTAGTTAATGTATTAGTATACTATAATCAAGAATTTTTGTCAATCTAGTTATTATTTTATGTATCAAATTCTATTTTTATAATATTTTTCACTCGTTTTCACCATCAATACAATGATAGATGTTATTATAATATTTTTCAGTTTAACTTTTTTTTCCTTTTATGAAAATGTTTATTTCATTTTATATTAATATTCTTTAAATCAAATTAATCAAGTTTAAAAAAAACATAAATGCATTTAAACCAGAGGCGAATCTAGAGGGGGTTGGCATGGGCTCAGCCCCCTTAAAATGAAAAATTACTGTTTAGGCCCTTTAATTTTTTTAAATTTTAAATTAATAAAGGTAAAATTACCTTTTTGCCTCCCTAAAATTATAAAATTTGATTTAATCTTTTAAAAACTATAAAGATATAGACTTATAAAAAATTAAAATTTCATTCGGCTCTCCTAAATATTGTTCTGGCTTCGCCTCTGATTTAAACCTCATCATAAATTAATTTCAAACTTCATTTAAACTTAAATACATGGCATAAACACATTCAAGTCAAATAACGAAATAAAACTTAATTAATAACATCAAAATAACTTGAATTTCAACTCATTTTTTTTATAAATACCATATTCAAATTAAGTCTTTATGTACATGTCAAAGTCCTTATACAATAACAATTAATATAAATACATTACAACTTCAATGAAAGGTGATACGAAGCTCCAAATTCGAATCTTATTGTAACACCCCTTACCCGTATTTGACGCCGGTATAGGGTACGAGGTGTTACCTTACTTAAACGCATACAAACAAACAATTCTGAGTCGTAAAAGCTCGTTCAAATTCAAAACTTTTTAAACTTCCTCTTAACGTTCTTAATAAGGGCCTACGAGGCCCAAAACACGCTTTAGGAACAATTCGGGATTAAACTGAGCACTATCGTAAACATTAGAAAATTCAATTAAAAACAGGGCGCACGCCCGTGGGGAAAGGCGACACGCCCGTGTGGTCCTATAACATGGCCATGTTGAAGGCCCATGTAGCTCACACGGCCTAGGCATTTAGGGACACGTCCGTGCCCCATGCCGTGTGAATTTATTTTCTAACATCGATCCTAGAGGGGTTTTCACACGGCCTGGCACATGCCCGTTTCTATGGCCGGATCTCTCACAAGGTCGTGACATGCCCGTGTCTCAGCCCGTGTGCAAAAATCTTTACATTCTATTTCTGACGTCAGCACATTTAAGGTTATAAGGCCAAGGCACACGCCTGTGTGTTAGGCCGTGCGGCGAATTTAATTTCGCATTTAAGGTGCAGGCTTCACACGGCCTGGGCACATGCCTATGTCCTATGGCCGTGTCTTCCACACAATTGAGACACATGGCCGTGCCTCAGCCCGTGTGGTTACTATTGGGCTATAACAACCCGATTTAGGGGCTAGTCAGAACAGTGATCTCGGGATCACTAATCCGAGGTTAGAGAAAATTATTTACATGTTATTTTATGAGTTAGAGCATGATTATATAAATGCATGAAAATTTTGGTGCTTTAATTTTAGTGATTTCAAGCTTAATCGCGAAAAAAGACTAAATTGCATAAAGTGTAAAAGTTCTATTTTATAATCTAAAGGTGCCTAATAGCCATAGAATATTAAATTAGGGAATTTAAAGTGCAATGAGACCCCTAAGAATAGAGTGGTCGGCCATAGGAGACAAGAATTGACAAAATTGGTTAAAGTTGGTAAAAGTTGGTGACTAAATTGACTTGTATTAATAAAATAAAGAAAGAAAATATATCATCTTTTCTCTCCATCTTACTCCACCAAAAATAGCAAGCAAAATAGGGGTTTTGAAAGCTCAAAATTTTAGCAAACTCATCTCCATTCAAGTAAGTGATTTTAATGATTTTTTCTTGAAGATAGTTGTACTTTTAGAACCCCTAGAGCTTAAGCTTTCTAATGAGGGGACTATCTTGCAATATGGTGAAAAGTTTAGAGTTTTTTCATGAGAGCTTGCATGTGATTTGCTGCATTTTTATGGAAGAAAATGAGTCTTAGTTGTTAGATGAACAACTTTTGTGAAAGGTGTTGCTAGGAAAACACCTAAATGAACCTTTTTGTAAAGGTTGTAAAATTGGTAGTAAATGTGTGAAATGTTGGGTTTTGATGATAGCCATAAGAAAAATAAATGCTTACCTAAGCTCATTAAAGGTAAAAATTTGATTAGAATTGATTTCCGAGCCTAAGGGTAAAATGGTCATTTTTCCTTAAGGGCAAAATAGTAATTTTGCCAAAGCATGATTATTAAAATGCTCTTATTAATGTGATCATTGAAACGAGCTAATTTGCTATTATAAAGAAAGAAGAACCAAGAATCAACCTTGATCGAGGCAAGAATAAAGTCTCGAACTAGATTGACGATCTAGCTTATCTTAAAATCGAGGTAAGTTTGTATGTGATAAATTCAGCATTTATGTTAGCATGTTTGAGAATGTTTGATGTCATAATGATATATGATTCTCTTGAAATTGAGTATTGGTGTTGAATGAGAAAGATGATATAAGTAGATATGTTGAAGTCCCGGTTGGACTATAATAAATGTGAGAGTACTATCATCTAGCCGTAAGATGGATAAGGTCTCGTATAAGGCCATGTCTGGGACATGACCTCGACACCAAGTTGAAATTCTGTTGAAATTCTGTATAAGATCATATCTGGGATATGGCTTCGGTACTGAATATAAGAATCGTATAAGACCATACCCGGGATATGGCATCGACGCTTGATGTAAGAATTCCATATAAGACCATATTCGGGATATGGCATCGGCACTCAGAAGTGACCCCATGCAAGACCACATCTGGGATGTGGCATTGGCTTCGTGCTCATAATAATGATGATAAGTATACGTCTTTGAGTATCCCTAGTGATTAATGGGATAAGTAGATAAGCCTGGAAATAGAAATGAGATTAGTACTAAAGTCACGTGATTGAATGAATACAGGTACTCGTGAGAAATTCACGAGGAACGTTACAATATGTGGCATGGTATGTTCTAGATAAGAACGAGTACGAGTAAGTTATGGCAAAATGTTTCTAACCTTGTGTGGTTATCTAATGCCATGGATTGATGTCATATTGAGCTTGTTGCTGCTATTTACTTTCATGCAAACTTATTAAGCTTTATGCTTACCCCTCTCATTTCCCTTTTCCTTGTAGTATTGCCAAGATAACTCAAGAATCGTGGGACGCAGGAGTTCAGAAATCACACTATCAACATCACTTTGGTATAACAATTTAGACTTATTTTGAGTATGGCATGTATAGGACTCGGATATTTTGTTAGGTTGTAATTGTTAGCCAAAGTGTTGACTATGTATGTTATGAAAGTAATTTTGCAAATGGTCATTGGAATTAGGCCAATACTTGATAAGTTTATATATATATTCAATGATGATGAAATTATGAAGTTTATGCTTGTGTGAATGCTTGGATTGAGTTCTTGGATGTGTCTTTGGGTCATGAGTTATGTTGATATGAGTTGGAGTAAGTTTATTTGCTATGCAGGGTGGCGTTTGGCTTGGAATATAGCCTCTGAAATTTCTACACGAGTAGACACGCGGGCATGTGTCTAGGCTGTGTGAGATACACGGTCGGCCCCATGGGTGTGTCAATTGGCCGTGCATTCTCTGCATGCTAGGTTTACAAAGTCAGAATGCTTAGTAGTAAACACACGGACAGAGACACGGCCGTGTGTCTTAGCCTTGTGGAAGGCACGGCCTTGGACATGGGCGTGTGCCTAAGCCATATGAAGTCTGCACCAAAAAAAAATTGGAATTTAATTCGACACACGGTCTAAGGACACGGACGTGTGCCTTGGTCGTGTAACCATAATGAGATGGTGACATCATAAACAGAATGCCAAGGTTTTGGCACACGGGTTAAGACACGGTGTGTCGAGGCCGTGTGAGGAACACGGGCCAAGGACACGGGTGTGTGTCCAGCCGTGTGTATTAAGTCAGTGTCGACCACAGGAGAGGAACACGGGCATGTCTCAGGGGCACACGGGCGTGTCCCTTGAACAACACGGACGTGTGGCCCTTGTTTGGACAAAAATTTTCTAAGCGCATAAAAGTTCTCAGTTTAATTCCGAAACCTCTAGGAAGTATGTTTAGGGCCTCGTAGGCCGAGAATGAGCATGTTATGAGAGTAAATGGAAAGTTTTTAAGTTGAAATGAATTTTTATAGCCCCATGTGTTATGTTTAAGCGAGTTTAGCTAGGTAATGCCTCGTATCCGGTTCTGGCTTCAAACACAGGTAATGTGGTGTTACATTTATTGATATCAAAGCTACAGTTTAGTCGATTTTCGGACAAACATAGCATACGTTTGAGTCTAGTTATACATGCCATATGTAAGAGTAATTGTGTAATGATAGTGTGACGACTCCTGATGATTTGAATTGTGTTTTTATATAGTAAATGGACCTTGATCCCGATCGAGCTACAGCCGATGATGCTGCAAATAATGCGCCGGCTCCCGCACAAGGGACTGTGCCAGTAGAGAGTAGACCCGAGACCTTGGGTCAGGGAGAAGAGGCCCGAAAAGTCTTTCTCTACATAATGAGCAACTGGTACACTGAGTACATTCGAGCAAATCCTAATACTCCAACCCCTCCACCCCTACCTATTCCTCAGCCTGCTCTTGTAACTTCTCATGTGGTTGAGGTAGTAAAAAGAGAAAGGCCTCCGGTCGATAAGATCCAGAAACAAGGAGCCGAGGGATTCAGGGTTAGTAAGGACGATGATCCGAGAAGGGCAGAATTCTGGTTGGAGAATACCATCAGGGTATTCGACGAGTTGTCATGCACACCTGAAGAGTGCATGAAGTGTGTAGTGTCTCTCTTGAGAGATTCAGCCTATCAATAGTGGAACACCCTTGTGTCAGTGATGCCAAGGGAGAGAGTTAGCTAAGAGTTCTTCCAAAAGGAATTTCGGAAGAAGTATATTAGCCAAAGATTCATTGACCAGAAGAGGAAAGAGTTCTTGGAACTAAAGCAAAGCCAAATGACAGTGACCGATTACGAATGAGAGTTCGTAAGACTTAACAAGTATGCTCGAAAGTGCGTGTCTACTGAGGCTATCATGTGCAAGAGATTCTAGGACGGGCTAAATGAAGATATCTGTTTATATGTTCGAGTCCTCGAACTAAAAAAATTCGTAGTGTTGGTTGGTAGGGCTTGTAAAGCCGAAGAGTTGGCTAAAGAGAAAAGAAAAGCTGAGATTAAGTCCCGTGACTTGAGGAAAATACAACTAAATAAGTCATTCTAATCCCCATATAAGAAATCGAGGGATTTCGCTACTCGATCAGCCACTTCAGCCGGGTTTTCAAATTGAAGTAAGGGCAAATAATTTTCGGGGTCTAAAACGCAGACCACATCAGTTGCTAGTGTCGGTAATGCCCAACCAAGTAGACCGGAGTGCCCGCAGTGTGGTAGACATCATTCCGGTAAGTGCCGAGCAAATGAGAAGGCTTATTTCAAGTGTGAGTCTCTAGACCATTTTATCAGAGATTGCCCTGAGGTGGGTGAGAAATAGAAGTCTCAGAATGCAAGACTGGGAAGTATTGCTAGAGGAAGACCACAAAGAAACCTGGTAAATGAAATGGGTAGCAAGAATTTATCTAAAGAGCAGACTGCAAGAGTTGAGGGTAGAGCACCGGCGAGAACATATGCCATTCGTGCTCATAAAGAGCCGTCCTCCCTCGACGTGATTACGGGTACATATTCTCTTTGTAATACTCATGTTATAGCTTTAATTGATTCGGGATCTACCCACTCGTATATTTGCATGAAATTAGTCTCTAGCATGAGCATACCTAAAGAGTCTACTGAATTCGTAATAAGAGTGTCTAATCCTCTAGGCAAGTATGTGTTGGTTGATAGAGTATGCAAAGGTTGTCCTTTGATGATTAGGGGTCATTGCTTTCCGGTTGATCTTATGATATTGCTGTTTGATGAGTTTGATGTCATCCTTGGGATGGATTGGTTAGCTACTCATGTTGTGATAGGAAATTGTGGGAGAAAGTTTATTGAGTTAAAATGTGAAAATGGGGATCTTATTCATGTTAAATCAGATGAGCAAGACAAATTGCCAGTAGTAATATCTTCATTGTTGACTTAGAAATATTTAAGAAAGGGGTACGAAGCGTACCTTGCTTTTGTGATGAATGCTAAAGAGACTGATTTGAGAATTGAGTCAGTACCCATAGTATGCGAGTATTCAGATATTTTCCCGGAAGAATTGCCAGGGTTACATTCGACTAGAGAGATCGAATTCGGGATTGAGCTAGCTCCGGGTATGGCCCTCATTTTTATTGCTCCATATAGAATGGCTCTAACGAGATAAAAGAGTTGAAAGTACAGTTGCAAGAACTAATGAATAAAGTTTTCACAAGACCGAGTTTTTCTTCGTGGGTGCTCCCGTTTTATTCGTGAAGAAGATAGATGGTTCTATGAGGTTATGCATAGATTATCGACAACTTAATAAGGTAACTATAAAGAATAAGTACCCGTTGCCGAGAATTGATGATTTGTTTGACCAATTGAAGGGAACCACGATGTTTTCCAAGATAGACTTAAGGTCTAGGTACTATCAGTTGAGAGTCAAGGACTCAGATGTGCCGAAAACGGCATTTCGGACGAGGTATGGCCACTATGAATTTTTGGTCATGCCTTTTGGTTTAACAAATGCCCATGTAGTTTTCATGGATTTGATGAATCGTATTTTTCGGCCGTATTTGGATAACTTTGTGGTAGTCTTCCTCGATGATATCCTGATTTACTCTCGGGATAAGAACGAACATGCCGAGCATTTGAGAAAGGTTCTACAAATATTGAGAGATAAACAATTGTATGCCAAGTTTAGTAAAACTGAATTTTGGCTTAAGGAAGTAGGATTTTTTGGGGCACATCGTCTCGGGAGATGGAATCGGAGTTGACCCGAGTAAGATTTCAGCAATTGTGGATTGGAAACCACCGAAGGGCGTAACTGAAGTAAGGAGTTTTCTAGGCCTTGCAGGCTATTATAGGTGTTTTGTCAAAGGGTTTTCCATGATAGTTACTCCGGCGATGAGACTATTGCAAAAAGATGTGAAGTTTGAATAGACAGAGAAATGTCAACAGAGTTTTGAGAAACTAAAGGCGTTGTTGACTGAGGCTCCTGTTTTGGTACAACTTGAATCGGGAAGAGAATTTATGGTTTACAGTGATGCATCCCTGAATGGATTGGGTTGTGTACTTATGCAGGAGGGTAAGGCGATTGCATACGCCTCTAGACAATTAAAACCACACGAGAAGAATTACCTATCTCACGATTTGGAGTTAGCCGTAATTGTGTTTGCATTGAAGATATGGAGACACCATTTGTATGGTGAAAGATGTTGGATATTCACCGATCATAAGAGCCTAAAATATTTGATGACTCAAAAGGAATTGAATTTGAGGCAACGAAGGTGGTTAGAGTTGATTAAGGATTATGAGTTAGTAATTGACTACCATCCGGGAAAGGCGAATGTAGTCGCTGATGCTTTGAGTAGAAAATCATTGTTTGCGCTGAGAGCCGTGAATACTCAGATGGTTTTGTTAGATGATGGTTCTATTGTAGCCGAGCTGAGGGCTAGACCATTATTTCTTCAAGAGATTTGTGAAGCACAGAAAGAGGATAGCAACTTACAAGCCAAGAGGGTTCTATGTGAGTCTAATGTTGAGTCAGACTTTCGAGTAAGTCCTGACGGATGTTTAATGTTTCGAGTTAAGGTCTGTGTACCCAGAAATGATGAACTTATTCAAAAGATTTTGTATGAAGCACATAGCGAATGTTTAACTGTGTACCCAGGCAGCACGAAGATGTACAATGACTTGAGGAAGTGGTATTGGTGGCCGAATATGAAGAAAGACATTTCTGAGTTTGTATCAAGATGCCTAATTTGTCAACAAGTGAAGGCTGAACACCAAGTACTTTCGGGTCTACTTCAGCCTATTATGGTTCCCGAGTGGAAGTGGGACCGTATTACTATGGTCTTCGTGATGGGTTTACCGTTGACGCCGAAAAAGAAAGATGCTATATGGGTGGTAGTCGATAGACTTACAAAGTTAGCCTATTTCATACTAGTACGAGTGGATTATTCTCTCGATAAGTTGGCTGAACTGTACGTGGTAGAAATAGTAAGACTTCATGGGGTACCGTTGTCGATTATTTCGGATAGAGACTCGAGGTTCACGTCACGGTTTTAGAAAAAGTTAGAAGAGGCCTTAGGCACAAAATTAAGCTTCAGTACAGCTTTCCATCCACAAGCCGACGGGCAGTCGGAAAGAGTAATTCAGATATTCGAAGACATGCTTCGATGTTGCATTTTGGAATTCCAAGGTAATTGGGGGAAATACTTACCGTTGGTGGAATTCGCCTACAACAACAGTTTTCAGTCAAGTTTGAAAATGACGCCTTATGAGGCATTGTATGGGCGTAAGTGCCGAACACTTTTGTATTGGTCAGAACTTAGAGAGAAACAGATACACGGGGTAGAATTGATTAGGGAAACTGAAGAGAAAGTAAAGGTGATACGTGAATATTTGAAAGCGACTTTAGATAGACAAAAGTCCTATTCGGATTTAAAAAGGAAAGAGATTGAGTTTCAAGTAAGTGATAAAGTGTTTTAGAAAGTACCACCGTGGAGAAAAGTCCTCAGATTTGGCCGAAAAGGCAATTGAGTCCGCATTTTATCGGACCTTATGAAGTTACCGAGAGGGTAGGACTGGTAGCTTATCGTTTGGCCTTGCCACCTGAGCTGGAAAAGATTCATGATGTCTTCCATGTGTCCATGTTACGGCGATATCGTTCGGACCCTTCGCATATGATAATACCAACAGAGGTAGAAATTCAACCAGACTTGACTTATGGCGAAAAACCGATTAAGATTTTGGCACAAGAGCTTAAATGATTGAGAAACAAAAGTATAGCTCTTGTGAAAGTGCTATGGCAAAGGCATGGAATCGAAGAGGCTACATGTGAGATCGAGGAATCTATGAGAAACCAATATCCCAACCTTTTCACGGGTAAGATTTTCGGGGACGAAAATCTTTAAGGGGGAGAATTGTAACAGCCTAATTTAGGGGCTAGTTGGAACAGTGATCTCGGGATCACTAATTCGAGGTTAGGGAAATTTATTTACATATTATTTTATGAGTTAGAGCATGATTATATAAGTGCGTGAAAATTTTGGTGCTTTAATTTTAGCGATTTCAAGCTTAATCGCGAAAAAGAACTAAATCACATAAAGTGCGAAAGTTCTATTTTATAAGCTAAAGGTGCCTAATAGCCATAGAATATTAAATTGGGATATTTAAAGTGCAATTAGACCCCTAATAATAGAGTGGCCGGCCATAGGAGACAAGAATTGACAAAATTGGTCAAAGTTGGTAAAAGTTGGTGACTAAATTGACATGTATTAATAAAATAAAGAAAGAAAAGATATCATCTTTTCTTTCCAACTTCCTCCATCGAAAATAGCAAGAAAAATAGGGGTTTTGAAAGCTCAAAATTTTAGCGAACTCATCTCGATTCAAGTAAGTGATTTTAGAGATTTTTCTTGAAGATAGTTGTACTTTTAGAACCCTTAGAGCTTAAGCTTTCTAATGAGGGGACTATCTTGCAATATAGTGAAAAGTTTAGAGTTTTACCATGAGAGCTTGCATGTGATTTTCTGCATTTTTATGGAAGAAAATAAGTCTTAGTTGTTAGATGAACAGCTTTTGTGAAATGTGTTGCCATAAAAACACCTAAATGAACCTTTTTGTAAAGGTTGTAAAATTGGTAGTAAATGTGTGAAATGTTGGGTTTTGATGATAGCCATAAGAGAAATAAATGCTCACCTAGGCTCATTAAAGGTAAAAATTTGATTAGAATTGATTTCCGAGCCTAAGGGTAAAATGGTCATTTTGCTAAAGTGTAAGGGCAAAATAGTAATTTTGCCAAAGCATGATTATTAAAATGTTTTTATTAATGTGATGATTGAAACGAGCTAATTTGCTATTATAGAGAAAGAAGAACCAAGAATCAACCTTGATTGGGGCAAGAATAAAGTCTCGGACTAGATTGACGATCTAGCTTATCTGAAAATCGAGGTAAGTTTGTATGTGATAAATTCAGCATTTATGTTAGCATTTTTGAGAATGTTTGATGTCATAATGATATATGATGCTCTTGAAATTGAGTATTGGTGTTGAATGAGAAAGATGATATAAGTAGATATGTTGAAGTCCCGATTGGACTATAATAAACATGAGAGTACTATCATCTAATCGTAAGATAGATAAGGTCCCGTATAAGGCCATGTCTGGGACATAACCTCGGCACCAAGTTGAAATTTCGTATAAGACCATATCTGGGATATGACTTCGGTACTGAATATGAGAATCGTATAAGACCATATCTGGAATATGGCATCGACGCTTGATGTGAGAATTCTGTATAGACCATATTCGGGATATGGCATCGGCACTTAGAGGTGACCTCATGCAAGACCACATCTAGGATGTGGCATTGGCTTTGCGCTTATAATAATGATGATGAGTATACGTCTTTGAGTATCCCTAGTGATTAATGGGATAAGTAGATAAGCCTGGAAATAGAAATGAGATTAGTACTAAAGTCACGTGATTGAGTGAATACAAGTACCCGTGAGAAATTCACGAGGAATATTATGATATGTGGCATGGTATGTTCTAGATAAGAATGAGTACGAGTAAGTTATGGCAAAATGTTTATGACCTTGTGTGGTTATCTAATGCCATGGATTGATGTCATATTGAGCTTATTGTTGCTATTTATTTTCATGCAAACTTACTAAGCTTTATGCTTGTCCCTCTCACTTCCCTTTTCCTTGTAGTATTGCCAAGATAAATCGAGGATCGTGGGACGCAAGAGTTCGGAAATCACACTATCAACATCACTTTGGTATAACAATTTAGACTTATTTTGAGTATGGCTTATATAAGACTCGGGTATTTTGTTAGGTTGTAATTGTTAGCCAAAGTGTTGGCTCTGTATGTTATGAAAGTTATTTTGTAAATGGTCATTGGAATTGGGCCAATACTTGATAAGTTTATATATATTCAATGATGATGAAATTATGAAGTTTATGCTTGTGTGAATGCTTGAATTGAGTTCTTGGATGTGTCTTTGGGTCATGAGTTATGTTGATATGAGTTGGAGTAAGTATGTTTGCTATGCAGGGTGGCGTTTGGCTTGTAATATAGCCTTTTAAATGTCCACTTGGGTAGACACACGGGTGTGTATCTAGGCCGTGTGAGACACACGGTCGGCCCCATAGGTGTGTCGATCGGCCGTGCGTTCCCTGCATGCTAGGTTTACAAAGTCAGAATGCTTAGTAGTAAACACACGGACAGAGATATGACCGTGTGTCTCAGCCATGTGGATGGCACGACCATGGACATGGGCTTGTGCCCAAGCTGTGTGAAGTCTACCCAAAAAAATTAGAATTTAATTGGACATACGGTCTAAGGACACGGGCGTGTGTCTTGTTCGTGTAACCATAATGAGATGGTGACGTCATAAACAAAATGTCAAGGTTTTGGCACACGGGCTAAGACACGGGCGTGTCGAGGCCGTGTGAGGAACACGGGCCTGGGACACGGGCATGTGTCCGGTCGTGTGTATTAAGTCAGTGTCGACCATGGCTGAGGAACACGAGCATGTCTTAGGGGCACACGGGCGTGTCCCTTGAACAACACGGGCGTGTGACCCCTGTTTGGAGAAAACTTTTCTAGGCACATAAAAGTTCTTGGTTTAATTCCAAAACCTCTCAAAAGTATGTCTAGGGCCTCGTAGGCCGAGAATGAGCATGTTATGAGAGTAAATGGAAAGATTTTAAGTTGACATGAATTTTTATCGCCCCATGTGTTATGTTTAAACGAGTTAAGCTAGGTAATGCCTCATATCCGGTTTCGACTTCGAACACGGGTAATGGGGTGTTACATGGGCATTCTGTTTTACCAAATTAAGGTGCAGGGTACACAAGGCCGGACTACACGCCCATGGGGCAGACCGTGTGTCATACACGGCCTAGACACACGCCCGTGTGGCTACCCGTGTGGACGGCTGTAAGACTTTTTTCCAAGCCTTTTTGTCACCCCTTTCAAGCATACATCTGCTCACATAATATAGTACCATCACAAGCACAAACACATGAATAAATTAGTCACAACTAAGGCATCCACGCCTCAAATCCAAGCTATTTTCTATTGCCTACAACATTTCTTATCAACCAAACCACGTATTAACCACTTTCATGGAAACACCAACATTTGCATTTATCAACAACAAGTATCTGCCATCATCCATGGCCTTATACAAAATGAATCAATCTTCAAAACAAGCCAACACATTTGGCTTAAACAATATGACACTTGACAAAGACCAAGTCCCTATACATTCCATACTCAAAATGATAAATCTAACTATACTAAATGTTCAGATTGATAGTGTGATCGAGCCTCCGACGTCCTTTAATCCTCGAGCTAGCTTGGCAGCACTATAAGAAAATGGAAAAGAGAGGGAGTAAGCGTAAAGCTTAGTAAGTCGCATGTAAATAGTAAAGCTTAGTAAGTCGCATGTAAATAATTAACAACAATTACCATGCCTTTTCATACTCATAACATAATATAAACTTGCGCATAATTCTCAAATGATTAAAGGTATAACTTACTCATTTTCATCCTTACTAATCATATAACATAAATCAATCTCATTTCTCATTAATTTCGTGTAGGTACCTGTATCACTTACAACATAGTTGTAACTTTTCTCACTTTTGACATAATCTTTAAATTACCCGTTGAACTAGTTAGAATACCAAAGGATACCCGACAAGCCTCACATAAGATGGTACGATGCCGATGCCATGTCCCAAACATGGTCTTACACTGGCTCACATATCGAGGCTGATGCCATATCCCAGACATGGTCTTACACTACCTCTCATATCAACGCCGACACCATGTTCTAGACATGGTCTTACGCTGGCTCTCATAATGTGACCGATACCATGTCCCTGACATGGTCTTACACTAGTACACATATCACTCAAATGTCATGGCGTGGATATCCAATCTATTCCTAAGGTTCAACCGGAAGTATACCACATCCAATTTCATCATGTGTATTCATAACAATAATCAAACATTTTATGCAATATCAATTGCTTAATGCATAATAACAATAGAGTTGTATTATTTACGTACAACTTACCTCGGTATACAAAAAGTGGGCGACTAGATTGAATTAGTCCACTAGCTCAGTTTTCCCCCGGTCTAGGTCTGAATTCTATTTTTCTTGATCTATAATATCAAATTTCTCTTATTTAATCATCACATGTTTCAAAATAGCACATAAATTATACTTTTGCAATATTACGATTTTACCCCTAGCTTTGACATAATTATGATTTTTCCCCTAGGCTCGTAAAATGATTTTTATCAAATTTCTTCACTACCCAAGCCTAGAAGAACCTTTATTAAGCTTATAAAAACTCACAATTTCAGTTATTTCACACATTTACCACCTATTTTACAACCTTTACAAAAAGGTCCTTTTTTAGGTGTTTTCGTGAAAACCACTTTCACAAAAGTTGTTTATTTAACAACCAAGATTCATTTTCTTCCATAAAATTTCAGCAAAAAACATTAATGTTCTCATGGGAAAACCCTAGACTCTTAATTATTTTGCAAAATAGTCCCTCCATTAGTTAGCTTAAGCTATAAGGGTCACAAAAATACAAAAATAATCAAGAATGACCATCAAAAACACTTACTTGCAAGGGTGAAGAGTTGCTGAAATTTCAGGCTTCCAAAACCGTTATTTTTTCTGAAAATTTCAGTAGAGAGGAGGAAAATGAATGGTGATATCTTTTTCTCTTTATTTTATTTTATTTTATCAATTAAGTCACCTAAAATCTACCTAACCTTTGACCAATTTCATTTTCTTGTCCCTATGGTTGGCCATCACCCTCTTAAAACCCTATTTGCACATTAAGGACCTCTAACTTAAGGTTCTCTAGCTATTTAACACATTTATCTTGTAGAACAAAACTTTTGTACTTTATGCGATTTAGTCCTTTTTCAAAATTAAGCAAGAAATCACTAAAATTAATTCACCAAAATTTTCATGTACTCATATAATCATGCTATAACACATAAAATAATATTAAAAATAATTTCTCCAACCTCGAGTTTGTGGTTTTGGAATCCACTATTTCGACTAGCCCTAAAATTGGGCTGCTACAATTCTCCCCCTTAGGGATTTTCGTCCCCGAAAATCTTACTAGTGAAAAGGTTTGGGTGTTGCTCTCTCATAGTCTCCCCGGGCTCCCATGTGGACTCTTCAACCCCATGTCTATGCCATAGTACTTTCACGAGTGGTATACTTTTATTTCTCAATTGTTTGACCTCTCGGGCCAGGATCTGAACCGCCTCTTTGCCATAAGTCATATCTGAACAAATCTCAACCTCTGCTGGTGAAATAATATGTGAAGGGTCAGAACGATAACGATGCAACATAGACACATGGAAAACATCATGGATCTTCTCTAACGCAGAAGGTAAAGCTAATTGGTATGCTACCGGTCCAATTCTCTCAGTTACCTCATATGGCCTAATAAAAGGTGGACTTAATTTGCCTTTCTTATCGAATCTGAGAACTTTCTTCCACGGAGATACTTTCAAGAACACCTTATCACCGACTTGAAACTCAATTTCTTTTTGTTTCAAATCCGTGTAGGATTTCTGTCTATCTGAAGCGGCCTTCAAACAGTCATGAATTACCTTTACTTTCTCTTCGGTATCTTTGACTAAGTCAACCCCGTGAATCTGATTTTCTCTTAGTTCAGTCCAATACAAGGGCGTTCGGCACTTACACCTATACAAACTCTACCAACGGTAAGTACCTTTCCCAACTGCCTTGAAACTCAAGAACACAACACCGTAACATATCTTCAAGAATCTGAATTACTCTCTTCGACTGATCGTCGGTTTGTGGATGGAAAGCCGTGCTAAAATTCAACTTTGTCCCTAAAGTTTCATGCAACTTTTTCCAAAATCATGATGTGAACCTCGGATCTCTATTAGAAATGATTGATAAAGGTACTCCGTGAAGTCTCACAATTTC
Source organism: Gossypium bickii (assembly GCA_025503065.1). Lineage (NCBI taxonomy): Eukaryota > Viridiplantae > Streptophyta > Magnoliopsida > Malvales > Malvaceae > Gossypium > Gossypium bickii. The sequence goes on along the minus strand of CP106714.1, from coordinate 95,465,430 downwards.
AGAAACATACAAATCGACCAATTTCTCAAGTGGATAATCGGTACGTACTGGTATAAAATGAGCTGACTTTGTTAGCTTGTCAACCACAACCCATACAACATCTTTCTTCCTTGGTGTCAACGGCAATCCAGACACAAAATCCATGGTAATACGGTCCCATTTCCACTTAGAAACCATCACGGGTTGAAGTAAACCCGAAGGTACTTAGTGTTTGGCTTTCACTTGCTGACAAATTAAATACTTAGAGACAAACTCCGAGATGTCTCTTTTCATTCTCGACCACCAATACATTTTCTTTAAGTCATTGTACATTTTCACACTACCCGACTGGATGGACATACAACTGCAATGTGCCTCATGCAAAATTTTTCGAGTAAGCTCATCATCTTTGGGTACACAAATTTTCTGAGTTATCTTAGCTTGCAATTCTTTATCACTTTTTTGAGCTTTACAGATCTCTCGCAAAAACATTGGTTTCGCTCTCAACTCGGCTAAAATCGAACCATCGTCGGTTACTAACAACTGAGTGTTCATAGCTTTCAAAGCAAACAATGACTTTCTACTCAAAGCATCGACAACCACGTTCGCCTTCGCCAGGTGATAGTCGATCACCAACTCATAATCTTTTATCAACTTTAACAATCTCCGCTGCCGTAGGTTTAACTCCTTTTGAGTCATCAAATACTTTAGACTTTTATTGTAACACCCCTAACCCGAAACCATCGTCGTAATAGGGTTAAGAGGTATTACCTATCAATCAGAACATTTAATATCTAGAATTTACGACACAAAGTCCACCATCTTCAATCACATTCAATTATAATCATGGTGTCCCTTATCAAGGTCTACGATACCTAATTCACATACTAAAGAGGGGTCGGGACTAAACTGAAGCACATAAAAAATTTCATGACAATTTAGAACTTTTCTAAAATTCAGGGGAGACACGACCGTGGGAGGAGACCGTGTGTCCTCCATGTTGCTAGACACCCCCGTGTGTCCTCCTCGTGGTCATATACTGACTTCACCACGGCCACCAAGCACGCCCGTGTGCCATGGCTGTGTACTCTTAGCTAGCTATTGACTTGTATACCACGACTAGCTGACACCCCTGTGTCAAGGTCGTGTGATACCAAGCTGCATCTTGCCAATTCACCCACGATCTTTAGGCACGCCCGTGCCCCAGATCGTGTGACATTATAAGCCATTTTGCAAGGCCAAAATGCCACCCACTTAGGGTCAAACCTACAAGCAACACATACCAAAACATATTATGCACATAAGGCAACCAAAAACTTACCAATATGACTATTCAATCTATGCATTCAATTCCCATTCCGACCATAACAAATTCAATACCAAACTTATCTTGTCACAAGCATAATACATTCAATACCAAACATCATTCCTTCTCAATTTTACTAATTCATACTAGCATTTTACCAACACAAAGTTATCATTCATAAGTCAACTTCTCAACCTACAAACCATGCCAAAAGATACATCACATATACCAAGTTCATACATGCAAAAACTAACACGTCTAGCCACATCTCATGGCCACTCACAATATCAAACATGATTCAAATGACCAGCCTATACATGCCATACTTCAACTATGTACATCCTTACAAAATACCCCAAAATAGATTGCCGATAGTGTGACTGAGATGTTGACGATCCCCCGATCCGAGCTAGCTGTACTGACACTGCAAAGCAGAGAAACAAATCACACAGTAAGCTTTACAAAGCTTAGTAAGTTCGAAAAACAATACAATCATATCATCAATTCAAACCAATGTATACAATAATCATCACATAGATCATTCCTCTTATACTCATACCATATTATTTATAGTTATACTATTTATTCATCCATTCATAGCATCATTTATAAACTCATCAACCACAAAGGTTCGATACATACCTTGGCTAACACATATTTATTCAATTTCGAAGCTAATCAATGCTCGATATTACTTGACGATCATCTTTTAATATTCATTCAATTTGATCGCACACTCAGTGCTATATACATAATCGTAACATATTTGTCATCCCACACTTAGTGCCTATTCTTTTAACCGACTTGTCTCGGTGTCGCACACACAGTGCCAAGTCAATAAGCCTTAGCTTTCATATCATCGAACACCCAGTGCCATTCATTTCTGTTTCGATTTACATTTCGCACACTTAGTGCCATCAGCTAATTACTGCACATAGCATCTCAATCTCATAATCATGTACATATTCATTTCATAATGCTAAAATATATCTTAATAACATGTATCATATCCAAACTTACCTCGGACGTCGACTATCGATACGGTCGATTAATAGAATACTTTATCTTTGCCTTGATCTCGATCCGAACTTCTTCTCTCTTGGTCTATACACATTTAAATTCAATCCATTCAATCACTAACTCATTCAATTTAGTCCACACACACACATTTAGGGCATTTTGCATAATAGCCCTCATACTTTCACATCTCGACACTTTAGTCCCTAATTCACAAAATCATCAAATTCACCAAGTTCCACCTAGCACAAGCTTAGCCGAATTTTACTAATATCCATAAAAACCCACACATTTCATTTATTTCACATTCTAGTCCTTCAAAAAGTTATTTTTACAATTTAGCCCTAATTAGCTAAATCATCAAAAATTCAAGAACAACACATGTTCATTAAACACATATCTTTCATTTAACACCAATTGTGACAGACCAATTTTGACCCTAATCGGAACGGTGGTTTCGGGACCACGAATCCGAGCTCGATAAATAATTTTTTTATATTATATCTTGTGTCTATTATAGGTGAATTTATGTATGTGAAAGTTTCGTAGAAGATTTTAACCGTTTGAGTGTTTAAATGGCTAAAGGGATTAATTTGCTAAGAGGACCAATGGAGTGAGCATGAAATAAAAAGGGCTAAGTGACTTGTCTATTAAACATGGGGATTTGCATGTCAAATTCCCCATATTTAATATGGTGGACGGTAAGCATGCAATAAATAATCTATTGTCTTAAAAATATTATATTTAAAGCATTTTTATATTACAAGCATGCTAATATATATACTAGTTTAATAAACAAAAGAAAAAGGAATTTAATTTCTCTTCCCTCAATCATCTTACCGATTTTTATCTTCAAAATGAAGAAGAAAACTTCATTCTCTCCATTCGGCCATTGCATGTGCTAGGCAAGGTAAGAGTGAACTTTGACTTAATAATCTATCTTTGAATGGGTTGATTTCTTTGATCATTTTTTTTTTGAAAACAAGTAGAAGTTGATGATATTAGGCATGATGAAGTTCGGCCATGGGTGATGAATTATGATTTGGTTTGTTAATAAACTTGGATAATATGAGAAGAAGAAGCTTGAACTTGTAAGAAAATGGTTTTAAATTTAGGCATGGGGATGCCCTTATATTCGGCCGAATGTGAGACCACCATTCATGAATCCTTTTTCTCTTGTTTTGATGTTCGGTTATACATATATAGTGAAATTAAACATGGATGAACGGTTATACTTACATGTAGTCATTGGGTGATTAAGTATGAAGAGTAAATTGCTTAAATTAAATAGTGGAAGGGTTAAAATGATAGAAAGGAGAATCATAGAGAATCGTAGGGACTTAGTGGCCATTCGGCCATTGAGAAGAAATCTCAAATTGTTGCAATTTGTATTATGGTAAGAAATGGATTAAATTGAATAGGTCGAATACTAAAATTTTTGTGTGAATATTGTTTTAAATGAGATGAATAAATGAAAAAGGAAATTCGGCTCTTAGTCTTATAATTAAACTATGTGCATTTTTTTTTTGGAATGGAGAAATTAGATAGAATGAATATGAACAAAACTCATTTGACATTTCATAGATCGTGATCAAAAAGAGAAAGAACTAGATCGAGGAAAGGCTAAGGTGACAGAATAGCTAAAAATTTCAAATTCATCGACAACCGAGGTAAGTCCTTTAGCTAAAATATGTCAACGATTTAATTATGACTATATTAAATAGTATGAATTGCTGAATTTTTGTACCTATTTATATTATGGCCGAATGTATAGAGGTATACTAGATTGAAGATTAAAATTGGTTATGTGAAGTGAATTGTTGGATTGCAAAATGATATAGTGATTTTATTGGTTTAATGTAAACGAGCCCAATTGAATTGGACATATGTATATAGTAGTTATGACGAGTGTGTTGGAAATGTTTGACTACATTGATATTTACATATCAGGCTTTTATGCCTAGCAGGCTTTGTGCCGGTGTTACTAATCGGGCTTTTACGCCTAGCAGGCTTTGTGCCGGTGTTACTTATCGGGCTTTTACGCCTAGCAGGCTTTGTGCCGGTGTTACTTATCGGGCTTTTATGCCTAGCAGGCTTGATGCCGGTGATGCATTCACAAAAGAGAAACCGAACTCTTGGTCAAGGCAAATTAAAGTTAAATTATTGTGTTAGTGACTTCGGTAAGCATGTAAGGTAGGAATTTATTTCTTACTTATTTTAGAATAAAGTACACAAGTAATTCAGTTACTTATTACAAATTGTATGTGTTATAAATGAAATTTATATATATATGTGGTTATAGTATGTGTTCTCGATTTTTATTAATAAATGATATGAATATTGTAACTTTGGTCTTCGAATATGTGGATACAAGACTAGGTATATTCGGCCACATGGATGGTTGTGTATTTGATGCTATATTACAATAATTGAAAGCTTGAAAGTAAACGTGAGTACAAACGTACAAGTTGGACTATTGCATTTTTTTTTATGTTTATTATTTAAATGTTATATTATTATGAATTGGGGACTTACTAAGCTCGTAAGCTTATTTGTGTGAAATGTTCTCCTTTGTTTTATAGATTTTGGTTACGTTACGGGCTCGAGAAGGATCTTCAAGAAAGTCAACCACACTATCATCTTCTTTTGGTATTTTAAATTTTGGCTATGATTTAGAAGGCATGTATAGGCTAGATGAAGTTTTTGATCTTGTACATGAATATAGCCATGCGAAAATGGCTATTTCCTTTGGTTATGTATCGTTTCTATGTTTGAATTTTATAACTTGCTCGTATGTAATTGGATGTTTTAAATTTGATCATGGCCTAAATTACATATGGGATTTGTTTTTGGTATATATATATGTATGTATGGTTAAGGTATAGAGTTTAAATAAAATTGAGTAAGGAGGTTATAAACTAGTTAATCATATTTTTTTTATGAAATAGTTTTTAGTTAGCAGCAGTGATGTGATTTTGAAAAAAATCACCAAAAATAGGATAAATTGAATTAGAAAGTGAATAAGATATAGGATTAAATCTTATTGTGTCTATTTTGATATGAAAGAAACAGAATAGGCAAAGGAATTTCATATTATGAGATATTTAAATTTTAGTGAGACTTGTTCTGAATGAATTCGTGATTTCCTGTTCTGTCTTGGATAAATTGTTAAAAATTGTACAAAAATAATCATGGAGCATAGTTTATATGCTTAGAATCCTTAATGAGTCTATTTTTTATTGGAATAAACAAGAACATTATTGAAATTTTGTACAATGAGATAACTGAGTTTTTGTAGAGATAGGTCAGAATCATCAAATAGTGAAATAGGGTAAATTTGATGAATAAACTGTACAAATTGGCCACATGAAAAATTCTAGAAAAATTATGGTAAAAATTTATATGAGTCTAGTTTCAAGGAAAATTTACAGATCTAAATTTCGAGTTTTGTAACTCGAGTTATGGTCAATTTAGTCAGCATGATGCAGTTGGACAGCTTTAAATTTTTATGCCCCGAATTAGTAGTCAAGTCTAGTAATGCCACATACTCGACTCCGGCAAAGGTTTCGGGTAAGGGGTGTTACATTTGATTGGTATCAGAGCTTACAGTTTAGTCGATTCTAGGACTACTGTAGCGCGTGTGAGTCTAGCTATACATGCCTTTATTATATATTGATAGTGTGGTGACTTCTGACAGCCTGAACTTTGTTTTATATAGTAAATGGACACTGATCCTAAAAGAGCCGTAGCTGATGATGTAGAGAGTGTAGCGCCTGACCGTGCACACGGATCAGCACCGGTAGACTCTCGACCTGTTTCGGGTAGTCATGAAGGAGAGACTAAACAAGCTTTCTATCAGATGATGAACGAGTGGTTTACCCAATTTATTCGGACTAACCCGTGTGCACATCAACCTCCACCCCGAATAATTCAACTCCAATTCCTTCAAGACTTCGATGATAGATCCTATGAGATCTAGTAGGCCCCGATTGATAAAATCTGAAAATTTGGGGCCAAGAATTTAAAGCCAATGATGATGATGACGCAGAGAGCCAAAATGTGGCTTGATAACACCATTCGGTACTTGACGAGCTATCTTGTACTCGGATGAATGCCCAAGTGTGCCATATCCTCATCATGCGGGACACCGCATATCACCGGTGGAATACACTAGTATCAGTAGTTCCGAAAGAAAAAGTGACATGGGATTTCTTCTAGAATGAATTCCACAAGAAATATATCAGTCAAAGGTTCGTTGATCTAAAACGAAAGGAGTTCCTTGAGCTGAAACAGGGGCGAATGACCGTGACGGAATATGAAAGAAAATTTGTCAGGCTCAGCAGATATGCTAGAGAGTGCGTTTCTACTGAAGCTATTATGTGCAAAAGATTTGAAGATGGCCTGAATGAAGATATAAAGATGTTTGTTGGCATTCTTGAAATTCAAGAGTTTGTGACTCTAGTTAAAAGAGCTTGCAAGGCTGAAGAGTTAGGGAAAGAGAAAAGAAAGGCCGAGACTGAAGATAGAGACATTCGTAAAAGATCTTCGGGTAAGGTCTTCCATTCCACCTCCAAGAAGTTTAGAGATGGCCACAGCCGACCTAAAACTACCACGGATCTACCTAGACGGGATCGACCTCCGGTGGGCTCCCGAGCTACCTTGATGGCCAGTGTTGGTAATGTTCCACAGAATCGAGTTGAGTGCAAGCACTGTGGGAAATGGCATTCTGGGAGTTGTAGATTTCACGATCGATCTTGCTTTAAATGTGGATCGTCAGATTATTTTATTAGGGAATGTCCGATGTTAGCTGAGCAGAATACAGTTCAAAACATTAAGTCGAGCAATACGTCAGTGCGAGGCAGGCCACCCAGATATTCAGACAATGTAGGTGGTAGTCAGAAAGGAACGAAGAACACTACAGTTCGATCTGAGGCTAGAGCTCCAGCTAGAGCTTATGCTGCACGAGCCAGAGAGGATGCTTCCTCCCCCGATGTTATTACCGGTACTTTCACCCTTTATGATATTACTGTGATTGCTCTAATTGACCCTGGTTTGACTCATTCTTATGTGTGTGAAACTTTAAAATTCGGCAAGACTCTGCTAGTTGAGTCTACCGAGTTTGTGATTCGGGTGTCCAATCCTTTGGGTAGATATGTGCTTGTTAATAAAGTGTGTAGGGGTTGCCCGTTGATGATTAGGGATTATTGTTTCCCAGCTGATTTAATGTTGTTGCCCTTTGACGAATTTGATATAATCTTGGGTATAGACTGGCTAACTTCACATGAGGCAGTAGTAGATTGTAAAAGAAAGCTTATTGAATTGAGATGTCGGCGGTGAGATCGCGAAATTAAATCCGGCGACGTAAATGGGTTGCCTACAGTAATATCTTCGATGTTAGCCCGGAAGTATGTGAGAAAAGGGTGTGAAGCTTATTTGGCTTATGTACTGGATAATAAGTTGCCCGAGAAACAAGTTGAATCTGTATCGGTTGTAGGTGAATACCCAGATGTGTTTCCTAAAGAACTACCGGGTTTACCACCAGTACGAGAGATTGAGTTCGGCATTGAGTTAGTACCGGGTACGACTTCGATTTCCATAGCTCCGTATCGAATGGCACCTACTGAATTAAAAGAATTGAAAGCGCAGTTGCAAGAGTTGACAGATAGGGGCTTCGCCCGACCGAGTTTCTCTCCTTGGGGTCCACCGGTTTTATTTGTGAAAAAGAAAGATGGGACTATGAGAATGTGTATTGACTATCGGCAACTAAATAAAGTAACTATAATGAACAAGTATCCGTTACCTCGGATTGATGATTCGTTTGACCAGTTGAAGGGGGCTTCAGTGTTTTCGAAGATAGATTTAAGATCGAAGCTATTATCGATTTATGAGTCGAGATATACGAGATGTGCCAAAGACTGCATTTCGGATGAGGTACGGACATTTTGAGTTTCTGGTTATGCCTTTTGGGCTCACTAATGCACCTGCCGTTTTTATGGATTTAATGAATCGAGTTTTCCGACAGTTTTTGGATCGGTTTGTAGTAGTGTTTATTGATGATATATTGATCTACTCCAAAAATGAGACCGAACATGCTGAGCATTTGAGATTAGTACTACAAACTTTGAGAGATCAACAACTGTATGCAAAGTTTAGTAAGTGTGAGTTCTGGATGAATGAGGTCAGCTTCTTGGGTCATGTTGTTTCAGCATTAGGCATTCAGGTGGATTCCAACAAAATAGCAAATATCTTATGGATTGGAAACCACCAAAGAATGTTTTCGAGATCCAAGTTCTTTTAGGTCCAAGCGGATATTACAGACGATTTATTCAGTAAAAGGTTTTTCTCAGATAGCTACGTTTGACGAAACTACTACAGAAAAACGTCAAATTTAAATGGTCAGAAAAGTGTCAGAAAAGTTTCGAGCAGTTGAAAGCCCTTTTGACCGAAGCCCCAGTGTTAGCTCAGCCTGAATCGGGTAAAGAATTTATTGTTTTTAGTGATGCTTCCTTGAATGGGTTGGGTTGCGTTTTAATGCAGGAAGGCAAGGTTATAGCCTACGCTTCGAGACAGTTGAAGCCGCATGAGAAAAATTATCCAACTCACGATCTGGAATTAGCCGCCATTGTTTTCGCATTGAAAATTTGGCGTCACTACTTATTCGGCGAAAAATGTCACATTTATTCGGATCATAAAAGTCTAAAGTATTTAATGACTCAGAAAGATCTTAATTTGAGACAACGCAGATGGTTGGAATTGTTGAAAGACTATGAACTGATGATTGACTACCATCCGGGAAAAGCTAACGTTGTTGCAGATGCGTTAAGTCAAAAGTCATTGTTTACTTTTCGTGCAATGAACGCACAGTTAACTATGTCTGATAATGGTTCGATCATAGCCGAGTTGCAAGCAAGACCGATGTTTATACAGCAAATATGTGATGCACAGAAAGTCGACAAAGATTTGATTGCTAGTCGAATTCAGTGTGAAAAATGTACCGAATCAGATTTTCAGATTGATGCGAATGACTGTTTGAAATTTAAAAGCCGATTATGTATTCCGAGGAACTCAGATTTGATACAGATGATTCTGAGTGAGGCCCATAGTGGTCAACTATCGATACATCCGGGTAGCACGAAAATGTATAACGATTTGAAACAGTTCTATTGGTGGCCTGGCATGAAACGAGATATATCTGAGTTTGTTTCCAAGTGTTTAATCTGTCAGCAAGTAAAAGCTGAGCATCAAGTACCATCCGTACTACTTCAACCAATCATGGTACCTGAATGGAAATGGGATAGAATTTCAATGGACTTTGTATCCGGTCTTCTTATGACACTGAGTAAGAAAAATGCCGTGTGGGTTATCATTGACAGACTGACTAAATCCGCCCATTTTGTACCGGTACGCACAGACTATTCACTCGATAAACTTGCTGAATTGTATGTGTCGCAAATTGTGAGGTTGCATGGTGTGCCGAGTGCTATTATTTCGCATGAGACCCAAGATTCACATCGCGGTTTTGGAAGAAATTGCAAGATGCTCTAGGTACTAAACTTCATTTTAGTACGGCCTTTCATCCATAGACAGACGGTCAATCTGAGCGAACTATTTTGATACTTGAGGACATGTTGAGGTGTTGTGTTCTCGAATTTGAAGGTACGTGGGAATGATACCTACCTTTAGTTGAATTTGCTTACAATAATAGCTTCCAATCTAGTATAAAAATGGCGCCTTATGAAGCCTTATATGGGCGGAAATGTCACACACCGTTGTATTGGACTGAGCTCAGTGAAAATAAGATACACAGGGTTGATTGGATTAAAGAAACAGAACAGAAGGTGGTTGTTATTAGAAACAATTTGAAAGCTGCTTCGGATCGTCAAAAGTCCTATGCCGATTTGAAGCGAAAGGACATTGAATTTCAGGTCGGAGATCGAGTGTTCTTAAAAGTTTCTCCGTGGAAGAAACTACTCCGATTTGGTCGGAAAGGCAAGTTGAGTCCGAGATTTATCGGACCGTATGAAATCATCGAGCGTATAGGGCCTGTTGCTTATAGATTGAAATTGCCCCTCAACTTAGAAAAGATACACAATGTATTTCACGCGTTTCGATGCTTGCAAATACGGATCGTATCCATCCCATGTGATCACACCGTCGAGAGATTGAAATTGATCCAATTTGACATATGATGAGGAACCGATCCGTATCTTGGCTCAGGAAATGAAAGAGTTGAGAAATAAGCGGATTCCATTAGTGAAAGTATTATGGAATAGACATGGAGTTGAAAAGGCCACGTGGGAACCTGAGGATTCAATAAGGCAACAATATCCAATCTTATTTAACGGTAAGATTTTCGAGGGCGAAAATTTTTAAGGGGGGAGAGTTGTGACAGACCAATTTTGACCCTAATCGGAACGGTGGTTTCGGGACCACGAATCCGAGCCCGATAATTTTTTTTTTATATTATATCTTGTGTCTATTATAGGTGAATTTATGTATGTGAAAGTTTCGTAGAAGATTTTAACCGTTTGAGTGTTTAAATGGCTAAAGGGATTAATTTGCTAAGAGGACCAATGTAGTGAGCATGAAATAAAAAAGGCTAAGTGACTTGTCTATTAAACATGGGGATTTGCATGTCAAATTCCCCATATTTAATATGGTGGACTGATGAAGCATGCAATAAATAATCTATTGTCTTAAAAATATTATATTTAAAGCATTTTTATATTACAAGCATGCTAATATATGTACTAGTTTAATAAACAAAAGAAAAAGGAATTTAATTTCTCTTCCCTCAATCATCTTCCTCACCGATTTTTATCTTCAAAATGAAGAAGAAAACTTCATTCTCTCCATTCGGCCATTGCATGTGCTAGGCAAGGTAAGAGTGAACTTTGACTTAATAATCTATCTTTGAATGGGTTGATTTCTTTGATCATTTTTTTTGAAAACAAGTAGAAGTTGAGGATATTAGGCATGATGAAGTTCGGCCATGGGTGATGAATTATGATTTGGTTTGTTAATAAACTTGGATAATATGAGAAGAAGAAGCTTGAACTTGTAAGAAAATGGTTTTAAATTTAGGCATGGGGATGCCCTTATATTCGGCCGAATGTGAGACCACCATTCATGAATCCTTTTTCTCTTGTTTTGATGTTCGGTTATACATATATAGTGAAATTAAACATGGATGAATGGTTATACTTACACATAGTCATTGGGTGATTAAGTATGAAGAGTAAATTGCTTAAATTAAATAGTGGAAGGGTTAAAATGATAGAAAGGAGAATCATAGAGAATCGTAGGGACTTAGTGGCCATTCGGCCATTGAGAAGAAATCTCAAATTGTTGCAATTTGTATTATGGTAAGAAATGGATTAAATTGAATAGGTTGAATACTAAAATTTTTGTGTGAATATTGTTTTAAATGAGATGAATAAATGAAAAAGGAAATTCGGCTCTTAGTCTTATAATTAAACTATGTGCATTTTTTTTTTTGAATGGAGAAATTAGATAGAATGAATATGAACAAAACTCATTTGACATTTCATAGATCGTGATCAAAAAGAGAAAGAACTAGATCGAGGAAAGGCTAAGGTGACAGAATAGCTGAAAATTTCGAATTCATCGACAACCGAGGTAAGTCCTTTAGCTAAAATATGTCAACGATTTAATTATGACTATATTAAATAGTATGAATTGCTGAATTTTTGTACCTATTTATATTATGGCCGAATGTATAGAGGTATACTAGATTGAAGATTAAAATTGGTTATGTGAAATGAATTGTTGGATTGCAAAATGATATAGTGATTTTATTTGTTTAATGTAAACGAGCCCAATTGAATTGGACATATGTATATAGTAGTTATGACGAGTGTGTTGGAAATGTTTGACTACATTGATATTTACATATCGGGCTTTTACGCCTAGCAGGATTTGTGCCAGTGTTACTAATCGGGCTTTTACGCCTAGCAGGCTTTGTGCCGGTGTTACTTATCGGGCTTTTACGCCTAGCAGGAAGGCAAATTAAAGTTAAATTATTGTGTTAGTGACTTCGGTAAGCATGTAAGGTAGGAATTTATTTCTTACTTATTTTAGAATAAAGTACACAAGCAATTCAGTTACTTATTACAAATTGTATGTGTTATAAATGAAATTTATATATATATGTGGTTGTAGTATGTGTTCTCGATTTTTATTAATAAATGATATGAATATTGTAACTTTGGTCTTCGAATATGTGGATACAAGACTAGGTATATTCGGCCACATGGATGGTTGTGTATTTGATGCTATATTACAATAATTGAAAGCTTGAAAGTAAACGTGAGTACAAACGTACAAGTTGGACTATTGCATTTTTTTTTTATGTTTATTATTTAAATGTTATATTATTATGAATTGGGGACTTACTAAGCTCGTAAGCTTATTTGTGTGAAATGTTCTCCTTTGTTTTATAGATTTTGGTTACGTTACGGGCTCGAGAAGGATCTTCAAGAAAGTCAACCACACTATCATCTTCTTTTGGTATTTTAAATTTTGGCTATGATTTAGAAGGCATGTATAGGCTAGATGAAGTTTTTGAAACATACGATGTTTGATCTTGTACATGAATATAGCCATGCGAAAATGGCTATTTCCTTTGGTTATGTATCGTTTCTATGTTTGAATTTTATAACTTGCTCGTATGTAATTGGATGTTTTAAATTTGATCATGGCCTAAATTACATATGGGATTTGTTTTTGGTATATATATATGTATGTATGGTTAAGGTATAGAGTTTAAATAAAATTGAGTAAGGAGGTTATAAACTAGTTAATCATATTTTTTTTTATGAAATAGTTTTTAGTTAGCAGCAGTGATGTGATTTTGAAAAAAATCACCAAAAATAGGATAAATTGAATTAGAAAGTGAATAAGATATAGGATTAACGCTTATTGTGTCTATTTTGATATGAAAGAAACAGAATAGGCAAAGGAATTTCATATTATGAGATATTTAAATTTTAGTGAGACTTGTTCTGAATGAATTCGTGATTTCCTGTTCTGTCTTGGATAAATTGTTAAAAATTGTACAAAAATAATCATGGAGCATAGTTTATATGCTTAGAATCCTTAATGAGTCTATTTTTTATTGGAATAAACAAGAACATTATTGAAATTTTGTACAATGAGATAACTGAGTTTTTGTAGAGATAGGTCAGAATCATCAAACAGTGAAATAGGGGTAAATTTGATGAATAAACTGTACTAATTGGCCACATGGAAAATTCTGGAAAAATTATGGTAAAAATTTATATGAGTCTAGTTTCAAGGAAAATTTACGGATCTAAATTTCGAGTTTTGTAACTCGAGTTATGGTCAATTTAGTCAGCATGATGCAGTTGGACAGCTTTGAATTTTTATGCCCCGAATTAGTAGTCAAGTCTAGTAATGCCACATACTCGACTCCGGCAAAGGTTTCGGGTAAGGGGTGTTACACCAACACTCATCACCAAGCTCACATAGTCATCAATGGCACATCACAAAAACATCATCAATTCATGAAATTACAACATGGGTTAGTTAGAGCACAAAGCAACGATTACGAAAACGTAGAAATTATCAAAAACCGAGCTCAAAACATACCTCAAGCAAGCCTAGCAAGTGCCGAAATTTCGAAAGCTTCAATGGCTATTCTCCCTTTCAATTTCGATGGAAGAAAGATGAGAAAATGACCACCTTTTTGTTTTGTTTTTCATTAATAATAACTTATTAGACAAATACCAACTTTACCCTTTTATAAAACATATAAAACAAATATAATTTAAGGTTAATAAGTCATTTTACCATCCACTATCTTAAAAATGGATTAATAACAACATAAGGCCTCCACCTTAAGAAGCCAACAACATTCAAGTACTTATAATTCAGCACATAGCTTTTACTCTTTACGCGATTTAGTCCTTTCTCTTAACTCGACACATAAACGATTAAATTATCACACAGAATTTTCACACATACTATGTCACATATCATTCACACAAAAAATATCATTAAAATATTTTTACGACCTCGGATTTGTGGTCTTGAACCACTGTTCCGACTAGGGTCTAAACCGGGATGTTACATTTATGGTCGGTGAATACTCGGCATCTCTTGCCATACAAATGGTGTCTCCAAATCTTTAGTGCGAACACTATGGCGGCTAACTCTAAGTCGTGAGTATGATAGTTTTTCTCATACGGCTTCAGTTGTCTCGAGGAATATGCTATTACCTTGCCTTCTTGCATAAGCACACACCCCAATCCATTTAAGGATGCATCGCTATACACAACAAATTCCTTTCCCGGTTCTGGTTGCACTAAAACTGGTGCTTTAGTCAATAATGCTTTTAGTTTCTCAAAACTCTGTTGGCACTTCTCTGTCCATTCTAACTTGACATCTTTCTGTAGCAACCTTTTCATCGGTGTAGCAATCATGAAGAATCCTTTAACAAACCATCTGTAGTATCCGGCTAAGCCCAAAAAGCTTCTAATCTCTGACATATTCCTCGACAATTTTCAATCAACGATAGTCGATATCTTACTCGGTCAACTCTAATTCCACCACAAGACACGATGTTTCCTAAGAATCTGACTTCTCGAAGCCAAAATTCACTTTTTCTAAACTTAGCATACAAAGTTTGTAAGATAGTTTTCAAATGCTCTGCATGTTCACTTTCATCACAAGAATAAATTAATATGTCATCAATAAAAATAACTACAAACTTATCCAAGTACGGCCAAAAAATACGGTTCATTAAATCCATAAATATTGCAGGAGCATTCATTAAATGGCCATACCTCGTCTGAAATGCAGTTTTGGATACATCTTGTTCCTTAACTCTCAATTGGTAATAACCGGACCACAGGTCTATCTTAAAAAAACACTATGGCTCCCTTCAATTGGTCAAACAAATCGTCGATCCTTGGCAAAGGATACTTGTTCTTAACTGTAACCTTGTTGAGCTGTCGGTAGTCTATACATAATCTCATCGACCCGTCTTTTTTTTTCACAGAAAGTATTGGAGCACCCTGCTGAGAATAGCTCGGCCTCGGAAAACCCTTATCCGTTAACTATTGTAGCTGAACCTTCAACTTTTTTATCTCCAATGGTGCCATCCTATATGGGGCAACCGAAATAGGTGCCGTACCAGGGACCAACTCAATACCAAACTTGACTTCTCTAGTTGGAGGCAATCTAGGTAACTCTTCAGGATACACATCCAGATACTCACATACCACTGGCACTGACTCAATCTTTACATCCGACACTTGAGTATTCAACACAAACGCGAGATAAGACTCATACCTTTTCTTATACATGTCTCAGCCGCCAAAGAAGAAATCACTACAGGCAAGCTATCTGATTCACCTGATTCAACCCGAAGGATATCCCCATTTTCACATTTCTGTTCAATAAATTTTCTCCCACAATTTACTATCACATCATGAGCTGCTAACCAGTCCATACCAAGAATCACGTCAAATTCATCAAACGGTAGCAGCATAAGATTAGCCGGAAAACAGTGACATCTAATTGTCAAGGGACAATTTCTACACACTTGGTCAACTAGCACATGCTTGCCTAAAGGGTTTTACACTTTTACCATAAATTCGGTAGACTCAACATGCATATTCATACTAAACACCAATTTCATACAGACATACGAATTGGTAGACCCCAGATCAATCAAAGCAACAACAGAGATATCATGAATAGAAAAAGTACCCGTTATCACATCTAGAGATGATGCCTCTTCGCGAGCGCTCGAACCTCACGGCGGAATCTCTAGGCGCACCTCTACTGCTAGCCCCACTTCCTGGGTTTTTCTATGGTCTACCTCTAGAAGGAGCATTACTCGCTCGCACATCTTACTTTTTGTCCTTCCCTCCATCTCAGGATAGTTTCGAATGAAGTGGTCTAGTGAACCGCACTTGAAATAGTCTCTATCATTTCCTCGACACTCACTGAAATGTCGTCTACCGTACTGCGAACATTCTTGTTTATTTGGTCGAGCACTACCAACACTCGCAATAGAAGTGGTTTGAGGTTTAGATGCCGTGTATTGCTTATTATTATTTCTACTCGAGAATCCCGCTGAAGCATTTGATCGGGTAGTGAATTCTCTCGATTTCTTAGATGAGGACTGATATGATTTCCCCAACTGTCTTTTCTTTGAGTCATGAGACTCAACATCAGCTTTCTTTTTCTCTTTTGCCAATTCCTCAGCCTTGCAAGCTCTCTCAACGAGCACCACAAACTCCTTTAATTCCAAGATGCCAACTAATAGTCGGATGTCTTCATTTAATCCATCTTCTAACCTCTTACACATGATGGCTTCGGTGGATACACACTCCCGAACGTATTTGCTGAGCCTTACAAACTCACGCTCATACTCGGTTACGGTCATTCGGCCTTGTTTTAGCTCATGGAATTCTTTTCTTTTCTGATTGATAAACCTTTGGCTGATATACTTCTTTCGGAACTCTTCTTGGAAAAATTCCCATGTTACCCTCTCCCTTGGTACAACTGACACAAGGGTGTTCCACTATTGGTAAGCCGAGTCTCATAGAAGTGACACTACACACTTCATGCACTCCTCAGGTGTGCAAGACAATTCATCGAATACCCTAATGGTATTTTCTAGCCAAAACTCTGTCCTCCCTGGGTCATCATCTATACTCGCTCTAAATTCCTCAGCTCATTGCTTCCGAATTCTGTCAACTAAAGGTTTTTCCCTTCTTAATATCACTACCACTTGGGGAGCTACAGGGGCAGACTGAGGGATTGGAGGGGGTGGAGGAGGTGGAGCATTGAGTTTGCACGAACAAACTCTGAATATCAGACATTCATCATATAGAGGAAGGCTTCTCTAGCCCCTCCGCCCTGACTCAGTGTCACGGGCCCACTTTCGACTGGCGCGGTCCCTTCTGCGGGAGCCAGTGCATTACTTTTGACATCATCCGCCACTGCTCCGCCGGGAACCATTTACTATATAAAAACACATTTTAAATTGTTAGGAGTCATCACACTATCATAATTCATAAATGGCATATATAGCTAGACTCGTACACACACTAGGTTAGTCCAAAATCGACTAAACCATAGCTCTGATACCACTTAATATAACACCCCTTACCCGTATCCGATGCCTGTATAGGGTACGAGATGTTACCTTACTTAAACGCATACAAACATACAATTCTGAGTCGTAAAATTTCGTTCAAATTCAAAACTTTTCAAACTTGCTCTTAACGTCTTTAATAAGGGCCTACGAGGCCCAAAACATGCTTTAGGAATAATTCGGGATTAGACCAAGCACTATCGTAAACATTAGAAAATTCAATTAAAAACAAGGTACACGCCCGTGGGGAAAGGCGACACGCCCATGTGATCTCATAACATGGCCATGTTGAAGGCCCGTGTAGCTCACACGGCCTAGGCATTTAAGGACACGCCCGTATGAATTTATTTTCTAACATCGATCCTATAGGGGTTTTCACACGACCTGGCACACGCCCGTGTCCATGGCCTGTGTCCCTCACACAGCCGTGACATGCCCGTGTCTCAGCCTGTGTGCAAAAATCTTGACATTCTATTTCTGACATCAGCATAATTTAGGGTCACATGGCCAACGCACAAGCTCGTGTACTAGGCCGTGCGGCGAATTTAATTTTGCATTTAAGGTGCAGACTTCACACGACTTGGGCACATGCCCATGACCTATCGTCGTGTCTTCCACACGGTTGAGAGATGCGATCATGCCTCAGCCCGTGTGGTTACTACTGGGCATTCTATTTTACCAAGTTAAGGTGTAGGGGACACATGACCAAACTACACGCCCATGGGGCAGACAGTGTGCCACACACGGCCTAGACACACGCCCGTGTGTCTACCCGTATGGACGGCTGTAAGACTATTTTCTATTCCTTTTTGTCACCCCTTTCAAGCACACATCTTCTCACATAATAGAGTACCATCACAAGCACAGACACATGACTAAATTAGTCACAACTAAGGCATCCACGCCTCAAATCCAAGCTATTTTCTATCACCTACAACATTTCTTACTTATCAACCAAACAACGTATTAACCATATTCATGGAAACGCCAACATTTGCATTTATCAACAACAAGTATTTGCCATCATCCATGGCCTTATACAAAATGAATCAATCTTCAAAAGAAGCCAACATATTTGGCTAAAACAATATGACACTTGACAAAGACCAAGTCCCTATACATTCCATACTCAAAATGATAAATCTAACTATACCAAATGTTCAGATTGATAGTGTGATCGAGCCTCCGGCATCCTTTGATCCCTGAGCTAGCTTGGCGGTATTATAAGAAAATGGAAAAGAGAGGGAGTAAGCATAAAGCTTAGTAAGTCACATGTAAATAATTAACAACAATTATCATGCCTTTTCATACTCATAACATAATGTAAAATTACACATAATTCTTAGATGATTAAAGGTATAACTTACTCATTTTCATCCTTACTAATCATATAACATAAATTGATCTCATTTCTCATTAATTTCGTGTAGGTACCTGTATCATTTACAAAATAGTCATAACTTTTCTCACCTTTGACACAAGCTTTAAATTACCCGTTGAACTAGTTGGAATACCAAAGGATACCTGACAAGCCTCACACAAGATGGTACGATGTCGATTCCATGTCCCAGACATGGTCTTACACTGGCTCACATATCAAGGCTGATGCCATGTCCCAAACATGGTCTTGCACCACCTCTCATATCAACACCGACACCATGTTCTAGATATGGTCTTACACTGGCTCTCATAATGTAGCCGATGCCATGTCCCAGACATGGTCTTACACTAGCACACATATCACCCAAATGTCATGGCGTGGATATCCAATCTATTCCTAAGGTTCAACCGGGAGTATACCACATCAAATTTCGTCATGCGTATTCATAACAGTAATCAAACATTTTAGGCAATATCAATTGTTTAATGCATAATAACAATAGAGTTGTGTTATTTACGTGCAACTTACCTCGGTATACAAAAAGTGGGCGACTAGATTGAATTAGTCCACTAGCTTGGTTTTCCCCCGGTCTAGGTCCGAATATCATTTTTCTTAATCTATAATATCAAATTCCTCTTATTGAATCATCACATGTTTCAAAATAGCACATAAATTATACTTTGAAAAAATTACGGTTTTATCCCTAGACTTTCACATAATTACGATTTTGCCCCTAGGATCATAAAATGATTTTCATCAAATTTCTTCACTACCCAAGCCTAGCTGAATCTTTATTAAGCTTATAACAGCTCACAATTTTAGTTATTTCACACATTTATAACCTATTTTACAACATTTACAAAAAGGTCCCTTTTTAGGTGTTTTCATGAAAACCCCTTTCACAAAAGTTGTTTATTTAACAACCAAGATTCATTTTCTTGCATAAAATTTCAGCAAACAACATTATTTCTCTCATGGAAAACCCCTAGACTCTCAACCATTTTTCAAAATAGTCGCTTCATTAGTTAACTTAAGCTACAAGGGTTACAAAAATACAAAAATCATCAAGAATGGCCATAAAAAACACTTACTTGCAAGGGTGAAGAGTTGTTGAAATTTCAAGCTTTCAAAACCATTATTTTTGCTAAAAATTTTGATAGAGAGGAGGAAGATGAATGGTAATAACTTTTTCTCTTTATTTTATTTTATTTTTTCAATTAAGTCACTTAAAATCTACCTAACCTTTGACCATTTTCATTTCCTTGTCTCTATGGTCGGCCATCACCCTCTTAAAATCATATTTGCACATTAAAGACTTCTAATTTAAGGTTCTCTCGCTATTTAACACCTTTATCTTGTAGAACAAAACTTTCGCACTTTATGCAATTGAGTCCTTTTTCGAAATTAAGCAAGAAATCACTAAAATTAATTCACCAAAATTTTCATGTACTTATATAATCATGCTATAACACATAAAATAATATTAAAAATAATTTCTTTGACCTTAGATTTGTGGTTCCGAAACTACTATTTCGACTAGCCCCAAGATCGGGCTGTTACACTTATACTTCTCATTGACGTGTTTTAAACCACTAACACATGAGCTTAACAACTTAGTATGTAATCAAGGATAAGCTTATTTATCTTATGCTAATATAAACGTTGAGCCCCTTATTAAGAATTTTTCAAAGTTCATTTCCATCATACTAAGCCATTTTAACGGATTCGATTTTGATTACTGAATTATAGAGCTGAATTTACCGGTTATTGGTTCTTTAACAATTCGTATTGAGAATTCATGTTAAAGATTATCATCAAGGTTACCAATATTGTTCAATCTAAGTCCATGGCCTTTTTAACTTAACTTTCTAGCTTATTCACATATGAGTTCCACTTATGGCTATAAGTTCTTTATGCAAGGCATATCTTCCATCGTTTGTTTTCCTATTTTGGGCATACTAATACATAAGTTTTAAGCACAATTTCATGTCTTATGGCTCAAAGATGACCTTATCATAAAAGCATAGCCTTTTAACTTGTTAATCTTTTAACAAAATATACTTTGGAGTACATTTAAATTTTATAATCATAGGTACATCTTATTATCAATATTTTGATTCAAATGGCCCATAGCAATATAAGGAAATGACTTGGATACATGAGACTTCCTCCAAAACACACCAAAGAGCACATAGTGCTAGGTACCGAATCAAATCCCTTCAAAACAGACCAAGGGGCACCAAAGTGCCAAACCACCAAACACACCAAAGAGCACCTGAGTGCTAAGCCTGAAGGCTTCAAAATATGCATGTGACTACATAACCCAAAGGCAACAGAAAGTGCATGTAATATGTGCAATGCTTGAAGGTAACAAAACTCCAAGTATGAAATTCTCAGTACACATAAATCCATATTGGCATGCCAATCATACCCTAATATTTCACTAAGTTTACTAGGGCACTTAAGGTCACAATCGAATAATTTATTTAAAGCCATTAACACTAAGTGCCTAGCACATATACATTTTTCATATAAAAGCACTTGAAGTGCTTTCACATATACGAGCTTAATTTTTCCACATATTCATCTAATTTATATAAACATATTTATTTTTTCATATAATAACTTCCATGGTTCCTAAGTAATAGTTTTCCTTCATTTAAGAACATTATCATAACAATTTCAAGAAGAGGTCATTACGATTTTATTTACAAGTCAAATTTCCATTTTTACTCGTATACAATTTACCACGTATAAATTTCATTAATTGATCAAAGTGGTGACAACATTATATAAATCATTTAAAAATTTTCATGGTGGCCCATTAACACATTAAACCCTTGTTTACCCCTTAACTCTGTATTTGACAAATGTAACATATTTTCACCACATATTTTAGTCATTCTATGACAATCAATCCCATACTATAAGATTACTTAATATAGAATTCTCCATTAAGCATTTTTACCATAATTTCCCAACAATTTATTTCAATATATTTAAGCCATAGAATTTATATATACTTATCATGAAATCATTTTCACATTCACAACACAGTTTTATTATTTCTTAAGAATATTAGTATAGGAGAAGCAAGGTTATCCAAGGGTACCTCCCTCTTGATATGCAAAAATCAAATATTAGCTTCCTAACACCTTGAATCTTCTTCCATACAAGCTTGCAAACTCATTTCCATCATTCCAAAATTTCTAATAAATAAAAAGTATCACAAAATATTAACCATCAAACTTTCATAACTGTAACATCCTAGAATTAAGGGTTCTGCATTTTAGGCTTTTCTGTGTGCTTGGTTTGTTCTGCTTGTTATTTTAGTGTGCTTGGGAGTCCTGGTGAGGCTCGGGTTCAGGCCAGAGCCTTGGTAAAATTTTTTGTTTTGGGCATCTAAGGGGAGATAGCTAGTAGGAGTAGGCCTTAAGTTTACTTGCGTGTGTTTGTTGACACAAAGAAGCTTGTGTCAAGTGGAGGTGGCGTCACTTGTAGGAGCAGAAGGGGAGGAGTTCGAATCCCATAAGCCTCATTGTGAAGCTTTATTGTTGGTGCCAGGATGGAGAGGAGATGGTTTCGGCAGGGACACTTCAAGGGTGGTGGTTGAATGGGTCAATGCATTCAAATGGATGGACAAGAGAGCTTGGAGGAGTTTGAATTGGTCAAACCAATTTGAATGAGTGATGGGGAGTATTTGGTGGAGCAAATCAAGGGATTTGGTGATGGTGGAGGTGGTGGCCGAATGTGGGGAGCTTGAAAGAGGGATTTCAATTTAGTTGCTAGGATAGGTGAGTGTGCCGAAATTCTCTTGAGTAATAGGCATTTTCATTTTGGAATTTTCGGTCATATAGGGAGAGTGCCGAATTTTTGCAAGGGTCTTTGGGAGCTCTTTTTTTTTCTCATTCGATTTCCTACTTCTCTTTGTGCCAAAACTTTCAGCTTATTCTCTTCATCTTTTTTTTCCTCTTTGACATTAGCCGAAACTAGTGTAACCATTCGGGTATTCCTTTTCCTTTCATCTTTTCTCTTCCACTTTTTTGTTTGTTTTCTTTAGCCGAACCCTCTTCTAGTTTTCTTTTCTTGTAGCTGAATTTTTGGTGCTCTTCTATTCATCTCTTTCACCCTCTCTTTCTTTCTTTTCAAAAAGCCGAAACTCTTTTCTCCTCTACTTCTGTCTCTTCTAGCCGAATATTTTTTGTACTTCTCCCGTATCTTTTATTTTCTCGTTTTGCACCTCCATTTCTTGTTCTCTAGCCGAATCTTAAAAAGCAGAGTAGTTAGTTTCTGTCTACCGAAAGATCTTCTACATTCAGTAGGTGTGTTTTGCAAGGTAATGTTCTTCTTCCTTAATTCTTTACCATCGATTCTTGTTCTCTTCCTTTTAGCTTGTTCGTTCTAAAAGCTGGAAGTATCATTTTGTGTTTATTTTCCTAAGGCCGAATCTGTTGGTGTTCTAACACACCCTTCTACCCTTTTCTAAACATCGGGTTCTCATTAGGGATTCATCAGGAATCGCAAGCCGAATTCGTTGATAAGACTCTTCGATAGCCAAGGTAAGGGGTTTCTCTTTTTTTCTTTGTGATCAACTTCTATTCATGTTACTCTACTGTAATCAAACTCCTTGTTGGGGCAATCCTGGTTTTCGCTATAGTATTGTATTGATCAAGATTTTTCTTCATGGATACGAGCGCCAGTCATTCTAAGGAGGGGAGTGAACCCGTGGTCTTTGCCCCTAAGTTTAAGCACGTGCTGTGTCGGCGGTTCGAGACTTTACGCTATGCTGTGGTAGGGAGCCGACATCTACCTGGGATAGACAAATCGCGGTTATTTCTTCTAGTGAGAGTGTCGACAATCTAGAGAGTCTAGTCTTACGTGTAATCTGGTCTATAATGCTCACACTTTACTTTGTTAATTTGCGTTAATAACTGTGCTGGCTGAAAGTCGAAACGACTGTATAGATAGTCGAGATACCCTTGTGGGTAAGGTTGGAGACACCGGGTAAGTACCGCTATGATTTTACTTTCGAATATATGTATGTATGAATTAATTATCTGTTGTACATTGAAAGTATGTTTGCATTCATCCAAGTATGATAATATGTTACATGGGCTTTAGGATATGGTTGAAAGGGGAAGTGTGATTTAGTGACTTCTGTCACAATGGTCTAGGACCACAGTGGTTTGGAGCCATGTATACATATATTTATCAGTGACTTATCTCAGTGGTTTGGTACCACAGTGGGTTAGCCCCACATATACTTAGGAGAGATTGTCACAGTGGTCTGGGATCACAGTGGGTTGGCCCCACGTTTATATATTCTGTGACTCTGTCACAAGTGGTCCGGGACCATAGTGGTTTGGAACCACGGTGGCATGATGCCACGGGTGTTTGGCCGATTCTGGTGACCTAGAGGATGGAAAACTAGGTTGGGCTGGGCTGCATTGCATACATTTTTAATATCCTATATTGTGTGGGCTAATGCCCAATGTGCATCTATGGGCTTAAGGCCCAGATTGCGTTATAAGGGGATTTACACACTGAGTCTCGGTGACTCACCCCTCTGCTTAATTTTGAATGTAATCCCTAGATCGCGAATTTGGAGCCGAGGCGGACTTTGAGGTGGCCATGTAATATTTTCTCGTAAACTTTCATTTCTTTTTTTAAAACTTACTTTTCTTTAATTTTGAGATTTTGCAATGTAATAAGGCCTTTACAACTTTAAATTGGGATTTGCTTTAATACTATTAGTACATATTTTTGAAGTGACAAATATGGAGTTTTTCTAAAATAAAAATATAACAACCATTTTTCTAAAAAGTTGTTAACTACAAAGATGACAAGCGAATTAAAGTTTAAGCTAAATAAACCGGAGTTTTTCTAAAAAACTCAACATTGTTTTCAACTGTCACGTTTATGAGATTCCCCAATTACGGCTTTCGTGAAACAAAATTATTTACGGTTTTTTTAGTTCAATCTAATAAAGAATTGGTAAGAAACTCTCCAACGAAATTTTAAATTATTTCCAAGATGGACACACTAATCAGAATGTTTTTTTTTTAAATTACGATGTTCCGTTAAAAATTTCAAAACTTATTTTCCTGTAACATACCAGATTTGGTCGTAATGTATTGAACGGGTTTGAGGTGTTACAATTATGGTATCAGAGCGTAGGTTGCAAAACTCGGCTGTGGGTTTGGGGTTCAAAAATGTTTTCAAAAGTTGGTTTGGAAAATGGTTTAGAATAATACATGTTTTCTGGAAGTATGGCACCCGAGTCTCCGGCACCAATCCGCACAGTAAGTTTTCTGATTATTGAAAACTTATTGCTTGAATTCTTATGAAGTATTGTGATAGATAGTTTTAAGAAATACAACTTTAGAAATGGAGACCTTTAGAAATATTTCTTGTGGAAAACTACTTCTAATGCTATTTTCCTAAGAATGTCCGGTAATAAATAGTGGAAGAAATACTAACTCATAAAATTTTAATCAGATTAAGTTGAATTTGTAATCATGAGCGCTAGAGGATGTGGACATGGTATGCGTGGCCGTGGTAGAGGCCGGGGTGTTGAGGCTGAACCCTTGAAATCAGGGCATGGGCTGGAAGGTGAAGTGTCGGCATCACCAATTGGGAAGCGGGATTTCAGGACCAAACTGGTGGAGACGATGCTGTGTCTCAAGCTATGTTGCTTGTTCTGGAGTAGGTTACTGGGGCAAGCACGGGATCAGTAGCTCGAAAATCTATTTCTGAGTGACTCCAAGCTAATGGGGCTGAGATGTTTAGGGGCATTTCTGGTGTGGCTCCTAATGTAGCTGAATACTGGTTGGAAGCGGTTGAACGAATCATGGACAATCTTGATTGTACCGTGGAGGAAAAGTTGAAAGGAGTAGTGTCGCTCCTTCGAGATGAGGCTTACCAATGGTGGCTCACAGTGAGGGATGGTACATCAGCGGACCGTATTACCTGGAACTTCTTTAAGTCAGCGTTCCAGGGAAAGTATGTTGGGGCAAGTTACGTGGACGCTCAGAGGAAGGCATTTTTAAACTTGGTCCAGGGGAATAATTCAGTGGCTGAATATGAGGCAGAATCCCTGCGTTTAAGCCGTTATGCCTGGGGTATCGTTGCAACAGATCACGAGCGTTGTGTCCATTTTGAGGATGGTCTATGGGACGAGTTGCAGATACTGATAGCTCCGCAATAGGAAAGAGAGTTTGCTATTCTGGTTGAGAAGGCTAAGATAGCTGAAGAGGTGAAGCGGTCACAGAGACAGAATCGAGATAAGGATAGGGGTAGGAATAAAAGGAATTGTGGGTCGTCAAGATCTGCTGGGGGTTTCTAAAAGAGGCCTAGGTTTGATGGGTCGAGTCGAGTTGTGAAGCCTGTTGCTGTTGGTCGGTCTCAGCAGTGTGCTAGATATGGGAATTATCAATCGGGGGAGTGTTGGGCAAGAAGTAAAGGATGTTACAGGTGTGGATCTGTAGATCATCTTGTAAGGGACTGTCCACAAGTGCTGAGCAGGGCACGGCCAGTAGGTCAGGGATATGTACAGTCTGGAAGAGGTGGGCAGCAACCACCGAGAGGTCGTGGTCCTGCTAGAGGAGTAAATGGTTTTGGTCAAGGGTGTGGAGCACCGGGCATAGGTGCTGGGAATACAGTTGCGAGACAGCCTGGATTGGTTTATGCAACTAGACGCTGAGAGGATGGCAATGCACCGAATGTCATAACCGATACGTTCCTTATTTTTGGTTTACCCTTTACAGCACTGATAGATATTGGGTCTACACATTCGTATGTTGCTAGTACTGTGTCTGGAACTTTGAACATAGAATCTGAGGTTGCTTCTAGAGAAATGACTGTGATTAGCCCTTTAGGACAATCTGCAGTGTGAACAAACTGTTTAGGAGTGTGCCTTTAGAAGTTCAAGGGATTATTTTCCAAGCTGACTTGATGGAATTGCCGTTCGGTGAGTTCAATTTGATTTTAGGCATGGACTGGTTAGTTAAGTATCAAGCAAACTTGGATTGTGCTACTAAGCGCATGATATTGAAGATTCTCGAGGATAATGAGGTGTTGGTGATAGGTGAGAGAAGGAATTACCTGTCCAATGTGGTGTCTGCTTTAAAGGCTGAGAGGGTGGTGAGAAAAGGGTGTGAGGCTTTCTTAGCTTTCGTTAGTGCTTTGGAAGCCAATGAGTTGTCTGTAAGAGATGTTAGAACGGTGAAAGAGTTCTCAGATGTTTTTCCCGAAGAGCTTCCAAGGTTACCTTCGGATCGTGAGGTGGAGTTCGATATTGATCTTCTTCTGGGAATAGCTCCGGTGTCTGTTGCCCCATATAGGATGGCTCCGAAGAAGATAGTGGAGCTTAAAGCTCAAATTAGAAATTATTGGACCGTGGTTTTATCCGACCAAGTGTGTCTCCGTGGGGAGCATCGGTGTTATTTGTTAAGAAAAAGGACGGGTCGATGTGGATGTGAATTGACTATAGGCAACTGAACAAGTTGACGATTAAGAACAAATACCCGTTGCCAAGGATTGACGACCTGTTCGATCAGTTGCGAGGTGCTTCGGGCTTCTCGAAGATAACTTGAGGTCAGGTTATCATCAGCTTAAGTTCAAGGAGGCGGATATTCATAAGACTGTTTTTCAAACTCGTTATGGTCACCACGAGTTCTTAGTGATGCTGTTTAGGTTAACGAATGCACCAGCCACATTTATGGTGTAACATCCTGAATTTTGGTGGTTTTGCGTTTAGTGTGTTGTGTGTGTATGCTATGCTCTGTGTGTAAATTTGGTATGATTTGGGGTTCAGGGAAGGCTCGGGGTTAAGCCAAAGCCTTGGCCAAAATCTTAATTTTGGGCACTTTAGGGGAGAGCTAGTTGAGACAGGGTTTAAGTGGTATAGTTTGGGTTTGGTGACACAAAAAATGTGTTAGTAAAGTGGCAAAGGGGTGCCACTTAAGTGGCAGGAGGGTGATGCCACAAGGAGTAGAGGAGGAGCAGGTTCGAGTTGCGCAGGCCATATTTTGGGAACTCTTTTTGGCGTCAAGAAGAGTAGTGATAGATTCGGCTAGGAACCTTGAAGAGTGGGTGTTGAATTGGTCAAAAATTTTGAATGGTAGCTAAGAGAGAAAGATGGGATCTGAATGGTTCAAATTTTTTCAAATGGGTGAATGAGAGTGAATTTAGGAGGAAAGTAAGGGATTTTCAAGTGGATGGAGGTAGTGGCCGGTTGTGGGAAGCTTGAGAAGGGGGTGAGATTTCGGTTGGGGTCTAATAGGTGTGGGTGTCGAATTCTTATGGCTAGTGGTTGTGTTTTCTTGTGGGAAGGTGGTTCAATTGGTTTTAGGGGTGTTCTAGTGCCGTTTTTCCTATTAGTGTCTTTTTGAGAATGGTGTTGGGAGGATCGACTATTGAAACACTCTCTTCTTACTCTTTTGTTTCGAATCTTTTCTTCGTTGCTCTGCTAACCAAAAACCAAAACACATTTGCTTCTTTTCTTTTCTTTACTTTTTCCTCTATTTGTCGTAACCTCCAAAGATCAATTGGTTCATCTTTTATTTGATAAAAGCCGAAACCTGTGACACCCTTTTCTCTTTTCCTCTCATCATTTCAATTCTCTTCTCTTAAACACCATAATCGCACTTTTCTTCTATTATCTTCTTCTTTCTCTTTCTTTCAATCGAACTCTGTGTCTCATTTATCTTTCATTTGTGACCTACTTCTTCTTCTTAACCAAAATATATTCTGTTTCTTTTTCCTTCTTATTCTGTTGGGCATGGCCGAATCACCCTAGGCTTTTGGCTTCTTGTTTCCCATAACCTAAAGCTAGGCTGAATCTTTTTGTTACATTAGGAATGAGCATTCTTCGTATCTATTTTGCATATAGTTGATTGTAAACTCTTCGCTTGTTAATCTTTTGGTTTGAGGCGATTGTAGGGGGTGTTTCCATCATTTCTTTCCCGTGTGATCGGTCTTAAGGAGGATTTTGGTAAGTAGCTATAGGTCATTTGGTGGTAAGAGACTCTTGCTAATTTATTTGGTCGAAAGGCCACTCTTTTTAAGGTTCATGGAGAATCGGTTTAATATAGTGACATTTTAGGAACTCAAACAATTCCTTGGGCCAATCAGTTGGCGTTCGGCTTTTGTTAATCTAGGTAAGTGACTTCTTTGATGTGAGTATTTATCCTTTCGTTCTTTGCATTACTTTAACCTGGTTCTCTGATCAAGATCTGTCATGGATACGAATACCAGCCAAGCAAAGGAAGGGGTTGGACCCGTAGTCCCAGCCCTTAAGAGATTGGCCACTGGGTTGTGGACTGGCTTCAGAATGGAATAGTAGGCAAATAGCAGTCGTACCTGCTAACGATAATGTCGACATAGAAAGCATAATATTGCTTATCAGGTGTGTAAAACTTCACACTCTATTGTTTATCTGTATTATTGATTGTTTGGGCTGAAAAGCCAAAAAACCTGTGTAGACAGTCGTAATACCCTTGTGGGTAAGGCTAGGAATGCCAGGTACGTGACTTTAACATTCTCTTTATGGGTGTGGATATATGTGGTGATCTATTACTTTGCTTGATAACATGTTGCATTCATTATGACATGTATGTTATGCATGGGCTTGGATTATGATGTGAAAGGGGAAGAATTTGGGACTGTCAAAGTGGTTTGGTACCACGAGTGGGTTGGCTCCACGTATATCTGATTTAGTGACCATGTCTCGGTGGCTTGGTGCCACGGTGGTTTAATACCACGTATATATGATCTAGTGACTCATCCCGGTGGTTTGGTACCATAGTGGGTTGGGCCCATATATGTTAATTAGGGATTGTCACGGTGGTTTGATACCACGGTGGGTTGGCCCCATGTATAGAAATAGTGACTCTATCACGGTGATCTAGTATCACGGGGGTCTGGAACCACGAGTGGCCTGTTGCGATGTTTGAGGCGTATAGCGGATGGAGGGTTGATTGTAGAAATCCCCACGGTGTGATGGGCTGGTACGAGTGGCGTGTAGAGGATGGAAAAGCTAGGTTGGGCCAAGACATATTGCATTCATTACTCTCGCATGCCATCTTGAGTGGGCTAAGGCCCAATATGCGATTGTGGGCCATGAGCCGTTTATATAATATAGGGGATTTACACACTGAGTCTTGGTGACTCACCCCTTGCTTAACCTTTTAGGTAATCAGTAGATCGTGGATATAGGAGCCGAGGTGGACTCGTGGAGGCCATAAAGTCTTTTATTTTCGTAAACTCATTTCTTTCTATATTTTATTTTAAATAGGGACATTGTTATGTAATAAGGCCTTCATAAGTTAATATCCGGTTTTTGTTATTTATTATTTAGTTAAGATTTGACAGTATGGTAATTTAATCATAACAGTGAAATGGGGTTTTCAAAATTTGAGTAATATAAAGTAATCATTTTCTTTCAAGTACCAAGAAATACAATGAGTATTCGGTTATCACCAATTGAGAATTTTTCTTAAACTACAAATCACCATTTTCAATATATCACCTTAAATCGAAAAGTTTTTCAACCTTACGGTATTTTCTAAAATTCAAAGGAATTCGCTTTTATTAATCCTGTGACATACCAGATCTGGTCATAACGTTTTGGTCGGGTTTGGGGTGTTACAATTATGGTATCAGAGCCTAGGTTCAAAAACTCTGCTGTGGGTTTGGGTTCACAATTTTTTTTCAAAGGATAGTTTGGAAAATGGTTTAGAAAAATATATATCTATTTTCTGGAAGTATGGCATCCGAGTCTACCGGCACCCAATCCACGCAAGTAAGTGTTCTAACTTTTGGTGATGTTTGCATGAAATGATTATTTGCTTGAATGAATGTGGTTACTAGCACTAGGAGATCCAAACTTTGGAGATTGAAACCTCTGGGTCGAGACATGATTTGCGAAAATTACTCTCTAAAGCTTCTCCTCATAAGATTGCTCGGTAATAAACAGTGAAAGAAGTACTAACTCATAAAACTTTTAATCAGATTAAGTCGTATCGGTAGCCATGAGTACTAGGGGACGTGGACATGCTGTGCGCGGCCGTGGTAGAGGCCGAGGTGTTGGGTCTGAACCCTCAGAATCAGGACATGGGCTAGAGAGTGAGATGCCCGTACCGCCAGCTGCGAAGGCAAATTTTTAGGATCAAACTGGCGGAGACGATGCTGTATCTCAGGCGATGTTGCGAGTTTTGGATAGGGTTGCTGGAGATAGCACAGGATCAGGGGCTCAAAAATCTATGTCTGAACAACTTCGAGACAATAGAGTAGAAATGTTTAGGGGTGTGTCTAGTGTAGCTCCGAATATAGCTGAGTATTGGCTAGAAGCAGTAGAGCGTATCATGGATGATCTTGATTTTACTGTGGTAGAGAAGTTGAAGGGAGTTGTGTCTCTTCTGCGGGATGAGGCGTATCAATGGTGGCTGACGGTCAGGGATGGTACAGTGGCTGACCGTATTACCTGGGATTTCTTCAAGGCAGCATTCCAGAGTAAGTACATTGGATCGAGTTATGTGCATGCGCAGTGTAGGGCATTTCTAAATTTGGTTCAAGAAAATAAATCGATGGCGGAGTATGAGGCGAAATTCTTACGTCTAAGTCGTTATGCCCGGGGTATTGTTGCTACAAACCATTAGCGTTGTGTTCGGTTTGAGGATGATCTGAGGGATGATTTGCGAGTGCTGATAGCTCCACAATGAGAAAGAGAATTTACTGTTTTAGTGGAAAAGGCTAAGATAGCCGAGGAAGTGAAGCGGTCTGAAAAGCAGAATCAGGATAGGGATAGAGGTAGAAATAAAAGGAATTTTGGATCGTCGAGGTCAGCTGGGCGTTTTCAGAAAAGACCTAGGTTGGATGGGCCGAGTCGGGTTGGAGACCTGTTGTTGATAGTCAGCCTCAGAGGTGTGCTCGATGTGATAAATTCCATTTGGGCAAGTGTTGGACGAGTAACAGAGGATGTTTCAGGTGTGGGTCTACTGATCATTGGGTAAGAGGCTGTCCACAGGAACGGGGCAATACGTGGCTAGTAGGTCAGGGTTATGCTCAGCCAGTTAGAGGTGGTCAGCAACCGCAGAGAGGTCGTGGTCCATCCAGAGGAGGTAATGGTTTCGGTTAGGGCCGTGGAACACCGTGCGGAGGTGCGAGGAGCAATCGATGCGAGACAATGGGGGTTAGTCTATGCAAACTAGACGAGAGAGAGGAGCGATGCACCGAATGTCATAACCGGTGGGAAGGTGTTTGTCGTCTATTGTGATGCGTCGCACACAGGGTTAGGATGTGTGTTGATGCAAGAGGGGAAAATGGTAGCGTATGCATCTCGGCAATTGAGACCACATGAAGTGAACTATCCCACGCATGATCTGGAGTTAGCTGCGGTAGTGTTTGCTCTGAAGATTTGGAGGCACTACTTGTATGGAGAGAAGTCGATTATCTACACCGACCATAAGAGCCTGAAATATCTCCTTACCCAGAAGGAGTTGAATTTAAGGTAGCGAAGGTGGATTGAATTATTGAAAGACTATGATTGCTCGATTGAGTATCACCCAGGTAAAGCTAACGTAGTGGTGGATACATTGAGCCGTAAGGTGATATCTAATTTGAGGGAAATGTTTGCTCATCTCAGTTTGTATGATGATGGAAGCTTGTTAGCTGAATTTCAAGTAAAGCCTTCATGGGTAAGTTAGATTAAAGAGAAGCAGTTGTCAGATGAATCGTTAAGTTCTAGATTTCAGCAAGTGGAAGATGGTGAGACAGAAGATTTTAGTTTGAACAGTGATGGGGTATTGTGCTTTCGTGGAAAGGCTTGTATGCCGAAGGATTCCGAGTTGAGACAGAGAATTCATCAGGAAGCGCATAGTAGTCCATACGCTATGCATCCTGGTGGGAGCAAAATGTATCGAGATTTGCGTGAACAATTTTGGTGGCCAGGTTTGAAGCAAGAAGTTATCGAGTTTGTGAGAACATCAATTGCCTTCGGGGTTGCTAAAGCCAGTAAAGATTCCACTTTGGAAGTGGGAGAGGATAACTATGAACTTTGTTAGTGGGCTACCTCTTACGCCTACTAGAAAGGATTTGGTGTGGGTGATTGTCGATCGGTTGATGAAGTCCACTCATTTCATATCGGTTCGTGTTGATTACTCACTACAGAAGTTAGCCAAGCTATATGTAGCAGAGATTGTGAGGTTACATGGGGTACCAGTGTCTATCATATCAGACAGAGACCTCAGGTTTACATCGCGATTTTGGAAAGCGTTGCATAAAGTGTTGGGTACAAGATTGGATTTCAGCACGACGTTTCATGCACAAGAGGGTAATTCAGATTCTGGAAGATATGTTGAGAGGCTGTGTTATCGACTTCAGGGGTAATTGGGAGGATTTCCTACCGTTGGCAAAATTCGCATACAACAATAGCTATCAATCCAGTATTCAGATGGTACCCTACGAAGCGTTGTATGGTCGTAAGTGTCGTACTCCTACCTGCTGGACAGAGTTGGGTGGGCGACAGTTGTTGGGTCCAAAATTGGTTTCAGAAATAGAGGAAAAGGTTAAGTTGATTCGTTCTCGGTTGAATGAAGCTTTCGACAGGTAAAAATCTTATGCATATCTAAAGCGTAAGGAAATAGAATTCCCAGGTTTTTCTGAAAGTTTCACCTTGGAAGAAGGTTTTAAGGTTTGGACAAAAGGGCAAGTTGAGCCCCAGGTTCATCGGGCCTTATCGAGTGTTGAAACGTGTGGGATCAGTAGCTTATCAACTCGAGTTACCTCTAGAGTTAAGTCAGATACATTATGTATTTCATGTTTCAATATTAAAGCGCTATCATTTGGATCCATCTCATGTAGTGCCGGTAGAGGAAATTGAAGTAGGACCTGATTTGTCTTTTGAAGAAGAACCAGTTCAGATCTTAGATTGAGATGTTAAAGTGTTGAGAAGGAAGTTAGTTCCGCTGGTTAAAGTTTTATGGTGGAATCACGGTTCAGAGGAAGCCACGTGGGAGCCAAAGAATGTGATGCGACAACAATACCTTCACCTCTTTTGATCAGGTAAATTTCGAGGCTGAAATTTCTTTAAGGGGGTAGAACTGTAACATCCTAGAATTAGGGGTTCTGCATTTTAGGCATTTCTGTGTGCTTGGTTTGTTCTGCTTGTTATTTTAATGTGCTTGGGAGTCCTGGTGAGGCTCGGGTTCAGGCCAGAGCCTTGGTAAAATTTTCTGTTTTGGGCATCTAAGGGGGGCGAGCTAGTAGGAGCAGGCCTTAAGTTTATTTGCATGTGTTTGTTGGCATAAAGAAGCTTGTGTCCAAGTGGAGGTGGTGTCACTTGTTGGAGTAGAAGGGGAGGAGTTCGAATCCCATAAGCATCATTATAAAGCTTTATTGTTGGCTCCAAGATGGAGAGGAGATGGTTTCAGCAGGGACTCTTCAAGGGTGGTGGTTGAATGGGTCAATGCATTCAAATGGATGGGCAAGAAAGCTTGGAGGAGTTTGAATTGGTCAAACCAATTTGAATGAGTGATGGGGAGTATTTGGTGGAGCAAATCAAGGGATTTGGTGATGGTGGAGGTGGTGGCCGAATGTGGGGAGCTTGGAGGGGGGATTTTGGTTTAGTTGCTAGGATAGGTGAGTGTCCCGAAATTCTCTTGAGTAATAGGCATTTTCATTTTGGCTTTTTTGGACATATCAGGAGAGTGCCGAATTTTTGCAAGGGTCTTTGGGAGTTGTTTCTTTTTTTTCTCTCATTCGGTTTCCTACTTCTCTTTGTGCCGAAACTTTCAGCTTCTTCTCTTCATCTTTTTTTGCTTCTTTGACATTAGCCTAAACTAGTGTAACCATTCGGGTATTCCTTTTCCTTTCATCTTTTCTCTTCCACTTCTTTTGTTTTCTTTAGCCGAACCATCTTCTAGTTTTCTTTTCTTATAGCTGAATTTTTGGTGCTCTTCTATTCATCTCTTTCACCCTCTCTTTCTTTCTTTTCAAAAAGATGAAACTCTCTTCTCCTCTACTTCTGTCTCTTCTAGTCGAATACTTTCTGCACTTCTACCATATCTTTTATTTTCTCGTTTTGCACCTCTATTTCTTGTTCTCTAGCCGAATCTTAAAAAGCAGAGTACTTAGTTTCTGTCTGCTGAAAGATCCTCTACATTCAGTAGGTGCGTTTTGCAAGGTAATGTTCTTCTTCCTTAATTCTTTGCCATCAATTCTTGTTCTCTTCCTTTTAGCTTGTTCGTTCTAAAAGCCAGAAGTCTCATTTTGTGTTTCTTTTCCTAAGGCCAAATCTGTTGGTGTTCTAACACACCCTTCTATCCTTTTCTAAACGTCGGGTTCTCATTAGGGATTCATCAGGAATCACAAGCTGAATCCTTTTATAAGACTCTTCGGTAGCCAAGGTAAGGGGTTTTTCTTTTATTCTTTGTGATCAACTTCTATTCATATTACTCTGCCGTAATCAAACCCCTTGTTGGGGCAATCCCAGTTCATGGATACGAGTGCCAATCATTCTAAGGAGGGGAGTAAACCCGTAGTCTCCGCCCCTAAGTTTAAGCGATGTGCTGTGTCGGCGATTCGAGACTTTCCGCCAGGCTGTGGTAGGGAGCCGACATCTGCCTGGGATAGACAAATTGTGGTTATTTCTTCTAGTGAGAGTGTCGACAATCTAGAGAGTCTGTCCTATGCGTAATAGGGTGTGTAATGCTCACACTTTACTTTGTTAATTTGTGTTAATAACTGTGCTGGCTGAAAGCCGAAACGACTATATAGATAGTTGAGATACCCTTGTGGGTAAGGTTGGAGACACCAGGTAAGTACCGCTATGATTTTACTTTCAAATATATGTATGTATGAATTAATTATCTATTGTACATTGAAAGTATGTTTGCATTCATCCAAGTATGATAATATGTTGCATGGGTTTTGGGATATGGTTGAGAGAAGAAGTATGATTTAGTGACTTCTGTCATAGTGGTCTGGGACCACAGTGGTTTGGAACCATGTATACATATATTTATCAGTGACTTATCTCAGTGGTTTGGTACCACAGTGGGTTGGCCCCACATATACTTATCAGAGATTGTCACAGTGGTCTGGGACCACAGTGGGTTGGCCCCACGTTTATATATTCTGTGACTCTGTCACAAGTGGTCCGGGACCACAGTGGTTTGGAACCACTGTGGCATGATGCCACGGGTGTTTGGCTGATTCAGATGGCCTAGAGGATGGAAAACTAGGTTGGGCTGGACTGCATTGCATACATTTTTAATATGCTATATTGTGTGGGCTAAGGCCCAATGTGCATCTGTGGGCTTAATGCTCAGATTGCGTTATAAGGGGATTTACACACTGAGTCTCGCTGACTCACCCCTCTGCTTAATTTTGCAGGTAATCCCTAGATCACGAATTTGGAGCCGAGACGGACTTTGAGGTGGCCATGCAATATTTTCTCGTAAACTTTCGTTTCTTTTTTTAAACTTACTTTTCTTTAATTTTGGGATTTTGCAATGTAATAAGGCCTTTACAACTTTAAATTGGGATTTGCTTTAATATTATTAGTACATATTTTGAAGTGATAAATATGGAGTTTTTCTAAAATAAAAATATAACAACCATTTTTCTAAAAAGGTGTTAACTACAAAGATGACAAGTGAATAAAAGTTTAAGCTAAATAAACCGGAGTTTTTCTAAAAAACTCAACATTGTTTTCAACTGTCACGTTTATGAGATTCGCCAATTACAGCTTTCGTAAAACAAAATTATTTACGATTTTTTTAGTTCAATCTAATAAGGAATTGGTAAGAAACTCTCCAACGAAACTTTAAATTATTTCCAAGATGGAAACACCAATCAGAAAGTTTTTTTTTTTTAAATTACGATGTTCCGTTAAAAATTCTAAAACTTCTTTTCCTGTAACATACCAGAATTGGTCGTAACGTGTTAACCGGGTTTGGGGTGTTACAATAACTTTCTTATAACATAAATCACCAAACGTTAAGCTAGGAAGAGGAGAAAACATCATTACCAACCTTAATTAAGCTTTCTCTCTTGCTTCCATTTTCTCTCTAAATGCATGAAACTCTTATTGAAAATTTTGATTGGTTGTTTTCTAAGAGATTTTAGCAAAATATCAAAGTTTGGGTGTTGATTTTTAGGAAATTTTAAAAAAAAAAGGTAAAGAAAATGAAAAAAAAAAAAGAAAGAAAGAAGAGAGCTCTCTTAGGGGCTCCCCACTACAACTAGCTGGTTGGGGGGTGTTTTTCATCCATTCTTAATCCATTTAAAACACTAAAATATTCTAAGGTCAAAGTTGGTCAACGATCATTTCAAATGTGTGGTCCAAAATTAATCTCACCATATTTAATCCAAATATAAAATATATTATTCAAATGATATTTCCATTATGTAATTCTTAAGAAATAACCAAAATACCCTTTTATGACGAAATTATCATTTTGCCCCCCCTTTTTTTGGACATATTATACAATTTCTTCTTAATAATAGGCAATTATCAATCCCAAAACTTATAATTCACTTATAATATTTAATATAAATTCATATAGTGAAATTACATCTTTATCCTTTTTCTTGATAATTTTGAGAAGTTTACAATTTAGTCCCTATTCTTTCTAATCTTTCCAATTTAGTCCCAAAAGTGATTTTCATCACACAAATACATATCCTTACTTATAATTATTCCAATTCATCACTAATAATTCTCTTTTCCCATTTTGTTCATATTTTCATTTAGCCCCTAAACTTTTCAAAATTCACAATTTAGTATTTTTGTCACATTGGTATTTCTAAAATTCTTTTCATAAAATTTCATATCCAAAATCAGATCTTATTTCACATTAATTCATTATCTGGCTCTTTTTTCAAAATTTTCTCACAATTTCACTATATCTGTTACCATAGTATGCCACGTGTTTGTTTAGAATTTTTTTTGTAGGGTTACAGCTCTCCTTCCTTAAGAAAGTTTCATCCTCAGAAATTTCATTATGATGGTTACCAAGTAACATTCTTGTTGTAATATTTACTTTCCTTAATTTCAATATATTTTGAATAAAGTTTCATCCATACATACAACCTTATTTAAACAATCATTGGCTGAGGTCAATTGTTAAACCACTAGAATGAATGTAACACCTTAAACCACAATCAATCAGACAACATATAATATTTTATACATGTAATCAAGAGTTAATCACATTCAAAATGATGTTAAACCATCAATTTCAAGCCTTAATCGAACATACGAAAGCCCTTTTGTCAACTTGAGCACGAAACAAGTCCAAATCACAAAGTTTTAAAAGTTCAGGGCTGACGTTGTGACGTCGACAAAATAGTATGTCATGTCGTGACTTTAAACCACTCGACATCACGACGTCACATATTGTCGATCGACATTGCGATGAGGTAGGTTGGTTGTCGAGACATGGGCCCTGTTTTTGGTAAAAAATGAATTGTTTGGTACCTATTTCAAAGTTTCCAAGAAAACATATCAATATGTTCACCAAATACCAATTTCATTTGAATTAAAACATAACAAAAACATGCTAATCAAGCTCAACATTCATGTCCACCTTCTTTTCCAGACTTTTACTATCTATACATTAATTAAACTTAACATTTCATGTCATTACAATCTAATAACCTAGTCAAGCAATTACCAAAGCTTTTCATATACCATGTTATATGAGACTTACCATTTGAATTCAATTAGAACCACTTATGCGTAGAGTGAGGAGTAAGGATGCACGACTGTTAGCTAGTTGGAAATTTCGAGGACGAAATTTTTTTTAGGAGGGTAGAACTGTAACATCCCGAAATTGGGCCTAGTAAGATTGGGCCGATTGGGCCTTGGGCTTTAGGAAAATTTTGAATATCATTTTGTTACTTGTGTTAGCTCGGGTATGATTTTTATTGTGGGCTTAGTATAGTTTTGTGAAGGTTTGGATTTAGTTATGAAGCTAGAATAATTCTTAGTATTAAAATTTAGTGAAATGGATTAGGTGAACTTGACACTTAAGTTGATTTAAGTGTTAAATTTAGCACATGAGGAGTTAGTGGCAAGGTGGTTAAGATGCATGAAGGGTTGGTTGA
Source organism: Gossypium bickii (assembly GCA_025503065.1). Lineage (NCBI taxonomy): Eukaryota > Viridiplantae > Streptophyta > Magnoliopsida > Malvales > Malvaceae > Gossypium > Gossypium bickii. The sequence continues at coordinate 95,426,484 of CP106714.1, read as the reverse complement.
GGGAAGAGGTTCGAGTAGCATGGAATACATTTTGAAGACTTTATTTTTATGCACCTTACATTAAGTGTTGGTCAAACTATACATATGGCAAGTTGGACTTTAGATTTTATGGCAAGTTGAATATTAGTTTAGGAAAGCTTGTATTTTGGGATAAGAATCTTAAGAATTAAGGAAGGATAGGGTGACAAAAGGCTTGAATATTGGAGAGTGTTTTGGAAACTCTTTTATGGTCTTTAGTTCATGTATGTCGACGACATTTTGGTCTAGGGGAGGGCTTGACCGATTTTTGATAGAGGCTTTGGTAGGTTAGTAGCTAGTTGGCCATTTTTTCCTAAACATTTGAACATCAATTTCTTTTCTCTCCTCAAACACTCCCTATAGCCGAATGTGTCTTGGACATAAGGTGAGTTTTTGGTGTTAGTTTTGGCCTTCAATATTTGTTTTGGTATCATAACCGAAAATCCTTTTTAGTTTTTGCAAATTTCTTCCTAGTGCATCAGAGTGAAACAAAAACCGAAATCATCATAGTGCTTGGCCGAATCTCTTTTTCACAACTTCTTTTCCATTCTTTTCATACTTGTTCAAAACCCACATTTCTTTTACTTTCTCTTGGCCGAAACTTCCTTCTCCCCATTTCTCTTTTTCTTTCTTCCACTTTTGCTCAAAACCGAAAAAACATCCCTCTCCCATTGCAATTTCTTTCTTTCTCTGCCTTTTTCCTTTCTCTTTCTCCACTCTAGCCGAATCCTTTTTGTTGTTACAAATCAACCATATTGCCGAAACTTTCCATATTCTTTTTGTTTTGTCTTGGCCGAATATCAATAAGGGTAGGTCTTCATTTGGTTTTCTTCAATCGGTTTTGGAAGATATGTAAGTGTTCATGGCCGTATTTCCTTTCTCTTTTCTATGTCGTTTTCTTGAGGGCAAAGGCCACTTTCTAATGCTTTTTGGTATAGAGGCCGAAACTAATATGGTTCCATTTAGGGATTTCGGTAGACTTTTAAGTGCAAACGTGTGATCTCGGGATTTAGCCGACTGTGCCAAAAAGGTCCATAGTTATCGCACTGTTCTTTTGTTGTGTGTATGTGTTTTATATATATAAATATGTATATGATGTGCATGGTAGCCGAATTAAAGGCTAAAAAGGGTGGATGCCCATGTTGGGTAATCAATTGACAAGGTTAGTATTTTATAACTTTGATTTACATATGATATATGTATGAAAATGTGATGGCATGTGATATATGCTTATTTTAATGATATTGTGGCATGATACATGGGACTTGGGATGTGACTATCGAAGGAAAGGGTGTACATTATGTGCGTGGTCCGATGTTAGCCTTGTGCTACATTGGCGCTTGATGATGGCTATGTGCTTCATCAAGGAGGTGTTGGCTAGGTGCCCATCTCGGCGGATGATAGCCGTGTGCATCACCGTAGATTGAGGATGACCTCGAGTCACCTCGTGGATACAGAATATGTGGATCACTATGTGATCGGTGGCTTAGCCACGGCCTTGGCGAACAAGTCCGCCAAGGTAAGATATGAGGATCATTATTTGATCGGTGGATTAGCCACGGCCTTGGGCGGCAGGTGTCTGTGCCGAGGTTGGTGTAATGGATGGAACTAGGTTGGGTTGGGCTTCATTTTGCATATTTATGTATGTGGACTGTGTGGAATTGGGCCTAGCCCATATGTGGGGACATGTGTAATAATTATGCACTGAGTCTGTTGACTCACCCAATTTTTCTCAAACCTTACAGGTGGTGCTTAAAGCTTGGACCGGGTTGGAGTGGATACGAGGTGGCCCATGCGAGAAGATAAATTTATTTGTTTTACACATTTTTTTATGAAAGGTTATTTATTGTAATAAGGGCCATTTAAAGTATTTATGGACTTTTAATATGTTTTAAGTTGGATTGTCGATTATATTATTATTTGAAAATGTTTTATTTTAAACAACTTAATTTTATTTGGAACTTTAATTACACAATGTTTTAGTAAAGACAACAAAATTTTATGTTTTTAATCTCTAAGTCAAAAGTTTTTCAAACGATTTCATGATGGCATTTCAAATTCGGTCATAGCGAATGGGCTAGGGTTTGGGGTGTTACTGATTTGGTATCGAGCACAGTTTCAAACTCGGCTTTGAGGTTTTGGGTCCAAAACATTTTTAAGATGGGCTTTTCAAAGCTTTGGGCTTTCATGAATTTTTCAAGTTTATTCTGGCATGGCACTTTGTATCTCAGGCAGAAGTCCACCGGTAAGTACCTTTAATTGTTGTGTGAATTATTATATGATTGGTATGTGGGTATGATGGGAACGTAGATTAGTAAATTAAGTTATTGAACTTTAGGATTAGCTTACTCCAGCACAAGATTCATAAGACTTAAGAACAACCGAACAAACCTGTGAACTAAGTCACCGAGTTAGGGTGTGGCAACCATTGTGCGCATGTCTAGGATTGGATTCAAGAAGAGCTTGGTATTTAAGCAGTCCTCGTGACTCACCTCCTCTTCGCTGGAATCCTACCTGGTGCGTAGCTACGGTTCACCCTAACCAAGAGGACCTATTCACGGGCTAAACCCAATAACTAAAACCCAAAAGGGACTAGCCATACTGTTTTATAAAGATCTTTGTTTTAAATTTACCAAATTACCCCTCTGATTTATAAAATCCTTTTAGATTTGAGAATTTTCTGAAATACACTCGATTTGTAAAATTATTAAAATACCCCTGAGCGATAAATTACAAAAATGCCCCTAGTTTATAAAATTACCATGTTACCCTCGACTTTTATGAAAATATTCTTGCTTTACAAAATACCAAAACCCCTGTTTTGCAAAATGCTAAGATACCTTATTTGGAAAATTTACAAAATAACCCCGATTTTCGAATTTTTTGCAATACCATTGATTTGGTAGAATTTTTAAAATAACTTCAAGATTTGTATATTCTGGAATGCCTTTGATTTGTAAAGATTTTCAAATTGACCCCGATTTATTACCAAAATACCCCTATAGGAAAAATGACAGAAATACCCCTGGGTTGGGAATGGACAAAGATACCCATAATAGTGTGTTGAACATTGTGAATGAATGTGATTCTTTGAATTAGAATAGTGAACTTGAGATGAAAACTTTCATTGATCGAAAGAACCACTATTAAACTTCTTTTCATAAAACTGTTCGCGGATAAACAGTGGAACCAAAAGTAATAATGCATAAAACTTTCTAATCAGATTAAAGCGCGATCGTAGATATGAGTTCAATGGGACGTGGTTGTCGTGGACGCGGTAGAGGCAGAATGGCTGTATCGGAACCCGTTAGATCAGGTCAAGGGTCTAAGAATGAGGTACCACCACCACCAGCTTTTGGTGTTGAGCAGCAAGACCAGACGGGGAATGATGCTGCATCGCAGGCTGTGCTGCGAGTCCTTGAAATGGTGGCTGGTACTGGAGGAAATAGGAGAGCTCGGAAGTCTGTACCCGAGTGACTTCGAGCCAATGGAGCTGAAGTGTTCCGTGGCGTATCTAGTGTGGCACCCAGTACGGCTGAATATTGGCTGGAAGCAACCGAGCGAATTATGGATGAGCTCGATTTAACTGCTGAGGAGAAACTGAAGGGAATGGTGGCGCTACTTTGCGACGAGGCGTATCAGTGGTGGCTCACGGTACGGGATGGTGCTACAGCTGAGGATCTCACTTGGGAGTACGTTAAGGCAGCATATCAGAAGAAGTTCGTTGGTACTCATTATATTGATGCGCAGAGAAAGGCATTTCTGGGGCTCGTTCAAGGGAACAAGTCAGTAGCGGAGTACGAAGCTGAATTCCTAAGGTTGAGCCGGTATGCTCGAGGAGTAGTTGCTACGGAGCATGAACGATGTGTCCGATTTGAGGACAGATTAAGGAATGGCTTGAGGTTGTTGATAGCTCCACATGAAGAATGGAAGTTCGCTGTGTTGGTAGAGAAGGCTAAGGTAGCTGAGGGGATTAAGGACTCTATGAGGCAGAACAGAGATAGGGATAGGAACCGGGATAAGAGGAGTTTTGGACCGTCAAAATCGTCTGAGAGCCTTCAGAAAAGACCAAGGGTTGAGAATTCTGCTCGTGTTTCTAAGCCGACTACTGGAAATCCGGACCGTCCGTGTGCTCAATGTAGAAGGTATCATGTTGGCGAGTGCTGGAACCGGAATCGGGAGTGTTTTAGATGTAAGTCTAAGTCCCATTTGTTTAAAGACTATCCTCAGGATCCGAATAGGGCTCGGACAGTAGGCCAAGGTTATGTGCAGCCAGGCAGAGGTGGTCAACAAGCGACAAGGGGTCGTGATCCGAACCATAGAGGGAATGGATCCGACCGAGGTCGTGGAACACCAAGCGGAGGTGCTGAAGGTTCAGATGCAAGGCAGCCAAGGTTGGTTTATGCAGTTGGCCGTCGCGAGGAGGAAGATATGCCAGATATGACAACGGGTACGTTCCTTATTTCTGGAATACCCTTAATTGCTTTGCTTGTTATAGAGTTAGCTTATTCTTGTATTGCTAGTGAAGTGCCTGAAACCTTGGACGTGAACTTAGAGATTGTGCCTAGGAAGTATGATAGTTTTATTAAGATCAGAGGGCGCAGCATAAGCTTAGAGTGACGAGTAAGGATGCACGACTGTTAGCTAGTTGGAAATTTCGAGGACGAAATTTTTTTAGGAGGGTAGAACTGTAACATCCCGAAATTAGGCCTAGTAAGATTGGGCCGATTGGGCCTTGGGCTTTAGGAAAAATTTGAATATCATTTTGTTACTTGTGTTAGCTCGGGTATGATTTTTATTGTGGGCTTAGTATAGTTTTGTGAAGGTTTGGATTTAGTTATGAAGCTAGAATAATTCTTAGTATTAAAATTTAGTGAAATGGATTAGGTGAACTTGACACTTAAGTTAATTTAAGTGTTAAATTTAGCACATGAAGAGTTAGTGGCAAGGTGGTTAAGATGCATGAAGGGTTGGTTGAGGGAAGAGGTTCGAGTAGCATGGAATACATTTTGAAGACTTTATTTTTATGCACCTTACATTAAGTGTTGGTCAAACTATACATATGGCAAGTTGGACTTTAGATTTTATGGCAAGTTGAATATTAGTTTAGGAAAGCTTGTATTTTGGGATAAGAATCTTAAGAATTAAGGAAGGATGGGGGGACAAAAGGCTTGAATGTTGGAGAGCGTTTTGGAAACTCTTTTATGGTCTTTAGTTCATGTATGTGGACGGCATTTTGGTCTAGGGGAGGGCTTGACCGATTTTTGATAGAGGCTTTGGTAGGTTAGTAGCTAGTTGGCCATTTTTTCCTAAGCATTTGAACATCAATTTCTTTTCTCTCCTCAAACACTCCCTATAGCCGAATGTGTCTTGGACATAAGGTGAGTTTTTGGTGTTAGTTTTGGCCTTCAATATTTGTTTTGGTATCATAACCGAAAATCCTTTTTAGTTTTTGCAAATTTCTTCCTAGTGCATCAAAGTGAAACAAAAACCGAAATCATCATAGTGCTTGGCCGGATCTCTTTTTCACAACTTCTTTTCCATTCTTTTCATACTTGTTCAAAACCCACATTTCTTTTACTTTCTCTTGGCCGAAACTTCCTTCTCCCCATTTCTCTTTTTCTTTCTTCCACTTTTGCTCAAAACCGAAAAAACAACCCACTCCCATTGCAATTTCTTTCTTTCTCTTCCTTTTTCCTTTCTCTTTCTCCACTCTAGCCGAATCCTTTTTTTTTGTTACAAATCAACCATATTGCCGAAACTTTCCATATTCTTTTTGTTTTGTCTTGGCCGAATATCAATAAGGGTAGGTCTTCATTTGGTTTTCTTCAATCGGTTTTGGAAGATAGGTAAGTGTTCATGGCCGTATTTCCTTTCTCTTTTATATGTCATTTTCTTGAGGGCAAAGGCCACTTTCTAATGCTTTTTGGTATAGAGGCCGAAACTAATATGGTTCCATTTAGGGATTTCGGTAGACTTTTAAGTGCAAACGTGTGATCTCGGGATTTAGCCGACTGTGCCAAAAAGGTGCATAGTTATCTCACTGTTCTTTTGTTGTGTGTATGTGTTATATATATATATATATATATATATATATATATATATATATATATATATATATATAAATATGTATATGATGTGCATGGTAGCCGAATTAAAGGCTAAAAAGGGTGGATGCCCATGTTGGGTAATCAATTGACAAGGTTAGTATTTTATAACTTTGATTTACATATGATATATGTATGAAAATGTGATGGCATGTGATATATGCTTATTTTAATGATATTGTGGCATGATACATGGGACTTGGGATGTGACTATCGAAGGAAAGGGTGTACATTATGTACGTGGTCTGATGTTAGCCTTGTGCTACATTGGCGCTTGATGATGGCTATGTGCTTCATCAAGGGAGGTGTTGGCTAGGTGCCCATCTCGGCGGATGATAGCTGTGTGCATCACCGTAGATTGAGGATGACCTCGAGTCACCTCGTGGATACCGATATGTGGATCACTATGTGATCGGTGGCTTAGCCACGGCCTTGGGCAGCAAGTCTACCAAGGTAATATATGAGGATCATTATTTGATCGGTGGATTAGCCACGGCCTTGGGCGGCAGGTGTGCCGAGGTTGGTGTAATGGATGGAACTAGGTTGGGTTGGGCTTCATTTTGCATATTTATGTATGTGGACTGTGTGAAATTGGGCCAAGCCCATATGTGGGGACATGTGTAATAATTATGCACTGAGTCTATTGACTCACCCAATTTTTCTCAAACCTTACAGGTGATGCTTAAAGCTTGGACCGGGTTGGAGTGGATACGAGGTGGCCCATGCAGAAGATAACTTTATTTGTTTTACACATTTTTTTTATGAAAGGTTATTTATTGTAATAAGGGCCATTTAAAGTATTTATGGACTTTTAATATGTTTTAAGTTGGATTGTCGATTATATTATTATTTGAAAATGTTTTATTTTAAACAACTTAGTTTTATTTGGAACTTTAATTACACAATGTTTTAGTAAAGACAACAAAATTTTATGTTTTTAATCTCTAAGTCAAAAGTTTTTCAAACGATTTCCGCAGTGGCATTTCAAATTCGGTCATAGCGAATGGGCCGGGTTTGGCGTGTTACATATGCACCTTGTTCTCATTTATGACTTATAAACATTAGGTACAAACATTAACTATCAAGAATAAGTTCCATGTTTCAGGCCCATTTCAAACTACTTATTTCAAAATACCTAATACATTTATTCATTCATTAACCAAGCTACCAATTCAATTTCTACCTCAATTTATGCCATTTCATATGCCATACACATAGTTATAGATCATCACTATAAGATTTGGAGGAAGACTTGTAAATTCCCATTTTGTTGGGAAGACAATTCTTAGCCACAAGTCTACCATCGAAATGGAAAAAAAGAGAGTTAACAATGAAAATCAATGGAGAAGTGGAAGGCCCATTTTTCTGTGGTGACGAAAATGACAGTTTTAGAATCTCATTTTTGATATTCAAGTTCGTAAATATTATTATTTAATATTTATGAGGTTATTATATAGGTTAAATAAATTTTGGTCCCTTAATTTTGCTAAATTGATCGTTAATTAAGGTATAAGGACTAAACTATAAAATTTTATCACCATAGATTTTTAAGTAACCAAAGGACCAATTGAACAGTTGGAACTTCTTCATTAAGACATACAATGGTGGCAGACAACTAGCATCCATCAACTTTGTTAATTAGGATTAGTGTTAGCTAATTACGTTTAATTTAATTTTATTTAATTAATTAAATGTTAAAACTAGGTATAAAAGATTAAAATTTAAAAGAAACAAAAATATTTTTATGCTCATATTCTTGTTCAACTAAAACCCAAAAGAAAAATGTGTTTCAAAACTTCAAAACTTTTGGCTATAGATTGGTAAAGGCAATTAAGTCTTTTTCTTGTAATTTTTATGTTTTTGAGGTTGTGGGAGCTTGATTTAGCTAGCCCATGTACCAATTTGTAAAATTTTTAAAGTTTCTAAAAGTTTCCATTGATGGATTATTGATGAAATTGGTGTTCAATGCTTAGATTTTAAGCTTAGATGTAAAAAATGACTAGATTGTAAAGTGAATTGCTAGTTTTTGTACATAAGGACTAAAGTGTTTAAATTTCAAAATTGATGTGAAAATTATGTAATTATAGATATTAAAGGTTATAGAAGGATGTAATTGCAATTGGTTTCGAAATCAAAACTCAAATTTGAAAGATATTGCAAATTTGACTTTAAGGACTAAATTGAATAAAGTACAAAATTTTAGGGGCATTTGAAAAATGAAAATTGAACTAATTTATACTTATAATAAGATTTTATAAAATTTTTAAAATTGATAAATTGAATTGAATAATCGTACAAATCGAAAATTGGAACAAATCGAAAATAATTGAAGAAAAGATAAAATTGTTGAATAGTTCTGGAAGTTCCAACTTGCTGATTTTTTTAGGTAAGTTCATATGATATGAATTTTATTTAACATTTTATATATTTGAATTATGATTTTCTGTATGTTTGATAGTAATTTGAATGGTTTGCAATTTGGTACAAAAGGTGATATATGGACTAAATTGTTAAAAAATGAAAAAATTGATTGATAAATTGAATACGATGAATTACAACTTGAGATTGATTAGTTGAATTGAATTGGTATGTAAATGTTTGATTTTTTAGATAGATGACTAAATTGAATAGAATTAAAAATAGTGAAATTTTATGAAATTATGGAATTAACTATGAATTGGACTGAAATTGAATTTTGTTTGTGATGAATTGATGATTTGAGTAATAAATTTTGTTGATGAGATGCGAATTGAACAAAATGATGATTGAAAAAGTTGTTACCTTATTAACTGTTTGGGTAGAGTCGGATGTTGATGAGTCTTGGGCACAACTTACACTTCAATTATACCGATGAGCGTGGGCGTAATATATTTACTTTGGATTTTCTAATGAGGCACTAAGTGCTTGTAACAACCTATTTTTAGTGAAATCAGAACAGTGGTTTCGGGAGCACAAATTCGATGAGTAAATATTTATTTTATTATTATTTTAATGTCTATGGTATGTCAATAAGGTTGTATAAAAATTTTGTTAAGAAATTTTGACGTTTGCATGCTTAATTAAGTGAAAAGAACTAAATCATAAAAGGTGCAAAAGTAGAATTCTATTAGTTAAAAGTATCGATTAGGTATAGAACTTTAAAGTGGAAGGACTTAGCTGGTAATTAGATCGTTAATGAGGTTAGTGGATGTATATGGCTATGTATAAATAAAATTTTGGTGTTAAATAAAGGTTAAATACGTAAATAAGTAAATAAGGTTAAAATGATTAAAACTAAAATATTTCTTAATTTTACTCATATTCTTCCATCAAAAATAAAAGAGAAAACACCATGGGAGTATGCTAGGTTAAATCTAAGCTTAATTATACTTGCATGGTATGCAATTTTGTCTCGTTTTAATAATTTCTATGTTTTTGAAGTCGTTGTTGCTTAATTTAGCTAGCCCAAGGACTAATTTGCAAAAATTTTAAATGTTTTGGGTTTTTCATGAATATTTTTCATGACTCTTGAATTTTAATAGAAGATATGAATCTTTGTTATAAATAAACAAGTTTTGTAAAGTGATTTTTGATGAAATTATCGTTTAGGGACTTGTTTGTAAAAGTAGTAAAATACCATGGTAAATTTGTGAAATACTAATTTTTATGGATTGATAGAAGTACTTAGTGAATTCGGCTAGCATGAAATGTGGATCAAATTGCTTAAATCTCAATTTATAAGCTTAAGGACTAAATTGTAAATAAGGTAAATATTAGGGGTAAAAGTGTAATTTTGCAAAAGTATGAATTTTGGACCGAATTGAATAGTATGAATATTAAATGGATTGAATTTTCTTATTTAGATCAAGGTAAACCTTGTGCAGATCTAGAATGAGGAAAAGCTAAAGCCTCAAATTAGTTGATCTTATTTCAACATCTGTGTTATCGAGGTAAGTTCGTCTGTTTAAATAACGTTTTAATGTTATTTTGATATATATTTTTATGTATATGTTATTGTGCCAATTATCATGTAAAGAAATGATGGACATCCAAAGATGTTGCGACAACTATCGAGCTCTGCTTGAGTCTTAGGAATATATGGGATACAAATGACATGTCATTAGGGTTATCATGTTTTGGGTGCTGGTCCTAAATGTCCTATCGATGGCTGAGGTTCGACATTTGACTTGTGTCAACAGCATCGTGTAGCCTCCATTTCGACTGTCAGCTTGTGTGAGCAGAGCCATTTTACTGCTCAAGTGAGCAACGATGTAAAGGAAAAGGAAAGGAAAGGTTATATGTTTAGCAAACTTCGTGTGAGCTTTCCTGCGTATCTGATGTTATTCTAAATGGTTCAAAGGGCATGAAAAGGGAAGGATGATGCTTCTAGGTATGAACTGGTTAACTCTACATGATGTTTTGGTGAATTGTAGACGAAATCATATTGAGTTGAAATGTCAAAACGGTGAAAAGCTTTGAATTGAGTCTGATAGACTGAATAGCATGTCTAATGTTATATCGGCTATGTCAGCATAGAAATATATTAAAAAGGCTGCAAAGCATATCTCACTTATATATTTGATTCTAGAGTTTCTAAGTTGAAGCTAGAATCATTTCCAGTGGTATGTGAGTATATAGATATACTTCCAGAGGAGTTACTCGAGTTACCATTGATCAGAGAGGTTGAGTTTGCTATTGAGTTAGTGCTGGGAACATCTCCGATATCGATAACTCCTTACAGATTGACACCTACAGAGTTAAAAGAGTTGAAAGCACAATTGTAAGATTTGACAGATAAATGTTTTGCTCAACCTAATTTTTCTCCTTGGGGTGCTTCGATGTTATTTGTTAAGAAAAAAGACAGATCCATGTAATTATGTATTAATTATCGACAACTCAATAAAGTCACAGTCAAGAATAAGTATCCATTACCCTGTATTGACGATCTGTTTGATCAATTGAAAGGTGCGACAATATTTTCAAAGATCGATCTTCGTTCTAGTTATTATCAATTGCGAGTTAAAGATTCGGATGTGCCAAAACCGCGTTTAGGACCAGGTAAGGACATTATGAATTTCTTGTGATGCCATTTTATTTGACCTGCAGTATTTATGGGCTTAATGAACAGAATCTTCAGACCGTATTTATACAGATTTGTTGTAGTGTTCATTGATGATATTCTGATATATTCATGAGATGAGACAGAACATGCCGAGCATTTGAGAAATTTTTTGCAAACTTTGCGCGAAAAACAATTATCGCTAAGTTTAACAAATGTGAGTTCTGGCTTTAGGAAGTCAGATTTTTGGGACATGTTGTATCAGCCGATGGCATTAGAGTTGATTCGAGCAAAATTTCAGTCGTGGTTGATTGGAAGTCTCCGAGAAATGTATCTGAGGTTAGAAGTTTTCTGGGTTAAGCTAGATACTATAGAAGATTGTTAAGGGATTCTTGATAGCTACACCATCGACAAGATTGTTGCAAAAAGATGTTAAATTTGAATGGTCTAAAAAATTTCAATAAAGCTTCAATTAGTTGAAAGCATTATTAATTAAGGCACTAGAGTTAGTTTAGCCAGAGTCAGATAAAGAATTTGTGATTTATAGTGATGCATCGTTGAATGGTTTGGGCTGTGTTCTGATGTAAGAGGGTCAAGTGATAGCATATGCTTCTAGACAATTGAAACCGCACGAAAAGAATTATCCGACGCATAATTTAGAGCATGCAGCTATTGTATTTGCTTTGAAGATTTGGTGACACCATTTGTTCAGAGAAAAATGTCATATCTTTACGGATCATAAAAGTCTGAAGTACTTGATGTCCCAAAAAGATTTGAATTTGAGACAGCGTAGATTGCTCGAATTATTGAAAGACTACGACTTGATCATTGATTATCATCTAGGAAAGGCTAATGTTGTTGCTGATGCTTTGAGTAGAAAGTCTCTATTTGCTTTGCGAGCATTGAATACACGGTTGACGTTGATTTATAATGGTTCCATTTTAGCTAAGTTGAAAGCTAGACCGATGTTTTTACAACAAATTTTCGAAGCTGAAAAATATGACGATGTGTTGATAGCTAAACCGAAACAGATTGAGACGACACTTGATTTAGATTTTCATGTTGGTTCTGATGGTAGTTTGTACTTCAAAGACAAAACTTGTGTTCTAAGAAATTCTGATCTCGTTCAAAAGATTTTAGAGGAAGCTCTGTAATGCCCCGAATTTGGGCCTAGTAGATTTGGGCCTATTGGGTTGTAACACCCAAAAATCCTGAAATTTTAAATTTCTGTGCACTAAGGTTGGTATGTATAAGTAGCATTTAGAATAATAATATTAAAGTATTATCGGGATTATTTGAAGCCTTAGAGATAGGAGAAACCATAGGGAAAAATTTATTTTCGTGCTTAGTTGACCCTAGTCTCAGGCAGAGGCCTCTTAAGTAGATTAAGAGAAAAGAGGACACAAATGGGCTTGTGGTCCAGTGGAGGGTGGCGTCATTTAGGAGCTATGAGGTGGCATGTTTGTCAGTTAAAGAGGTCCAAGGTTTGACGCCTAAAGAGGGGAGAATTGAGGAGTTTTATTTTTGTGCCTGGACAGAAGGAGTTGGCTTTGGAGGGGACTCTGGAAGGGAGTGTTCAGGAGAGAAATTTAAGGTGAAGATAAGGTAGAAAAGTTAGGAGATGGGGAGTAAAGATGTGATGGTGCTGAATGGGACTCTAAGGGAGGGGAGTGTTCGGCCTATGGCTTTAAAAGGAGAAGGGGCCAAATGCTGAAAGGTTCGTTGAGCATTCTCTAGTTTTATTCTCCCCCTCAAATGGTTTCTCCCTTTTTGCCAAAATTTTGCTAAGTGAAATTCCCTCCATTGTCGAAAATTCTATCATCCCTCTTTGCCAAATCCTTCATATTCTCTCTTCTCAAATTTCCATTTTGGTTCACCACTTGGTTCTAGCCGAATCACCTCTTTTCTTATTCTCCCTAGTGTTGCCGAATTGCCACTGTCACCTTACTAGTCTCAAAAGCCGGATTTAAGCTGCTGGATCAAAGGAGAATTTTGGTAAGTGCTTAGTTGAATTTTTAGTGTGTTTTGTTAAAAGCCGAAGGGCTATCTAACCCAATCCTAGTCTGAAACACCCCAAACCCGGCCCACGAGCCTTGACCAGATTTGGTATGTTCCTAAAGTAAACCGGTTTCAAAATTCTTTGTTACTTAGAGAAAAACTTGTGTGATTTTAAAAAAATAATTGTTTTGGGTTGGGCTTGAGTTGAAAACAAATTTAACTTATGTTGGAACCCATTTATTTATGGTGACAAAACGTTTGGGCTTTGTTTTGAATAAATATACTTTAAACTTTAATAAATAAAAATAAAGTAAAGTAATCCAACTATGGCCTTATGGCCTTATTACATCAAATAATTCCCAAACTTAAAATTAAAGTACTTAGTAAAAATAAAAATCCCAAATAATAAGATTTCTCCTTGCTATGCATGGCCACCTTTAGCTCCTGCCAGGCCGGTCCATTATTGCTCATCACCAAAAAAATATTCCCCAACGGGTGAGTCAAACAGACTCAATGTGTAACGATACTAAATCATAATAGAATCGGTATAACAAATATTACACATTCATATCATAGCATACAAATTATGATGCATTCCCAAACCCAAACCTAATTGTCCATCCGCTACACACCCTCAGCACACCAAGCACACCGTGGGGACTACTAAGTCAACCCTCCATCCACTACACACCAATTTGCGGGCTTAAGGCTCCGCATCTGTGGTCTTAGGAAACCACTTTTCAGATTACTGTGGTCTTAGGTCACCACTTTTCAGATTACTGTGGTCGTAAGTCATCACTTTTCGATTCTTCGTGGTCTTAAGTCACCACTTTTCACTTCCCCTTTCAATATACAACCATATGCCCCATATATATTAATATGCATAATATACCAGAGTTCACATTCTTATCATATTTTCATGTTACGAATAACATATTTCATATTCCTAGTAGAAGTAGGAAACGTACCTGAGTACTTAATACCTTAACATAGTACTTTAGCCATGCTCATTTTTCTATTAGCACATATTTTAATACATGCAACCATAATTCATATTACAAAGTAGTGTGGAGTACACACCTGATTCGCTTAGCAAATTCCTTGAGATTTCGAAATCTGATCTACTGCTTAGATCCTTAATCCCTACATTTGATTAATCACTTACTAATTTAATAAAAAGCCATTAATCCAAATCCTAGTAGGATTAGTATTCTTAAACTTACCTTGAGAAAACTTCTCAAAAATTGATCCTTGCCTCCCTAGGAATTGTCAAAATTCCTATAACCATATGTTAGATTTAATCTAACATATAAAACATAACCTTTGACCAAATATACATATGTCTTACCTTAGATCCTTGAATTCCCGAAAAATACCTTCTTGTAGTTGACAACTTTTAAATCCCGAAAACACCCTTCCATAATTCGGCCAAAATTAATAATAGAGATTAGTCCCTAAATTTTCGATAGGTCTAGAATATAAAAGAATTGAAACCAAACTTGGATCTTACCCTTATTTGAAGGAATCGATTGCACCTTCACTTCAACCTTCAGAGATTCGGCTATGGCTAAATGATGCTCTCACAACTTTCGGCTTTTGGAATATTGAGAGGAGAAGAATGAAGAAGAAAAGAATAGGGGTTGCAGAGAAAATTCGGCAGAGGTTATCAAGGAAGAGTAAATAATGCTGAATGGCCTCTCTTTTCCTTTTATAGCCAAATTTACTAGGCTAGAGTCCCTTACTTGGCCACCACTCTTCTATTTTGATAACTTTATCCTTTTAATTATCATAAATAAAAGAGTTTAATCCAACATTTATCTCTTCAAAATAATCCAATTTAAAAATCCTTTATTTATCACCTTTTTAATCGAATATTTATGAAAATAAAACACCTCCTTTCTAGAAGCATGTGCCGTCCACCTCGAGTCTTACGGAAGCAAAAATAAAACCTCCTTTATTTGCTTCCCAAGTGACTCGAACTTAGGCCCATTCCTCTTGCATATGGCGCCATTTCCATAGGCCACTAAGTGACATCTTCAGCCACTTTTCCAAGCTTGCTTTTTGTGTCAAATTTCACAAACTTTTTCTTTTAAGGCCACCTTACCTTAATTTCCCCTTTTAAACCTTAAAACTCGTCATTTCTAGGTCATTTCTAAGTTTCCAAAAATTTTCGTTCGGCTCTGTAAACTTGACATTTCCTTACATTTCCAAGTTTCCAGAAATGTTCACTTTCCTTTTTTTTTTTGAATCATTTCTAAATCATTTTCCTAGTTTCCATAAATGTTCACTTTCCTCTTTATTCCTTTACATTTTCAGGACATTTCCCTACATTTCCAAGACAAGACATTTCCTTACATTTCCTTGCATTTCCTTACATTTCCATACATTTCTTCACATTTCCTTACATTTCCTTACATTTCCATACATTTCCATACATTTCCTTACATTTCCTTACATTTCCATACATTTCCATACATTTCCATACATTTCCATATATTTCCATACATTTCCTTATTTCTAGAATTCACATAACACATTTATAATTCATAAAACATGCCATTTTACCACATGGTTCCTTGTGTCATGCTTCACACGGAGTTTCTTTTAAAGCCTCATTTACCTAGCTCCCCTTTTTACTTAAAAACCAATAATTTTCAAAAGCTTTCTTCTTCCATCCTAGAATTCTAAAAACCCTTAATACACTTCCAACACTGCCAAAACCTACTAACTCATGAATTAGGCACGTACGCATAACCCCTAATCTAGGATGTTATAGTTCTACCCTCCTTAAAAATAATTTCGTCCTCGAAATTACTTACTAACAGTCGTACAATCCTTTTCATCGCACTATGCTTACGCTCACGCACTCGATCTTAATAGAACCATCATACTTTCTAGGCACAATCTCTAAGTTCACGTCCCCTAGAACTTATTTCTAACGTCGCGATTTAATCTGATTTAAGAGAATTTTATGAATTAGTCTTTATTCCACTGATTACCCGCGAAGAAGTTTTATGGAAAGAATTTTAGGAGTGGTTCTTTCGTATTCATACGTGCACACAGTCTTTACATTCATACATCCATCAATCAATTATGAACTTTCGTTCATTCAGAGAAACGTTGTAGTTTTCATTGTTGTTGTTTCTCCACTACCCAGGGGTATTTTCATAATTTGTCAAAATAAGGTTCCTTGGTGATTTTGTCAAAAAGTATTTTGGTAATTTTAAATTCCTGGGGGTATTTTGGAAAATTTTGAAATCCGGGGGTATTTCGGTAATTTTGAAATTCCAGGGTATTTCGGTAATTTTTTTTTACAAACCAGGGTAAATTTGTAAAGTTTAATAAATCAGGGGTATTTCAAAATTTGCAAAACTTTGAGGGTTCTTTTTGAGACTTTTATTTTCTAAAACGGTGATGTTGCAAAAATTTTGGAAATCAGGGTCATTTTGGTAATCTTGTAAGTTAGGGGCAATTTCGTAATTTTTCTCCAAATCAAGGTATTTTGATATTTTGCAAATTAGGGTTTTTGAACATTTTCTAAAGTAATGAAATCTTGATAAGAACTGTGGGTATTTTGGACATTTTTATAAACCAAGGGCATTTTTGTAATTTCGCCATTAGGGCATTTTAGTAATTTTGTAAATTGGGAAATATTTTCGAAAATTTTCAAAATAATTTTTTTTTCACAGTTCAAGAAGCTAGTTTGGTGATTCTAGAAAAATTAGGGTTTCCATAAAAACACGGTTAGTCCTTTTCGGGTTTTAGTTATCGAGTTTAGCCTGCGACTGAGTCCAATTGGTTAGGGTGAACCAAAGCTACGTACCAGGTAGGATTCCTGTGAAGAGGAGGTGAGTCACTAGGACTGCTTAAGTACCAGGCTCTTACTAAATCCACTCCCAGACATGCGCACAACAGTTACCACACCTTAACTCGGCGACTTAGCCATAGGTTCGTTTAATTAGGCATTTAAGTCTTATGTAATAGTTGGGGTAAACTAGTCCTGTAATATCCCAAATTTGAGTATCATTTGTGTTGGCTTGAGTATGAATTTTGTGTGTTAGCATAGTCTTGTGAAGGCTTGATTTTATTTAGGAAGCTAGAATAAATTTTAGTATGGTTCATTTAATGAAGTGGATTAAGTGAGCTTAGCACTTAAGTTAATTTAAGTGTTCATTTATAGCATAAGAGGAGTAAGTGGCAAGATGGTTAAGGAGCTTGAAAGGTTGCTTGAGGTTAGAGGTTCGAGTAGCATGTTTAGCATTTTGAAGGTTTATTTTTGAATCCTTGCATTGATGGATGGTCAAACTTATTTATGATAGGTTGGACTATTGTTTTTGGTAAGTTGAATATATGATTAAGGAAAGCTTGATATTGGGGATAAGAATTTTGAAGTTATGGAAGGTTATCTTAAGGTTATGGTAAGATGGGGGGACATAAGTCTTGGCTTGTGGGAAATGTTTTGGAAACAATTCCTATGCCTTTAGTGGATGAATGTGGATGGCATGGGTGTCTAGGGGGTGGCCGAATTTTGTAAGTAGCTTTGGGGGAATATTGGCCAATTTTTGTCATTTGAACATCTTTTTGCAATTGTCTTTCCTCTCCAGAAATTCTCTCTTTTGGCCGAATGTTATTGTGCATTTTGGTGCAATTTTGGTTTTGATTTTAGCCTCTTTTTGTTGAACCAAATCACATCATTTTACTTTCTTTCATTTGCCTTTTTGAAACCGAAACTACAATCTAACTTGTGCATTTTTGTGCACTTTCTATTGGCAAAGTAGTGCTTGGCCGAATCTCTCTCACAACCCTCTCTCTTTTCTTCCTTTGTTTTGTGCTCAAACACAATTCCCTTTTCTTTCATTTGGCCGAACCTCTTTCTTCCCCAAATCCTCTTTTCTTTTCTTTCTTCCACTGTTGATTAAACCGAATCCCCATCCCCTCATTTTTATTCTCTTTTCTACTTACATATTCCCTCACTTTTATTCACATATTTTTCTCCTTTCATAACTATATAGCCGAAACTTCCCATCTCTTTTAGTCCTTGTTTTGGCCGAATATTCAAGGGTAGTTTTTCTTTGATTTTTTTTATATATACAATCAGTTTTGTAAGATAGGCTCTTTGGGACTTTGGAAGCGATTGATTTAAGCCTTATCTCTCTCTAGCAATCAAAGGTTGGTAAGTCAAAGGGTAAGGATTTTTGTTGATTCATTATTCTTTTGAAAAGACTAAAGTTTTAGGATTAAAGTATTATGGTTTGGCCGAATGGCCTTTGTTAATAATTTTTAGTATTGGCCGATTGTAGGACAAAGTGATCTAGTGCTATAGATCGGATTTTTGGGAGATAGTTCTTGCGTTGGTGAAAGGTGTGTATCTTACACACTTATAACTTGGTTCATATTTGTATATATGTATGTTAAATAACTATTTATGTTGTCAAAGCCGAAATGATGAGTTTTTGAAATGATACCATGATGGTATGAATGAGGATACGGGTAAGTCCGTTTCGATATATGATGTTATTATTTGTGGACTGAAATCATGATCTATTTATTATATGATTCATATCGAAGTATGTTGACATGATTTGGTTATCTATTGCATTGTTACGGGCAATATGAGAGGAGTGGGAAGATTAATATCGTGTCGACGGACACCAGAGATTTGGTATCTCCAGTGATTTGGTATCACATTCGTGTCTTCGGACACCAGAGGTTTGGTACCTCATAGCGATTCGTCCCTGTGGTTAACACCACCGTGGGTTGGCCCCACTTTTGAGATATGGGATTGTCTGCCAGTGATTTGGTATCACACGTGGGTTGGCCCCACAACTTGATGATTCGTGACTTTGGTCACCAGTGGTTTGGCACCACCAGTGATTTGGTATCACATTCGTGTCTTCAGACACCAGAGGTTTGGGACCTCATAGCGTCTTGTCCCTGTGGATTAATTCCACTGTGGGTTGGCCCCACTTTTGAGATATGGGATCGTCGCTAGTGATTTGGTATCACACGTGGGTTGGCCCCACACTTAATTATTCGTGACTTTGGTCACCAGTGATTTGGTATCACAATTGTGTCTTTGGACACCAGTGGTTTGGCACCACCAATGGTTTGGTACCACACGGGGTAGAAAAGGAGTTATGGATGGCTAGGTTGTGTGCATTATACATGTATGTGCTTTGTTATAATTTGTGTAAGTATGTGGCATTTACCCGGGAGAGGGAATATGCACTGAGTCTTGGTGACTCACCTTCTCTCTTATCATTTCAGGTGATTCGTGAGGTCGCGGATGAGGAGCCGGATGAACTCGAGGAGGCCATGCAATAAATTTTGGTCCTACGTGAACTTTGGTTTGAGAACTTTACTTTATTTATATTTGGTTTTTATATTTTGTGGGTTTGTAATAAGGCCTCTCTAAATTATGGTTTGGATTATTTTTATGTTTTGAGCATGTTTTAAATATGGGTTATAAATTTCTTGATTATTATAATAAATTGAGCACAAAGTTTTCTAAACTATACAACGCGATGATTTTAAAAGCGTTACCATCGGGTAACATAAATTATTTGACAATTTTAACAACTTAAGTGTTTTCGATAATTTAAATGATTTTCAAATATTAAGTTTCTACATTCAAATGCAAATGGCTTTCAAAGTAATAATTCGAGTTTTCTTAAAATGATATAAATGTTTTCTAACCTATGATTTATTCGCCTATTTTAAAGTTTTACGTAATTTCAAAGTAAATTATTAGTTTTAACTTATTATATACCTGATTTCTTCAAATATAGAATTTCAAAAGGGTTTTTCACAAAAATTAAATCGTTAACTCGTTTTTCTTCAAAGTATTTTCCTCAGTGACATACCAGATTCGATCATGGCGTATTGATCGGGTTTGGGGTGTTACAAATTGATATCAGAGCTAAGTTCAAAAGCTCGGCTGTGGGACCGAGGCCCAAAATGTTTTAAAGTATGGTTTTAAAATGTTATTGTATAAAATTTTATGGTTGGAAAAGCATGGCCCCGAGTCTCCGGCATCAATCCTCCCTGGTAAGTACATCAAACTGTTGATTTTGATGTTATGTTATGATGATATTGGCATGACTGTATAGTAGTAGGAACTACTTTAGAGACCCAAAACTATAGGTTTTGTGTGTACTCGCGAAACAACCCTTATTAAAATTTTTCATAAAACTGTGCTTTAAAGAAAGTGGAATAATGACTAATGCATAAAACTTTTTAACTTAGATAAGAAGAGACGTTAGACATGAGTACTCGTGGTCGAGGTAGTACTACTCGTGGACGCGGTAGGGGTAGGATGGCTGTGTCTGAGCCAGTGAGGTTGGGTCAAGGATCCGAGAATGAGGTACCACCAGTTCCACCACCAGCGGTTGGAGTTGAGCATCAAGACCAAACGGGGGATGACGTAGTGTCTCAGGCGGTGCTAAGAGTCCTCGAGAGGGTAGCTGGAATGGGTGGAGGCACGGGAGCTTGGAAATCTGTACCCGAGCGACTCTGATCCAATGGAGCCGAGGTATTTCGAGGTGTTTCGAGTGTAGCTCCCAGCTCGGCTGAATATTGGCTAGAAGCGACGGAGCGAATCATGGATGACTTGGATTTGAGTGCTGAGGACAAGCTGAAAGGGATTGTATCGCTTCTTCGGGATGAGTCATATCAGTGGTGGCTCACGGTTCGAAATGGTGCCGCAATGGGAGGATCTCACTTGGGATTATTTCAAGCGCGTATCGTCGGCGTAAATCGTTGGGTCTAATTACATTGATGTGCAGCGTAAGGCATTTCTGAGTTTGGTCCAAGGCAGTAAGTCCGTGTCAGAATATGAAGCGGAATTTTTAAGATTGAGGCGATATGCTGGAGGTATTGTGGCTTCGGAGCACGAGCGATATGTTCGGTTCGAGGATGGTTTGAGAGACGAGTTGAGATTGCTGATTGCTCCACATCAGGAGCGAGAGTTTGCTGCTTTGGTTGAAAAGGCTAAGATAGCCGAAGGAATCAAGGAATCTGTAAGGCAGAGTTACGATCGGAACAAGCATAAGAGAGGATATGGATCGTCTGGGTCAGCTGGTAATGCTCAAAAGAGGGTTAGGCAGAGTGGGCCGAATCAATCTGGAAGGCCTGTTACTACTAATCAGAGGCCAGTGTAGTGTAATCGATGTGGGAAGTATCATTGGGGCGAATGTTGGATCGGAGGAAAAGGATGTTTCGAGTGTGGCTCGCTAGATCATCGTGTGAGAGAGATCGCCCACGTAAGCAAGCCGTGAATCGATCGAGGTCAAAGTCGTGCTCGATTCGGAGAGAGGACCACCACCGCAGAAAGGTCGTGGTAATGGTTCTCGTCGAGGCCGCGAGCATCGGGCGAGGTGCAAGCAACAACGAGGCAAGGCGGCTGGTTTGGTGTATCTTTGCGAGGCGTCGAGAGGGAGGGTGACGACTTGGATGTCATAACCGATGCGTTCTTAATCTTTGGTGTTCCATATACTGCTTTGATAGATGTGGGTTCAACACATTCATATGTTGCGAGTAGCATAGTCGAGACTATGAGATTAGTTTCTGAGACTGCTTCTAGGAGGATGACCGTACTTAGTCCTCTAGGTCACTCTGTAGAAGTAGATAAGCAGTATAGGGATGTACCCCTAGAACTCCAAAGGGTAGTGTTTGTAGTTGATCTGATGGAACTGCCGTTGGAGGAGTTCGATCTAATTCTTGGAATGGATTGGTTGGTCAAGTACCAAGTGAGTTTGGATTGCGCTGCTAAGCGCATGGTTTTGAAGATAGTTGAGGGTAAAGAGGTGATCATGATAGGTAATAGAAGAGATTATCTATCAAACGTGGTATCAGCATTGAAAGCCGTGAAGATGGTCAGGAAGGGCTGCGAGGCATTTGTAGTTCATATGTGTGCTTTGGAAGCTAAGGAACCTTCGGTGGAGAATGTTCGAACTGTAAGGGAATATGCGGACGTATTTCCTGAAGAACTTCCGGGACTGCCTCCGGATCGTGAAGTCGAATTTGGTATAGATCTGTTACCCGGAACGGCGCCAGTGTCTATAGCTCCGTATAGGATGGCACCGAAGGAATTGATGGAATTGAAGGCTCAGATTCAGGAGTTGTTGGATCGAGGTTTCATTCGACCAAGTGTTTCACCTTGGGGCGCACCGGTACTTTTTGTCAAGAAGAAGGATGGTTCGATGCGGATGTGTATTGACTACCGCCAATTAAATAAGTTGACGATCAAAAACAAGTATCCTTTGCCAAGGATAGATGAGTTGTTTGATTAACTTAAACGGGCTGCGGTTTTCTCCAAGATTGATTTAAGGTTTGGATATCATCAGCTAAAGGTGAAAGAGGCTGATATCCATAAGACGGCTTTTCGCACTCGGTACAGGCATTACGAGTTTCTGGTGATGCCATTTGGATTGACTAACGCATCGGCAGCATTCATGGATATGATGAATCGGGTATTCCAGCAATTTTTGGATCAGTTTGTTATGGTTTTTATAGATGATATTTTGATATACTCGAAGTCAGAGGAGGAGCATGATGCGCATTTGCGAGTAGTGTTGCGCATTCTGAGGAAAAGCAACCGTATGCCAAATTTAGTAAGTGCAAATTTTGGCTTAGGGAGGTGACTTTCTTGGGTCACGTTGTATCAGCCGAGGGGATTAGAGTGGATCCGCCTAAGTCAGTGGCTGAGATTCGGAGTTTCCTAGGTCTGGCGGGGTACTATCGAAGATTTGTGGAAGGATTTTCTTTGATCGCCGCATACCGATGACTAAGTTGTTGAGAAAGGAGTTCCATTTGTGTGGACCGAGAAGCAAGCAAGAAAGTTTCGACAAGTTGAAGAAGATTCATTGAAGCTCGATTTGATTCAACTTTGAGGCGAGCAGGAATTCACGGTTTATTGTGATGCATCACATACCGATGCAGGATGTATCTTGATGCAAGAAGGGAAGGTAGTGGCTTACGCATCTCGGCGATTGAGACCGCATGAGGCTAATTATCCGACGCATGACTTGGAATTAGCCTTCTTTGTGGTTTTCGCTTTGAAGATTTGGAGACACTATTTGTATGCGGAGAGAAGTCGATAGTCTACACGGATCACAAGAATCTTAAGTATCTTTTGACTCGAAAAGACTTAAACTTGAGGCGTAGAGATGGATCGAGTTGTTGAAAGACTATGACCGCTCGATCGAGTATCATCCCGGCAAAGCTAACGTGGTGGCGACGCGTTGAGCCGTAAGGTTGTATCGGATTTAAGATCGATGTTTGCTCGTCTTAGCTTATATGACGATGGGAGTCTTTTGGCAGAATTGCAAGTCAAGCCGACTTGGTTAGATCGAGATCAAGGAGAAGCGGTTGGAGGATGATGTTTTGATTGATCGAGGTTGCGGAGTTCGAAAAAGAGGTTTAGAGGATTATAGTCTGTCCAGTGATGGAGTTTTGTGTTTTAAAGGGAGAGCTTGTATGCCGAAGGATATTGAGTTGAGACAAAGGATTCTTCGGGATGCACATAGCAGCCCATATGCTATGCATCCTGGAGGGAGCAAGATGTATCGGGATTTAAGAGAGCAGTTTTGGTGGCCAAGTCTGAAGTGGGAGGTAACTGAGTTTGTGGGCAAATGTCTGACGTGTCAGCAAGTCAAGGCTGAACATCAGTTGCCGTCTGGGTTACTTCAGCTGGTGAAGATTCCACAGTGGAAGTGGGAAAGGATCACTATGGACTTTTTCAGTGGATTACCTCTTACGCCTAGTAAGAAGGACTCAGTATGGGTGATTGTGGATCGTTTGACTAAGTCAGCTCATTTCATTCTGGTTAGGATGGATTATTCGCTTCAGAGGTTAGCTAAGTTGTATGTGGCTGAGATAGTGAGGTTGCGCGGTGTGCCTATGTCGATCATCTCGGATAGAGATCCCAGATTTACGTTAAGGTTTTGGAGAGTGTTACATCAGGCGTTGGGTACGCGGTTGGATTTCAGTACAGCATTTCATCCACAGTCAGACGGACAGTCGAAAAGGGTTATTCAGATTTTAGAGGATATGTTGAGAGGATGTGTTTTGGACTTCATAGGCAGCTGGGAAGAGTTTTTGCTGTTAGCTGAGTTTGCATATAACAATAGTTACCAGGCAAGCATTAAGATGGCTCCATATGAGGCGTTGTATGGTAGGAGGTGTTGCACACCTACATGTTGGACAGAGTTGGGTGAGCGTCAGATGTTAGGACCAGAGTTGGTTGCAGAAACTGAGGATAAGGTGAAGTTGATTCAGGCTCGTCTGAAGAAAGCTTCGGATAGGCAGAAGTCATATGCCGATCTCAAGCAGAAGGATATAGAGTTTGCCGTGGGTGACAAAGTTTTTTTGAAGGTCTCGCCATGGAAGAAATTGTTAAGATTTGGAAGAAAAGGCAAGTTAAGTCCAAGGTTTGTTGGACCGTTCAAGGGGTTGAGACGAGTGGGACCAGTAGCTTATCAGCTTGAGTTGCCAGTGGAACTGAGTCAGATTCACGATGTGTTTCATGTCTCCATGCTTAGACGCTATCGTTCTGATCCATCGCATGTCGTGGCAGTAGAGGAAATAGAAGTGAGTCCAGATTTGACGGTGGAAGAGGAACCTGTGCAAATTCTAGATCGAGATGTGAAAGTTTTGCGTAGGAAGTCAGTTCTTTTAGTGAAGGCCTTATGGCGGAATCATGGCGTAGAAGAAGCTATGTGGGAACCGGAGGATGCAATGAGGCAACAGTATCCTCAACTCTTTTGATCAGGTAACTTCGAGGACGAAATTTTCTTAAGGGGGTAGAATTGTAATATCCCAAATTTGAGTATCATTTGTGTTGGCTTGAGTATGAATTTTGTGTGTTAGCATAGTCTTGTGAAGGCTTGATTTTATTTAGGAAGCTAGAATAAATTTTAGTATGGTTCATTTAATGAAGTGGATTAAGTGAGCTTAGCACTTAAGTTAATTTAAGTGCTCATTTATATCATAAGAGGAGTAAGTGGCAAGATGGTTAAGGAGTTTGAAAGGTTGCTTGAGGTTAGAGGTTCGAGTAGCATGTTTAGCATTTTGAAGGTTTATTTTTGAATACTTGCATTGATGGACGGTCAAACTTATTTATGATAGGTTGGACTATTGTCTTTGGTAAGTTGAATATATGATTAAGGAAAGCTTGATATTGGGGATAAGAATTTTGAAGTTATGGAAGGTTAACTTAAGGTTATGGTAAGATGGGGGGACATAAGGCTTGGCTTGTGGGAAATGTTTTGGAAACAATTCCTATGCCTTTAGTGGATGAATGTGGACGGCATGGGTGTCTAGGGGGGTGGCCAAATTTTGTAAGTAGCTTTGGGGGGGAATATTGGCCAATTTTTGTCATTTGAACATCTTTTTGCAATTGTCTTTCCTTTCCAAAAATTCTCTCTTTTGGCCGAATGTTATTGTGCATTTTGGTGCAATTTTGGTTTTGATTTTAGCCTCTTTTTGTTGAACCAAATCACATCATTTTACTTTCTTTCATTTGCCCTTTTGAAACTGAAACTACAATCTAACTTGTGCATTTTTGTGCACTTTCTATTGGCAAAGTAGTGCTTGGCCGAATCTCTCTCACAACCCTCTCTCTTTTCTTCCTTTGTTTTGTGCTCAAACACAATTCCCTTTTCTTTCATTTGGCCGAACCTCTTTCTTCCCCAAATCCTCTTTTCTTTTCTTTCTTCCATTGTTGATTAAACCGAATCCCCATCCCTCATTTTTATTCTCTTTTCTACTTACATATTCCTCACTTTTATTCACATAATTTTCTCCTTTCATAACTATATAGCCGAAACTTCCCATCTCTTTTAGTCCTTGTTTTGGCCGAATATTCAAGGGTAGTTTTTCTTTGATTTTTTTTATATATACAATCGGTTTTGTAAGATAGGCTCTTTGGGACTTTGGAAGCGATTGATTTAAGCCTTATCTCTCTCTAGCAATCAAAGGTTGGTAAGTCAAAGGGTAAGGATTTTTGTTGATTCATCATTCTTTTGAAAAGACTAAAGTTTTAGGATTAAAGTATTATGGTTTGGCCGAATGGCCTTTGTTAATAATTTTTAGCATTGGCCGATTGTAGGACAAAGTGATCTAGTGCTATAGATCGGATTTTTGGGAGATAGTTCTTGCGTTGGTGAAAGGTGTGTATCTTACACACTTATAACTTGGTTCATATTTGTATATATGTATGTGAAATAACTATTTATGTTGTCAAAGCCGAAATGATGAGTTTTTGAAATGATACCATGATGGTATGAATGAGGATACGGGTAAGTCCGTTTCGATATATGATGTTATTATTTGTGGACTGAAATCATGATCTATTTATTATATGATTCATATCGAAGTATGTTGACATGATTTGGTTATCTATTGCATTGTTACAGGCAATATGAGAGGAGGGGGAAGATTAATATCGTGTCGACGGACACCAGAGATTTGGTATCTCCAGTGATTTGGTATCACATTCGTGTCTTCGGACACCGTGAGGTTTTGGTACCTCATAGCGACTCGTCCACGTGGTTAACACCACCGTGGGTTGGCCCCACTTTTGAGATATGGGATTGTCTCGCGGTGATTTGGTATCACACGTGGGTTGGCCCCACAACTTGATGATTCGTGATTTCGGTCACCAGTGGTTTGGCACCACCAGTGATTTGGTATCACATTCGTGTCTTCGGACACCAGAGGTTTGGGACCTCATAGCATCTTGTCCCTGTGGATTAGTTCCACCATGGGTTGGCCCCACTTTTGAGATATGGGATCGTCGCCAGTGATTTGGTATCACATGTGGGTTGGCCCCACACTTAATTATTCGTGACTTTGGTCACCAGTGATTTGGTATCACAATTGTGTCTTTGGACACTAGTGGTTTGGCACCACCAGTGGTTTGGTACCACACGGGGTAGAAAAAGGAGTTATGGATGGCTAGGTTGGGTGCATTATACATGTATGTGCTTTGTTATAATTTGTGTAAGTATGTGGCATTTACCCGGGGAGAGGAATATGCACTTTGAGTCTTGGTGACTCACCTTCTCCCTTATCATTTCGGGTGATTCGTGAGATCGCGGATGAGGAGCCGGATGAACTCGAGGAGGCCATGCAATAAATTTTGGTCCTACGTGAACTTTGGTTTGAGAACTTTACTTTATTTATATTTGGTTTTTATATTTTGTGGGTTTGTAATAAGGCCTCTCTAAATTATGGTTTGGATTATTTTTATGTTTTGAGCATGTTTTAAATATGGGTTATAAATTTCTTGATTATTATAATAAATTGAGCACAAAGTTTTCTAAACTATACAACGCGATGATTTTAAAAGCGTTACCATCGGGTAACATAAATTATTTGACAATTTTAACAACTTAAGTGTTTTCGATAATTTAAATGATTTTCAAATATTAAGTTTCTACATTCAAATGCAAATGGCTTTCAAAGTAATAATTCGAGTTTTCTTAAAATGATATAAATGTTTTCTAACCTATGATTTATTTGCCTATTTTAAAGTTTTACATAATTTCAAAGTAAATTATTAGTTTTAACTTATTATATACCTGATTTCTTCAAATATAGAATTTCAAAAGGGTTTTTCACAAAAATTAAATCGTTAACCCGTTTTTCTTCAAAGTATTTTCCTCAGTGACATACCAGATTCGGTCATGGCGTCTTGACCAGGTTTGGGATGTTACAAATCCTAGGGTTCAAGTACTTAATATACTATTCTACATTCCATTCCTTTTCTACCCTTCTAATGTTCATAACATAATTCGCATAATCACTCAAATAGTTAGGGGTACTTACCTGGTGGACTGCGGGTCGGAGGCTTAGGTGCCATGCCAGAGAACCTGTTTAATTTCAAAGAAAATCATTTGGCTCGCTTTGAAAACGTTTTGGGCCTTAGCCCACAGGCCGAAAGTTTAAAACTGGGCTCTGATACCAAACTGAAACACCCCAAACCCGGCCCACGAGCCTTGACCAGATTTGGTATGTTCCTAAAGTAAACCGGTTTCAAAATTCTTTGTTACTTGGAGAAAAACTTGTGTGATTTTAAAAAAAATAATTGTTTTGGGTTGGGCTTGAGTTGAAAACAAATTTAACTTATGTTGGAACCCATTTATTTATGGTGACAAAACGTTTGGGCTTTGTTTTGAATAAATATACTTTAAACTTTAATAAATAAAAATAAAGTAAAGTAATCCAACTATGGCCTTATGGCCTTATTACATCAAATAATTCCCAAACTTAAAATTAAAGTACTTAGTAAAAATAAAAATCCCAAATAATAAGATTTCTCCTTGCTATGCATGGCCACCTTTAGCTCCTGCCGACCCGGTCCATTATTGCTCATCACACAAAAAATATTCCCAACTGAGTGTGAGTCAAACAAACTCAATGTGTAACCAGCACTAAATCATAATAGAATCAGGCATAACAAATATTAAACATTCATATCATAGCATACAAATTATGATGCATTCCCAAACCCAAACCTAATTGTCCATCCGCTACACACCCCCGTACCTGCCAAGCACACCGTGGGGACTACTAAGTCAACCCTCCATCCGCTACACACCAATTTGCGGGCTTAAGGCTCGCATGATCGTGGTCTTAGGAAACCACTTTTCAGATTCCTGTGGTCTTAAGTCACCACTTTTCAGATTACTGTGGTCGTAAGTCACCACTTTTCAGATTACTGTGGTCTTAAGTCACCACTTTTCACTTCCCCTTTCAATATACAACCATATGCCCCATATATATTAATATGCATAATATACCAGAGTTCACATTCTTATCATATTTTCATGTTACGAATAACATATTTCATATTCCTAGTAGAAGTAGGAAACGTACCTGAGTACTTAGTTCCTTAACATGGTACTTTAGCCATGCTCATTTTTCTTTTAGCACATATTTTAATACATGCAACCATAATTCATATTACAAAGTAGTGTGGAGTACACACCTGATTCGCTTAGCAAATTCCTTGAGATTTCGAAATCTGATCTACTGTTTGAGGTTTCGAAATCAAAACTCAAATTTGAAAGATATTGCAAATTTGACTTTAAGGACTAAATTGAATAAAGTACAAAATTTTAGGGGCATTTGAAAAATGAAAATTGAACTAATTTATACTTATAATAAGATTTTATAAAATTTTTAAAATTGATAAATTGAATTGAATAATCGTACAAATCGAAAATTGGAACAAATCGAAAATAATTGAAGAAAAGATAAAATTGTTGAATAGTTCTGGAAGTTCCAACTTGCTGATTTTTTTAGGTAAGTTCATATGATATGAATTTTATTTAACATTTTATATATTTGAATTATGATTTTCTGTATGTTTGATAGTAATTTGAATGGTTTGCAATTTGGTACAAAAGGTGATATATGGACTAAATTGTTAAAAAATGAAAAAATTGATTGATAAATTGAATACGATGAATTACAACTTGAGATTGATTAGTTGAATTGAATTGGTATGTAAATGTTTGATTTTTTAGATAGATGACTAAATTGAATAGAATTAAAAATAGTGAAATTTTATGAAATTATGGAATTAACTATGAATTGGACTGAAATTGAATTTTGTTTGTGATGAATTGATGATTTGAGTAATAAATTTTGTTGATGAGATGCGAATTGAACAAAATGATGATTGAAAAAGTTGTTACCTTATTAACTGTTTGGGTAGAGTCGGATGTTGATAAGTGCTGGGCACAACTTACACTTCAATTATACCGATGAGCGTTGGGCGTAATATATTTACTTTGGATTTTCTAATGAGGCACTAAGTGCTTGTAACAACCTATTTTTAGTGAAATCAGAACAGTGGTTTCGGGAGCACAAATTCGATGAGTAAATATTTATTTTATTATTATTTTAATGTCTATGGTATGTCAATAAGGTTGTATAAAAATTTTGTTAAGAAATTTTGACGTTTGCATGCTTAATTAAGTGAAAAGAACTAAATCATAAAAGGTGCAAAAGTAGAATTCTATTAGTTAAAAGTATCGATTAGGTATAGAACTTTAAAGTGGAAGGACTTAGCTGGTAATTAGATCGTTAATGAGGTTAGTGGATGTATATGGCTATGTATAAATAAAATTTTGGTGTTAAATAAAGGTTAAATACGTAAATAAGTAAATAAGGTTAAAATGATTAAAACTAAAATATTTCTTAATTTTACTCATATTCTTCCATCAAAAAATAAAAGAGAAAACACCATGGGAGTATGCTAGGTTCGTCTAAGCTTAATTATACTTGCATGGTATGCAATTTTGTCTCGTTTTTAATAATTTCTATGTTTTTGAAGTCGTTGTTGCTTAATTTAGCTAGCCCAAGGACTAATTTGCAAAAATTTTAAATGTTTTGGGTTTTTCATGAATATTTTTCATGACTCTTGAATTTTAATAGAAGATATGAATCTTTGTTATAAATAAACAAGTTTTGTAAAGTGATTTTTGATGAAATTATCGTTTAGGGACTTGTTTGTAAAAGTAGTAAAATACCATGGTAAATTTGTGAAATACTAATTTTTATGGATTGATAGAAGTACTTAGTGAATTCGGCTAGCATGAAATGTGGATCAAATTGCTTAAATCTCAATTTATAAGCTTAAGGACTAAATTGTAAATAAGGTAAATATTAGGGGTAAAAGTGTAATTTTGCAAAAGTATGAATTTTGGACCGAATTGAATAGTATGAATATTAAATGGATTGAATTTTCTTATTTAGATCAAGGTAAACCTTGTGCGAGATCTAGAATGAGGAAAAGCTAAAGCCTCAAATTAGTTGATCTTATTTCAACATCCGTGTTATCGAGTAAGTTAAATGCTGTTTAAATAACGTTTTAATGTTATTTTGATATATATTTTTATGTATATGTTATTGTGCCAATTATCATGTAAAGAAATGATGGACATCCAAAGATGTTGCGACAACTATCGAGCTCTGCTTGAGTCTTAGGAATATATGGGATACAAATGACATGTCATTAGGGTTATCATGTTTTGGGTGCTGGTCCTAAATGTCCTATCGATGGCTGAGGTTCGACATTTGACTTGTGTCAACAGCATCGTGTAGCCTCCATTTCGATTGTCGACTTGTGTGAGCGAGCCATTTCTTTCGCTCAAGTGAGCAACGATGTAAAGGAAAAGGAAAGGAAAGGTTATATGTTTAGCAAACTTCGTGTGAGCTTTCCTGCGTATCTGATGTTATTCTAAATGGTTCAAAGGGCATGAAAAGGGAAGGATGATGCTTCTAGGTATGAACTGGTTAACTCTACATGATGTTTTGGTGAATTGTAGACGAAATCATATTGAGTTGAAATGTCAAAACGGTGAAAAGCTTTGAATTGAGTCTGATAGACTGAATAGCATGTCTAATGTTATATCGGCTATGTCAGCATAGAAATATATTAAAAAGGTCATAAAGCATATCTCACTTATATATTTGATTCTAGAGTTTCTAAGTTGAAGCTAGAATCATTTCCAGTGGTATGTGAGTATATAGATATACTTCCAGAGGAGTTACTCGAGTTACCATTGATCAGAGAGGTTGAGTTTGCTATTGAGTTAGTGCTGGGAACATCTCCGATATCGATAACTCCTTACAGATTGACACCTACAGAGTTAAAAGAGTTGAAAGCACAATTGTAAGATTTGACAGATAAATGTTTTGCTCAACCTAATTTTTCTCCTTGGGGTGCTTCGATGTTATTTGTTAAGAAAAAAGACAGATCCATGTAATTATGTATTAATTATCGACAACTCAATAAAGTCACAGTCAAGAATAAGTATCCATTACCTGTATTGACGATCCGTTTGATCAATTGAAAGGTGCGACAATATTTTCAAAGATCGATCTTCGTTCTAGTTATTATCAATTGCGAGTTAAAGATTCGGATGTGCCAAAACCGCGTTTAGGACCAGGTAAGGACATTATGAATTTCTTGTGATGCCATTTTATTTGACCTGCAGTATTTATGGGCTTAATGAGCGAGAATCTTGAGACCGTATTTATACAGATTTGTTGTAGTGTTCATTGATGATATTCGATATATTCATGAGATGAGACGAACATGCCGAGCATTTGAGAAATTTTTTGCAAACTTTGCGCGAAAAACAATTATCGCTAAGTTTAACAAATGTGAGTTCTGGCTTTAGGAAGTCAGATTTTTGGGACATGTTGTATCGGCCGATGGCATTAGAGTTGATTCGAGCAAAATTTCATCGTGGTTGATTGGAAGTCTCAGAAATGTATCCGAGGTTAGAAGTTTTACGGGTTAAGCTAGATACTATAGAAGATTGTTAAGGGATTCTTGATAGCTACACCATTGACAAGATTGTTGCAAAAAGATGTTAAATTTGAATGGTCTAAAAAATTTCAATAAAGCTTCAATTAGTTGAAAGCATTATTAATTAAGGCACTAGAGTTAGTTTAGCCAGAGTCAGATAAAGAATTTGTGATTTATAGTGATGCATCGTTGAATGGTTTGGGCTGTGTTCTGATGTAAGAGGGTCAAGTGATAGCATATGCTTCTAGACAATTGAAACCGCAGGAAAAGAATTATCCGACGCATAATTTAGAGCATGCAGCTATTGTATTTGCTTTGAAGATTTGGTGACACCATTTGTTCAGAGAAAAATGTCATATCTTTACGGATCATAAAAGTCTGAAGTACTTGATGTCCCAAAAAGATTTGAATTTGAGACAGCGTAGATTGCTCGAATTATTGAAAGACTACGACTTGATCATTGATTATCATCTAGGAAAGGCTAATGTTGTTCTTGATGCTTTGAAAGCGAAAGTCTCTATTTGCTTTATGAGCATTGAATACACGGTTGACGTTGATTTATAATGGTTCCATTTTAGCTAAGTTGAAAGCTAGACCGATGTTTTTACAACAAATTTTGAAGCTAAAAAATATGACGATGTGTTGATAGCTAAACCAAAAGCAGATTGAGACGACACTTGATTTAGATTTTCATGTTGGTTCGATGGTAGTTTGTACTTCAAAGACAAAACTTGTGTTCTAAGAAATTCTGATCTCGTTCAAAAGATTTTAGAGGAAGCTCTGTAATGCCCCGAATTTGGGCCTAGTAGATTTGGGCCTATTGGGTTGTAACACCCAAAAATCCTGAAATTTTAAATTTCTGTGCACTAAGGTTGGTATGTATAAGTAGCATTTAGAATAATAATATTAAGGTATTATCGGGATTATTTGAAGCCTTAGAGATAGGAGAAACCATAGGGAAAAATTTATTTTCGTGCTTAGTTGACCCTAGTCTCAGGCAGAGGCCTCTTAAGTAGATTAAGAGAAAAGAGGACACAAATGGGCTTGTGGTCCAGTGGAGGGTGGCGTCATTTAGGAGCTATGAGGTGGCATGTTTGTCAGTTAAAGAGGGGAGAATTGAGGAGTTTTATTTTTGTGCCTGGACAGAAGGAGTTGGCTTTGGAGGGGACTCTGGAAGGAAGTGTTAGGAGAGAAATTTAAGGTGAAGATAAGGTAGAAAAGTTAGGAGATGGGGAGTAAAGATGTGATGGTGCTGAATGGGACTCTAAGGGAGGGGAGTGTTCGGCCTATGGCTTTAAAAGGAGAAGGGGCCAAATGCTGAAAGGTTCGTTGAGCATTCTCTAGTTTTATTCTCCCCCTCAAATGGTTTCTCCCTTTTTGCCAAAATTTTGCTAAGTGAAATTCCCTCCATTGTCGAAAATTCTATCATCCCTCTTTGCCAAATCCTTCATATTCTCTCTTCTCAAATTTCCATTTTGGTTCACCACTTGGTTCTAGCCGAATCACCTCTTTTCTTATTCTCCCTAGTGTTGCCGAATTGCCACTGTCACCTTACTAGTCTCAAAAGCCGGATTTAAGCTGCTGGATCAAAGGAGAATTTTGGTAAGTGCTTAGTTGAATTTTTAGTGTGTTTTGTTAAAAGCCGAAGGGCTATCTAACCCAATCCTTGTCTGAAACACCCCAAACCCGGCCCACGAGCCTTGACCAGATTTGGTATGTTCCTAAAGTAAACCGGTTTCAAAATTCTTTGTTACTTAGAGAAAAACTTATGTGATTTTAAAAAAAATAATTGTTTTGGGTTGGGCTTGAGTTGAAAACAAATTTAACTTATGTTGGAACCCATTTATTTATGGTGACAAAACGTTTGGGCTTTGTTTTGAATAAATATACTTTAAACTTTAATAAATAAAAATAAAGTAAAGTAATCCAACTATGGCCTTATGGCCTTATTACATCAAATAATTCCCAAACTTAAAATTAAAGTACTTAGTAAAAATAAAAATCCCAAATAATAAGATTTCTCCTTGCTATGCATGGCCACCTTTAGCTCCTGCCGACCCGGTCCATTATTGCTCATCACCTGAAAAATATTCCCCAACGGGTGAGTCAAACAGACTCAATGTGTAACTTGATGACTAAATCATAATAGAATCAGGCATAACAAATATTACACATTCATATCATAGCATACAAATTATGATGCATTCCCAAACCCAAACCTAATTGTCCATCCGCTACACACCCCGTGCACCTTAGAGCACACCGTGGGGACTACTAAGTCAACCCTCCATCCACTACACACACCGATTTGCGGGCTTAAGGCTCGTATCTGTGGTCTTAGGAAACCACTTTTCAGACATCGTGGTCTTAGGTCACCACTTTTCGATTCTGTGTGGTCGTAAGTCATCACTTTTCGATTCATCGTGGTCTTAAGTCACCACTTTTCACTTCCCTTTCAATATACAACCATATGCCCCATATATATTAATATGCATAATATACGAGTTCACATTCTTATCATATTTTCATGTTACGAATAACATATTTCATATTCCTAGTAGAAGTAGGAAACGTACCTGAGTACTTAGTACCTTAACATAGTACTTTAGCCATGCTCATTTTTCTATTAGCACATATTTTAATACATGCAACCATAATTCATATTACAAAGTAGTGTGGAGTACACACTGATTAAACAGCAAATTCCTTGAGATTTCAAATCGATCTCTTGCTTAGATCCTTAATCCCTACATTTGATTAATCACTTACTAATTTAATAAAAAGCCATTAATCCAAATCCTAGTAGGATTAGTATTCTTAAACTTACCTTGAGAAAACTTCTCAAAAATTGATCCTTGCCTCCACTAGGAATTGTCAAAATTCCTATAACCATATGTTAGATTTAATCTAACATATAAAATATAACCTTTGACCAAATATACATATGTCTTACCTTAGATCCTTGAATTCTAGAAAAATACCTTCTTGTAGTTGACAACTCTTAAATCCAGAAAACACCCTTCCATAATTCGGCCAAAATCAATATTAGAGATTAGTCCCTAAATTTTCGATAGGTCTAGAATATAAAAGAATTGAAACCAAACTTGGATCTTACCCTTATTTGAAGGAATCGATTGCACCTTCACTTCAACCTTCAGAGATTCGGCTATGGCTAAATGATGCTCTCACAACTTTCGGCTTTTGGAATATTAAGAGGAGAAGAATGAAGAAGAAAAGAATAGGGGTTGCAGAGAAAATTCGGCAGAGGTTATCAAGGAAGAGTAAATAATGCTGAATGGCCTCTCTTTTCCTTTTATAGCCAAATTTACTAGGCTAGAGTCCCTTACTTGGCCACCACTCTTCTATTTTGATAACTTTATCCTTTTAATTATCATAAATAAAAGAGTTTAATCCAACATTTATCTCTTCAAAATAATCCAATTTAAAAAATCCTTTATTTATCACCTTTTTAATTGAATATTTATGAAAATAAAACACCTCCTTTCTAGAAGCATGTGCCGTCCACCTCAGTCTTCTGGAAGCAAAAATAAAACCTCCTTTATTTGCTTCCGAAGTGACTCGAACTTCGAGCCCATTCCTCTTGTATATGGCGCCATTTCATATAGGCCCTAAGTGACATCTTGAGTGCCACTTTTCCAAGCTTTGTTTGTGTGTCAAATTTCACAAACTTTTTCTTTTACGGCCACCTTGCCTTAATTTCCCCTTTTAAACCTTAAAACTCGTCATTTCTAGGTCATTTCTAAGTTTCCAAAAATTTTTGTTCGGCTCTGTAAACTTGACATTTCCTTACATTTCCAAGTTTCCAGAAATGTTCACTTTCCTTTTTTTTGAATCATTTCTAAATCATTTTCCTAGTTTCCATAAATGTTCACTTTCCTCTTTATTCCTTTACATTTTCAGGACATTTCCCTACATTTCCAAGATAAGACATTTCCTTACATTTCTTGCATTTCCTTACATTTCCATACATTTCCTCACATTTCCTTACATTTCCTTACATTTCCATACATTTCCATACATTTCCTTACATTTCCTTACATTTCCTTACATTTCCACACATTTCCATACATTTCCATATATTTCCATACATTTCCTTATTTCTAGAATTCACATAACACATTCATAATTCATAAAACATGCCATTTTACCACATGGTTCCTTGTGTCATGCTTCACATGGAGTTTCTTTTAAAGCCTCATTTACCTAGCTCCCCTTTTTACTTAAAAACCAATAATTTTCCAAAGCTTTCTTCTTCCATCCTAGAATTCTAAAAACCCTTAATACACTTCCAACACTGCCAAAACCTACTAACTCATGAATTAGGCACAAACGCATAACCCTAATCTAGGATGTTGCATTGTCGTTAACCTTGTATTAACAAGGGTAAGGCTCGACAATCGCAAGCGTGGTAGGTAAGGATTGCTAACATGGTGGTCAGTGTTCTCGACTCAGTCATGGATTAGTCGAATCTAATGTGGCTCATAGGGGTGACTTATGTGCAATATGGGTCACTTGGTTTTGACGATATAGGTGTTTGGGTGCAGATCTAGAAGGTAATCGCAAATAGTAGCAAACGAAGGGCTACTAGAACATGAGGCACACGGTAAGGGTACGGTGAAGTTTCAGTTTTTGATAAGTATGGGTTAAAACCTTGGTAAATCGTTAGTAATGTCGATTGTAGGTTCGTGACTAAGGGGTTTCAGTGCGCATGGATACCAGGTGTATACAAACACTACACACACGATATCGGCAATGCCGAAAAGCTAAAAAGCCGAAAGTGGCTAAATGGGCCCGGTGGGCCCTAAGGCTAGGTTTGATGAGTTTGTTTGGTTTGGTGTATAAATTGAGTCTGTCAAGCATAATACTTGATCTGGAATTGTTTTGGGCCTAACAGGCCATAATGATGTGATTTGGGCCTAATGGGCCGTAAAGATGTAATTTGGGTTTGATGGGCTTTATGGGGACGTAGACAAGTATGTTAGGGTTTATGGACTTTAGGCCTAGTTTAAACAACTCTAAAATTTCATAAGACTTAATCTAATTAAACATGTCCGTGAATAAGTCGCTGGGTTAGGGTGTGGCAACGGGCATACGCATGTCTAGGATTGGATATAAGGAGAGCTTGGTACTTAAGCGGTCCTAGTGGCCCACCTCCTCTTCTTTGGAATCCTACCTGGTGCGTAGTGTCTGTTCACTTTACCCGCAAGGACTTGTTGATGGGCCAAAGTTCATAACTAAAACCCGAGAGGGACCAAATACCCTTATATTTGTAAAATTACTAAAATACCCTTATATTTGTAAATTACCAAAATACCCCCTGTTTTGTGCAAGTACCAAAATACCCCTGTTTTGTGCAAGTACCATAATACCCCTATTTTGCAAAATTACCAAGATACCCCTATTTTGCCAAATTACCAAAATACCCCTATAGGGTAGAATTACGAAAATACCCTTGGGTAGGGAACTGACGAAAATACCCCTCTGTTACAAATATGAGTTTATGGATGTTACTCGTGTGTGTGATGCATTCGTAAGCTATTCTGCTTAGGATGCATATGGGTGGGAATTATGGTACGGAGGAAGATTTGAGGATCGCATAGTCGTATGGCCATGGATCCACCAGTGGCTTTAAGCCCATTATACATTCGACCATTCACTTAAACCACAATCGAGTTGAGTACACCTACCTCTTGCTAACGAGCCTCGAACCTACAACCAACCAACCTTCAATCAATCACTAAATCAAAACATTTACCAAAAGCCGAAGCCTTACCGTAACCTTATCGTGTGCCACCGGGTTCTAATAGCCCTTCCTTAGCTACTAATCAGGAGTATCCCCTAGATCTGCACTCACACATACACCATCAAAATCTGAGTGACTCATAATCCACACAAGTCAACCGGGCTACCTTTGGTGTGTAGAGGATGGGTGGGTCAATTTAGAAATCCCTACAGGTGTGTATAAGGTTGGAAGGGAAATGGTGTGTGTAGCGGATGGATTATTGGGATGGGTTGTGCATTATTTTGTTTATATATGATACGATATGATATGATATGAGGTCATTGTGGGCTAAAGCCCAAGACCATCGATTTGATAGGGCTTAGGCCCAATATGAATATTTGTATGTGATTTGATTGCCAAGGGTTGTACATACTGAGTTTCGCAACTCACGCCCTTTATTTAATGTTTCAGGTGATCCTGAATAGACGGCTCAACGTGGGAGAGGACTCGGAGATGGCCACACTACAAGTTGATCAAATGTTTTATTTTGTTCAAATGAATTTATTTTAAATACTTTGTTTTTTCCATTGGATTGTAATAAGGCCATGTAACTCCTAATTGACTTTAGATTTTGGGCTTTATTGTTACTGTTTCAACTATTCGCTTAATAAATTTCATAAATATCCAAAGTTAATTTTGTTTTCGAAATAACTTAACCTATGAATGATTTCTAAAATATGGGCTTTTCAACGTGACTTAACAAGATACAAGGGTTTTGGGCTTTTGGGCCTTAAGTTGTTAAATGGTAAAATCATTTTGAAGTGTGCCTTTAATGTGACATTCCGGACTCGGGCCTAACTTCTAGGCCGGGTTTGGGGTGTTACAGATATATATACACAAATGATGTAAGTAAAACAATTTATGTAATATCATTTAAAAAATCAAAATAAAGCTTTGGTCAAAGTGGTAAAGTTGATGTGCTATTGATGTTAGTGGCATGAATTTAAATTTCTTCATATATAATTTTTATTAATTTTATTAAGAAATATAAAAAAAAATCATCACAATAGTAAAACTAATTTTTAATATGAAACAGTTAATTAGTAATTTAACGAACTGAATTGTTGTCACTTAACTTGTGTCACCAAACTCAATAAACGACCTAATATTAGTAGATATGCATTTTTTTTGGTTTTCTTAAAAAATATGCAAAGATAAAAATCTCATCATAATAATATAACTTATTTTAAATAAGAAGAGACTAATTATTAATTTAACCAACTGAGTTGGTGTCACTTAACTC
Source organism: Gossypium bickii (assembly GCA_025503065.1). NCBI lineage: Eukaryota > Viridiplantae > Streptophyta > Magnoliopsida > Malvales > Malvaceae > Gossypium > Gossypium bickii. Next base: position 95,386,950 of record CP106714.1, on the reverse strand, counting down.
GTGACACAAAACTTATTAAACGACTTAATATTAGCAGAGATAAAAAGATAAAAATATCATTGTCACAATATAACTTATTTTAAATATAAAAATGTTATTTAGTATGGTTAGATTGAGAAGGCTACATTAGCCACCGAAATGGCTAAGCAGACCATTTGACCTTTGGAAATCCTTACCATGACTAACTTTGAAGAAAATTGTTGTTGGTGGTCCGAGTTAGATAAAGCATCGTTTTATTAGAGTTTTCTTATGAAAAACCCTAACTTGTTTAACTTTAGGAAAAATCATCACTCTTGAAATTAAATAACGTTAAAGCCTTCAGTTAATTAGTTCATCTTTAATTAGAGTCTATTTTATTATTATTGTCATATTTTAGAATACTAATTGTTTTGACATTATGTTTTTTTTTAAATTGAATCATTGAAATGCAGCAAAAAAAAATATTATTCATGTAATTTTGGAACTCTTGTTGCCTTATCAATTTGTTTTTTTTTTTGAATGGTTAAGTTGTAACGCAGTGGAAAATTGATGATCAATGACAGTTTTACTTAAGCTAAATATCTTGCAATTATTGATTATTAAGCTTCAGTGATTCATGTATGCACTAAATCCCCAAATAATAATAAAGCCACATACCCAAGACATTAAAAATTACAAATCAAAACCAATAAAAAACTTACTAAAAACACTTATGTAAAGCAGTCCAATGTTTGAGGTGATTCTCTGTATGTTGGGTCTGATCCTAGTCTCGAGCATTACCTTAGAAGTTTGAAACAATGGGATAAGCTAAACTAGCTCAGTGTGAGTCTATAATAGTATAATCAAACAATCATTCGTACAAGAACCAATCATTAATTCAATACCATTTGATTCAACACAATACAATACATAACATGTCATTCAAGTATGTCATGAGTTTGATGCAATGCAAAAAGGTTCTTACCCATCCATCCGTTACACACCATGAGTTCCCTAGAACTCTTCTACCAAACTCTGAACAATGTGAACAAAGCTAGATGTAGTTAAACCACCATTATAAATAATGTACTTATACTGTCAATCAATATGCAAACAAGTTGACAATTTCGTGGGCGAGCCACCAATTCAGTAACTGCAGTTTGGACAGCTAATCAATATGCGATCTAATTGCCAATTTTCTCATTACTCCCAGTGCAGTGCACTAAATACATATGAATGTGGACTTAATATGCCACCAGAACTCCACGGAACTCCTCCATTAACCATAATATCCCACCCCTTGCACATGTGGTATGTCATACAATATTTCAATCAAATACACGTTTCATATGTATTCTTTCAATAGCACTGATTACATGCCATCATTATAATGTTCACATATCAAATTTTTAGTTTCACCATCAATACGGTGACATTTAATCATACCATCAATTGTTAACACTTTAGGAAAATATTTACACTGCATGTATAACAATTTTTCCATTGAATACTTTTCATGGCATTCTATCCAACAAGATTTCAGGCATTCAATATCTATTTCCAAAATAACACATGTTATACATACAATCAATCACACATCAGTTCAACAAACCTTTCATATAAATATCAAATAATTAACTATTCAGTCAACCAAATAATTTTGCAAACATGCCATTTAGTCAAGACTAGTTACGTACCTGATTTAGCCACTTTAACATATTCACTTAGTTAATTTACTAAGTCTGACCAGCAAGATTAATCCACATTTAGATCATATAAAATATTATCAAAACATTCAATTTTAACAAGTTAAGACCCACACCTTTTTTTTGCACTATTGCAGCATACTGACAAAACTCACGGTTTCTCCTTAAGACCTTAATCGTGTCTAAAATAAAAATCAATAGTTTATCGAATTAATTCACCACTTAGAAAAACCTAAAACACCCTCTTAAGGTTTCAATCCAAATAGCATAACTATAACAATTTTTCAGATCTAAATTAACTAGGTTCTTTACATTGGTTTGATGCAAAACGTACGTGCAAATGTATAACAGCTTCACTGTTGATTTGGGGCTCTTAAGTCGACACTTAACAACATTAAATACTGAAAAATCAGTAGCTATAAAATCTTCAAATCCTGTAATCCAATCAATTATCAATTTCCCCAACAATTAAGTCAAAACTACGCACTAGCCCACAATCAACTACATTTACACACCTCGAATTGTCAGATTTAAGTCATCGAATGATCAAGATTGAATTTTCCTAAATAATACATGATTAAAGGATGATTGGGAGTGGTTCTTGAGACCAAGATACTACTGGAAATAGGTAGGAAAAATTAAAGAAAACAACAACCCCTTTTTGGTACCTCTAGGCGCGATGCACCACCGCAAATGGTGGCAAATTGGGGCTAATTTAAAAAGACAATTGAAATAACTTTTAAAGGATGGGAAAATACCAATAAAATAATTAAAAATTACCCAAATTAAAGATCTAGAAATTTTGGTATTCCTTTAAAAGATTCATCAAGAAATTTAAAGAAAATAAGCACTTACACTAGCTAGATAAAGGGGTGGTAATGGAGCTTCTTGAGCATCAATGGAGATCGTTATTGGAGATCAAATAATTTAGATTTATGACTGGAAAATAAAGAAAAATGTCAGAAGTAAGGAGTGTAACAGTTCGATTTAGACCCTATTCAGAACAGTGGTTTCGGGACCACAAATCCAAGTCAGAAAAATATTTTAATATTATTTCTGTGCCTATGATATGTGATTAAGCATGTGTTAAATTTCTGTGAATTAATTTGTTCGTTTTTGCATGCTTAATTTGAGAAAAGGATTAAATTGCATTAAATGCAAAACTAGCATGATATTTGTAAAAGTGCCTATTTTATGTGGCTTTTAAAAGTAGTGGCCTTAAGAGGCAATTAAACCACTTTACAAGTTAGTGGATGGATAAAGGACATTAATGCCCTTAATGTTATGCAGCCCTGAAATAATCCCATGTCAGATCCTCTGCTGCCACACTGTCTCGAACCGTGAGCCACCACTGGTATGACTCATCCCAAAGGAGCGATACGATGCCTTTCAGCTTCTCTTCAGCAGTCAAGTCCAGATCATCCATGATCCACTCCGTCGCCTCCAACCAATACTCAGCAGTGCTAGGAGCAACACCAGATACACCTCGAAAGAATTCGGCCCCATTTGCCCGGAGTCGCTCAGGAACAGATTTTCTAATTCCTGCGCCACCACCTATACCGGCTACCTTTTCCAACACTCGCAGCATCGCCTGCGACACTGCGTCATCCCCAGTCTGATCTTGGAACTCACCACCTCTAGCTGGTGGCGGAACCGGTATCTCACTTTCTGACCCCTGACCAGATCCTACGGGCTCAGAAACTGTCATCCTACCCCTACCTCTACCACGAGTATTACGACCACGTCCGCCTCGAGTGCTCATGTCTAATATCTCTACGTATCTGATTAAAGAGTTTTATGCATCAGTATTTATTCCACTGTTTTAAAGCAAGTCTTATGAATATTAAGGAGGATTTGTTCTCGCGAGTTCACAAAATCCTATCAGTCTCAATCTCTAAAGTAGCATACTATTGCTAATCATCAAATCATATCACACCCAACCAAATCACAAGCAATAGTACGGGGTACTTACCTGGGCGAACTGGTGCCGGAGACTCGGTGCCATGCCTTTCAAACCATACTTTGAAACAAAAGACTATCAAAACAAACTTTTAAAACATTTTTTTGGGCCTCGGGCCACAAAGTAGAAACCTTTAAACTTAGCTCACGATACCACAATTGTAACACCCCAAACCCGGACAAGACACCACGTCCGAATCTGGTATGTTACGGGGAAAACGTATTTGAGAGGTTAGATTTTTTTTTCACTGAAAAGCTGGGTGAAAACATAGTGTATTTGAGAAAATTTGAGTAGACTTGTTTGAAATCAAATGGTGTATTTGAAACCCGGAAGTCTTGAAAACTTAACCAAAATGTGTAGTTTAAACGAGTTCATTCCATTAGGAATTCCATAGTTTCTTAGTATTACTTAAAGCATTTTTGAACTTTTAATAGAAAATTGAGTTTGATTTGGAAATCATTTGAGTTTACTTTATATCAAAACATAGTGTGATACCCGATGGTATAGTTTAAAACACATTGCGTTATACTTCTGAAATCATTGTCTTTCCAAATTTTAGTAAAATTCATACCAAATTATTTTGTTAAGGCATATGAAAATCTAATTAAAACATAAACATCATAAAACATAAATCAGAGGCCTTTTACAAATCCAAATTAAAACCCAAATAAAGTAGATAAGCTAAAGTACCCAAATTGAATAGTCTGAGCAAAACTTTTATTAAAGCATGGCATGCGCACCAGAGTCCATCCAGGCTCCATGTCCGCGTCTACTGGGTCTGAAATGTCAAAGAGAGGGTGAGTCGAATGACTCGATGCATAAATCCCGCTCCCGATAAAACAACATGCTAACACACATCATACATAGCAATATGATTAATGCAACCCGATCCTAACCATCCGTATCTCTGTTCTACCCCCGTGTGGTACCAAACCACCGGTGGTGCCAAACCACCGGTGACCCAAAGTCACGATATCCATAAGTGTGGTGCCAAACCACTTTGGTGACCCAAAGTCACGAATAATCCATCGATGGGGCCAACCCATCGCGTGATACCAAATCACTAGCGACAATCCCGTATCTCTCTAGTGGGGCCAACCCACGGTGGTGTCAAACCACAGGGACGAGTCGCAATGAGGTGCCAAACCTCTGGTGTCCCAAAGACACAATGTGGTACCAAACCACTGGTGACCGCAGTCACAAATCCGATGATGGGGCCAACCCATCGTGTGATACCAAATCACTGGCGTCAATCCCGAAGTCAAATGTGGGGCCAACCCACTGTGGTGCTAAGCCACTGGGACGAGACGCTGAGGTGCCAAACCTCTGGTGACCCAAAGTAAAAAAATATCATCTGTGGTACCAAACCACTGGAGGTGCCAAACCTCTGGTGTCCCAAAGACACAGTGTCCCAAAGACACGGATATCATCATCCTCCCTCCTCTCATATCACCCATATTCATGTGATCATGCATATCATACAAGTCATGCATATCATGCCAACATGTCTAGCATTACATCTCATAGCATACATAACATAGATCACAATGTTGAGCATATCATCAATAGAACTCGTAATGCTACAGACTTACCCGGATCCGTACATATACCCCACTTGGGTATCCAGTAATCCATCATACTGTCATGATTTTGATAGGCAAACAGGTTTAATAACAATATTACTAAGTATCAGTGTGTTAGTTTACACACCTGGTAAAGCGAAGGTTTTAATCCTAAGAACCCGTCTACAACCCTCGATCCTCTTGTTCCTAAAACAATCGGCCAACCATGGGTTAATTACTTAAACCATTCGGCCAAGACCAAATAAACCACGGGGTTAGTGTTGGTCCTTACCTTGCTATTGGTTTGGTTTCCTACCAAACCCAACCAACTAATGATCCCTTTGTCAATCGGCCACCACCTAATAAGAAAAACCATCAATCCATAATTAACTTGGCTTAACGAGATAAAAGAATTCACTAATAGAACTAGCCCTTACCAATACTTACCCAAACGGTTAATCAAGAACGAAGGCTCCACTTGATTGTGACCAAAATCAATTGTCCTATAACAAAAGTCGATTACACAAGAGATTAGTCCCCCCAACCAATGCTTGAATTGGCCTTTAATCAAACCCAAGTCGATTAAGAAAAAGAAAGAAATTAAATAACCATTCGGCCAAGGCTTACCCAACACCTACTATATTTGGCCAACAGAGGACTTCTAGGAGAGAAGAGTTTCGACTAAGATGCAACCCAAAAATAAAAGAAGATTCGGCCTAAGTGTTTAACACACACCTATGTTCGATTTTGAATGGAAAAGAAAGGAAAAGAAAATAGGAGATGAGAATAAAGTTTCGGCAATAATGTATAAGAAAAGAAAGTAAAGGTTTGAGATGCAAGTGGTTGTGGTTTTGGCACAAAGAAATGGGAAGATGAAAGGAGGAAACAATGGAAGGATTCGGTTTGAAGCAAATAGGTGAAGAAAGTGTTTTGGAGGATAAGATTCGGCTATCAAAGTTTAAGAAAGAACTTTTGCTTGACACCCCAAAGACCGAAAATGCACAAAAGCCTAAGTGAATTTCGGCTACTAACACTTCCCCACACCAAGCCGTCACTCCCCCACTCCCAACTCCCTAAAATTCGGCCATAATCCCCACAACCACTCCAAGCCACAAGTTCAAAATAGTTTGAACAAGTCTCCCTCCTACTTTCACTCTCCACCCACCAACCCATCATTTGACCAAGTCCATGGTAGAGTTTGAACTACCAACAACTCTCCTCCTCCATGCCGGTCAAAATGAACCAAAAGGGAGCACTCTGCAGCTTGAACTCAAGACCTCTCCCTCCTGCAAATGACGCCATCACAAGCCCCCAAGTGGCGCATGCTCTGCCACTTTGCCAGCTCCTCATTCGTGCTAAAATCACCAAATAAAATCTTTTAAACCCCAGCTTCCTCAGCTCCCTTCACTTAACACCCAAAACCAAAATTTTCCTACCTCTTTCAGGCACACCCCAGCCTACAATTAAACCCCGACACTACACAAATAGCAACCACGACATACCAACACATGCAATATCATGCAACAACAAAATAGCCCCAACTTTCGGGATATTACGGTTCTACCCCCTTAAAATAATTTCGACCTCGAAATTACACGATCGAAAGAGTTGCGGGTATTCTTTGTCTCATTATATCCTCGGGTTCCTACGTGGCTTCTTCTACGCCATGATTCCGCCAAAGTACCTTAACCAAAGGCCTGAGACTTTCTCGCAGAACCTTCACATCCCGATCTAGAATGCGCGCGGGTTCTTCTTCCATGGTCAAGTCTGGATTTACCTCGATCTCTCCACTTTGCTACCACATGCGACGGATGCGAGCGATAACAGAAGCATCGAAGCGTGAAATACGTCGTGAATCGACTCAACTCTGCTGGCAACTCAAGGCGATCGCGCTCACGATCCCACTCGTCTCGGTACCTTATCGGCCCAATAAACCTCGGACTTAGCTTGCCTTTCCTCCCGAACCTCAACACCTTCTTCCAAGGCGAGACCTTCCGGAAAACTCGATCCCCCACAGCAAACTCTATATCTCTTCGCTTAAGATCGGCATAAGACTTACGCCGGTCGAAAGCTTCCTTCAACCGAGCTGAATCAACTTAACCTTGTCTTACGTCTCGACCAACCAACTCGGGTCCCAACAACTGACGTTCACCTAATTCCGTCCAACACGTAGGTGAGCGACACTTCCTACCATACAACACCTCGTACGGTGCCATCTTGATGCTTGCTTGGTAACTGTTGTTGTAGGCAAACTCAGCTAATGGCAGAAACTCCTCCCAACTACCTCTGTAATCCAGAACACAACCTCTCAGCATATCTTCTAAGATCTGAATAACCCTTTCCGACTGCCCGTCAGACTGCGGGTGGAAAGCCGTGCTAAAATCCAACCGAGTACCCAGAGCTTGATGCAATACTTTCCAGAACCTTGACGTAAATCTGGGATCCCTATCCGAGATTATCGAAACTGGCACACCATGCAACCTCACTATCTCTGACACATACACGACCGCCAACTTACGAAGTGAATAATCAACCCTCACCGGAATAAAGTGAGCTGATTTAGTCAGACGATCCACCACTACCCAAACTGAATCCTTCTTGCTTGGCGTAAGCGGTAACCCACTGACAAAATCCATGGTTATCCTTTCCCACTTCCACTGAGGAATCTTCACGGTGAAGCAAACGTGACAAGCGATGCTCAGCCTTGACCTGCTGACAAGTCAGAAACTTCCCAACAAACTCTGTCACCTCTTTCTTCAAGCCAGGCCACCAAAACTGCTCCCTAAGATCCTTATACATCTTGCTACCTCCAGGATGCATAGCATAAGAAGCGCTATGTGCATCTGAAGAATCTTGCCTCGACTCAACATCTTTAGGCATACAAGCCTTACCTTGGAAACACGAGAACCTCATCACTAGACAAGCAGTAACCCTCCAAACCACCATCCTCACGCACTTGTACCCTTCGGCGCACTCGAGAACCTCATCCTCTAATCATTTTCTCTCGATCTGCTCAACCCAAGTAGGCAACCTCTGACTCTGCGAGAATACTCCGTCGTCGTACAAACTCAAATGGGCAAACAAAGCTCTTAAGTCAAAAACAACCTTACGGCTCAACGCGTGCGCCACCACGTTAGCCTTACCGGATGATACTCAATTGAGCGATCGTAATCTTTCGAAGACTCAACCCATCTACGTTGCCTCAAATTCAAATCCTTACGAGTCGGGAGATACTTGAGACTCTTATGATCGTGTAGACTATCGATCTCTCTCGTACAAGTAGTGCCTCCAAATCTTTAGGGCGAAGACTACGACCGCTAGCTCCAAATCGTGCGTCGGATAGTTGACCTCATGTGGCCTCGGTATCGAGAAGCGTAAGCCATAACCTTACCTTCTGCATCGCACACACAACCCAAGCCCGTATGTGATGCATCGCAATATCTTTGTGAATTCCTTACCACCTCGAGGTTGAATCAAAGCCGGAGCCTCGGTCAAAATCTTCTTTAACTTATCGAAGCTTTCCTCATTTCTCAGTCCAAACAAACGGAACTCATTTTCTCAGCAACTTGGTCATTGGTGCTGCTATCAACGAGAAACCCTCAACAAACCTTCGGTAGTATCCGGCCAAACCAGAAAACTCAGAATCTCGACCCACGACCTGGCGGCTTCAATCCAAAAGCGCCTCAATCTTACGAGGATCTACCTAATCCCTTTAGGCGATACTACATGACCTAAGAAAGTCACCTCTCTCGGCGAACTTCGCACTTACCCGACTTAGCATGAAGTTGCTTTTCCTCGAATTTGCAGCACCACCCTCAAGTGTGCATCATGCTCTTCCTCTGTCTTTGAGTACACTGAGATGTCGTCTATGAAAACCACGACGAACTGATCCAGATACTGCTGAAACACCCTATTCATCATATCCATAAACGCTGCCGGTGCGTTAGTCAACCCGAACGGCATTACCCGAAATTCGTAGTGCCCATACCGAGTCCGAAACGCTGTCTTGTGAATATCCGCCTCCTTCACCTTCAACTGATGGTACCCAGACCTCAGATCAATCTTCAAAAATACCGCAGCACCCTTCAGCTGATCAAACAAGTCATCTATCCGTGGCAACGGATACTTGTTTTTAATCGTCAGCTTGTTCAACTGGCGATAGTCTATACACATCCGCATCGTACCATCTTTCTTCTTAACAAATAGTATCGGCGCACCCCACGGTGAAACACTTGGCACGATAAAACCTCGATCCAATAACTCCACGGATCGAGCCTTAAGCTCCACCAATTCCTTTGGCGCCATCCTATACGGGCGATAGACACTTTGCGCGATCCGGGTGCAGATCTATCCCGAACTCTACCTCACGATCCGGCAAACCGGAAGCTCCTCGAGAAACACATCGGCAAATTCCCTAACAGTACGAACCTTCTCTACAGCAAACTCTTTAGCCTCCAAGGCATACACATGAACCACATACGCTTCCGCGCCGCTTTCGACCATCTTCTGCGCCTTGAGGCGGATACTACATTAGATAAGTAATCTCTCCTATTACCTATCATAGCCACCTCATCACCTCAGCGAACCGTCTTAAGAACCATGCGCTTGGCGCGCAATCCAACCTCGCACGGTACTTGACCAACCAATCCATCCCAAGAATCGGATCGAACTCCCAAAGCGGCGGTTCCATCGGATCGGCGGCCGAACACTACCCCTTGGAGTTCTAGGGGTACATCTCTAAACGACTTATTTACTACTACGAGTGACCTAAAGGTCTAATTACGATCATCTGCCTGAAGATATCTCGAGTCTAAGTCCATGGTCTCTACTATACTCACGGCAACATAAGAGTCGTTGAACCCACATCAATCAAAGCGGTATAAGGAGAACCAAAGATCAAAACGTCTGGGTTATGACGTCCGGTCGTCGCCCTCCTCTCGGCGCCTCGCGGCGATACACCAACCCAGTGTCGTGCCTCGAACTACCCGCACCTCGCGCGGTGCTCCACGGCCTCGACCAAAACCATTACCGCCTGCCATTACCACGACCCTCTGCGGTGGCGGTCCATTATTCTGAATCGATTACGGCCACGACTCTCGTGAATCACGGCCAACTTACGCGGGCGAGTCCCTCACACACGGTGCTCGAGAGAACCACACTCAAAGCAACCTTTTCCTCCAGTCCAGCGACCACCCCAATGAGATTTCCCACTGCGATTACATCTGCGGCGGTCCCCGCCTGCGCGACAACAAACCTAGCGGTGATTCGGCCCACTCGATCTAGCCCTTTGCGGATTACCCGACGATCCAGACGACCCAAAGCTCCTCTTATGCCTATTTCTGTCCAGATTTTGCCTCACGGACTCTTTAACACCCTCGGTTACCTTAGCCTTCTCAACTAAGGCAAAGGCAAACTCGCGCTCTGGCGAGAGCAATCGGCGATCTCAACTCGTCTCGCAGACCATCCTCGAAACGAACACACCTCTCATGCTCAGTGGCCACAATGCCCCTGGCATACCTACTCAGCTTCAAGAACTCAGCCTCGTACTCGTGACAGAGTTTACTCCCCTGAACTAGCCTCAGAAATGCCTTTCGCTGGGAGTCAATATAACTAGCTCCAATGTACTTTTTTTGTTATGCAGCCCTGAAATAATCCCATGTCAGATCCTCTGCTGCCACACAGTCTCGAACCGTGAGCCACCACTGGTATGACTCATCCCAAAGGAGCGTTACGATGCCTTTCGACTTCTCTTGGCCGGATCAAGTCCAGATCATCCATGATCCACTCCGTCGCCTCCAACCAATACTCAGCAGTGCTAGGAGCAACACCAGATACACCTCGAAAGAATTCGGCCCCATTTGCCCGGAGTCGCTCGAGAGCAATTTTCTAATTCTGCGCCACCACCTATACCGCTACCTTTTCCAACACTCGCGACGCCGCTGCGACAACTGCGTCATCCCCATCGATCTTGGAACTCACCACCTCCAGTGGTGGCGGGCCGATATCTCACTTTCGACCACGACCGGATCCTACGGGCTCGAAGCGTCATCCTACCCTACCTCTACCACGAGTATTACGACCACGTCCGCCTCGAGTGCTCATGTCTAATATCTCTACGTGTCGATTAAAGAGTTTTATGCATCAGTATTTATTCCACTGTTTTAAAGCAAGTCTTATGAATATTAAGGAGGATTTGTTCTCGCGAGTTCACAAAATCCTATCAGTCTCAATCTCTAAAGTAGCATACTATTGCTAATCATCAAATCATATCACACCCAACCAAATCACAAGCAATAGTGCGGGTACTTACAGGCGGCCCAGTGCAGGAGACTCGGTGCCATGCCTTTCAAACCATACTTTGAAACAAAAGACTATCAAAACAAACTTTTAAAACATTTTTTTTGGGCCTCGGGCCCACAGCCGAGCCCTTAAACTTAGCTCTGATACCACAATTGTAACACCCCAAACCCGGACAAGACACCACGTCCGAATCTGGTATGTTATGGGGAAAACGTATTTGAGAGGTTAGATTTTTTTTTTTCACTGAAAAGCTGGGTGAAAACATAGTGTATTTGAGAAAATTTGAGTAGACTTGTTTGAAATCAAATGGTGTATTTGAAACCCGGAAGTCTTGAAAACTTAACCAAAATGTGTAGTTTAAACGAGTTCATTCCATTAGGAATTCCATAGTTTCTTAGTATTACTTAAAGCATTTTTGAACTTTTAATAGAAAATCGAGTTTGATTTGGAAATCATTTGAGTTTACTTTATATCAAAACATAGTGTGATACCCGATGGTATAGTTTAAAACACATTGCGTTATACTTCTGAAATCATTGTCTTTCCAAATTTTAGTAAAATTCATACCAAATTATTTTGTTAAGGCATATGAAAATCTAATTAAAACATAAACATCATAAAACATAAATCAGAGGCCTTTTACAAATCCAAATTAAAACCCAAATAAAGTAGATAAGCTAAAGTACCCAAATTGAATAGTCGAGCAAAACTTTTATTAAAGCATGGCATGCGCACCAGAGTCCATCCCGCTCCATGTCCGCGTCTACGGGTCACTGAAATGTCAAAGGAGAGGGTGAGTCGAATGACTCGATGCATAAATCCGCTCCCGATAAAACAACATGCTAACACACATCATACATAGCAATATGATTAATGCAACCCGATCCTAACCATCCGTATCTCTGTTTCTACCCCGTGGTACCAAACCACTTTGGTGGTGCCAAACCACCGGTGACCCAAAGTCACGATATCCATAAGTGTGGTGCCAAACCACTTTGGTGACCCAAAGTCACGAATAATCCACCGATGGGGCCAACCCATCGCGTGATACCAAATCACTAGCGACAATCCCGTATCTCTCTGTGGGGCCAACCCACGGTGGTGTCAAACCACGGGGACGAGTCGCAATGAGGTGCCAAACCTCACGGTGTCCCAAAGACACAATGTGGTACCAAACCACTTTGGTGACCGCGATCCACAAATCCGATGATGGGGCCAACCCATCGTGTGATACCAAATCACTTTGGCGTCAATCCCGAAGTCAATCGTGGGGCCAACCCACTTGTGGTGCTAAGCCAACGGGGCGAGGCGAGAGGTGCCAAACCTCGGTGATCCAAAGTCACAAAATATCATCTGTGGTACCAAACCACTTTGGAGGTGCCAAACCTCTGGTGTCCCAAAGACACGGTGTCCCAAAGACACGGATATCATCATCCTCCTCCTCTCATATCACCCATCATCATACCATATTCATGTGATCATGCATATCATACAAGTCATGCATATCATGCCAACATGTCTAGCATTACATCTCATAGCATACATAACATAGATCACAATGTTGAGCATATCATCAATAGAACTCGTAATGCTACAGACTTACCCGGATCCGTACATATACCCCACTTGGGTATCCAGTAATCCATCATACTGTCATGATTTTGATAGGCAAACAGGTTTAATAGCAATATTACTAAGTATCAGTGTGTTAGTTTACACACCTGGTAAAGCGAAGGTTTTAATCCTAATAACCCGTCTACAACCCTCGATCCTCTTGTTCCTAAAACAATCGGCCAACCATGGGTTAATTACTTAAACCATTCGGCCAAGACCAAATAAACCACAGGGGTTAGTGTTGGTCCCTTACCTTGCTATTGGTTTGGTTTCCTACCAAACCCGAACCAACTAATGATCCCTTTGTCAATCGGCCACCACCTAATAAGAAAAACCATCAATCCATAATTAACTTGGCTTAACGAGATAAAAGAATTCACTAATAGAACTAGCCCTTACCAATACTTACCCAAACGGTTAATCAAGAACGAAGGCTCCACTTGATTGTGACCAAAATCCAATTGTCCTATAACAAAAGTCGATTACACAAGAGATTAGTCCCCCCCAACCAATGCTGAATTCGGCCTTTAATCAAACCCAAGTCGATTAAGAAAAAGAAAGAAATTAAATGACCATTCGGCTAAGGCTTACCCAACACCTACTATATTCGGCCAACAGAGGACTTCTAGGAGAGAAGAGTTTCGACTAAGATGCAACCCAAAAATAAAAGAAGATTCGGCCTAAGTGTTTAACACACACCTATGTTCGGTTTTGAATGGAAAAGAAAGGAAAAGAAAATAGGAGATGAGAATGAAGTTTCGGCAATAATGTATAAGAAAAGAAAGTAAAGGTTTGAGATGCAAGTGGTTGTGGTTTCGGCACAAAGAAATGGGAAGATGAAAGGAGGAAACAATGGAAGGATTCGGTTTGAAGCAAATAGGTGAAGAAAGTGTTTTGGAGGATAAGATTCGGCTATCAAAGTTTAAGAAAGAACTTTTGCTTGACACCCCAAAGACCGAAAATGCACAAAAGCCTAAGTGAATTTCGGCTACTAACACTTCCCCACACCAAGCCGTCACTCCCCCACTCCCAACTCCCTAAAATCCGGCCATAATCCCCACAACCACTCCAAGCCACAAGTTCAAAATAGTTTGAACAAGTCTCCCTCCTACTTTCACTCTCCACCCACCAACCCATCATTTGACCAAGTCCATGGTAGAGTTTGAACTACCAACAACTCTCCTCCTCAATGCCGTCAAAATGAACCAAAAAGGGAGCACTCTGCAGCTTGAACTCAAGACCTCTCCCTCCTGCAAATGACGCCATCACAAGCCCCCAAGTGGCGCATGCTCTGCCACTTTGCCAGCTCCTCATTCGTGCTAAAATCACCAAATAAAATCTTTTAAACCCCAGCTTCCTCAGCTCCCTTCACTTAACACCCAAAAACCAAAATTTTCCTACCTACTCAGGCACACCCCTAGCCTACAATTAAACCCCGACACTACACAAATAGCAACACAGCATACCAACACATGCAATATCATGCAACAACAAAATAGCCCCTAACCCGGGATATTACATTAATAATATGATTATTAAGCAAACAAAAGGCTAAAATAAGCCATAATGCTCATCCATCTAGCCGATTATTGAAAGAAAAAGAAGAAAGAAAAACTAGCTAGGGCATTCGGCCACTTCTAAGCTCAATTCAAGGTATGTTTGATTTCGGTTTTTGATAATTTCTACGTTTTTACAATCGTTGCTTCGTAAACTTTGAAACCCATGTTTTAATTTTGAAAATTTATGATGTTTTTAATATGAGCCTTTGATGAACTCATGTGTTTTATGATGTTTGATGGTGAATTATGAAAGATATATGTTTCATTAACATAGTTTGTCTTTGAGTTTTTAGTGATTTTGAGTATTTTGGATTAAATTGAGAAAATGAAAATTTGAGGGACTAAATTGTAAAATAAATGAAATGTATGGATTGATATGATCATAATATATATTTGTCCAAGCATGTGTGTAAGCAAATTTGGTGTATTTTGTGATTTTGTGAAATAGGGACTAAATTGTCCAAATGTGAAAATGTGATGGCTAATTTGCAAATTACCATAAATGTGCGTTTTTGGATTGAATTGAATGAGTTGATGAATAAATAGATTAAATTTGAATATGTATAGATCAAGAACTGAAGAAAACAAACTTAGATCACAGGAAATCGAAAGTAATCGAGTAGCCGTATCCGTTTCCGTTAAACCGAATCCGAGGTAATTCGATATACAAATAAATGTATTTGAATTGAACTATTTGTGCATATATGAAATTTGAATTGCTATGAATATCCATTGAGATGGAATGTATGTGAAATCCGAGTTTCCGAATAAGTTGACAAGTTGTTAAAGTCCGAGAAGTCCCGTATGAGCCTAGGAATAGATAGGATTGCATATGTCATGACATAGGTGTCCATCATGTGATATCATGTAAGACCACGTCTGGGACGTTGGCATTGATTTGAGATTTCATTTAAGACCACGTTTGGGATGTTGGCATCGATATGAGATTTACATGTAAGACCATGTCTTGGACATTGGCATCGTTTTGATTCGTGTAAGACCCTGTCTGGGACAGAGGCATCGATATTTGGTTACATGTAAGACCACGTCTGGGACGTTGGCATTGTATGACTATTTTGAGCATTCTGAATATTCTGTTAGATTCTAAACGGTTAAACGGGTGAGTCCGAGAGATGAACAACTTTGTGAGTTGTATATCTGTTTCAGGTACGTTTGAAAAGTACACTATGTGTGTATGAAAGGTAAGTGTCTATGTGTATATGTGATATTTGAGTTGAAAAATGTGGTAAACTATGGCTAAGCAAATGGGCCAAAGAATATATGATGAATTTGTATTGAGCAACAATAATATCATTGTATCAATATAGTTATGTGCATTTTATACTAAGTTTATTTGTATATGGCTTACTAAGCTTTTGAAAGCTTACTTTGTGTGTGTTTGCTCTGTCTTGTAGATCGTCGAAGCTATTGAAGGTTCGGGGACCGTCGAGGATCGTCATCACACTACTCAAACTTGTTTTGATACCTTTGAAAAGTGTATATAGCTAAATATGGCATGTATAGGCTAGTCTTTTTGGTATATGTTTGATATATGAAATTAGCTATGTGATGTGGCTAGTTATATGTTGGTATATGCATTTGAGAATATGGTATATGATGTTGGTTTTGGTATGACCTCATGTCTATGAAATGGTTAAGTTTATGGTAAGCATATGGATGAAATTTGAGTATGTATGTTAGAGCAAAGAAATAGCCATATGATGGCAATATGTGATTGAATTATGCTTGATTATACATATGTTTTGGTTGTGCAAATTGGTATACAAGTTGGCGTGATTAGAAATGAGATTGAATAAGATGATATGTTGTTCATTTGACATGGTTTTGGTTGCCAATTGTGTATGGAACAATGCTTGTTTGAGATTGTAGAAATGACCCAAGTGTGGGTGGCATTTTGGCCTTGAAAATGGCCTATATTTGCCTACAGGGTTGAGCACACGGGCATGTGGCTCGACTGTGTCCCTCATGGTTGAAATTCAAGGCAAGTCAGGATTGACCACAGGCTATACAGACGGGCATGTGACTAGTCATGTGGTGAAGTTAGTAGCGACCACGGGTGAGGCACACGGGCGTGTCCACGGCCATGTGGACAAGTTACTATCTATGCCTTGTTTTGACACGGCTTAGTCACACGGCCGTGTTGAGGCCGTAGGAGCCACACGGCCTGCCCACACGAGTGTGTGACCTCTATAACTTTGAAAAAAGTTTCAAATTTCTGAGAAATTTCATATGTGTTTGGTTTAGTCCCGACCTTATTCTAAAGCATGATTAAGGTCTCGTTGACCTATTAAAGGGACTATTTGATTGCATTTGATGAATTATATTATGAAATGTCTGTAAAAGTTTTTGATCTATCTGGTAACGCCTTTAACCCTAATCCAGCGACAGATACGAGTTAAGGGTGTTACAAGGAGGGAAAAGAATGGTGTAACAACACATTGCAAAAAGAAGAGAAATTGATGATGAAACTTGGTGGCTTGGGCGGTAGCACACAAGGGAGAAACAAAGAAAATTGAAGAGAAAAGAGGAGAGAAAGAAGGTGAGTGGCTAGGGTAGAGAAAAGTGAACTAATGGCTGAAAATAAAAAAAAATTGTATTTATACCTAGGGTTCAAGGCTTGGGCGGCACAAAATAAGGAGAACAAGAAATATTTGCAAAAATTAAGCTATTTTACAAGGGAAGGGAATCAAACTTGGGACTTTGATCTAATTTCCATGCTTCCCTATCTTACTTTTAACCATTAGGCTATTTCGTCATTCTTAACTTAACCTTAAGATATTTATTTTAAAAACAAGACGTGTCATATACTAGGGTTTGATGTGAAGTTTGTAAAATTTAATAAAAATGATGCGATGGAAGAGATTTGAACTTGGGTTTCAAGGATAGCTTCACTAACACTTAACCAACAGACCAGCAACTCATTTATTACAAATAATCTCAAAAATTAGGGCATGATCACTCTCTCTCGGTTCACAAACCCGATTATGCTAACCCTTGATTTTTAGGATGTGACATAGTAATTTAAACAACTGAGTTGGTGTCGCTTAACTCATGACACCAAAATCAGTAAACAAACTAATATTACTAGAGATAACTGACCTATTTTTAAATCTAGTAGTTAATTTGGTCTATTTTCCCACATAAGGAGCTTGTTTTCTAGGCAATTTAGTATTTGATATTACATTTTTAGTATTTAGTAG
Source organism: Gossypium bickii (assembly GCA_025503065.1). Lineage (NCBI taxonomy): Eukaryota > Viridiplantae > Streptophyta > Magnoliopsida > Malvales > Malvaceae > Gossypium > Gossypium bickii. The sequence goes on along the minus strand of CP106714.1, from coordinate 95,369,070 downwards.
TTATGCTTAAATGTTAGTAAAATAAGTGTATTTTAACACATTTTGTGAGTGTTGTGACCTATTAGGTTGACATGGGCCTTAGGTAGTGCTAATGTGTTGACTTGAGTGTTGTGACCTATTATAGGCTCAATTGAAGTGTAAGTAAGGGATGAGTGATGCACAAGTTTCCCAAGCCGTCAAAGCATGGAATGAACCAATGAGGCACAATTTGCTTGTCGTTATGCCATGCAGGGCCTATGGCGTGACATAGGTTGATGCAATGCCCAAGGATGCCAAGGCTATTTTGGTCCACACAATCGAATATATACGACCACCTAGGACGTGCCGAAAACCTAACTTGGGCTGTCAACACTTCTATAAATAATACCTTAAGGTTTGATATAACAAAGTAATATTAGACGCCATAAAAAACCCTAGTAGTTTAGGAGTGTGATTAAATTTAGTTTTCTCTCGGCTTTTCTAAACTCTTTCTTTTTCCTCTCAGAATCAATTTTGATCCAAGATTTCTTTTATATTATTAAAGTATTTTAGTTTATTTCTTCTTTGCAAATGATGATAGTTGATTATTCCAATTGAGAGATTAAATACTCCGTAATCTAATCAACATCAATCTAGGATTATTCTAATCTCTTTTCTCTTTCGATACAATCATGTTCTTTACATGTTTTGTTCAACTGAGATTAAGATTATGAATAACATGAGGGGTTAAATCCCTTAGGTGAGATTAACAAATGGATGGGGATGTGATTGAAAGAAGATTTAAGATTTCTCAAGAGGATCAAGTTGGTATAAATTACATGTTCTTAAACCCAAAGAAGTAATCAGAGAGGAGATTAGATTGGGAGAAAAGTCAAACTGAGTAAATCATAGTTTATCTTTGTTGAGAAAATGAGTTCAGAAGATAAGCGAGCATTAACCAATTGGTTAATTAGTTTAAGGCTGAGAGGTAATAATTGGTTAACCAATAGCTAATCCACCCTAAAACCGTAATCCAAAGTTAATTACGAACCCTAGAACGAGTTAATCTTCCTGATTGGTTTTATCTGTTTAATCGTCTGTTTATTTTTCTTGTAACACCCCTAACCCATATCCGTCGCCGGAATTAATTCATGTCAATTACTATTCATATTAGAAATCAATCATAGTTAATCGTATTGTCCCTTAAATGGACCCTTGGGGCCCAATTTATGCATTTGAAATAAGTCATAACTAAATCGAGAACTTAGAGAATTTTTCATGAAATTTCAAAATTTTTATTAAGTGCAGGGAACACACGCCCGTATGCTCATACCATGTGGCTCACGTGGCCAAGTGACACGCCCGTGTCCCATGCCATGTTCATACCCGTGTAACTCTCTGACTTGGGTCACACGGTCAATCACATACCCGTGTGCTAGGGTGTGTGGACAATTTAATTTCCAAAAATTAGGTGTAGGATTCACACGGCTGAGACACACGCATGTGTCTCTGCCCGTGTGGCCAATTTTGAGCATTCTGTTTCTATATTTTTAAGATGTAGGAGACAAATGGCCAAACCACCCGCCCATGTACATGTTTGTGTGTCAGACGCGGTTGAGACACACGCACGTTTGTCTACCCGTGTGGATGAAAATAAGGCTATTTCCAAGCCTTATTTCTAACCCAAATTTTGTCTTGTACCTACATTAATGTTTGCATAAATATACCAACCAATTCAAGATGTTAAAACCAAGCCAAGTATTCAAACTTACCTTTTTAAAAGACATATATGTTTACCATAATTCAATCTAACTATTCTAAGCACACAACCTTAAGTATATATTCACTAAATATACCATTACTAGCCATTTCAAATGGCTAGATTACAAACAACAATTTACATGCCAACATTGGCCAAGTTAACCTATACATGCCATTATGCCAAAACAAGTTTACTATTTGTACCAAAACGAGCTGAAGAATAGTGTGATGATGCTCCGACTGATTCCAACCTTTACAAGCTTCCGAGCATTATAAAACAAAGAAAAGAAAACCGAGTAAGCATTTCAAATGCTTAGTAAGTTCATATAACAAGAATTTAACTTACCAATCACGTACATTCACAATAAGTATACAAACATGCATCCAAATCATTATGGCCATTTGCCTAAACACATATGATCTCAAGAAACTTGTTAGTCATGTATATCATGTAAACATCAAAAATCAAAGATGATCTCATCATGGAATAACTTTCATAAACATGTGCTTTTCATATCATATTTCTATATAATATGTGCATTTCCATAATCAATCATCTTAAGTTCAATTAGACCATGTCAAAACTATTCCCATTGAATTTATTTAAAATATCGATGGATACACATGTAGTACACTCAAAGTGTAAAAAACTGTAAATCGTCAACAGGAAGCTTATCCGAGCTAAATCAGGAAACTCTTAAGAGTTTAGAACATGAAGTGTAGCGAGCTTAACAGGTAACTCCGAAGAGTTATTATTAGTGATCTCCAGATAGCCATATAACAAGATGTTCAAGCGAGCCATATCAGGAATCTCAAAAAGAGCCTATATCAGGACGCTCAAAAAGAGTTATGTCCGCAATATATGCAGGATCACAACCGTTCATATAACAGGACGCTCACAAAGAGCTGCGGTATATCCGCAAAACATGCAGGATCAATACCGATCAGGATGCTCGCAGGAACCATGTAACGGGAAGCTCGAGAAGGCTTATAACAGGATGTTCTTTCGAGCTATGGTGTGACCACAAAATATGCTAGACTACAACCAATACGAAAATAATGTATTCATCAAATTTCATTTATTCAAACAGGGCTTATTACTTATCGGCCATTATTGGAAATTTGATCAATTTCATACATAAGATAAGACATTTATACAATTCACAAATATACAACATTCAATTCAAACATATTAATAAACATGATTTAGTTACACGAACTTACCTCGTCACTTGTTTGTATACGAAAATCTACTAATTCGACACTTTTTATTTTCCTCGATCTAACTTTGAATTTGAGTTATTCGGATCTATGAATGAATTTAAAGTCAATTTAATCCATTTCATATTCAATTGAATTCAAGTCACATCCTAAGCAAAATTGCCATTTTCCATCTATACTTTTCATAAATGATGATTTTGTCTCTAGGCTTGGAAAATGAAATTTGTGCAATTTAATCCTTATTCCAAGCCTAACCGATTTTTACATATAACATTTACAGCACATATATTTCACAAAAATCAAAAATTTTCCATGAATTTTACATCCTTACAATTTAGTCCCTAAATCACAATTTCATGAAAATTCACTTTACAATAGTTGTTTACCTATCAACAACCTTTCATTTTCTATCATAAATTTCAAATTTTCAGCATATTCATCCATGGAAAAATTTCAATACTTTATTATCTTTTCAAATTGATCACCAAAATAGATAGACTAGATTATTACGATATTGTAACACCCCAAACCCGGCCCAAACACTACAATCGGATCTGGTATGTCACTTGAGTGATTTTACAAAACATGTCGCGTTTTGGAAAACAATTACTAGGTTTAACCGCTAATACCAAAAATTTAATAGTTTAATTTTAAATAAAGTTATAAATTGCCTTGGTGAATTTTAAATAAAAACCGAAATCTTGTACATGTCTTAGTTTAATTTTAAAAACATAATTTAAAATGTCTAATAATAAAACCCAACATAAACCCAAAAACATAAACAATAGTCTAGTGGCCCATGGCCTTATTACAACGAGATTTTAAACCCATTAAATAAAAATATAAAATAATAAACTAAAGCCTTTTTGCTGAATCCAAATGTTCTTTTGCATGGCCACCTTGCTCTCCTCTCCAGCCTAGTCCGACGCGCTAAGAGTCACTTGAAATTGTTAAAATAAAAGGGTGAGTCGCCAGACTCAGTGTGCAACCCTCATGCACCACTAGATTTGGGCCTTAGCCCCACAGAACAGAATAACAGATTAATACATATATATATATAAAAATTATGCAAGCCCAACCCAAATCCTAGGTTTCCATCCGCTACACGCCACCCTTACCTGCCAATCACACCATTGGGGATTTCTAGAATCAACCCACACCGCTACACACCATCAATGGCAGTCATCTTTGCGATTAGTTGCTCTCACCAGTTAAGTTGTGACAGTCACCCGGTGAAAATGGCGAAGCCACGAGAAAAAAGAGTTGTGACAGAGTCACTAGGCTGAAATGGCATACGCTACCAGAACAGATCACTTCCTCTATCAATCACCCAACCCCAAGCATACAAAGAATTTGACATACAAAGCATATCGTTTTAACAGGTTCATTCACTGAAGAAGAACAGAAGTTACTAACCTGATGATTAGCCTCTACCCTTTTCGGGTTTTCACTTGTCATGCCGGGATTTCGGCATTTAATAGAATATAGCAGATTTATACATATATTTTAACAATCAATCTAATAGTGTGGAAGCTTACACACCTAATTAATGCCGATACCCTTGCTAAACAGATCTACAACTTCACTCGAAAAGCCAAAAAGATGTGAAAATAGTGCCTCTCCTATAATCGGCCACGGTTAGGGTTCTACCCGACTTTACACACTAAAATCAATAGATTTCCTTACCTTGAAATCCCAAAAATACCACGATTCGAGTATTACTGAACTTATGACTTAGAGATCTACGCGATTGACTCCTCTTCAGATCCCAGAATGCCGAAAATAAGAGAGAAATAAGAGATTAGTTTCTAAGTAGCCATTCGGCTAGGGACTTTGAAAAGCCAAAAAATATTGAAATCCTGAAATTGACACTTACCTATTGTTTCCTTCAAAATTCGGCAGAAGCAGACTCCACTGAAGAAAATTCGGCAACTTCAAGAGATGTGATCTTAGTGATTTCGGCTTTTAGAAGAACAAAGAATGGGAAAAATATAAGCAAGGAGTGGATAGAGAGATTCGACCAAGAGAAAAGAGAAAAAGAATGGTGGGGTTTCGGTAATTGAGATCTAAGAAGTTTTGGTTTATGTCAGAAAAAGGAAAGAGAAAGAGCAAGAATGGAGTAGGAATTTCGGCAGAGAAGAAAAGAATGATGAGAACTTGCTAGCAATTTCGGCACATACACCTTAAGCCAAAACAGAATGCCCCTTTCTTTTCAAATTCTTCAAAGTTTCGGCTAGCATTAAACACTTAAAGATGGCTCCTATCTTTGATCTATTATCTCCTCAAAAATAGCCTTTATCTGCTTATTATCCACACAATAAAATCCTTAAAATTTAGCCTTGTGCTGTCCCCCCTTGCTCATTTAAGTGCCGAATTTTAGCCCTAAAACTTGGGCTTAAAGCAACCACAATTTGGGCCTTCCTCATACACAAGTGACGCCAACTCCTCTTCCTCCTAGTGGCACCATTTTCCTTTGGGCCACAAGCCTAATATGCCAATTAAACTACTAAAACTTTATTTTAAACCCAAGTATGTCTAAACAGAATATTTAATCTAGGCCTCAGCTCCAAACCTGAGCCCCTTTTTTGTAACTCAAATTCTCATATTAATATTTTAAGCATGTACTACACAAAAATGCACAAGCCCATTAATTCAGGATGTTACAGTTCTACCCCCCTTAAAATAAATTTCAACCTCAAAATTTACCTAATCAAAAGAGATGGGGATACTACTATCGTATAACCTCCTTTGGCTCCTACGTCGCCTCTTCTGCTTCGTGGTTTCGCCACAAGATCTTAACTAAAGAGACGGACTTCCTTCTCAGCACTTTTACATCGGATCCAAGATTTGCACTGGTTCCTCCTCGAAGGATAAATCTAGCCTTATTTCAATCTCTTCCACCGGTACCACATGCGATGGATCAGAACGATAACGTCTTAGCATCGAGACATGAAATAAGTCATGTATCTGTTCCAAACGATAAGCCACTGGCCCCACACGTTCTAGTACCCGATATGGCCCAATAAACCTTGGACTTAACTTACCCTTCCGTCCAAACCTCATTACCTTTTTCCATGGAGACACCTTTAAAAAGATTTGGTCTCCTACTGCAAATTCCACCTCCTTCCGTTTTAGATCCACATAAGATTTTTGCCGATCAGACGCTTCCTTCAACCGAGCCCGAATTAGCCTAACTTTCTCATCTGGTTCCGAAACTAACTCTAGACCTAACACCTGACGTTCACCCAACTCCGTTCAACAAGTAGGAGTACGACATCTCCTTCCATATAACGCTTCGTAGGGCGCCATCTGAATACTAGCTTGATAACTATTGTTGTATACGAATTCTGCCAAAGGTAAATACTCCTCCCAGCTACCCCTAAAATCGATGATGCAACCCCTTAGCATATCCTCCAAGATCTGAGTTACCCTCTCAGACTGACCATCAGTCTGTGGGTGAAAAGCTGTACTAAAGTCTAACCTTGTTCCCATTGCTTGATGAAGAGCTTTCCAAAATCGTGACGTGAACCTAGGTTCCCTATCCGATATGATCGACACCGGTACACCATGTAGTCTTACAACCTTAGCCACGTACAACTTAGCCAGCTTTTGCAGAGAAAATTCCACTCGAACCGGTATGAAGTGAGCAGACTTCATCAACCGATCCACGATTACCCAAATCGAATCCTTCTTAGTGGGCGTAAGAGGTAACCCACTAACAAAATCCATCGTGATTCTTTCCCATTTCCATTGGGGAATCTTCACCGACTGCAACAATCTCGAAGGCACTTGATGTTCAGCTTTCACCTGCTAGCACGTCAAACACTTCTCCACATATTCCGTAACTTCTTGCTTTAACCCTGGCCACCAGAATTGCTCTCGCAAATCCCGATACATCTTAACTCCTCTAGGATGCATAGCATAAGGGCTATTATGCGATTCCCGAAGAATAATCTGCCTTAACTCCATATCTTTTGGCATACAAATCTTCCCACGGAAACGCAAAACTCCATCACCATTCCAACTATAGTCCTCTCCTTCACCATTCTGCACTTGTCAGATTCGAGTACTCAAAACATCATCCAAAAGTTGCTTCTCCTTGATCTGTCTTGTCCACATAGGTCTTACTTGAACTTCAGCCACCAAACTGCCATCCTCACACAGACTAAGATGAGCAAACATCGCCCTTAGTTCAGATACTACCTTACGACTTAACGCATTTGCCACCACATTCGCCTTACCCGGATGGTATTCGATCGAGCAATCATAGTCCTTCAAGAGCTTGATCCACCTACGTTGTCTTAAATTTAACTCCTTCTAGGTAAGGAGATACTTCAGACTTTTATGGTCGGTGTAAATTACCGACTTCTCCCTATACAGGTAGTGCCTCTAAATCTTCAGAGCAAATACTACCGCCGCCAATTCCAAATCATGCGTAGGGTAGTTCAACTTATGCGGTCTCAACTGTCGAGACGTAAATGCAACAACTTTTCCATCTTGCATCAACACACACCCTAAACCTGTGTGTGACGCATCACAATAGACGGTAAATTCTTTTCTTGGCTCTGGCTGAATTAACACTGGCGCTTCTGTCAGGATTCTCTTTAGCTTCTGAAAGCTCTCCTGCTATTTGTCAGACCATACAAACGATACTACCTTCCTTAACAACTTAGTTAAAGGTGCCGCAATTGAAGAGAACCCCTCAATGAACCTCTTGTAATATCCTCCCAATCCGAAGAAACTTCGAATTTCTGCCACAGACTTCAGCTGTTTCCAATCCAATATAGCTTCTATCTTCCGAGGGTCTACCCTAATTCCCTCTGCGGAAACTACATGCCCTAAGAAAGTCACTTCCTTCAGCCAGAACTCACACTTACTGAACTTTACGTACAGCTGCTTCTCCCTCAGAATTTGCAACACCACACGAAGATGTGCATCATGCTCCTCCTCGGACTTGGAGTAAACCAGGATATCATCGATGAATACCACGACGAACCAGTCAAGATAGGGTTAGAACACCCGATTCATCATATCCATGAATGCTACTGGCGCATTCGTCAACCCGAACGGCATTACCAAGAACTCATAATGACCGTAGCGTGTTTGAAACACCGTCTTATGAATGTCCCCTTCCTTCACCTTTAACTGATGATAACCCGACCTTAGATTAATCTTTGAAAAGATCGAAGCTCCTTTAAGCTGATCGAACAGGTCATCGAATCTTGGTAATGGGTACTTGTTCTTAATTGTCAACTTATTCAGTTGACGATAGTCCACGCACATACGCATGGATCCGTCCTTCTTTTTCATGAATAGGACCGGTGCTCCCCACAGAGATACACTCGGTCGGATAAATCCTCCATCCAAAAGCTCCTGGATCTGAGCTTTGAGTTCCACCAACTCTTTTGGTGCCATTCTATAAGGAGCAATGGACACCGGAGCTGTACCCGGTAGTAGCTCTATTCCAAACTCCACTTCACGATCTGGGGGTATTCCTGGCAACCCCTTCGGAAAAACATCTACAAAATCCTTTACTATTCTTACCTCGTCAACAGTCAACTCCTTAGCATCCAACGCACTGATAAAAGCTAGAAATACGTTACATCCCTTCTGAATTATCTTAACAGCTTTCAATGCAGATACTACGTTGGACAGATAGTTCCTTCTCTCTCCTAACACAACCACCTCCCCGTCTTTCAGGGTACTCAATACCATGCGCTTAGTCCCACAATCCAACTTAGCACAATGCTTAGTCAACCAATCCATCCCTAGGATAAGGTCAAACTCCCCGAACGGTAATTCCATTAAGTCTGCCGGAAACACCACCCCTTGAGTCTCTAAAGGTACATACTTAAATAGTTTGTCCACTACCCTAGATTGTCCTAGAGGACTAACCACAGTCATCTTCCTAGTGGTTGTTTCAGAGTCTATACTTAGTGCCTTAGATACCGAACATGCAACATAGGAATGGGTTGACCCAATATCAATCAAGGCAAGAAAAGGGCTATCAACAATAAGAAACATACCGGTTATGACGTCCGGTGTGTCACCATCCTCCTGTCGACGAACTGCATAAACTAGACCTGACTGCCTTGCATCTACATTACCTGCTCCTCTACCAAGTGCTCCATGACTGCGACCAGCCCCATTTCCTCCTCTACCTGGGCCACGACCCCTCGGTACTGGCTGACCACCTCTCCCAGCCTGATCAGCCCCTCGTCCAACTAGCTGCACCTGATCCTTCTGTGGACAGTCCTTAATCATATGTTCTGTGGATCCACACTTAAAGCATCCACTGGTTCTTTTTCTACACTCCCCAGAATGTGCTTTCCCGCACCAATTACATAATCGATTCTGATTCCCCGTAGCAGGTGTCGGAGCACGAGCTGGCCCATCAAACCTAGGCCTTTTCTGTGAATTCCCAAATGCTCCTGCCAGCCCAAAATTTCTCTTATTCCTTCCCCACTCCTTATCTTTTTCTTGCCTTTCAGTCCGTTTTACCTCCTCAGCTATCTTAACCTTCTTCACCAGAATAGCTAAATCTCTTTCTCTCTGTGGTGCTATCAAAACCCTTAACTCATTTCACAATCCATCCTCGAACCGAACATAACGTTCATATTCGGTTGCTACCATTCCTCGAGTGTAGCGGCTCAAGCGTAGAAACTCTGCCTCATATTCAGCCACAGATTTACTTCCTTGCACTAGATTCAGGAATGCCTTCCTCTGTGCATCCACATAGCTGGCCCCAACATACTTTCCCTGGAATGACTCCTTAAAGAAGTCCCAGTCAATCCGATCTGCGATAGTACCGTCCTTCATCGTGAGCCACCACTGATAAGCCTCGTCTCGAAGAAGAGACACGACCGCTTTTAACTTCTCCTCCACCGTGAAATCTAAGTCATCCATTATGTGCTCAGTCGCTTCCATCCAATACTCAGCTGTGTTAGGGCTATGCCAGAAACTCCCTTAAACACTTCTGCCCCATTGGCCCTAAGCCACTCTGGTACAGATTTCTGGGCTCCTGTGCCTGTGCCTACTCCAATAACTCTTTTGAGTACCGCAACATCGCCTGAGATACGGCATCATCTCCGACCGTCTGATCCCGTAACTCTCCCTCCACAACTGGAGGATCCGGCATTTCATTTCCTGACCCGTGGCCAGACCCTACTGGCCCAGATAGGGTCATCCTACCCCTACCGCGTCCACGCGGCGGACGTCCACGACCCCTTGTACTCATTCTTCGGATTGACGTTTATCTGATTAAGAATTTTATGGATTATTAGTTTTCTTCCACTAGTTAACCACTAACAGTCTTATGAATAATAGTTTTAAGAGTAGTTCTTTCGAATTTCCATTCACAATATAGTCTCAAGTTCGTATCCTCTAATTATGGGAAACACATACATTCAATCATCAACATACAAATAGCATTTATGAACTTACATTCATCACACAAGGTGTTTTCGTTGTTTCACTACCCAGGGGTATTTTCGTAATTTATTCTACAGGGGTTTTTTTTGTAATTTTCCAAAATAGGGTTCCTTGGTGATTTTGTAAAATAATGATACTTTGGTAATTTTTAAAATCTAGGGGTATTTCGGTAATTTTGTGATCTAGGGGTATTTTGGTAATTTTAAAATTAGGGGTACTTTGGTCATTTTAAAAATTAGGGGCGATTTGGTAATTTTTATAAGTCAGGGATATTTTGGGAAATTTTTACGAATCAAGGGTATTTTCAAAATTTTACAAAAATAAAGGTTTTTTTTAAAAAAACCAGGGGTGTTTTGGTGAATCTGATTTCAAAAGAATAATGGTAGTGTTCAGGTGTTTGTAAGTTTTTGGTTGTTGTCGTGTGGTGTGTGAGTTTTTTTTCTACGAAAAATTTCGTTGCCTTTGTAAATCGGGATATATTTACAAATCATGGGTATCTTGGTATTTGTTTTCGAAATATGGGTATTTTAGCAATTTATGAAAAATAAGGTGGCTGGTCCCTTTCGGGTTTTAATTATAAGGTTTAGCCTATCAACGAGTCCTCATGATTAGGGTGAACAGTCACTACGCACCAGGTAGGATTCCAGCGAAGAGGAGGTGAGTGCCTAGGACTACTTAAATACCAAGCTCTCCCCGAATCCACTCCTAGACATATGTATGCCCGTTGCCACACCCTAACTCGACTAAGGTGAACAGTCAAAGTGTAAAAAACTATAAACCGTCAACAGGAAGCTTATCCGAGCTAAATCAAGAAACTCGTAAGAGTTTAGAAAAAGGAAGCTTAGTGAGCTTAACAGGTAACTTCGAAGAGTTATTATCAGTGATCTCCAGATAGCCATATAACAGGATGTTCAAGCGAGCCATATCAGGAATCTCAAAAAGAGCCTATATCAGGATGCTCAGAAAGAGTTGCATTTATGTCCGCAATATATGCTGGATCACAACCGTTCATATAACAGGACGCTCACAAAGAGCTGAGGTATATCCGCAAAACATGTAGGATCAATACTGATCAGGATGCTCGCAGGAACCATGTAATGGGAAGCTCGAGAAGGCTTATAACAGGATGTTTTTTCGAGCTATGGTGTGACCACAAAATATGCTAGACTACAACCAATATGAAAATAATGTATTCATCAAATTTCATTTATTCAAACAGGGCTTATTACTTATCGGCCATTATTGGACATTTGATCAAATTTCATACGTAAGATAAGACATTTATACAATTCACAAATATACAACATTCAATTCAAACATATTAATAAACATGATTTAGTTACACGAACTTACCTCGTCACTTGTTTGTATACGAAAATCTACTAATTCGACACTTTTTATTTTCCTCGATCTAACTTTGAATTTGAGTTATCCGGATCTACGAATGAATTTAATGTCAATTTAATCCATTTCATATTCAATTGAATTCAATTCACATCCTAAGCAAAATTGCCATTTTCCATCTATACTTTTCATAAATGATGATTTTGTCTCTAGGCTTGGAAAATGAAATTTGTGCAATTTAATCCTTATTCCAAGCCTAACCGATTTTTACATATAACATTTACAGCACATATATTTCACAAAAATTAGAAATTTTCCATGAATTTTACATCATTACAATTTAGTCCCTAAATCACAATTTCATGAAAATTCACTTTACAATAGTTGTTTACCTATCAACAACCGTTCATTTTCTATCAAAAATTTCAAATTTTCAGCATATTCATCCATGGAAAAATTTCAATACTTTATTATCTTTTCAAATTGATCCCAAAATAGATAGACTAGATTATTCCGATATTATAACACCCCAAACCCGGCCCAAACACTACAATCGGATCTCGTATGTCACTTGAGTGATTTTACAAAACATGTCGCGTTTTGGAAAACAATTACTAGGTTTAATCGTTAATACCGAAAATTTAATAGTTTATTAAGTTATATAAGATATAAAGTTATAAATTGCCTTTGTGAATTTTAAATAAAAACCGAAACCTTGTACATGTCTTAGTTTAATTTTTAAAACATAATTTAAAATGTCTAATAATAAAACCCAACATAAACCCAAAAACATAAACAATAGTCTAGTGGCCCATGGCCATATTACAACGAAATTTTAAACCCATCAATCACCCAACCCCAAGCATACAAAGAATTTGACATACAAAGCATATCGCTTTAACAGGTTCATTCACTGAAGAAGAACAGAAGTTACTAACCTGATGATTAGCCTCTACCCTTTTCGGGTTTTCACTTGTCATGTCGGGATTTTGGCATTTAACAGAATATAGCAGATTTACACATATATTTTAACAATCAATCTAATAGTGTGGAAGGTTACACACCTGATTAATGCCGATACCATTGCTAAACCGATCTACAACTTTGCTTGAAAAGCTGGATAGATGTGAAAATAGGGCCTCTCCTATAATCAGCCATGGTTAGGGTTCTACACGACTTTACACACTAAAATCAATAGATTTCCTTACCTTGAAATCCCGAAAGTACTACGATTCGAGTATTACTGAACTTATGACTTAGAGATCTACGCGATTGAGTCCTCTTCAGATCCCAAAATGCCGAAAATAAGAGATAAATAAGAGATTAGTTTCTAAATAGCCATTCGGCTAGGGACATTGAAAAGCCAAAAAACATAGAAATCCTAAAATCGACACTTACCTATTGTTTCCTTCAAAATTCGGCAGAAGCAGACTCCACTGAATAAAATTCAGCAACTTCAGGAGATGTGATCTTAATGATTTCGGCTTTTAGAAGAACAAAGAATGGGAAAAATATAATAAAGGAATGGATAGAGAGATTCGGCCAAGAGAAAAGAGAAAAAGAATGGTAGGGTTTCGGCAATTGAAATCTAAGAAGTTTTGGTTTCTGTCAGAAAAAGAAAAGAGAAAAGAGCAAGAATGGAGTAGGAATTTCGGCAGAGAAAATAGAAGAATGATGAGAACTTGCTAGCAATTTCGGCACATACACCTTAAGCCAAAACTGAATGCCCCTTTCTTTTCAAATTCTTCAAAGTTTCGGCTAGCATTAAACACTTAAAGACGGCTCTTATCTTTGATCTATTATCTCCTCAAAAATAGCCTTTATTTGCTTATTATCCACACAATAAAATCCCTAAAATTTAGCCTTGTGCCGTCCCCCCTTGCTCATTTAAGTGCCGAATTTTAGCCCTAAAACTTGGGCTTCAAGCAACCCCATTTTGGGCCTTCCTCATGCACAAGTGACTCCAACTCCTCTTCCTCCGAGTGGCACCATTTTCCTTTGGGCCACAAGCCCAATATGTCAATTAAACTACTAAAACTTTATTTTAAACCCAAGTATGTCTAAACAGAATATTTAATCTAGGCTTTAGCCCCAAACCTGAGCCCCTTTTTTGTATCTCAAATTCTTATATTAATATTTTAAGCATGTATTACACAAAAATGCACAAGCCCATTAATTTAGGATGTTACAGATATCAAAAATATAAAAATTACTAAAAACGGGACATGATTACTTACCTAATTAAGCTCGCTTGATTTTCTTTCTCTTTCATAGGGTTTCCATAGAAAATTTGGGGAAGATGATGAAATAAGATGATATTAGGCTATTATCATCTTTATTTATTCCAAATTCCAATTTAGTCCTTTTCTTTTTCTAATATTCCATGGATGATTCATCATAAATATCTACTTACTTCATTTAATGGTCTAATTACCATATAAGGACCTCAAGTTTTGAATTCCATAGCTATTTGATGCTTATAGCTACTAGAACTCAACTTTTGCATTTTATGCAATTTGGTCCTTTCTATAGTTAAACATGAAATTGGTAAAATTTTCTTATCAAAATTTTCATATGTCTTTCCTATCATGATGCAGACCATGCAATAATTTTAAAATAAATTTTCTTTCTAACTTAGATTTGTGGTCCTGAAACCACTATTTTCAATTTCACTGAAAACAGGCTGTTACAACTCTCCCCTCTTAAAGAATTTTCGTCCACGAAATTCTTACCAGTAAAAAGGTTCGGGTATTGCTTTCTCAAAAATAATGGAAACAGGTATCCTGTAACAGCCCAATCTCAATGAGATCGGAACAGTGGTTTCGGGACCACAAATCTGAGCCAAAAATAAAATTTATTTTAATATTATTTTATGATTTGCATTATTATAGGAAGGTCATATGAAAATTTTGATACAAAAATTTTACCGATTGCATGTTTAATTAGGGAAAAGACTAAATTGCATAAAAAACAAAAGTCGTCTTATAGTAGTTATAAGTATCAAATAGCTATAGAATTCAAAACTTAAGGTCTTTATATGGTAATTAGACCATTGAAAAAAATATAGTAGGTAATTTAGTGACTCATCCATGGAAAAATTAGAAATGGGCAAGGACTAAATTGGAAATCACTAAAATGAAAAAATGACAAATAATTAAAAAAGAAATTATCATCTTTTTATTCATCTTTTTCCCTAAAATTTCTATGGAAACCCTAGGAGAGAGGAAGACAACTTTGCAAGCTTAAAAAGGTGTGAAATCAAGTCCTGTTTTTAGTAATTTTATATTTTTGGAATCAGGATAGTCTAATATTTCTATTTAGGGGATCTATTTGAAAAGTTATCAATGTATGAAATTTGGGTAATGGATGAATATGCTGAAAATTAGAAATTTACGGTAGAAAATGAAAGGTTGTCGGTAGATAAACAACTTTTACAAAGTAATTTTTGATGAAAACTTGGTTTAGGGACTAAAATGAAAAATGGGTAAACCCCATGGAAAATGCTGAAATTTGAGAAATGTGGGTGCTATAAAAGTTGTACATAAATTATGGCTAGGCTTGGAAAGAGGGTTAAATTCCATGAATTTCATTTTTCGAGCCTAGAGACGAAATTTGAATTTATGAAAAGTATAGGGTTAAAATGGTAATTTTGCTTAGGATGTAGTTGAATGCAAATGTATATGAAATGTGATAAACTTATAGTTAAATTTGTTTACATAGACCCAGAAAGACCAACTACAGAACTAGATCGAGGGAAACAAAAGGTTTCAGATTAGTTAAAATTCAAAAACGAACAATTGTCAAGGTAAGTTTGTGTAACCTAAATATGTATGTTATTGTGCTTGGATTGAATTGTATGTTTGTGATTATATGTATGTGAAGATATACATTATGAAATGACCACAAATTGGAAAATGATGATAAAATGCTATGACCTGGTTGAATGTTGAAATTCGGTGGAATAAGGTGGCTTCTCGAAAAGAGTATAATACTGCATATGTTGCAGATAGGATTTAGCCCGGATGGGTAATGCTGAAATAAGCCCTCTCAAGCATATGTTATAGATTGGATTTAGCTCGGACAGGCAATCCAAATCAAGCTTTTTAGAGCATATGCTACATAAATGATTTAGCCTGGACTAGTAATCCTGTTATAAAATATGTGGCTCGAGAGTGTGCTTTATGATCATGTGGCAAATGGATACTTTTCAACATGAATTGAAGGATAGTTTATATGTATACTTTGTGTATACTACCCGAATGTCCATCAAAATTTCAATAGTTCAACGGGAAAGATTCTTGAAATATGGAAAGGTGAAACTAAATAGAAGTTTATAATACGATTAGCTCATCTATGTTTACTTGATATTCATATGATGTTATGTGAATAACTTGTTTGATTAAGTGTATATGTTTAGGTAAATTTACCCAAAAATTTTGGATGGTATGGTTATGTATGCTTGTATGAATAAATATAACCGGTAAGTTTAATTCCCGTAATACGAACTTACTAAGCATGAAAGTGCTTACCCCGTTTAATTTTCTTTATTTTATAGTGCTCGTAAGGTCGCGAAGGTTGGAGGTCGGTCGGAGTATCAATCACACTATGCATTGTCTCATTTTGGTATAATGGCATGTATAGGCTCATTTGGCCAAATGATGGCTTGTAAGTGATGTTTTGTAATATAGCCATTGGAATGGCTAGTGAAGTTTTACTTAGTATGTTTATAAAGTTATCCTATGATTAAATACCTATGTTCTAAGTTGGTAAATTTGATTATGCTTAAGGTATATGTTCCTTATAAATAAAATTATAAACATAAATTGTATGTGATAATATACCATGCTAGGTACTAGAATTGGCTTGGTTTTAATGTTTGGATTGGTGGATATATGTCAGTGTGTTTTGGTGTAGGAAAGGGGTAAGTTTTGGGTGACAAATAAGGCTACGAGATGACATTATTTTGTCCTCATGAGTAGGCACACGGGCGTGTGTCTAGTACGTGTGTGACACACAGCCTACCCCATGGGCGTGTGGCCTGGCCGTGTGTCACCTGCATCTTAAAAATGAGAAAGAGAATGCTCAGAATTGGGAACATGGGTAGAGACAAAGGTGTGTGCCTCAGCCATGTGGATGACACGGCCTTGAACACAGGCGTGTTACACGGCCGTGTGAAAACTGCACCTAAATTTCAAAAATAAAATTCACCACACGGCCTAGAACACGGGCGTGTGACTTGGCCATGTGACTTTAATTAGTTCATGCTTTAAAAGTCAAAGAGTTACATGGTTTAGGGACACGGGCGAGTGTGACCACACGGCCCGACCACACGGATGTATCCCTAGACCACACGGGCGTGTAGGCACTATTTATAAGAAAAAATTTAAAATTTTGAGAAAATTTTTATGAGATCCCGATCTAGTCTCGATTAGTTTCTAATGCATATAATGGGTCTCAAGGGTCCATTTAAGGGAAGATATGATTGTTTTCAGATATGAATAGTATTTTTACTTGATTTATCTGTGATGGTTCTGTAAACTCCGATAATACTCTGTAACCCTAATTTGGCAATGAATACGGGTTAGGGGTGTTACATTTATTAGTATTAGAGCTACAGTTTAGCCGATTCTCTGACTAACGTAACAAGTACGGGCCTAGCTATACATGCCATTATATAAATCATGATTGTGTGATGTATTCCAACCAAGTGAGAGATAAGTCTGAGAAAGCTGAGAGTACAACTTAAGCTTCTGTACAATGAGCTGCAGCTAGTAGAAGTAGGAGGCCTATGTCTGAGGGATGTGAAGAGGGAAAAGTAGCCTTCTTTGAATTGATGGATGAATGGTTTAGCGAATATATAAGAACAAATCCTGCTATTCAACGACCTCCTCCACCTACTTCACAACATGATGAAACGCCACAGGGTACTAGACTTGTTAAAATTGATAAGGCTCTAGTAGATAAAATCAAAAAATATGGCGCTGAGGAATTTAGGGCTATAGCCAATGACGATCTAGAGGGGGCTGAGTTTTGGCTGGAAAATACTATTCGAGTTCTAGATGAGCTATCTTGCTAACCAGTCGAATGTTTAAAATATGCGGTATCTTTGTTGAAAGACACAGCCTACCATTGGTGGAAAACCATATCTTCTATAGTACTAAAAGAAAATGTTACATAGGAATTTTTCCAAACATAGTTCAAAAAGAAATATATTAGTCAGAGATTTTTAGACCAGAAAAAGAAAGAATTTTTAGAGCTCAAGCAGGGAAATATGATAGTGTCCGAGTATAAACGAGAATTTGTTAGATTGAGCAAGTATGCTAGTGAATGGGTTCAGACTGAAGACGAAATGTGCAAATGATTTGAAGAAGGGATTAATGAAGATATCAATTTGTTGATTGGAATTCTTGAATTAAGAGAAGTCACGGTGTTGGCTGAAATGGCACACAAGGCCGAGGAATTAAGCAAAGAAAAGAAGCAAGAAGAAAGGGAAGCTCGAGTTCTGAGTAAAATATTTTTTAGCAAGACACAATCATCTGCTTTGAAGAACTCAAAGAGTTATCATGAACATTTTGCTACATCAAGGTAGTATTTGGGAAAGGAACGAAGTTCTAAATGCACAACCCGAGGTCTTCGTCTCCCTTAACAACCAGTGTTGGGAGTGTTAGAAACCCCAAACCACAATGTCTGTAATAAATTGCATTTCAGAGAGCGTCGGATGAGAAGTGGGGCTTGCTTTAAGTGTGATTCTCTCGACCATTTTCTTAAAGATTGCCCGAAAAAGGGTTGGGAAAGACATTAAATAGACCCTGAAGCCGAGCAATCCTGTCTCGAGGGGCAGACCACCACGGTATTTCAGAAATGTTAGTGGTAGTCGTAGTGCTACAAAGGATTCAATAACTAAATCCAAGGATCGGAGTCCTATATGAACATATGCAATACGTGCAAGAGAGGATGCCTCGGCATCAGATGTTATCACTGGTACATTCTCTCTACTTGATACTAATATTATTGTTTTGCTTGATCCTGGTTCTACGCATTCATATATATTCACAAAATTTGTGTCTGATAAAAATATTGTTGTTGAATGCACCGAATTGGTGGTTAAAGTTTCAAATCCCTTGGGTTAGCATGTTACGATGGATAAAATTTGTAAGAATTGTCCGTTGATAATAAAGGGTCACTGTTTTCCTGTTAATTTGATGTTGTTACCCTTTGATGAATTTGATGTAATATTGGAAATGGATTGGTTAACCTAACATGATGCAGTGGTAAATTGTAAGAATAAATACATTGTATTGAAGTGTCAGAATGGTGAGTTACTTCGGTTGAATCTGAGAAACTGGATGGGTTATCTAATGTGATTTCAGTAATATCAGCACAGAGATATATTAAAAAGGGGTATGAGGCTTATTTTGTTATTGTACTGGATACCAAAGTATCAGAGTTGAAAATCCAGTCGGTGCTGGTCATTTGTGAGTTTCCTGAGGTACTTCTAGAAGAACTACCTAGTTTACCTCCAACTAGTGAGGTGGAATTTTCCATAGACCTTGTACCAGGAATGACAACGATATCTATAGCACCATATAGATTGGTTCCTACTGAATTGAAAGAACTGAAGGTACAGTTGCAAGAGTTGATTGATAGAGGATTTGCCTGACCCAACTTTTCACCATGGGGTGCACTGGTATTGTTTGTAAAGAAGAAGGATGGATCATTGAGATTATGTATCGATTACAGATTGCTTAATAAAGTCACAATAAAGAATAAGTACCCGTTGCCTCGAATAGATGACTTGTTTGATCAATTAAAAGGTGTCACTGTATTTTCAAAAATTGACCAATGATATGGTTACTATTAACTACGGGTAAAAGATTCAGATCTACCAAAGACAACCTTCACAACCAAATATAGGCATTATGATTTTTTGGTGATGCCGCTCGGATTAACTAATGCCCCGGTAGTATTTATGGATTTAATGAATAGAATATTCAGACCATACCTGGACAAGTTCATGGTTATTTTTATTGATGATATTTTGGTTTATTCCGGGGATGAAAATAAACATGCTGAACATTTAAGAATTGTATTGTAAACTCTATGTAAGAAGTAATTGTATGCCAAGTTCAGTAAATGTGAATTCTGGTTAAAGGAAGTTAGTTTCCTTGGACATGTTGCATTTGTAGAAGGTCTTCGGGTGGACTCTAATAAAATTTCAGCTATTGTAAGTTGGAAGCCACGGAGGAATGTTTCAGAAGTAAGAAGTTTTCTGGGACTAGCTGGATATTATCAGAGATTTGTTAAAGGGTTTTAATGATAGCTTCTCCGATGACCCAATTGTTGCAAAAAGATGTGAAATTTGAGTGGATTGACAAGTGTCAATAGAGTTTTGATAGATTGAAAGCTTTATTGATGGAAGCGCCCGTATTAGTCCAACCTGAATCAGGTAAGGAATTTATATCTATAGCGATGCCTCATTGAATGGTTTAGGATGTGTGTTGATGCAAGATGGTAAAGTAGTGGCTTATGCATTTAGGCAGCTAAAACCTCATAAGAGAAATGACCGGGTATATGATCTTGAATTGGCAGCCATTGTTTTTACACTGAAAATATGGCGACATTATCTCTGTGACGAAAAGTGTCACATCTTTACAGATTACAAAAGTTTGAAGTATTTAATGACACAAAATAATTGAATTTGAGACAACGAAGATGGTTGGAGTTATTGAAGGATTATGATCTCGTTATTGACTATCATCCGGGGAAAGCTAATATAGTTGCGTTGAGCCAAAAATTTTTATTTGCCTTAAGGGCATTGAGTACCCAGTTTCATTGTCTGGTGATGATTCAATCATACTTGAGTTAAATGCTAGACCAACATTTCAGAAACAAATCTATAAAGCTCAGAAGGATGATGATAAGTTACAGGCCAAACGAGTAGAAAGTGAGTCAGATCCTGACTCAGAGTTTCAGATTGATTCGGACGGTTGTTTGTTATTCAAAGACAGAATATGTGTATCGAAGAATCCAGAATTGGTATTGAAGATGCTACATAAAGCACACAATGGTATAATGTTTGTACATCCCGGTAGTAACAAAATGTACAATGACTTAAAGAAAATGTATTGGTGGCCGGGAATGAAAAGAGATGTTTCTGAATTTGTATCTAGATGTTTGATCTATCAGCAAGTAAAGGCTGAACATCAAGTACCTTAAGGATTATTGCAGCCAATTACTATACTGGAATGGAAATGGGAAAGAATTACCATGGATTTTGTATCGGGATTACTTTTGTCACTGAAAATGAAAGATGTTGTTTGGGTAATTGTTGATCGCCTATCGAAGTCAGCACACTTTATCTCGGTACGTATGGATTTTTCATTGGATAGATTGGATGAATTATATGTCTCTGAAATTTTAAGACGACATAGAGTGCCAATCTCCATTATTTCAGATAGAGATCCACGGTTTATGTCTCGATTTTAGAGTAAATTACAAGAAGCTCTGGGCACTCGTTTACACTTTAGCACTGCATTCCATCCTCAAACAGATGAACAATCTGAGCGTATGATACAGATTTTAAAAGACATGCTTTGGTATTGTGTATTTGAATTTGGAGGTAACTGGGAGAAATACTTGCCTTTGATTGAATTTGCTTACACTAACAGTTATCAGTCCAGCATTAAAATGGCACCGTATGAGGCTCTATTTGGTCACAAATGTAGAACTCCTTTGTATTGGGTAGAGTTAAGTGAGAAAAAGATCCACGGAGTTGACTTGATCCGTGAAACTGAAGAGACAGTAAAAATAATTTGAGACAGTTTGAAAGTAGCCTCTGACTGTCAAAAGTACTATGCTGATTTGAAACGAAAAGAGATAGAACTTCAGGTTGGTGATAAAGTGTTCGTAAAAGTTCCACCTTGGAATAAAGTTCTCCGATTTGGCCATAAAGGAAAATTGAGTCCACGGTTCATCGGGCCATATAAGATCATTGAAAGAATCAGGCCTGTTGCATATCGGTTAGCATGACCACTGGAACTCGATAAAATTCATAATGTGTTTCATGTATCCATGTTGCAACACTATAGATCAGACTCTTCACACGTTATTACTCCAATAGAAGTGGAGATTTAGCATGCTATGACCTACAATGAAGAATCGATCAAAATACTGGCACATGAGACGAAAGAGCTAAGAAATAAAAAGGTGGCATTAGTAAAAGTGCTCTGGCAACGACATGGGTTAGATGAAGCTACCTAGGAGCTGGAAGATACTATGATGAGGCAATACCCTAACCTCTTTTCTGGTAAGAATTTTCGAGGACGAAAACTTTTAAGAGGGAGAGTTATAACAGCCCAATTTCGTTGAGATCGGAACAGTGGTTTCGAGACCACAAATCTGAGCCAAAAATAAAATTTATTTTAATATTATTTTATGATTTGAATTATTATAGTAAGGTTATATGAAAATTTTGATACGAAAATTTTACCGATCGCATGTTTAATTAGGGAAAGGACTAAATTGCGTAAAATGCAAAAGTTGTCTTCTAGTAGTTATAAGTATCAAATAGCTATAGAATTCAAAACTTAAGGTCCTTATATGGTAATTAGACCATTGAAAAAAAATTAGTAGGTAATTTAGTGACTCATCCATGGAAAAATTAGAACTGGGCAAGGACTAAATTGGAAATCACTAAAATTAAAAGATGACAAATAATTAAAGAAAGAATTTATCATCTTTTTGTCCATCTTCTTCCCCAAAATTTCTATGGAAACCCTAGGAGAGAGGAAGACAACTTTTCAAGCTTAAAAAGGTATGAAATCAGGCCCCGTTTTTAGTAATTTTTATATTTTTGGAATCAGGATAGTCTAATCTTTCTATTTAGGGGATTTATTTGAAAAGCTATCAATGTATAAAATTTGGGTCATGGATGAATATGCTGAAAATTAGAAATTTATGGTAGAAAATGAAAGGCTGTTGGTAGATAAACAACTTTTACAAAGTAATTTTTGATGAAAACTCGGTTTAGGGACTAAAATGAAAAATGGGTAATACCCATGGAAAATGCTGAAACTTGAGAAATGTGGGTGCTATAAAATTTGTACATAAATTTTGGCTAGGCTTGGAAAGAAGGTTAAATTCCATGAATTTCATTTTCCGAGCCTAGGGACGAAATTAGAATTCATGAAAAGTATAGGGGTAAAATGGTATTTTTGCTTAGGATGTAATTGAATGCAAATGTATATGAAATGTGATAAATTGATAGTTAAATTTGTTTATATAGACCCAGAAAGACCAACTACCGAACTAGATCGAGGGAAACAAAAGGTTTCAGATTAGTTGAAATTCAAATACGAACAATTGTCAAGATAAGTTCGTGTAACCTAAATATGTATGTTAATGTGCTTGAATTGAATTGTATGTTTGTGATGATATGTATGTGAAGATATACATTATAAAATGACCTCAAATTGGAAAATAATGATAAAATGCTATGTCTCGGTTGAATGTTGAAATTTAATGGAATAAGGTGGTTTCTTGAAAAGAGTATAACACTGCATATGTTGTAGATAAGATTTAGCCCGGACGGGTAATCCTGAAATAAGCCCTCTCAAGCATATTATATAGATTGGGTTTAGCCCGGACGGGTAATCCAAATCAAGATTTTTAGAGCATATGCTACAGAAAGGATTTAGCCTGGACTGGTAATCCTGTTATAAAATATGTGGCTTGAGAGTGTGCTTTATGATCATGTACCAAATGGATACTTTTCAACATGAATTGACGGATAGTTGATATGTATACTTTGTGTATACTACCCGAATGTCCATTGAAATTTCAATAGTTTAACAGGAAAGATTCTTGAAATACGGAAAGGTTAAACTAAATAGAAGTTTATAATGCGATGAGCTCATCTATGTTTACTTGATATTCATACGATGTTATGTGACTAACTTGTTTGATTAAGTGTATATGTTTAGGTAAGTTTACCCAAAAATTTTGGATGGTATGGTTATGTATGCTTGTATGAATAAATATAACCAGTAAGTTTAATCGAGTAATACGAACTTACTAAGCATGAAAATGCTTAACCCGTTTAATTTTCATTGTTTTATAGTGCTCGTAAGCTCGCGAAGGTTGGAGGTCGGTCGGAGCATAAATCACACTATCCACTATGTCATTTTTGTATAAATAGAAATCTCATTTTGGTATAATGGCATGTATAGGCTCATTTGGCCAAATGATGGCTTGTAAGTGATGTTTTGTAATCTAGCCATTGGAATGGCTAGTGAAGTTTTACTTAGTATGTTTATAAATTTATCCTATGATTAAACTCCTATGTGCTAAGTTGGTTCATTGGATTATGCTTAAGGTGTATGTTCCTTATAAATAAAATTATAAACATGAATTGTATGTGACAATATACCATGCTGGGTACTAGAATTGGCTTGATTTTAATGTTTGGATTGGTGGATATATGTTAGTGAGTTTTGGTGCAGGAAAGGGGTAAGTTTTGGGTGACAAATAAGGCTAGGAAATGACATTATTTTGTCTACACGGGTAGACACACGGGCGTGTGTTTAGGATGTGTGTAACACCCCAAACCCGGTCAACACACCACGACCGAATCTGACATGTTACAGAGTGAAAACGATTCGAAGAAAACAAGTTGCCGGTTTATTTTCATTAAAATCTCGTTTGACGTTTTGTGTTCAAAGAAATCATGTGTAGAGTATAGTTTGAAAACGTTTTTGTTGCCTTTAACCCCGGAAAACTCATTTTTGTTGAAAACCCGTTTGTCGTTTCTAGTTTTTGAAAACTATTCAATACTATTAAAACCCGAGTAAATAAAAAAAATGAAACCGTTTGCTTTGGACTTGTAGAAAACTTAATTTGGAAATCATTTTAGTTAACTTGTTATCATCTTGTATGTATTGTTACCCGATGGTAAAGTTGTAAACCCGAAAGGAGGTATAATTTTGAAAACATTGATTTTTACCGGTTATTAGAGCATGCAAGGTAAATTATCTATTCAACCTAATGAGTTGATAATCATAAAAGCGGATAATTAAAACCCCAAACAATAATTTAGCGGCCTTATTACAAATCCAAAACTAAATTTTAAGATAAACATAAACTAAAATTAAAGTTTAAAACAAAAACCTGAAAATAAAGTGCATGGCCACCTCGAGTCCTTCCCGACTCTATATTCGCGATCTATGCCTCATCTGCAAAATATAAGGGAAGGGGTGAGTCATCGAGACTCAGAGTATAAATCCCTAACCCGATAGAGCAAGTACTTACACAAATCATAAGTAAACATGCAAATCATGCAACCCAAACCTAACCATCCGAACCCCTGCATCTACCCCGTGTGGTCGAAACCGCTGGTGGTCAAAACCACTAGTGACCGTAGTCACAAACAATATAAATGTGGTCAAAACCACTGGTGACCGTAGTCACAAATCATATGGTAGGGCCAACCCACCGTGTGGTCAAAACCACTGATGACAATCCCGTAATCAACATGTGGGGCCAACCCACTGTGGTACCAAACCACTGGGACGAGTCATAATATCCATTTTGACCACTAGTGACCGTAGTCACAAATAGCATATACGTGGTCAAAACCACTGGTGGTCAAAACCATTGAGACTTAGTCACGAATATAGTATCAAAAGCGGGGCCAACCCGCCGTGTGGTCAAAACCACTGGTGACAGTCTAAATTATCCTTCCCCCTCCTCTCAACATTCCCATCATCATGTCCAAATCAACCGTAGCATAATATCATGTTATGATGCAAATATCTCATGGCATAGCATAATACAATGACATGACAACGTATATCGAAATCCATATAACAGGGGACTTACCCGGAGTCCACGCTCATGCCCACAAGGTAAATCACTGGTTTCAATGGCTATATCGGCTTTTAACAGTAAACATAATAAACATATATTACTAATGAAGTGTGTAAGCGTTACACACCTAACTACTTACAGATCTAATGAAATCCCGAAACTACGATCTACCCCATGACTTGAGAGAATCCCGAAATCCAATCGCCTGCCTTCACCCATCCTACATTCGGCCAACCCCCATCATTAAACAAATAGTAATTCGGCTTAATCAAGAAATCCTGAAGGATGTAACGCACAGAATTTGCACCCTTACCTTAACACTTTCCGATCTTTAAGTAAATCCCGAAGATCCACTGAATCTGCTACACTCCTCTCTACAATCGGCCAAACCACAACATCATAGATCAAATAGTCATTCGGCATTAGCATAATAACACATGTTGATTCGATTGAGATATAGATCTAGAGAATATCGCCACTAACCTTAAGAGAATTCGACAGTAGCCCAGAAGAGAAGATGGTTCGGCAATTGATCACTGAATGGAATATCCAGCTTTAAGAAGAAGAAAAGAACAACTATCAAGATGGATGGGAGGCCA
The DNA here is from genome assembly GCA_025503065.1 of Gossypium bickii. Taxonomy (NCBI): domain Eukaryota; kingdom Viridiplantae; phylum Streptophyta; class Magnoliopsida; order Malvales; family Malvaceae; genus Gossypium; species Gossypium bickii. Next base: position 95,342,893 of record CP106714.1, on the reverse strand, counting down.
TTCGATTGAAAGCAACAATTGGAAGATTTAAAAAAACAGGGACAATAGAGATCTTACCAATTCCCCTAAATGACTCGGCTTGGAACAAGAGAGAAGAAGAAAGAGATCGCAAGGATAGGGAGGGGTGATTCGGCTTTTGAGCAAAGAAGAGGAAGAAGAAGATGCAGTAGCAAGATTCGGCTCTCACAACAAGAGAAAGGGGACAAGAATTCACTAAGGGTTTCGGCCAAAATGAAGAGGATATAAGTGATGGATCGATTTCCGGAAAAGATAGAGAAGGGAAGTAGAGCACAGATGAATGGGTTCGGCAAAGCAAGAGGCTTTCGGTTTATCATCAAAAATGAGAAAAAGAGAGTTGGAATGCCAAATGGTTTTCGGCACAAAAAGGGTGAAAGAAGACTAAAGGCAACAAGTGAAACACTCCCACACAAAATGCCGAAAATATGACCTATTACCCAAGGCAACCCCAATTTCGACTTACCCCTTTGCACACACCCAAAACCGAATACTCACCTGGCCAACCCACCTCCAAGAATTCGGCTAGCACCTTCCCTTCTCAAGCTCCTCCTTTTTCTCCACAAAATCCTCTCTTCCACTCATTCAAATGAATTTGAATGAGTCAAACTCCTAAAATTTCTCCTCTCCACACATTTCAAATTTGTTGACTCAATCCACATCCATCCAAGAGAGTCCTTCCTGAGCACACCACTTCCTCAGCTTTGGCGTCAAAAATTAAGGGGCAAGTGGAGATTTCTGCCACTCGAACCAAGGTTCTCCTTCCCTGCATGTGGCGTTACCTTCCTGGTACCTTAGTGGTGCCTCCCTTGCCACTTTACCACCAAGTTATTTGTGTCTAAACACTCCAACAATTCCTTTTAACCCCTAGCTTCCCTAGCTCCCCCCTTGCAAATACTAAAACAAAAATTTTAGCCATGACTCAGGCCTAACCCGAGGTCATGCCTGGACCCCAAAACATCCTAAACTAGCACAGTAGGCATATTATCACATGCAAGCACACAAAATGTAGAGACCCCAATTTAAGGATGTTACAATGTGTGTGACACATGGCCTACCCCATGGGTGTGTGGCCTGGCCGTGTGTCCCCTGCATCTTAAAAATGAGAAATAGAATACTCAGATTTGGGCATATGGGTAGAGACATGGGCTTGTGTCTAAACCATGTGGATGACCATAGGCGTGTTACACGGCCGTCTGAAAATTGCACCTAAATTTTGAAAATAAAATTTGCCACATGGGCGTGTGACTTGGCCGTGTGACTTTAATTTCTTCACGCTTTACAAGTCAGAGAGTTACACGGGTTAGGGGCGCAGACCACACGGGCATGTCCCTAGACCACACGGGCATGTGGGCACTGTTTATAAGAAAAATTTTAAAATTTTGATAAAAATTTTATGAGATCCCGATCTAGTCCCAATTCATTTCTTATGCTTATAATCGGTCTCGAGGGTCCATTTAAGGGACGATATGATTGTTTTCTATATGAATAGTATTTTTACTTGATTTATCTGTGATGGTTCTGTAAACTCCAGTAATATTCTGTAACCTTATTCCGGCAGCAGATACGGGTTAGAGGTGTTACATATCCCATGTAATCTAACAATCTCAGAAACATATAATTCTGCTAACCTGTCCAGCGTGAAATCCATACGTACTGGAATAAAGTGTGCAGGCTTTATTAATCGGTCGACGATTACCCAAATGACATCTTTCTTTTTCGAAGATAGGGTAACCATAATACAAAATTCATAGTAACTCTTTCCTATTTCCATCCAGGTATCATAACTGGTTGTAATAATCCTGAAGGTTCCTAGTGTTCAGCTTAAACTTGCTAACATATCAAATACTTAGACACAAATTTAGAAATACCGCGTTTCATTCCAGACCACCAGTCCATCTTTTTCAAATCATTGTACATTTTGTTACTTCTCGGATGAATAGACATAGTACCATTATGAGCTTGGTTCAAAATCTTATAAGTTCTAAATTTCTCGGTACACATATTCTGCCTCTGAATAATAGACAATCATCGGTGTAACACCCCAAACTAGGCCCATTCACGTCGACCGAATTTGGAATGCCACTGCGGAACACTTTCAAAAAATATTCTTACTTAATAGTAAAAACCGTGGAAAATTTGTTTCCTTTCATAAACCATTTTTGTGACTTGAAATATTCTAGGTAAAAATTGAAGTTTATTACAAAATATCGGATTCAAGCTTTACTTGAGAAAATAAAACCATTTGCACTCAACATTTAAATTGTCCATCCATAATAAAGCATAATAATAAAGATGCTTAATAAAAGTACTTAAATACTTTAATGGGCATTTTTACATTAACACTTAATCAGAATAATGAAAATGTAGATACTTAATTAATCAAAATGTCCTTTTTCATGAGAATCCACTTCCGCATGGCCACCTTTGTATCCACTCCGACCGGGTCCAAAATCACGATCACCTGAAAGGTTTAGAAAAAAAAAATTTTGGGTGAGTCACAAGACTCAGTGCATAGTTAATACACGTGTCTCCTCATATGGGCTTAGCCTATATCCACACCGTTCATAAACATGAATATGCGAATGTGAATATGCAATTATGAATATGCAATTATGAAGCTCAACCCACATAGTGATCCACATATCTTACCTTGGCAGACTTACTGCTCAAGGCCGTGGCCAAGCCACCGATCCCATAGGGATCCCACATATCAATCAGTACACAGTGATACACACAGCTATCAACCGCCGAGATGGGCACTTAGCCAACACCTCCTTTGATGAAGCACATAGTTAACATCAAGCGTTAATGTAGCACGTGGCTAGCATTAGACCACACACATAACGTACATCCTTTCCTCAAATAGTCACATCCCAAATCCCATGCATATATATATATATATATATATATATATATATATATATGTATCATGGTAACATATTACTCAAAACAATTATACATCACACATCATCACATTTTTATACATTCATCAATAATCATACATTACCGCAAATCACTGAAAGATTAGTACCATAACCACTAACCTGATTATTCGATCACCCACCTTGGGTATCCTCCATCATCTTAACCCTAATTTTGGCTAACATGCACAACATATACGTTGACATAAAATAATACATACAACACATATAACAAGCAAAAGAGTAGTGCGATAACTACGCACCTGTTTATAGCGAGATCCTGATCTATCAAATTTAATATCAACTAAAATCACGAACTTGTCCTACTGCTGTCGATTAGCCTCTAATTAAAAGCGGTTAGCCATTTAATCACCAAAAATGGCCTAAGGCCGAATGCTATTAGCCACTTACCTCACTTCAAACACGAGAACTAATACTAGATCTTTGAGTAGTCGAAAACCCTACATAAACCATGTGTTAAAAATCGGCTATCACATTATTTCATGAATAATGACCCTTGACCGAAATTATATTCTAGCTTACCATGATGCTCAAAGTCCCAAGAGCTCCCTCACTGGTCCTTCACGTAGACACATGTAAAGAAACACAAGTTATGCCACTATATACCTTCAGCCAACCTTAGAAAACGAGGCCTACCCCCTTGATTTCGGCACCCTTAATGAAAAGAACTCATAATTGATTACTAGAGTGGAAAATACTTACCACTAACGATCAACTTCCCTAAATCACCTTCCACACCATCAAAACCGTTTGAAAAAGCTAGCACCCAAAGTCCCTTTGATCCCTAAGAGATTCGGCAATGGTGTATAATGGTGGAGGGGTTTCGGCTAACCTTTCAAATAATGGTTGTATATTCGGTTGAGCTAGCAAATATGAAGAAAATAAAAATACAATGGCCTTAAAGCCCCTTGAAGTTTCGGTCACAAACACAAGAGAATGGAAGCCGAAATTAGATAGCTTTAGCACAAAAGAAAATGGTACAAAAAGAGAATAAAATTCGACACACCTCCTTAGATACATCAAAACCGATTGTGAAAGCTTGCACCCTCTCTTTCTTTTTCTTTCCGGCCAAAATACAAGGGATAGAAGAGAAAAAAAACCAAGCATGAAATTCAGCCATGCTCCCAAAATGCAACAAGGAAAATCGGCCATGCTTCCTTGCCAAACACAAGGCCGGCCAACTCCCCAAAGCATGCTTCAAATGAGTTCATTTCCCAAGCAAAAGACTCATCACCATTGAAAAAGGATAATACATTGTTTAACCATTCACCCATCACCTTGCCCATCCTTTAATAAATAAAAGATTAATGCCCATGCTTCCAAAACAATAAATAAAAACTCCTCATACTCAAACAATAATACTAATAATAAAAATTAAAGTAACAAGCATCCCATGAAGCATGGCTCACGCGTGCATGCCCCCATGCAGCCCTTTTTCCACGCTGGCACAAAAAGAAAACCCATGCCTTGCTGCCCCCAGGTCTCGAACCCGAGACCTAGAGAAAAGTTCTCCATGCCCCAGCCATTCGGCCAGCTACTCATTTCATGCTAATATCGCGTCAAAAATTTGTTTTAAGCCCTTACTCACAGGCGTCCCTTGCTTGACGCAAAACCAAAACAAAACGCAATCAAGCGCTGCCTTCAGGACTCGAACGCGAGACCTCTCTGCCAAAGTCACCAACACGACCTGTGCCACTTTACCAACTGGACTTTCATGTCCATTTACGCTCACTAAATTCTTTTAAAGCCTCCTTAGCTCATCACACCATACAACACAAAAAATAAAAACCTATGCGCCCAGCGTTACTCGAACCCCTGACCATGCTTGGCGCCAATCCCAAGCCTTAAGTGGCACACGAAAACCACTTTACCAGGGCATTTTATATGCCATAACCTTTCAAAATTTATTCTTAAGGCCTCCTTGCCTACTTTCCTCTTTTAACCCTCAAATTTTCAAAATTTTCCAAAGCATCCCATTTCAATCCTGGAGTTTTAGGAACTCCTAATACACATCCAAACCACTTTTAAGGCCTACTAACCCTTGGGTTATTCTCCAAACGCACAGCCCCTATTTCAGGACATTACAATTGGACCCAATTTAAAATTCTGAATTAGAATTTAACTCACATTGTACCCGTTTAACTTGTAGTTCATAATCATTTTTCTGAGCTTCAAAAATCTACTGCAGAAACGTCGGTCTAGCTTTTAACTCAACTATGATTGAACCATCATCAAATAACGATAATCAGGTGTTCATTGCTCACAAGGAAAACAAGGATTTTCTACTCAGAGCATTTGCAACCACATTAGCTTTTCCTGAATGATAATCAATAACCAGATCATAATCTGTTAACAGTTCAAGCCACCTGCGCTGTCTCAGATTCAAATCCTTTTACGACATCAAATACTTTAAACTTTTATGATCAGTAAATTTATGACATTTCTCACCAAATAAATAGTATCACCAAATTTTCAAAGCAAATACAATGGCTACCAATTCTAAATAATGTATCGGGCAATTCTTTTCATGTGATTTTAACTGTCTAGAAGCATAGGCTATTACTTTACCTTCTTGCATTAAAACACAGCCTAAACCATTTATTGACGCATTACTTTAAATTACGAATTCTTTACTCGATTCAAGTTTAACTAGTATAGGTGCCTCAGTCAACAAGGCTTTTGTAACAAATGGGTCATCGGAGAGGCCATCATTGAGAAACCTTGTACAAATCTCTGATAGTAACTGGCTAATCCTAGAAAACTTCTGACTTTAGACACATTTTTCAGTGGCTTCTAATTAACAATTACTGATATTTTATTCGGGTCAACTCTTATGCCTTCAGCAGATACTATATGTCCAAGAAAACCAACTTCTTAAAGCTAAAATTCACATTTATTGAATTTGACATACACTTGTTTTTCTCGCAGGGTTTGTAATACATTTCTAAAATTATCAACGTGCTCATTTTCATCTCGAGAATATACAAGGATATCATCAATAAATACCACCACAAATCTGTCTAAATACGGTCTGAAAATTTTATTCATCAGATCCATAAATACTGCAAGTGCATTAGTCAAACCGAAAGGCATCACAAGAAACTCATAGTGCCCGTACCTGGTTCTGACGACTGTCTTTGGTACATCTGAATCTTTCACTCGTAATTGATAATAGCCAGAACTGAGATCAATATTTGAAAATATAGTGGCACCTTTTAACTACTCAAATAAGTCATCAATACGAGGCAATGGATACTTGTTCTTGATTATAACCTCATTGAGCTATCTGTAATCAATACATAACCTTAATGATCCATATTTCTTTTAAACAAATAAAACCGGTGCACCCCAAGGTGATGAGTTGGGTCGAGCGAAACCTTTGTTAGTCAATTCTTGCAACTGCGCTTTCAACTCCTTTAATTCAATAGGAGCCATTCTGTAAGGTGCTATAGATATAGATGTTGTTCCAGGAACAAGATCTATGGAAAATTCTACCTCTCTAACCGGTGGTAATCCGGGTAATTCCTCCAGAAACACATCAAGAAACTCACAAACAACCGGTACTGACTTGATCTTCAACTCAAATACTTTAGTGTGCAACACATATACAAGATAGGCATCATACCCTTTTCTAATATATTTATGTGCTGATATAGCTGAGATTACATTGGACAACCCGTCTAATTTATCAAATTCAATACGAAGTAATTCACTATTCTAACATTTGAACACAATGTACTTCTGTTTACAATTTACCATTGCATCATGCTAAGTTAACTAGTCCATACCTAGAATTACATCAAATTCATCAAATGGCAACAACATTAAATCAGCCGAGAAACAATAGCCCCGTACTATTAACTGACACTTTTTAAAAACTTTATCCACCATCACATACTGGCCCAAGGGATTTGAAACTCTAACCACTAATTCAGTGGACTCAATGGGCAAATAATTAACAGACACTAAATTTGTGCATATGTATGAATGTGTTGAGCCAAGATAAACTAAAGCAATAATATCAGTATCGAAAAGAGAACATGTATCAGTAATAACATCAGGTGCAGAAGCATCCTCATGTGTACGTATAGCGTATATTATGGCTGGTGCTCGTGCTTCAGATTTAGCAGTTGAATCTTTTGTAGCACCTCGGCTACCACTGACATTGCCAGGATGACAGGGTGGTCAACCTCTCGAGCCGGGGTTACTTGGCTTCGAAGTCTGAACAGTATCTTTTTCAAGTCTTTCTAGACAATATTTATGATAGTGGTCGAGAGAACCACATCTAAAGCAGGCTTTGCTTCTCATACTGCACTCCTCAAAATGAAATTTATTACAATGTTTACATCTAGGTTTGGGACTACCAACACTTCCAGCATTGCTACTGATGGAGACGGAGATCTCAGATTAGAACGTTGAGAGCCTCGATCTTTTTCTAGAATACCTAATAAATGAGACAAAATGATCATGATGTTTCTTTGACTTATTTAAAGCCAACGATTATGATTTCCCCATAAATCTTTTACTCGAAGTTCGGGCTTCCATCTCTACCTACCTATTTTCTTTATTTAATTCCTCAGCGTTATGTGCTCGGTCGGCCAGAACAATAAAATCTTTTAATTCCAGAATCCCAACTAACAACTTGAAGTCTTCTTTTAACCCCTCTTCAAACCGTTTACACATAGCAACTTCGGTCGGGATACACTCTCTAGCATATTTGTAACAGCCCGATTTTGGCCCTAATCGGAACGGTGGTTTCGGGACCATGAATTTGAGTCAGAAAAATATTTTAATATTATTGTTTCTGCTAATTATATATGATTAAGCATGTGTTAAAGTTTCGTAAGATAATTTTCCTATTTCTGTGTTTAATTTAAGAAAAGGATTAAATCGCATAAGTGGTAAAAGTAGCCTTTTGCTTGATTGAGTGGCTTAATTGATGTGTCTTCTTATATATGTAGCCTTATATTGTAAATTACCCAAAATTTAGACTAGTGGACGGCAACATGTGTAACAACCCGAATTTGGGCCTAGTAGCATTGGGCCCATAGGGCCTTGGGCATAGGAGCATTTAAAAATTTTTGAGAACAAGAGAACGGCTTTAATGCAAGTTGGACCTATTAGGTGAGTGGTTTGGAAGGTTAGTGGGCTTCTATTAAGTCCCGGGTTCAAACTTTGGCTTTAGGGAAATTTTTGTTTTAGGTGAATAAAACCCTAAGAGTTAGTAGTAGGCTTTAAGAATAAAATGTGGAGAAAAATGACACAAGGAAGGGAGTGGTCTAGTGGCAAGGTGTCATTAAGGGAATAAGTGAGTACTTGAGTTCAAGTCTTGGCGCTTGCATTTTGATTTCTTTTTAAGTGAACTTAGATGTTGGCCATAGACTTATATTTAGTTGCGCATGTTTTAAGGCAACAAGGAGCTAGTTGGTAAAGTGGCTAGCGGCGTGGATTATGTGACAAGGGAGCCTGAGTTCGAGTCCCATTGCAAACAAAAAGGGGATATGTATTTTGCTAAGTTGGGGCGGTAAGAGTTTGTGTTGGATTTAAACTCTACTGATGGAAGGATCCCGCATCGGAAAGCTAGCAAGAGGGGAGGTGAGAAGTTGGCTATAAATGGAGCTGTCTGTGAGGAGAGGAAGTATACCTGGTTGGCATAGGAGCATTCGGAGCGCAGATTAGCAGCTTCAGATTCCTATCAGGTCTACTCTAGCTGTAGAGCGGCAAATGCCGAAATGCCGGTCACACGGCGACGGTAGCCACACGAGCGTGCGAGCGCACGTGTGAGGGCTTCAACACGATAGTTGAGGCCACCATGAGTATTCTTGTGGTTTGATGCTGTTTGGGCCACGATGGGCCGAAAGGGGCCAAGTGGGCCTAATGGGCCCGTGGGTCCGTATGAATAAGTTGTATGATTGTGAAGTAGATAGTGAACTGGTCTAGGTGAATCTCATATCTGTGGCTAGATTTGGGCTCAATAGGCCACACGAGCGTGTGGGACTATTTGGGACGAGAATGGGCCCTAGGCACATTCGCATCATTATCTCTGTTTAGAATGCTTGAGTCGCTCGAGGCGACTGTAGACCTTCTGAGGGGTTGACAAAATTACTAAAATACCCTTGGTTTATAAAATTACTGAAATACCCTTGGTTTACAAAATTACTGAAATACCCTTAGTTTATAGAATTACCGAAATACTCCTAGTTTGCGAAATTATTGAAATACCCCCGGTTTGTAAAATTAATGAAATAGTCTCGATTTGTAAAATTACCAAAATACCCTCGGTTTGTGAAATTACCAAAATACCCCGAATTGCGAAATTAACAAAATACCCCCAATTTATGAAATTATCGAAATACGCCCAATTAGCGAAATTACCGAAATACCCTTGATTTGAGAAATTACCAAAATACCCTTGGTTTGTAAAATTATCGAAATACCCTCGATTTGTGAAATTACCATTTTACCCCTAAATGACAAAATGACCGTTCTACCCTCGTGGTAGTGCTAGCGTTGTATGTGTTAATTGTATGATTGATTATGTTTGAGATGCACTGCATACAGGAATTAGTTATGAGTAGAATTATCGAACTACCCCTGAAGGGTAGGATTACCGGAATACCCTTACAGGGTAAAATGACTGATTTACCCTTGTAGGTAAATGATTAGCTTCTGCTATGATATGACCGATTTGACTGTGATTAGTATGATTGTGTATTCTTGTTAACTGGTTTTGATGGTAATTTATTTCATGCATCATTTTTAATATGTGCTTTGCATACATGACTTTCTGCATGGGGTTGGGATATTGATGATTGGAGGAAGTGTGTTTCGGTGGCTCTGCCGCATATTTCGGTGACTTTGTCACATATTTCGATGGCTCTACCACATATTTCGGTGACCTTGTCACACTATTTTGGTGGCACTGCCATAATTTCGGTGATGAGCTGCGTGACTGCCATCGATGGTGTGTAGCGGATGAGGGTTGATTGTAGAAATCCCCACCGGTGTGTTTTGGTTGGTAAGGTGGTGTGTAGTGGATGGATTACTAGGCTTGGCTGGGTTGCACTGCACTGCATTGCATTCATTATCTGCTATACCATGCTAATAGGGCTAAGGCCCGGTTTGTTTCTGTAAGGGCTTCGCCCAATTTGATTTCGTAAGGGCTAAGGCCCAGTTGGTGTCTGAATGGGTTCGGGCCCAGTTATCAATCGTGTGGGGGATTACACACTGAGTTCTCATAACTCACCCCCTGTTTAATATATTGTAGGTAATCCTTAGCTTTGAGGATTCGGAGCCAAGGTGGACTCTGTGGTGGCCATATATCGTTTCTGTAGTAAACTCTGTTTCACATTACTTTAAATTTATGTTAATTTGGGATCATGTTCTGTAATAAGGCTACTGGATTTTATTTTGGTTTTTGTTTTAATGCGGTTAATATTTATTATGAAATGATCAATTCAGGGTTTTTCTTGAAACTACAATAATTGTTTTAAAAAAAAAGTCACTTTCTCAAATCCACCGATTTCGATTCTCGTAGTATAAAACAAGTTTTCGGTAGTTAGTAATATTCACAACATTTTGCTAGGAAACCTTAAAAACGAATCTGATTTTCAAAATGAGACCAAAACTCAAAATTTTTTTAAACAATCGCAAAGTTTCTTTAAACAACCTTTCCATGTGACATACCAGATCCAGTCGTAACATCTAGGCCGGGTTTGGGGTTTATATTTTGTGGTATCAGAGCCCAGTTGCAAAACTCGACTGTGGAATGGGTTTGAAAATATTTTTCAAAGTTTTTTAAAATTTGATTTAGAAATGTATGTCTTTATTGGAAGTATGGCACCACGAGTCTCCGGTACCAAATCCGTATGTTCCCTTATTTTATGATTGTTGATATGATGATGATATGACTGTATTTTTGGTATTTGTTCTGTGTGTGTTTTGGTTTGGATATAGAAATAGGTTGCGTATGAGATATCTGTTTGCTTTAATGGTTAGGTGTTTTGAGTATGTGAAGGGAGTTCCAAATTCTAACTTAAAATTTGATAGGGATATTAGCATCAGTGCGCAGCGTGAGCGTAGTGTGGTAGGTTAGGAGGTGCGACTGTTCTGATAGTCAAAAATTTCGAGGACGAAATTTCTTTAAGTGGGTAGATTTGTAACAACCTGAATTTGGGCCTAGTAGAAGTAGGCCCATTGGGCCTTGGGCACGAGAGCGTTTAAAAATTTTTGAGAACAAGAGAACTGCTTTAATGCAAGTTAGACCTATTAGGTGAGTGATTTTGGAAGGTTAGTGGGCTTCTGTGAAGTCCCGGGTTCAAACTTTGGCTTTAGGGAAATTTTGGTTTTAGGTGAATAAAACCCTAGGAGTTAGTAGTAGGCTTTAAGAATAAAATGTGGAGATACGTGAGTGCTTGGGTTCAAGTCTTGGCGCTTGCATTTTGATTTCTTTTTAAGTGAACTTAGACGTTGGCCATAGACTTATATTTAGCTGCGCATGTTTTAAGGCAACAAGGAGCTAGTTCGTAAAGTGGCTAGCGGCGTGGATTATGTGACAAGGGAGCCTGAGTTCAAGTCCCATTGCAAGCAAAAAGGGGATATTTATTTTGCTAAGTTGGGGCAGCAAGAGTTTATGTTGGATTTAAACTCTACTGATGGAAGGATCCCACATCGGAAAGCTAGCAAGAGGGGAGGTGAGAAGCTGGCTATAAATAGAGCTGTCTGTGAGAAGAGGAAGCATACCTGGTTAGCATAGGAGCATTCAGAGTGCGGATTAGCAGCTTCAGATTCCTATCAGGTGGGTATTTCACACTATTCTAGCTGTAGAACGACAAATGCTGAAATGCCGGTCATACGGTGATGGTAGCCACACGAGCGTACGAGCGCACGTGTGGGGGCCTCAACGCGATAGTTGAGGCCACCATGAGTATTCTTGTGGTTTGATGCTGTTTGGGCCACGATTGGCCGAAAGGGGCCAAGTGGGCCCAATGGGCTCGTGGGCCCGTATGAATAAGTTGTATGATTGTGAAGTAGATACTGAACTGGTCTAGGTGAATCTTATATCAGTGGCTAGATTTGGGCTCAATATGCCACATGAGCGTGTGGGTCCATTTGGACCGAGAATGGGCCCTAGGCCCATTCGCATCATTATCTCTGTTTAGAATGCTTGAGTCGCGGGAGGCGACTTTAGACCTTCTGAGGGGTTGACAAAATTACTGAAATACCCTTGGTTTACAAAATTACTGGAATGCCCTTGGTTTACAAAATTACTGAAATACCCTTAGTTTATAAAATTACTGAAATACCCTTGGTTTACAGAATTACTGAAATACCCTCGATTTACAAAATTACTAAAATACCCTAATTTACAAAATTACTAAAATGCCCCTAATTTACAAAAGTAACGAAATACCCTTAGTTTGCGAAATTATTAAAATACCCCCGGTTTGTAAAATTAATGAAATAGTCTCAATTTGTAAAATTACCAAAATACCCTCGATTTGTAAAATTACCGAAATACCTCGATTTGCGAAATTAACAAAATACCCCCGATTTATGAAATTACTAAAATACCCCCGATTTGAGAAATTACCAAAATACCCCTAGTTTGTGAAATTATCAAAATACCCCCGATTTGTGAAATTACTGAAATACCCCCGATTTGCGAAATTACCATTTTATCCCTAAACGACAAAATGACCGTTCTACCGTCGTGGTAGTGCTAGCGTTGTATGTGTTAATTGTATGATTGATTATGTTTGAGATGCACTGCATACAGGAATTAGTTATGAGTAGAATTATCGAACTACCCCTGAAGGGTAGGATTACCGGAAAACCCTTACAAGGTATAATGACTGATTTGCCCTTGTAGGTAAATGATTGGCTTGTGCTATGATATGACCGATTTGACTGTGATTAGTATGATTGTGTATTCTGGTTAACTGGTTTTGATGGTAATTTATTTCATGCATCATTTTTAATATGTGCCTTGCATACATGACATTCTGCATGGGGTTGGGATATTGATGATTGGAGGAAGTGTATTTCGGTGGCTCTGCCACATATTTCAGTGACTTTGTCACATATTTCGGTGGCTCTGCCATATATTTCGGTGACCTTGTCACACTATTTCGGGTGCACTACCACAATTTTGGCGATGAGCAGCGTGACTGCCATCGATGGTGTGTAGCAGATAAGGGTTGATTGTAGAAATCCCCACCGGTGTGTTTTGGTTGGTAAGGTGGTGTGTAGTGGATGGATTACTAGGCTGGGCTGGGTTGCACTGCATTGCATTGCATTCATTATCTTCTATACCATGCTAATAGGGCTAAGGCCCAGTTCGTTTCTATAAGCGCTTCACCCAATTTGATTTTGTAAGGGCTAAGGCCCAGTTGGTGTCTGAATAGGTTCGGGCCCAGTTATCGATCGTGTGGGGGATTACACACTGAATTCTCATAACTCACCCCCTGTTTAATATATTGCAGGTAATCCTTAGCTTTGAGGATTCAGAGCCGAGGTGGACTCTGTGGTGGCCATACATCGTTTCTGTAGTAAACTCCGTGTCACATTACTTTAAATTTATGATAATTTGGGATCATGTTCTGTAATAAAGCTACTGGGATTTTATTTTGGTTTTTGTTTTAATGTGGTTAATATCTATTATGAAATGATCAATTCGGGATTTTTCTTAAAACTATAATAATTGTTTTCAAAAAAACAAGTCACATCCTCAAATCCACCAATTTTGATTCTCGTAGTATAAAACAAGTTTTCAATAGCTAGTAATATTCACAACATTTCGCTAGGAAACCTTAAAAACGAATCTGATTTTCAAAATGAGACCAAAACTCAAAATTTTTAAACAATCGCGAAGTTTCTTTAAACTACCTTTCCATGTGACATACCAGATCCAGTCGTAACGTCTAGGCCGGGTTTGGGGTGTTACAACATGCATGAATTATGTATTATCATATATATGTTTATATTATTAGTTAATAAAGATATTATTATATAATAAACTATAATAAATACATTAAAAAACAAACAACCATGCAATTATTTTATTTATGTTGTTCATCTTGTTGCCGAAGCTAAAAAGAGAAAAGAAGAGAAAAACTTCAAGGGTTTCGGCATTGTTCAAGCTTCATTAAGGTATGAGATTAGCTCGGTTATTGATAATTTTTACGTTTTTGAGGTCGTTGCTTCGAATACTATCCGACCCATGCTAGAATTTCCGATTTTGATGCATGTTTGGAGTTTGACCATTGAGGAAAATTTGTGTTTTATGATGTTTGATGACTACATATTAAAGATATGTTTTAGATTTACATATTTGGTATTGGAAATTTTGATGATTTTGAGTAATTAGGATTAAATTGTGAAATTTTTAAATTGAAGGGTCAAAATGTGAAATAAACGGATTGTATGGACTTGTATGGACATGAATAACATTCGGCCCTAAAGAAGTGTGTTTAAATTTTGAGTATTTTGTGTTTTGTGCAATAGGGACTAAATTGTAAAAATTGTAAATATTAGGGGTAAAAGTGTAATTTGCTAGATTATGTGTTTTTAGACTAAATTGAATGAAAATATATTGAATGAGTTTAATTTGAAATTGATTTAGATAAAGAACAAAAAGGATCAGGATTGGATCAGCGAAAAAGAAAAGATAATCGAATAGTCGAAAAACAAAGTTCGTCGATACTCGAGGTAAGTTTATAAGCGATTGAGTTGATTTGAATATCTATCTATAATGATGTTATGTATTTATAGAAGTAAATGTGGACTATATGGTAAGACTGAATGCAATAATTGATGAAAGGTGAATTTAGTTGAATGAGATGTATACATATATGATAACGATAGCTATGTGAGATATAAATTTAAGAGATGAAATTGATTTAATATGATGCATATTTGGATATTAATAGTATAACCAAATGTGTTATTGGAATATAGATGTGATAAGCTAAATTGAATATGTATGTATATATGTGTTTATTGAAGTGAATAATAGCTTCAAGTAAAGTACTAAGGTGTGGATCTAATTACCGAGCACTGTGTATGCAAAATCGGTCATTTGGCACTAAGTGTGCGGAGTATAATGTAATTGCACTAAGTGTACGATACATTACAAGTAATTGGCACTATGTGTGCGTTTTATAAAGGTAACGGCACTAAGTGTGCGATACGTTACATGGTTTTGCACTAAGTGTGCGGGTTTGCGGATCCTCCAAGGATATCAACTAGTGATTTGAAATAAACAAAATGAAATGACCAGGTATGTGATTCATGATGGTTTGGAAATTTAGTACTAATGCGGTAAGTTTCATTTGCTTATGAAACTATAGAAATGAGATGTGATTAGTAGTTTTTGAGATTGTTTTGAGATAATATAATGATGTATAGTATAAAATGATATCTAGTAAGGGATGCTTGAGTATTCGATATTGATACTATTAAATATGATAATTAATGAATGGCGATATGATCTATACCTATAGTTATGAGTTTCGTTGATAATCATAATAAATTGATTTAATTTGTATAAGGTTAAATTGTATACTTTACAAATGCTTATAACTTACTAAGCTATGTTAGCTTACCTTGTGTGTTCATTTGACTATTTTATAAATTTTGAAGTCTAAGTTCGAGCTCGGGGATCATCGTCAAAGTAAATCACACTATCAACTATCTTTGGTACCTTTTTTATAAGTTAAACTTTTGAAACTATGGCATGTATAGGCTATATTACTCTTTTGAGTTTATTATGACTAAAATGTATAACAAATGCCATGCGAAAATGGCTATAATTCTATGTATGGGTTTGATTTGGCTATATATGATCATGATGATAATAGTTGTGTATATTCGGCCTTGTTATAAGCTTAACTTGGAAAATTCATTTCTTGATATGTTATATATGCGATAATTAAGTGCATGAATATGGTTTTGAGTGAGACATATAGTATATTTGGTTGGTAGGTGAACTTATGTTTTTTATATTTATATATACCTACATGTTAAGTTATAAGATAGCTATGTATGCTTTACATATGTGACTATTGGATAAGGTTTAATAATGATCAAATTGTGGTATATTTGATGTAAAGATTCGGCTATGGTATTGACTTCAATTTTGGAGTAGATATATCTTATTGGTTTTCTTGTAATATATGAATATAATATGTGTGAGTTTTTGAATGAGATTTGATATTATACATTTTAGATTATGTATATGAAATGTTTGGTTTTGAATATTTTGGTTGTGTCATTTATAAGGAGTTGATCACTAATGTAGTTTTAAGCTTTCGGCAATCAATATTATATTTGATATATGTTTGATATGGTTTGGCAAAATTTTGGCATGAGTTTATTTAGTTTAAGATGTTTGGTACTTTGTTGGTGAAATGAATATAGGCAAGGTGCATATTCGGCCATTATAATCTATTAACCAAATAAATAATAACTTGTACTATTTGATAAAAACTACTTTATGTGTAATTGGCAATATAGAGTCGTGATACATTTGTAAATGTTTAGGTATAAAATAAATGTGTATCTTTATTCATGGTACATTCGGTTATAACAAATTGAATGATAGATTCCTATGTTAAATTGATTTTTGTTTGTTAATGTTTAATAATTGTTAAGTATATGTTTAAACTTGAAAGTATGTATCATTTATGGTTTACTAGAAATAAAATGATTTATATGAGTGTGCTGATTATGGGTTAGTTGAGTAATGCCTCATAATCCTAATCCGGCGACGGATATAGGGTGTTACAATATTTGCTTAACCGAATAAATTCTCGTTCGTATTTAGATACTATCATATTCCCTTGTTTAAGATAAAAAAATTCCTTCTTTTTTTGATCAAGGAATCTTTGACTAATAAAGTTCTTTTTGGATTCTGTCTGGAAAAATTCCCATGTAACATTTTCCCTCAGTACAACATAAATTATTGTATTCCACCACTAGTAGGCTGAGTATTTTAGCAGAGATACAGCACATTTCAGACATTCTTCAGGTGTACAAGATAATTCATCCAAAACCTTGATGGTATTTTCTAACTAAAATTTAGCCCTTTTAGGATCATGATCGGGAGTAGCCTTGAATTCTTTCGTCCCATATTTCCAAATTTTATCTACCGAAGGGTTTCCAGTTCTAACAGGTTCGGCACCCTATGGCATCTTTGGAGCTGATTGAGGAGTAGGAGGGGGAGGTTGTCGTAAAGTAGGATTTGTTCTTAAAAATTTAGTGAACCACTCATTCATCATTTGAAAGAAACCTTTTTTTGCCTTCTCATTTCGACCCTCAGATATAGGCCTTCTATTACTACTAGATGTAGCTCTTTGAACTGAAGCTGGAGCATTGTTCTCAGCTTTTTCGGACTTAGCTCTAGCTCAATTGGACGACATTACTATATGAAAAACACATTTAAAATAGTCAGGAGATATCACACTATCACAAATTATATAATGGCATGTATAGCTAAACTCGTACTTGCTACGTTATTCCGAGAATCGGCTAAACAATAGCTTTGATACTAATAAATGTAACACCCCTAACCCATATCCCTCGTTGAAACAGAGTTAAGGAGCATTATCGGAATTTACAGAACAAATACAATTAATTCATGTCAATTACTATTTATATCAGAAATCAATCATAGTTAATCATATTATCCCTTAAATGGACCCTCGAGGCCCAATTTATGCATTTTAAACAAGTCAGAACTAAATCGGGAACTTAGAGAATTTTTCACAAAATTTCAAAATTTTTCTTAAGTGCAGGGGACACACGCCCGTGTGGTCAGAATGTGTGGCTCATACGGCCAAGTGACACGCCCGTGTCCCAGCCCATGTTCATACTTGTGTAACTCTCTGCCTTGGGTCACACGACCAAACCACATGCCTATGTGCATGGCCGTGTGTCAAATAGGGTTGAGACACACACTCGTGTGGACGAAAACAAGGCTATTTCCAAGCCTTATTTCTAACCCAAATTTTGCCTTGTACCTACAATAATACTTGTATACATATACCAACCAATTCAAGATGTTAAAACCAAGCCAACATTAACATTATACTTGATATGTGATCACATGTATTCAAACTTACCTTTTCAAAAGACATATATGTTTACCATAACTCAATCTAACCATTCCAAGCATACATATATTAACCATATTTTAACCTCAAGTATATATGCACTAAATATACCATTACGAGCCATTTCAAATGGCTAGATTACAAACAACCATTTACATGCCAACATTGGCCAAGTTAACCTATCTATGCCATTATACAAAAACAAGTTTACTATTTATACCAAAACAAGCTGAAGGATAGTGTGATGATGCTCCGACCAATGCCAACCTTTACGAGCTTCCGAGCATTATAAAACATAGAAAAGAAAACTGAGTAAGCATTTCAAATGCTTAGTAAGTTCGTATAACAAGAATTTAACTTACCAATCACGTACATTCAAAATAAGTATAAAAACATGCATCCAAATAATTATGGCTATTTGCCTAAACATATATGATATCAAGAAACTTGTTAATCATGTATATCATGTAAACATCAAAAATCAAAGATATGTTTCATAAACATGTGCTTTTAATATCATATTTCTATATAACATGTGCATTTCTATAATCAATCATCTTAAGTTCAATTAAACCATGTCAAAACTATTCCTGTTGAATTTATTTGAAATATCGATGGATACACATGTAGTACACACAAAGTGTAAAAAACTGTAAACCGTCAACTCATATTCAGGGGTACCCAATTAGGGCACATAATCAAGAAGTACTCTCTCGAGCCATATAACAGGATGCTCATGTGAGCCATGTAACAGGATGCTCCGGATAGCCATATAACAAGATGTTCAAGCGAGCCATATTAGGAAGCTCAAAAAGGGCCTATATTAGGACGCTCATAAAGAACTGTGTTTGTGTCTACAATATATGTAGGATCACAACCGATCATATAACAGGACGCTCACAAATAGCTAAGGTATATCTGCAACACATGTAGGATCGATACTAATCGAGATGCTCGTAGGAACCATGTAACGGGAAGCTTGAGAAGGATTATAATAGCATGCACTTTCGAGTTATGGTGTGTCCGCAACATATGCAAGACTACAAACAATACGAGAAATACTGTATCCATCAAATTTCATTTATTCAAACGGGACTTATTACTTATCGGGCATTATCGGACATGTGATCAATTTCATATATAAGATAAGACATTTATACAATTCACACATATATAACACTCAATTCAAACATATTAATAGACATGATTTAGTTACACGAACTTACCTCGTCACTTATTCGTATACGAAAATCTACTAATCCGACACTTTTTCTTTTCCTCGATCTAACTTCATATTTGAGTTATCCAGATCTATATAAATGAATTTAATGTCAATTTAATCCATTTTATATTCAATTTAATTCAATTCACATCCTAGGCAAAATTACCATTTTGCCCCTATACTTTTCATAAATGACAATTAGTCCCTAGGCTCTGAAAATGAAATTCATGTGATTTAATCCTTATTCCAACCCTAACTTATTTTTACATATAACATTTACAACACAAATATTTCACAAAAATTAGAAATTTTCCATGAATTTTACATCTTTACAATTTAGTCCCTAAATCATAATTTCATGAAAATTCACTTTACAAAAGTTGTTTATCTATCAACAACCTTTCATTTTCTACCATAAATTTTCAAATTTTCAGCATATTCATCCATGGAAAAATTTCAATACTTTAATATCTTTTCAAATTGATCCCCAAATAGATAGATTAGGTTGTTCCGGTATCAAAAATATAAAAATTACTAAAAACGGGACATGATTACTTACCTAATTAAGCTTGCTTGATTTTCTTTCTCTTTCCTAGGGTTTCCATAGAAAATTTGGGGAAGATGATGAAATAGGATGATATTAGGCTATTATCATTTTTATTTATTCCAAATTCTAATTTAGTCCTTTTCTTTTTCTAATTTTTCATTGATTATTCATCATAAATATCTAATAACTCCATTTAATGGTCTAATTACCATATAATGACCTCAAGTTTTGAATTCCATAGATTTTTGATACTTATAGCTACTAGAACTCAACTTTTGTATTTTATGCAATTTGGTCCTTTCTATAGTTAGACATGAAATAGGTAAAAAAAAATTATCAAAATTTTCTTACTTCTTTTCTATCATGATGTAGACCATGCAATGATTTTAAAATAAATTTTCTTTCTAACTAGGATTTGTGGTCTCGAAACCACTATTTTCGATTTCACTGAAAATGGACTGTTACATTTCTTGTTTATTTATTTTAGTCATTTAAGTTCGCTTATTGATTTACTTCATGATTTTTCATAATATAGGGATTAATTATTACAATTTAGACTTATTATAGTAAAAAGGTTTTCAATAGATTCAGTCCATCCTCTAGGTACGGTCCTCAAAATACTTCCTATGTTCCTTTCTACACAATACTATATTACGAGTTGACCCATATACTTGCAAACACCATCATTTTAATTTTATATATTTTTGTGAGATAATTAACTATAAATGATAACTCGTTTATAGGAAGTCAATAACTTACTTTATAAATGTTGGATAACGTGCTATAAAAAATTATAGATACAAGTTAGAAAGCAATTGGAGTGCATTTAATATTATTCATTACATATATTAACCTATTTATATTCATTTCTACTCACAATTTAAATTAATTTGTTTTATCCTAATTTTATACATATTGCATACATGTTGTTAGTATTATTAGTTTCAAACGAAATGTTTCATTATTTATTGGATATTATTTTTAAATACACACGTATTTTAAATATGTAGTTTCAACATGTATACACGTGAGATAGAATTACCAATGTTATTATTCCTATAGTTATGAACCATATGTTTAATTATATATTAGATGTTCCTTTTAGATGTGCACCTATATATTCTAAATATGTAATTCTATATATATTGTAACACCCCTTACCCGTATCCTATGCCAGAACCGGGCACGAGGCATTACCAGACTTAATTTACTTAATCACACAACTTTATTCCCAACTTGACATCTCTCTGTCACCATCATAATAACCTCATTAAGGACTTACGAGGCCTTAAACATACATACGAGGGGTTTCGGAACTCAACCGAAAACTTTTGTGATGTTAAAAATTTTCACCTAAATAGGGGCCACAAGCTTATGTGATATGGGACACGCCCGTGTAGGCAGGCCGTGTGGTCACACATGCCCATATCCCTACCCCGTGTAGGATTTATTTTCAATTCGAACCTACAGGTGTTTTCACACGGCCGGACACACGCCCGTGTCCTTAGCCTGTGTGCTCCACATGGCCTAGACACGCACTGTCCTCGCCCATGTGTAAAAACCTGGGTTTTCTGTTTGTGACGTCAACAACCTTATAAGGGTCACACGGCCTAGGCACACTCTCGTGTGGCTAGCCCATGGTCGACACTGACTTACAACACTAACATGCAGGGGACACACTGCCAAGTCACACACTCATGGGACTGTCCGTGCGTCAGACACGGCCTAGACACACGCCCGTGTGCCTACCCGTGTGGACAAGAACAAGGCTATTTGCCAAGCTCTTTTTGTCCCTCTAGCTCACACAACATGAATCCATTCAACATATCACTAAACAACTCATATTTTGCAATATAAACTTCCATGAATAACTTCATATTTTCATATATATAACTAAGAGCCAACAAATATGGCTATATACACAAGAGTTTCTTAATAAATGGGCCAACACACTCTTCGCCAAAATAACAAAGCAATATACCTAGTCTAGCCCCTATACATGCCATACTCCAAAAACACTGAGTCTAGATATACCGAGGTGAGCTGATAGTGTGGGCAATCTTCCAATTATCTTCGTATCTCGACTCGGCTCTTTAACTCTCTAAGACAAGGGAAAAGAAAGCGGAGTAAGCTTTAAGCTTAGTAAGTTTACATGTAAACAAATAACATTATAGTATGTGCTAAATAATAAATAACATTACATACTAAGCAAGAACAATCCACATTCATAATCATGCTTACTCATTTCCTTCCTTACCACATTCCAACCATATCACGAGTTTAATACTCACATCCGTTAACATACATCCCTGCAGTTATCACCACAAAGTTACATGATACAACACATCATTACTTCTCAAAAAGCCATTCATACTACCAATCAGTTGGTGGTTTCGCACTTAGCCGACCATCAATCACTAATAGGGTGGTATCGCACATAGCCTACCAAAAAGGATAGTTACGGTGGTATCGCACATAGTCCACCGATGATAAATAGACGATGGTATCGCACACAGCCCATCATAATTAAGTAGTAAGGTGGTATTGCACTTAATCCACCGTCAAGTGTTGTCATTACACATCTACATATCTAATTTGTAATTCATACGATAATTATTCAATAACTACCAATTTCAATCCACTTAAACCATACATGTTCTAAATCATGCCATGCACTAATTAGCAACAACAATGTGTATATAAAATGCATCGTTTACACATAAACTTACCTCGGTGCAAAACGTTTCAATTTGCGATTTAATCCGTAACCTTGCCTTTTCCCCGGTCAAGGTTAATTTCGCACTCTTCTTGATCTATAACCATAAAATTCACTCATTTAGTTCATTCTAGGATCATAATGCATCAAAATCTATAACTAGGTAAAAATGACAATTTTTCCCTTGTACTATAGCAAAATTACGATTTTGCCTCTAGGCTCGGAAATCATTTTTCAACTCATTTTCTCAATTAACAAGCCTAGCTGAACATTTATTTCTCTTACAACTACTCACAATTTCAACTATTTCATGCATTTATGACACAAATTCAATCTTTGCATTCAAGTCTTAATTAGGTGTTTTCATGCTAACACCTTTCACAAAAGTTGTTTCTCATCACCCTAACATTCATTTTCCTCCATAAAAACTCAGCTAACAACATAAACTCTCTCATGGAAAGTCCCTATACTTTCAACCATATTGCAAATTAGGCCTCTCATTAGCTATCTTAAGCTTGGGAGACTCCAAAAGTACAAAAATTATCAAATAACACCACCAAAATCACGTACTTGTAGAGGTAAGAAGTTGCTAAAAATTTGACCTTCAAAAGCTCTATTCTTGCTTGAAAATTTTGGTGGAGGAGAAATGGGAGAAAGATGATATCTTTCTTTTTCTGTTTTTCCTCTTATTTAATTCTTTAATCACCTGCCACTACCAACTTTAACTAAATTAGGCTCCTTGTCCCCCCTATGGCTTGATAGTGCATTTAGAAAGGTCTAATTGCACATTTGAAACCTCCAATCAAGATTCTATGGCTTTTAGACACCTCTACCTTGAAAAATAAAACTTTTGCACTTTATGCGATTTAGTCCTTTTTTCACAATTACACATACAATTGTTAAAATTAGAGCAACAAAAATTTCACGCATCCATATAATCATGCTACAACACATGAAATACTATGAAAATAATTTTCCTCATACTCGGGTTATTGGTCTCGAAACCACTGTTCCAACTAGCCCCAAAATCGGGCCGTTACATATATGGGTTAGAATTAGATAGAATTACTAGTAAAAACAATAGTGATTGGTTAGATACATGTATGGCTTCTAGGTGATTTCTCTTACCCTCAATTCTATATGTGGGAATGGCTAGAAAAGGTTTTGTATATATTGGCTATATAGTTGTGTTACCTAATTCCTACTACCATGAACGAAATAATTATTTTAAGGTTAATCTTCACTAAAAATTCAAAACTAACAATTGTGTTTTTGTAACGCCCTAAAATCTAAGTATTTATTTTTGTATGTTTGCAACACAAATACTGGTCTACTTCAGTGGCTAAGTGATTTGTGTAACGCCCCAAATTTTTGGGCCTAGAAGTGTTGGGCCTTGTGCATGGGAACCGCTAAGAGACTGAACATGAAAGTTTATGTGTGCAAGAAATATCACAAATTGCTTGTTTAGTTTAGCGGCTAAGTGATTTAGAAAGACTTGGGAGTGTTGGAGGAGTCTTGGCTTCAAACTAGGGCTCTAGCAAAAATTTTAGTTTTTTCCTTTAGGTGATCTTGGCGTTAGTTTGAAGGCCTTATTAATATTTAAGGACTAAAATATGACACAAGGAGGCATGTGGTCTGGTGGCAATATGGGGCTAGGAGTATGAATGTGGTCTGAGGTTCAAGTCATGGGATGAGCATTGAGGAATTTATTTTACACTTGTGCCATGTAAGTGGTTGTAATTGTTTAAAACTTTCTCGGTGGGGGTTTGAATTGGTCTTGGAATTTGAATATGTGGTGGGAGTCAATTAAGGAGTGATTTATGGAGTAGTTTAGGGAGATAATCGTGGGATTTTGAAGGGGGAGGTGTTGTAACCGAGTTGGACTTTGTGAGTGTGGCAAATTTGGCATAGGGTAGGGTGAGTGTCATTTGTGGTCATTGTTGGGTATAGCCAAATCTTGCTAAGAAGAGTTTTTTTTTTCTTTTCACTTTTTTTGGTACCTTTGTTTTCTGGTTTTCAAGATCCTGGTTATGCTCTTTTCTAAGCAGAAATTTGCATTACCATTTAGGCCACCTATTAGTCGATTTCTCCTCTTCTAGTCCTCTTCTTTTCTTTCTAATTCTTTTATCTTTCTCCTTTCTTCATCTCAAACTCTTGTGCCGATTTATTTAATCTAGACTCTCATTCCTTCACTTCAACAATTGTCGTTCGTGGTTCATTCCTCTATTATGCTGGGTATTGTTCTTCTTCTTTTCTCTCTTCTCTACTAACCTCTTCTTCAATCGATTTTGGGCCATAATCGAACCTTCTTACTATATTTCTCACCCATTTTCTTTGGCTAGGCCAAATCTTTGTGTTTCTCTGCCAAATCGTTGTTGTTCCTTTGCCGAACTACTCTCCTTGAGTTTAGTTTTATGTGTGGTAAGGGTTTCTGACCAACCAGTAAGTGCACTCTTTTTCTCCTTGCTTTTAGTTGAGGCCGAATGCTCTTTTATGTTGTTAAAGGTTATCAAATGTGGTCGAAAACCACAACCTTATGCAATCTTGGTTAATAAGGTTCTTTGGATAACGCAGATATATACAAGAAGTTGATCGTTGCTAACGATTAGTGAGAATTTAGGCAAGCTCGATCGAGTAGGGTTCGGTTCTAGGGATTTGTGGCGTGCTTCATAATCAAGGTGTGTACACACACACCACTCTTTCTGATCGTAGATCGAGAAAGTGCTGAAAAGCCGAAATACCGGCGAATGATGCCACAGGAGCGCGCGATTGCACGTGTGATGGATCGAGCCCACGAATATGGGCGTAAGATGGTTGGGGCCACTATGAGCGTTCTCATGGGCTTAGGTCATTTTGGGCCGCGTTGGGGCCGAAATGGGCCGTGTGGGCCCAATGGGCCTATGAGCCCCACGCGAATAAAATGCATGTTATATGGTTTCGATTGGTTTAAACTGTGGTTGTTTCTGGGCTAAATGGGCCATACGAGTGTGTGGGCCTACTTGGGCCGAGTAATGGGCCTTAGGCCCATTTACACCGTTGTGACTTTTTAGGTTACTTAAGTCGCTCGAGGCGACAGTGGACCTTTTGTTAGGTAGCTGAAATACCCCCGATGTCTAAAATTATCGAAATATCCTCGATTTGTAAAATTACTGAAATACCTTCGATTTGTGTAATTACCAAAATACCCTCAGTTTGTGAAATTACCAAAATACCCTTGGATTGAAAAATTACTGAAATACCCTTAATTTGTAAAATTACCGAAATACCCCCAATTTGTGAAAATTACCGAAATACCATCGATTTGTGAAATTATCGAAATACCCTCGATTTGTGAAATTACCGAAACACCTCTAATTTGCAAAATTACCGAAATACTCTTGATTTGTAAAAATTATCGAAATACCCTCGATTTTTGAAATTACCAAAATACCTTTAGTTTGCAAAATTACCAAAATACCCTCCGATCTGTAAAATTACTGGAATACCTCCAGTTTGTGAAATTATTGAAATACCCTTAAATTGCAAAATTATCGAAATACCCCTGATTTGCAAAACTATCGAAATACCCTCGATTTGCAAAATTACCGAAATACCCCTAGTTTGAAAAATTATTGAAATACCCCCGGTTTACAAAATTACCGAAATATCCCTAAAGGGTAGAATTACCAAAATACCATTACAGGGTAAAATGACTATTTTTCCCTTATGGGTAAATGACTGACTTGGTCTATGAATTTGACTGATTTGCCTGTGATCGTATGGTTGTGTTTTAACTGACTTGAATGTGGTCATGTGACTGATATGCTTTTAATATGTGTGTAAATGACTGTTACTGGGCATGGCAATTTTGCATACACGTGTAATGATTGAGCATGACATACACGACATATTGCATGGGGTTGGGACATTAATATAGAGGAAGTTTTGATAGGGTCGCACGGGTCGCATGAGACGACTGTGGATCCAGTATTGATCTGTTAAGGTCGCACGGGTCGCATGAGACAACTGTGGACCGATGGACGGCTTAAAGCCGCGTAATCTAATTATGGCTCTGTGCCAACCTAAATATGGCTCTATGCCATCTTGATTATGGCTTTGTGCCAACCGTATTTACCCGTGGTTATGTGCCTAACATATATATTGATGACTCTGTGTCGATGATAATTACCTGTGGCTGTGTCCTGATTATATTACCGCCGTTGATGGCTATGTGCCAACTTATTATAGTTATGGATAGCTTTGTGCCATTCTGATTATGGCTCTGTGCCATCCTGACTATGGTTTATAACCATTTTGTTTTTAAGGAAAAAAAAACCCTTTCCTATAGTTAGTAGGCTTTTAAATTATTGTGGGTAAAGCAAGACATAAAGAGTCTGCTGGTCTAGGGGGTAAGTGGCGTGTTACCTATGAGAAAAGATGGGTGTTCGAATCTTGGTGGGAGCAGTGGAGTATTTATTTTGCTGCTGTGCCATGGGGGTGTTGTGGTTTGACTGAAACACTGAAGTGGCTGAGTAGAATTCAAATTAGGTTGTTGAGGGGAGGTGTTATTGGGTGGAGAGATTTGAGGAGGGATTTTTGGAGAAAATCAAGGGAAGTGAGGGGAGAGGGAGTGTTGTGCGGAAATGGGACTCTAGGGCACTCAAGAATTCGGCTAGAGGGCTATGCTCCTCATTTTCGATTTTGCCTTGTATTTGTTTTTCTTTCTTTTTACTTGAAGGCCGAATGTGGTAGGGGTTGCATTCGTGTATTCTTCTGTTTCACTTCTTTCGTATTTGACAACCTTTTCCTTGGTCGAACACTTTCTATATTCCAATATTTCTCTTCTCTTCTCTCATATAAACCATTTTCTCTTATCATATCTCTTTAGTTGGTACCCAGGCATATACTTCATCCTTCTATCACTATTTTGTCTTTGGTTTAGCGATTATTCTCTGACAAATCAGTGAGAGCACTAGACTACCTCTTGTTTTCTCTTAATTTGAATCAAGTCTCCTCTTTCTAACATTGTTTAATGTCGAATACTCTTTTCTCTTATTGCTGATTCTCGGCTTCCTTCCCTTATATGTGGTGTTTCCTTCGGTTTTTAGAACCTCTCGAAGAGTGAAGGAGTTTGCAAGTAGTATTGAAGTGCATGAAACCTTTCTCTCATCACTCGATCGAAGGTAACTAAATTCTTAATTGGTGTATTCAATCTAAGTATTTTGTCTTGCATTCGTAGGTGTAGGCCGAACGCTCTTTCCCTACTTTTGGGTTTTGTAGTTCTATAAGTTATCACATGTGGACGTAAGCCATGTGTATAAAAAATTCTGTTTAATAAAATTCGCTTGTGATGCAGATATCTGTCAAGGAGTCTATAATCATCCTTCGTCAGCGGCCTAAGAGGGCTAAGCCACACTTGTTCAATCAAGGCAGGTTTGGTGCTCACGGGTTATTCGCACGTTTTCGCAAACAAGTGTGTAAACACTGCTTAAATCGTAAATCGGCAAAAGCCGAAAAATATGACAATTGGCGCTACACGAGTGTGCGTTCACTCGTGAGGTGCTCTGAACGGATAAAATGTGGGCGTTTGACTATTAAGGCCACCATGAGCGATTTCATGGTCTTAGGCCATTTTGGGCCATGTTGGGCCGAAATGTGTCGTGTGGGCCTAACGGGCTTGTGGGCTCCACACAGGTAAATCATACAAATGTGTAGAGAATATTGGGCCAAGCTGTGTAATTTACATGACCGAGACCAATTCTGGGCTATGTGGGCCCACGTGGGATCCCATTAAAGGGCTTAGGCCCATTTTCACTGTTTGACTGTTGAAGTTGCACGGGTCGCCGGAGACGACTGTGGACCTACTGATGGGTCGGTAAGTATACCTAGACCCCAAACTGATGAAATAACTGTTATGCCCTTATGATATAAAATTACTGTTATACCCTTATGATATAAAATGACTGTTATACCCCTATGATATGAATGACTCTATGCCTTATGTTATGTATGACTGTATACGAGCATGCCATTATATATGTGTTGCATAAATGCGTGATATGTTGCATGGGGATGGGATTATTATGATTGGAGGAAGTGTACTGTACTGGTAGCTCTACTGCAAATACTAGTACAGCAACCGGTGCTAATTTTTGGAGTGTAGGGATGGGTGGGTGATTTTTATCCCCACATGGAGTGTAGGGCTAGATGGAGTGGAGTGTAGAGGCAGGTTGGGTAGAATTTTTGTTTGCATGTCTAAACTATTACTGTAACTAAAATGGGCTAAGGCTCACACTGATACTGATACTGTAATAGGCTAAGGCCCAACTGAACTGAACTATTATTGATTTGGGCTTTGGCCCAGACTGTACTTGCCTATAGCATGATTGGCCATTTTGCTTATATGGGGTTACATACCGAGTTTTCATAAACTCACCCCTCTGTTTATCTGTACCGGTAATCCCTAGTCCTAGGTGGATCAGTGTTGTGAGGGACTCGGAGGTAGCCACACAACCATACTTGCTTCTATATTTGACTTTTTATTTACAATAAATTTAATTCGGGTTTTTGTTTTTGTAATAAAGCCTCTTTAAATTTTTAACTTTTAATTTGGGATTTTACTTATTTTAATTCATATCTGAGCGTAGTAGGACGCGGATTTTCAAAGGATAAATGCTTTTCAAAACACCACGTTTTCGTAACATACTATAAAAGCTTCCGCATCAAACATTTTTTTCCAGTATAGTAACAAACTAATATGATCAACATTATGCTAAAAACAACTTGAGTTTTAAATGAACAGAATAACCTAAAATTTTCGTAAAGATCATAAACGACGTTTAACATAGAACGGGTTTTCCAATGAAACTATGTTTTCGAAAAACACTTCAATGTGGTATCACCAGATTCTCCCATAACGTCTAGGCCAGGTTTGGGGTGTTACAGTTTTAACTTAATATAGATAATTTAAAATAGCAAGTACTAAATATTGATAATTTTTATTGCCATAATTAGAATTAGATAGAATCACTAGTAAAAAAAATAGTGGTTGGTTAGATGCATGCATGGCTTTCAAGTGATTTCTCTTACCCTCAATTTTATATATGGGAATGGCCAGAAAAGGAATTCTATATATTGGATATATAGTTGTGTTTCCTAATTCTTACTACCATGAACGAAATAACTAGAAATTCAAAATTGACAATTGTGTTTTAACTTAGTATAGATAATTTAAAATAGCAAGTACTAAATATTTGTGATTTTTATTGCCATAATTAGCAAAATTTTGGATTATCCTACCAACCATCATTTATCTTTAGAATCTAGACAATGGATTTGTTTACCTAATGAGCAATGCTTCAGTGTTCTTTGAGTCTCCAAATTAATTAGCCTTGAAACCCCCATTTTGCATTCAACTCACTCACTATATAAATGCCTTATTGGCCACACATTTCAAGCAACCTAAATTTTTTTCCTTCATCATCTATTAGAATTAGTTTGAGAGCAAGAGAGAATCATTAGTTGCCAAGCAATTAGAAACTGTTAAGTGTTCAAAGCTAGTAATAACAAGTTAAGCTGGCTTGGATAGAAAATAATAGTGCCTGGAGATCAAGCTTGAAGAAATGGAGGGAAGGACTGATGAAGAAAGTAATGGAGCTGCCCACTATGTGTGGTGTAGAAGGTGGCTTTATAGTATACTGTCCAGATGAACAGGAGCCAATGGTGTGGTCGTCGCACGAGGAGGTCTAAAGCTTGCTAAAGAAGTTCTATCAAGTTCTTGAGATGGAACACAATAAGAAATCCATGAAATTGGAGACCTACTACAAAGAGAAGGCTTCCAAGTCACGAGATCAACTCAAGAAGAAAACCAGGAAAACCAAGGAAGTCAAGGTAGGGCAATTGATGCTTCAAATCGGTCAAGTTGAGATGATAGATGACTTTAACATTACCGAACTTGATAGCTTGATTTGGTTTGGGAAATCAAATATAACAAAAATAATGAAATGTATGGAATATTATAAACAAGTTGCTTTTTCATTAGTTGGTCTTACTCAAGGAGATGTTCCTTTATTACCACTACCCCAAGGCCCTACACCTGTAATAGGTCAAAGTATTAGCATTGGCAATACAAGCGTTGGAGACAAAGACACCTTTCAGTATTTTCCCTGGCAGGATTTGTTAAAGGACAATATTAACGCCAATGATATTAGAGGTAAAGTTAGAAGTAAGATACAAAGTGAGATTGGCTTAACATATCATGACCCCTTGATTGCTACTATGGGGGATGACTTAAGGTTGCCAATATCATTCTTTGGAGACACTAGCAGCTCAAGTCTTTCCTCTCACATCCAACAACCAATACTTTCACATAATGGCAATCCAAGTATTGTACCTGAGCCAAGGCTGGCAAGATTAGCTTATAGTGACAGCTCGTGTGTTACTACAGCACCAAGGGCACCTATGCCTCCATTTGGTCATGATAGCTCCTCAAGTGTTCTTATTGCTAACCTAGAACTGCCAACATTTGAGACTTTTAGCCAGGTTATGCTTAAATGCGACAATTCGGGACATTGCCCATTAGGACCAGTGGAAAGCAATTCTCTTGCACGTGATTTTCTACGGAGCCTTTTAAGGTTTTTGGTGGTGCAAACAAGAGTCATGGCACCATAGACAGTTGTGAAATGGGACCGTTTGATGACAATCATTGACCCAACTACTTTTCACCATAAAATGTATTGTCCATTGTGCCTTATTCATTTATCTAAAATAAGTTGCCATATTGGCAAATGTTAACTCATTGAATATGGTCGAAATGATTAGTTTTTTCCTTATTTCATTTCATGGTTAGGTATTTATATTTTTTTATTGAGTTTTTAGTAAATTATTATGATTTCATAAAACATAATATTATTGCCTTCATTTTTTTTTTTGTTTACAAAGCATAGAATACTTTTAAAAAAAATTAAAATTAACATACCAATCATGTGACTAATCATAAAACTTATAAGGGTTTCAAGTTCTTCGGCATATGGTTTGAACTCAAAACCTTATGGTTTTAACTATCACAACTTTAACATTTCAATCAAAGCCAAATTTGACTTTTAAATCAAATATTTATAAATTTGATACATAAATGTTTTCACGGATTTACCATAATCTAGTATGTATTTAATATGTTAAAGGGTGTTTTATAAAATCAAAATAAAATTAAAATTTTAATAAAAATTAAGTCTTTATGTTAAAATGTAACAACAATTATGTTATACATGGCATCTCCACCTACAGACACCTCTCTAAACAATGAGTGCTTCATTAGTGGATGATAGAGGAAAGATCTTTACAGGCCTAGGAAGTTATCCAAGTTGCTTCAAATTCAAGAAACTCAAATCGAAAAAAATAAGGGTATGTTTGGGCCACTGTAATGGAATAGGGCTTTAATTGAATGGAGGTGTAATGGAATAGAGCTAAAATAGTATTTTTGTGTTTTATTTAATGGAATAAATGTTATAATAGTATAAGGAAAAATACTTAAATGACCAAAGTATCATTAGCAGAATTTTTTAGGTAGATATTATTGTTATTGTTATTAAATTTTAATAAAATTATTGTTAAATATATTTTAATAACAATAAAAATAAATATTTTAATCATATTTTAATATAATTATTATTAAATACAATTCAATAAAATAATATATAATTTAGTAACATTCTTAATATAATTATTATTATATGAATTAAAAAATTATAATATATAATATTATAAAAATAATATATAACCTACTTTATTAGTTTTAAACTACAATACATATTTAATGTACTAAAATATCATTAGTGAAACAAATAGTTTAATTACTCTACAATAAAAAAAACAAAATATTCGAAGTAATAAATAGCTTGTGATTAAAAAAAGTTAGACACTCAAATAGAAATAATGATATAATTTAAATGTTAATTTACGAGTTAATTAATAATTTTAATCGATACTTTGTTACATATAACAAACATTATAATGTTACATTTCACATTCTCATTTCATTTAAATTGTGACAGAAAAAATGTTAAACACCACATACGTATAAACTATTCTACCTTAATTCATCAAATCAATATGAATATGTGTGACCATTTCGATTAATAAGGCAAGGCATAAATTTGGACTAGAAGTAATTGTTATTAATTTAACAAAAAATATTGCATTTAAATTTAATTATAAAAAAATATAAATATCAATATAGAAAGAAGATGAATGAATGATTAACAACAATATTACTTTAGAAAAGCCCTTAGAGAACCCTTATCTATGTACTAGCCCCCAAAAGAAAGAAATGGGAACTATTATCAAATGTTCAGCCCACATGCCATATTCTCAATACATAAGATTGTACCTGATACCAATATAAATGAACAACCTTAACAATTAAATTCAATGATAAAACATAATGAACAACCATGTTTGATACCCTTTTACATGTTAATAACACAGAATACCATCATCTTTCATTGCTACAATTCTATTAATGTACAAAGAGCTAAATAGTGGGAAAGAATCAACAAAGAGACGTATTACTTGTCAGATCATATCCATGTTAGTGATAGTCTCCAATGTAGGATTAAGCCTTGAAGTCTGCAACTTACAGCTGCTGCACATTTACTTCAAATAAAATTCTAGGTCTTTTATAACTAATCTAAATAATTTCCTTTCAATTTCTTTCTTGAAAGTTAGGCTGTTAAGCTATAAGCTTTTCATAGCTAATCTGTTAAGCAATTAACTTTTCACCAAGTTAGCTAGAACAAAAAACATGTAAGCTAGAATGTTAGAATCCTAGCTTTTCACACACAACAATACCAACTAAATCTAGTAAAGACGCCTTGATAACATTAGCAATTTTGCTTTCATTGATCATATCATATATAAGGTGGTCCAGAAATTGATCCACCTTACATAGTTGAACTCGTGACATTAATTAAATGATGAAACATGATCGTGCAATGTTGCACCACATGAAGTATGAAGTAGTGGATCCTAATGAACACATTCTCCTTGAAGAGCATCTATTGAAGTCTCAAACACACAGTGCATGTGAATCCTTCTAAAGCAATCTTGGTAACTTAAGTAACAATAAGCTCCAAAGAAACAAACTTTCGAGCAAATAGAAGGCAATAGAAAATAATTCAAGAGCTACTCTGATCCAAGATAGTAGATTACATAGTAGATCAAATCCATTTACCAAATTGAGTTTACTCAAGAGCATCAATAATTAATAGATCAAGCTATTTTACTAATCCACGAGTAGCAAAGAAATTACTAACCACATTCACATCACCGAAACTAAGATTAATAGAGTTAATGTATTAAAACTAGAAGTAGAAAACATGAACAGATTGAAACTCATTCATCAGACTAGATCATCAAGCAATTGGCAGTAGATATCGAAGTAATTATTCAGTTGCACTTAACAAAGACATAAAGCATTAAGGTTCTTTTACATTTCTCCAAGCTCAAGCGCATTGAATATAAACTACAAAAAAGATTAATAAACATGAAATGACAAGAAGGAAAGAGCATCACCATTTTCAATGGATGTTCCCATTATATTTATAGTTTCTAAAGGTCACTTTCTCAATACAGGAAAATTCTCAAGACATGTATCATTCTTGTGATTTCATGCCAACCCAGCTCCACCAAATCTCTAAACTTGTATTTACAATAGGTATGCTGGAGAAGCGCTCACATGCATCTTTAACTATGCACTTATCAACCATCAAATTATATTTTTATCAGTATTGCCTTCTTGCTGTGCTTTAGAAAAATCTTCCTTTTTCTCCATGATCTGCTGGATACCTTCTTGATATCCTTAAAAAAAACTCTTAAGAGCATCTCTATATGTAAAGCCCTTGTCATGTATAACTGTAACACCCCAAACCCGGCCTAAATGCTACGACCGAATCTGGTATGTCACAGGGTTGAGTGAAAACGATTTCTTATCTACTCTGGGAAAAATCATAATATATTTTGTTTTAAAACCCTTTTTGTTTAAGCGATGTTTCGAAAACCTAGATTTGCTAGCTTGAGAAAAATTCCACATTTTTAATTAAGCAATCACTTATTAGACGAGGCGCGATTTTGAAAAAACGTTACTCAGTGAACTCGCATATTTAAAACCCCATTTAAATTTCGCGACTAAAATTTTTCCATAGTGTCAGGCATAGATACTAAATAAACCAAACATAAATTTTAAAGGCCTTATTACATAAAAAAATTACACAAATTTAAAGAAAAAACTTTAAGCGATAGAAAGTTCATAAAATATAACGTCTTTTATGGCCTCCACGAGTCCACCTCGGCTCCCATGTCCACGATCTACTGATTACCTGAAAAGTTTAGCGAAAGGGTGAGTCACAGAGACTCAGTGTGTAAAACCATTAAACACTTAAATCGGCCCACGGCCCAGAATCTCGCATTAAGCTCATACATGATATCATACAAATTCATGAATGCATTAAGCCCGGCCCAACCTAGTATATCCATCCTCTACACGCCATCTCGTACCAACCATTACACCGTGGGGATTTCTACAATCAACCCTCCATCCGCTACACGCCGTCTTGATAGTCTTACTGTCAAAAAATATGGCAGAGCCCCCGATCACTATGTGACCTTAAAATCCACTGTGGCATAGCCACCGATCACTACGTGACCTTTAAATCAACTGTGGCATAGCCACCGATCGCTATGTGACCTTAAAATCAACTGTGGCATAGCCACCGATCACTATGTGACCTCATAAACAGATGTGGTAGCGCCACCGATCACTATGTGACCTTAAAACAATGTGGCAGAGCCACCAATCTCTACGTAACCTTATCACTTCCCCCTCATCAACATTGCCATATCCCATGCACAACATTTATATCAAAACCAATGTATCATGCGAATAACAAGGCAATATATCATCACATATAACCAACTCATATCAGGTAATTGCAGATATTGCACTGCACTTCCCGCCTTAACTAAAAGGTATTTCGACTGTATTCACAGCCTTTTTCGGCTTTTCAGCCCATACAATTAATAATACAATTAAGTAAAGTGTGTTAGGGTTTACACACCTGGTAAGAAGCAAAACAATACTCTCTACGTCGACACTATCGATAGCAGAAATAACTGCTATCTGCCTATGACTCTGTTCTGAAGCCGGTCCACACCCTGATGGCCAATCTCGGACTGCTGACACTGCTCACTTTTTAAACTTAGGGACTGGGTTCACCGGTCCAACCCCTTCCTTAAAATTGCTGGCATTTGAGTCCATGGAATAGATCTTGGCCAGAAGACCAAGTTAAAACATAGAATAAGATATGGGTGGTATTATACGTTTAGCTGAATAAATCTCCTTACCTAGATCGACAAAAGCCGAAAGTTTTAGGCTTGGTTCACAAATCGAGTGAATCCGGAAAGTCTCCCAAAAGAATGCGAACACAACCCCCACCTATATTCGGCTAAAGCATCCAAAACATTAAGCCAATTAGCCATTCGACTTTGGCTACCAAAAACCGAAAGGGAGATCAAGAAATAGGAAAAATTACCTCTTACCTTGACACAGAAGATTCGAATGACACCTAAGAGAAATCGGCACAAGCACAGCAGTAGCAAAGGTTCGGCAATGACTATGGTAAAGGAGAACAAGGTGAAAGAACCGAAAATAAGAATGAGAGAACTTCAAATAGGGACTTAGAAGTTTCGGCTTTTAGAGAAAATAGAAGAGGAATATAGAAGAATAGCTAGGGAATTTGGCCAATAGAAGAAATTAGAGAAGAGAATAATGAACAGGATATATTCGGCTTTAGCAGAAAAATGGAGAAGAGAATGGGAGTTTTGGGGTTTAGGCTTTCGATACAGAACAAATGAAGAAGGGAAAAGATGAGAAACAGGTTTTGGCTTCTGGATGAAACAAATGAAAAGAAGAAGAAAAAGAAAGGAATCAAAAGAGATGATGGAAGGGTTCGGCTCTTGGTAATGCAGATAAGAAGAAAGAAAGTGAAAAATAGAGAGGATGGTAGAGGTTTCGGCTTCACAAAGGAAAGGGTTCTAAAATTGTCAAAAAGGAGAACACCCAAATACCGTAAGGAGAAGAGATCTCAATCTAAGATACCTAATACCTCAAAATTTCGGCACCCCCAAAACCAAAACCGAAAATGCACCCTTTCCAAAGCTGAAATGCCTAAGACCATCACTAAAATTTGGCACACCCCAACACAAGCAAAAACCACCCCCCTATACCAAGTGTTTGAAATTCGGCCAACACCAAGATCACATGCCCATCCCTTTCTTTTCTCCTCAATTTCCTCTTGATCACCCGTTTCAATTATTTTGAATGCTTCAAACTCCTTTATTTTGTCTCAGCCACACATTCAAATATTTTGACTCAATCAACACTCCATCCTGAAGTGTCCCAGCCGCACTTCACCACTACTGCCCTTGACACCAAAAAGAATCCCCAAAATGAGCATCACGCGACTTGAACCTGCTCCCCCTCAGCTTCCTTGTGGCGTCACCTACCTTAGCTTTAAGTGGCGCCTCCTTGCCTCTTCACCAACTCCTCACTTGTGTTAACTACACGCAAGCAATTAACCTTAAGTCCTGACCCAGCCAACTCTCCACTAAAGTACCCCAAA